>CM050165.1:301354514-302012633 GCA_027410445.1 Discoglossus pictus | reverse complement strand
CATATCAGACAGATAACACAGATGTATACCACACACTGACATACATATACAAGGATACACATGTACATAGAGCCCTGCTCATGAGGGCTCATATCAGACAGATAACACAGATGTGTACCACACACTGACATACATATACAAGGATACACATGTACATATAACCCTGCTAATGAGGGCTCATATCAGACAGATAACACAGATGTGTACCACACACTGACATACATATACAAGGATACACATGTACATAGAGCCCTGCTCATGAGGGCTCATATCAGACAGATAACACAGATGTATACCACACACTGACATACATATACAAGGATACACAGGTACATATAACCCTGCTCATGAGGGCTCATATAAGACAGATAACACAGATGTGTACCACACACTTACATACATATACAAGGATACACAGGTACATAGGGCCCTGCTCATGAGGGCTCATATCAGACAGATAACACAGATGTATACCACACACTGACATACATATACAAGGATACACAGGTACATAGAGCCCTGCTCATGAGGGTTCATATCAGAAAGATAACACAGATGTATACCACACACTGACATACATATACAAGGATTCACAGGTACATAGAGCCCTGCTCATGAGGGCTCATATCAGACAGATAACACAGATGTATACCACTCACTGACATGCATGTACAAGGATACACAGGTACATAGAGCCCTGCTCATGAGGGCTCATATCAGACAGATAACACAGATGTGTACCACACACTGACATACATATACAAGGATTCACAGGTACATATAACCCTGCTAATGAGGGCTCATATCAGACAGATAACACAGATGTATACCACACACTGACATACATATACAAGGATACACATGTACATAGAGCCCTGCTAATGAGGGCTCATATCAGACAGATAACACAGATGTATAGCACACACTGACATACATATACAAGGATACACATGTACATAGAGCCCTGCTAATGAGGGCTCATATCAGACAGATAACACAGATGTATACCACACACTGACATACATATACAAGGATTCACAGGTACATAGAGCCCTACTCATGAGGGCTCATATCAGACAGATAACACAGATGTGTACCATACACTGACATACATATACAAGGATACACATGTACATAGAGCCCTGCTCATGAGGGCTCATATCAGACAGATAACACAGATGTATACCACACACTGACATACATATACAAGGATTCACAGGTACATAGAGCCCTGCTCATGAGGGCTCATATCAGACAGATAACACAGATGTATACCACACACTGACATACATATACAAGGATACACATGTACATAGAGCCCTGCTCATGAGGGCTCATATCAGACAGATAACACAGATGTATACCACACACTGACATACATATACAAGGATTCACAGGTACATATAACCCTGCTAATGAGGGCTCATATCAGACAGATAACACAGATGTATACCACACACTGACATACATATACAAGGATACACAGGTACATAGGGCCCTACTCATGAGGGCTCATATCAGACAGATAACACAGATGTATACCACACACTGACATACATATACAAGGATACACATATACATATAACCCTGCTAATGAGGGCTCATATCAGACAGATAACACAGATGTATACCACACACTGACATACATATACAAGGATACACAGGTACATAGAGCCCTGCTCATGAGGGCTCATATCAGACAGATAACACAGATGTATACCACTCACTGACATACATATACAAGGATACACAGGTACATATAACCCTGCTCATGAGGGCTCATATCAGACAGATAACACAGATGTATACCACACACTGACATACATATACAAGGATACACATGTACATAGAGCCCTACTCATGAGGGCTCATATCAGACAGATAACACAGATGTATACCACACACTGACATACATATACAAGGATACACAGGTACATAGAGCCCTGCTCATGAGGGCTCATATCAGACAGATAACACAGATGTATACCACACACTGACATACATATACAAGGATACACAGGTACATAGAGCCCTGCTCATGAGGGCTCATATCAGACAGATAACAAAGATGTATACCACACACTGACATACATATACAAGGATACACAGGTACATAGAGCCCTGCTCATGAGGGCTCATATCAGACAGATAACACAGATGTGTACCACACACTGACATACATGTGCAAGGATTCACAGGTACATAGGACCCTGCTCATGAGGGCTCATATCAGACAGATAACACAGATGTGTACCACACACTGACATACATATACAAGGATTCACAGGTACATATAACCCTGCTAATGAGGGCTCATATCAGACAGATAACACAGATGTGTACCACACACTGACATACATATACAAGGATACACAGGTACATATAACCCTGCTCATGAGGGCTCATATCAGACAGATAACACAGATGTGTACCACACACTGACATACATATACAAGGATACACAGGTACATAGAGCCCTGCTCATGAGGGCTCATATCAGACAGATAACGCAGATGTATACCACACACTGACATACATATACAAGGATACTCAGGTACATAGTGCCCTGCTCATGAGGGCTCATATCAGACAGATAACACAGATGTGTACCACACACTGACAAACATATACAAGGATACACAGGTACATAGAGCCCTGCTCATGAGGGCTCATATCAGACAGATAACACAGATGTATACCACACACTGACATACATATACAAGGATACACAGGTACATAGAGCCCTGCTAATGAGGGCTCATATCAGACAGATAACACAGATGTATACCACACACTGACATACATATACAAGGATGTACAGGTACATAGGACCCTGCTCATGAGGGCTCATATCAGACAGATAACACAGATGTATACCACACACTGACATACATATACAAGGATACACAGGTACATAGAGCCCTGCTCATGAGGGCTCATATCAGACAGATAACACAGATGTAGCGGAACCCATCACTGTTTTACCCTGTTTTATGATTATTCTTGGTTAAAATATGATCCTACAATATGTATGCTGGTTGATGCTCTGCAGAATATTAGCCAGACTTTTGCAGACCTAGGCTAATAGATAATCCTATTACAGAGATTCAAGAGATAAGAAAGTTGTAAAGGATCCTTGCATTTTCCAAAGTGTTTTAATTCTCTGATAAGAACAAAGAGGTGTAATTGAATCAGTGTCTGATTGTATCAAAGTTGCCAGGGAGGTGTGACCCACCTATTGTTCTCTTTATGGGTATTGTGCAGCCAAATATGGGGGATGTGGATTGCCTGTGGGAAGAGATGTATAAATATTTCTGCAATAACAAAATAAAGTCAGTATTCATTTGACTCCCAAATTGTGTGTCGTCCAATATGGGAGGTCGGGGATGGTGAAACTGTAGTGCCTCGTGGGTATTTTATCGTATACCGGCGGAGATTTTGGACTGCGTGTTCCAGCTCCGTTACATTTGTTGGCAAGTGGTGGAATTGTTCCCACGGTCAGAAGGACAGCTACAGGAGACACCATTCCGTGGAGTACAAATTGAGGGCAACGCTAGTATCCGTACAGCGCCCCTGGCTACAGCAGGATGGAACCGGCTAGTTTTCAGACAGCGTTCCATCATGAGGAGGAGGAGGCGGCCGCGGACTACAGGGAAACAGACAGAAAGGAACTCATGGTTACAGTACCTCGTATTACCCCACAGAATGAGTTTGGAAGAGAACTCCAAAGCAGACTGGCCTTTTTCCCAGATACGCTTCCCATGAAAACCTTGGAATGGTTAATGACAGATGTCCACAAATCCATAATGGAAAAGCAGCGGGCACAGGAGCGGTCCATCTGGGGAGCTGAAGGTGTCGTCCTTCCTCCCCAGCGGCTGTGTGAACCCCAGGGGGCAGAAGGTGTCGTCCTTTCCCCCCAGCGGCAGTGTGAACCCCAGGGGGCAGAAGGTGTCGTCCTTCCCCCTCAGCGGCAGTGTGTACCCCAGGGAGCTGAAGGTGTCGTCCTTCCTTCCCAGCGGCAGTGTGTACCCCAGGGAGCTGAAGGTGTCGGCCTTCCCCCCCAGCGTCAGTGTGTACCCCAGGGAGCAGAAGGGGCCGTCCTTCCTCCCCAGCGGCAGTGTGAACCCCAGGGGGCAGAAGGTGTCGTCCTTTCCCCCCAGCGGCAGTGTGAACCCCAGGGGGCAGAAGGTGTCGTCCTCCCCCCCCAGCGGCAGTGTGTACCCCAGGGAGCAGAAGGTGTCGACCTTCCTCCACAGCGGCAGTGTGTACCCCAGGGAGCAGAAGGTGCCGTCCTTCCCCCCCAGCGGCAGTGTGAAACACAGGGGGCAGAAGGTGTCATCCTTCCCCCCCAGCGACAGTTTACCCTAACCAGGGGAGACACCAATCTCCCAGACGGCGCAGATGGGACCGTGGTCTCTGCGCCCACAGCTTGTCCAGATCCCCAACTACCGTCACTGGGACAACCGGAGGAGGGGGTAAGTACAAACTCCCCTCCCCAGCTAACTTCTAATGTGGCCCCAGGGTTAACAGAGGAAATGTTAACCCCCACTGACCCCCACGTTTCCCTGGCTACTGAGCCGGAATATGTCCCAAGTACCCCAGCAGAAGAGCTGACAGCGGGGCAGAGTGCAGTCGGCCTCTGCCCTCCCTTTGTCCCTGGTACAGAGCAGGAGGTCCTGCAGGTTATACCAGCAGAAGAGCTGGCATCAGGGCAGAGTGCCCCTGGCCTCTGCCCCTCAAGTCCCCTCAGCGTGTTGCACCATCACCCCAGCAAAATATCCAGGTGCCTGGTTAGACTTCCCCCCAAAGGGGAGATGTGTGACGAAGTGCCCTTCGCCACTTTGGCTTGGAGAGGACTGTTTGCCAGCCTCCTGCCCTGCGACTATGGCCCTGGGACATATTGCCCTTTGGAACCAGTGTTCGGCCATACCAGAGTGTAAGTCACTCATTCTGGCCCTTTACATACAGGGGGGTCATTCTGTACTTGCCCTGTGTGAACCATGATACCCCAGATAACTGTGCCATGAAGCCCATTCATATAATGAAAGACTATGGGAAAGACTTTAGCTACATGGCAATTGAACTGTGTGAAGAGGATCTGAGCGCTATTCGGTGGTTTTGTGCGCTCAGATCCCAGCTATCTGGGGATATGGGAAATGTGAGTAAATGTGAATTGCAGTAATGCTGATGGGTTGTCAAACTAGAGAATTGACCAACAAATACTTTTGTCCGGACATCCCCAGGCCGATCCGTTGGGATCAGACCGTGTATGCCGGCTTATGGTCACGGGGGAGGTGTGTAGCGGAACCCATCACTGTTTTACCCTGTTTTATGATTATTCTTGGTTAAAATATGATCCTACAATATGTATGCTGGTTGATGCTCTGCAGAATATTAGCCAGACTTTTGCAGACCTAGGCTAATAGATAATCCTATTACAGAGATTCAAGAGATAAGAAAGTTGTAAAGGATCCTTGCATTTTCCAAAGTGTTTTAATTCTCTGATAAGAACAAAGAGGTGTAATTGAATCAGTGTCTGATTGTATCAAAGTTGCCAGGGAGGTGTGACCCACCTATTGTTCTCTTTATGGGTATTGTGCAGCCAAATATGGGGGATGTGGATTGCCTGTGGGAAGAGATGTATAAATATTTCTGCAATAACAAAATAAAGTCAGTATTCATTTGACTCCCAAATTGTGTGTCGTCCAATATGGGAGGTCGGGGATGGTGAAACTGTAGTGCCTCGTGGGTATTTTATCGTATACCGGCGGAGATTTTGGACTGCGTGTTCCAGCTCCGTTACAACAGATGTATACCACACACTGACATACATATACAAGGATACACAGGTACATAGAGCCCTGCTCATGAGGGCTCATATCAGACAGATAACACAGATGTATACCACACACTGACATACATATACAAGGATACACAGGTACATATAACCCTGCTCATGAGGGCTCATATAAGACAGATAACACAGATGTATACCACACACTGACATACATATACAAGGATACACAGGTATATAGAGCCCTGCTCATGAGGGCTCATATCAGACAGATAACACAGATGTATACCACACACTGACATACATATACAAGGATACACATGTACATAGAGCCCTGCTCATGAGGGCTCATATCAGACAGATAACACAGATGTATACCACACACTGACATACATATACAAGGATTCACAGGTACATATAACCCTGCTAATGAGGGCTCATATCAGACAGATAACACAGATGTATACCACACACTGACATACATATACAAGGACACACAGGTACATAGAGCCCTGCTCATGAGGGCTCATATCAGACAGATAACACAGATGTATACCACACACTGACATACATATACAAGGATAAACAGGTACATAGAGCCCTGCTCATGAGGGCTCATATCAGACAGATAACACAGATTGTAGCTCCGTAAATCTCCGCTGGTATACGATAAAATACCCACGAGGCACTACAGTTTCACCATCCCCGACCTCCCATATTGGACGACACACAATTTGGGAGTCAAATGAATACTGACTTTATTTTGTTAGTGCAGAAATATTTATACATCTCTTCCCACAGGCAATCCACATCCCCCATATTTGGCTGCACAATACCCATAAAGAGAACAATAGGTGGGTCACACCTCCCTGGCAACTTTGATACAATCAGACATTGATTCAATTACACCTCTTTGTTCTTATCTGAGAAAGGAAGTCTATTGTATAGTGTTTTCATTATCTTATGCGGAGTCGCTGTAACGAGATTATCTCCCATGCCAAGTAGCTGTAAATGTTTGGGACAATATTCTGCAGAGCATCAACCAACATACATATATTAGGATCATATTTTAACCAAGAATAATCATAAAACAGGGTAAAACAGTGATGGGTTCCGCTACACACCTCCCCCGTGACCATAAGCCGGCATACACGGTCTGATCCCAACGGATCGGCCTGGGGATGTCCGGACAAAAGTATTTGTTGGTCAATTCTCTAGTTTGACAACCCATCAGCATAACTGCAATTCACATTTCCCATATCCCCAGATAGCTGGGATCTGCGCGCACAAAACCACCGAATAGCGCTCAGATCCTCTTCACACAGTTCAATTGCCAAGTAGCTAAAGTCTTTCCCATAGTCTTTCATCATATGAATGGGCTCCATGGCATAGCTATCTGGGGTATCATGGTTCACACAGGGCAAGTACAGAATGCCCCCCCTGTATGTAAAGGGCCAGAATGAGTGACTTACACTCTGGTATGGCCGAACACTGGTTCCAAAGGGCAATATGTACCAGGGCCATAGTCGCAGGGCAGGAGGCTGGCAAACAGTCCTCTCCAAGCCAAGGTGGCGAAGGGCACTTCGTCACACATCTCTCCTTTGGGGGGAAGTCTAACCAGGCACCTGGATATTTTGCTGGGGTGATGGTGCAACACGCTGAGGGGACTTGAGGGGCAGAGGCCCGCGGCACTCTGCCCTGATGCCAGCTCTTCTGCTGGTATAACCTGCAGGACCTCCTGCTCTGTACCAGGGACAAAGGGAGGGCAGAGGCCGACTGCACTCTGCCCCGCTGTCAGCTCTTCCGCTGGGGTACTTGGGACATATTGCGGCTCAATAGCCAGGGAAACGTGGGGGTCAGTGGGGGTTAACATTTCCTCTGTTAACCCTGAGGCCACATTAGAAGTTAGCTGGGGAGGGGAGTTTGTACTTACCCCCTCCTCCGGTTGTCCCAGTGACGGTAGTTGGGGATCTGGACAAGCTGTGGGCGCAGAGACCACGGTCCCATCTGCGCCGTCTGGGAGATTGGTGTCTCCCCTGGTTAGGGTAAACTGTCGCTGGGGGGGAAGGATGACACCTTCTGCCCCCTGTGTTTCACACTGCCACTGGGGGGGAAGGACGACACCTTTGGCCCCCTGGAGTACCCACTGACGCTGTGGAGGAAGGTCGACACCTTCTGCTCCCTGGGGTACACACTGCCGCTGGGGGGAAAGGACGACACCTTCTGCCCCCTGGGGTTCACACTGCCGCTGGGGGGAAAGGACGACACCTTCTGCCCCCTGGGGTTCACACTGCCGCTGGGGGGAAAGGACGACACCTTCTGCCCCCTGGGGTTCACACTGCCGCTGGGGGGAAATGACGACACCTTCTGCCCCCTGGGGTTCACACTGCCGCTGAGGGGGAAGGACGACACCTTCTGCCCCCTGGGGTTCACACTGCCGCTGGGGGGAAAGGACGGCACCTTCTGCCCCCTGGGGTTCACACTGCCGCTGAGGGGAAAGGACGACACCTTCTGCCCCCTGGAGGGCCGGTAGAGAGACCTCGGTCCCATCTCTACCTGCCATCTGGAGGTCATCCCAGGACCAGTCAATGAAGTCTGGTTCTGCTTGTCGAGTAGGTTGGGGCTGCACGAAGCTGAGCAGGTGTTGGTAGTCCTGCTCCAGCTCCCACTCTCTCGTTACCAGGTGGGTCATGTCTTTGCTCACCTCGCCTTCGTCATCCCAGACATACATGCCCATCCGGTAGTCGTAGATGTCCCAAAACCTAGACCCCTCCGTGCTGCCAAGATCAATGTCGTCCTCCAAGGCATCCCATAATAAACCCGGGCCATCATAATCATCCCCCTCCGGTAAGTCGTGTTCAGCCGTCCAGGGGGTAAGTCGAATGGTATACCACCAGAGGGCCTGGTATGCGTTGTCTAGCCAGATCTCTCGCCGTACCAGGGTCTCTAGTCTTGTCACCCACTCATCCAGGGGCTGCTCTCCCAATAGATACATCCGCATCGCCACACGCTTCTGTAGCCGCTGCTCATCACTGGGGAGACTCTCACCTCGCCGCCATTGGGCATCTTGCAGGGCATCATACCAGAGTTCCATTCTGTCTGTCTCCCTGTAGTCTGCGGCCTCCTTCTCATCCTCATCATGGAACGCTGTCCAAAAACTAGCCGGTTCCATCCTGCTGTAGCCAGGGGCGCTGTACGGATACTAGCGTTGCCCTCAATTTGTACTCCACGGAATGGTGTCTCCTGTAGCTGTCCTTCTGACCGTGGGAACAATTCCACCACTTGCCAACAAATGTAACGGAGCTGGAACACGCAGTCCAAAATCTCCGCTGGTATACGATAAAATACCCACGAGGCACTACAGTTTCACCATCCCCGACCTCCCATATTGGACGACACACAATTTGGGAGTCAAATGAATACTGACTTTATTTTGTTAGTGCAGAAATATTTATACATCTCTTCCCACAGGCAATCCACATCCCCCATATTTGGCTGCACAATACCCATAAAGAGAACAATAGGTGGGTCACACCTCCCTGGCAACTTTGATACAATCAGACATTGATTCAATTACACCTCTTTGTTCTTATCTGAGAAAGGAAGTCTATTGTATAGTGTTTTCATTATCTTATGCGGAGTCGCTGTAACGAGATTATCTCCCATGCCAAGTAGCTGTAAATGTTTGGGACAATATTCTGCAGAGCATCAACCAACATACATATATTAGGATCATATTTTAACCAAGAATAATCATAAAACAGGGTAAAACAGTGATGGGTTCCGCTACACAGATGTATACCACACACTGACATACATATACAAGGATACACAGGTACATAGAGCCCTGCTAATGAGGGCTCATATCAGACAGATAACACAGATGTATAGCACACACTGACATACATATACAAGGATACACATGTACATATAACCCTGCTAATGTGGGCTCATATCAGACAGATAACACAGATGTATACCACACACTGACATACATATACAAGGATACACATGTACATAGAGCCCTGCTCATGAGGGCTCATATCAGACAGATAACACAGATGTGTACCACACACTGACATACATATACAAGGATACACATGTACATATAACCCTGCTAATGTGGGCTCATATCAGACAGATAACACAGATGTATACCACACACTGACATACATATACAAGGATACACATGTACATAGAGCCCTGCTCATGAGGGCTCATATCAGACAGATAACACAGATGTGTACCACACACTGACATACATATACAAGGATACACATGTACATAGAGCCCTGCTAATGAGGGCTCATATCAGACAGATAACACAGATGTATACCACACACTGACATACATATACAAGGATACACATGTACATAGAGCCCTGCTCATGAGGGCTCATATCAGACAGATAACACAGATGTGTACCACACACTGACATACATATACAAGGATACACAGGTACATATAACCCTGCTCATGAGGGCTCATATCAGACAGATAACACAGATGTGTACCACACACTGACATACATATACAAGGATACACAGGTACATAGAGCCCTGCTCATGAGGGCTCATATCAGACAGATAACACAGATGTGTACCACACACTGACATACATATACAAGGATACACAGGTACATATAACCCTGCTCATGAGGGCTCATATCAGACAGATAACACAGATGTGTACCACACACTGACATACATATACAAGGATACACAGGTACATAGAGCCCTGCTCATGAGGGCTCATATCAGACAGATAACACAGATGTGTACCACACACTGACATACATATACAAGGATACACAGGTACATATAACCCTGCTCATGAGGGCTCATATCAGACAGATAACACAGATGTGTACCACACACTGACATACATATACAAGGATACACAGGTACATAGAGCCCTGCTCATGAGGGCTCATATCAGACAGATAACGCAGATGTATACCACACACTGACA
Source organism: Discoglossus pictus (assembly GCA_027410445.1). Lineage (NCBI taxonomy): Eukaryota > Metazoa > Chordata > Amphibia > Anura > Alytidae > Discoglossus > Discoglossus pictus. The sequence goes on along the minus strand of CM050165.1, from coordinate 302,001,868 downwards.
TACATATACAAGGATACTCAGGTACATAGTGCCCTGCTCATGAGGGCTCATATCAGACAGATAACACAGATGTGTACCACACACTGACAAACATATACAAGGATACACAGGTACATAGAGCCCTGCTCATGAGGGCTCATATCAGACAGATAACACAGATGTATACCACACACTGACATACATATACAAGGATACACAGGTACATAGAGCCCTGCTAATGAGGGCTCATATCAGACAGATAACACAGATGTATACCACACACTGACATACATATACAAGGATGTACAGGTACATAGGACCCTGCTCATGAGGGCTCATATCAGACAGATAACACAGATGTATACCACACACTGACATACATATACAAGGATACACAGGTACATAGAGCCCTGCTCATGAGGGCTCATATCAGACAGATAACACAGATGTATACCACACACTGACATACATATACAAGGATACACAGGTACATAGAGCCCTGCTCATGAGGGCTCATATCAGACAGATAACACAGATGTATACCACACACTGACATACATATACAAGGATACACAGGTACATATAACCCTGCTCATGAGGGCTCATATAAGACAGATAACACAGATGTATACCACACACTGACATACATATACAAGGATACACAGGTACATAGAGCCCTGCTCATGAGGGCTCATATCAGACAGATAACACAGATGTATACCACACACTGACATACATATACAAGGATACACATGTACATAGAGCCCTGCTCATGAGGGCTCATATCAGACAGATAACACAGATGTATACCACACACTGACATACATATACAAGGATTCACAGGTACATATAACCCTGCTAATGAGGGCTCATATCAGACAGATAACACAGATGTATACCACACACTGACATACATATACAAGGATACACAGGTACATAGAGCCCTGCTCATGAGGGCTCATATCAGACAGATAACACAGATGTATACCACACACTGACATACATATACAAGGATAAACAGGTACATAGAGCCCTGCTCATGAGGGCTCATATCAGACAGATAACACAGATGTATACCACACACTGACATACATATACAAGGATACACAGGTACATAGAGCCCTGCTAATGAGGGCTCATATCAGACAGATAACACAGATGTATAGCACACACTGACATACATATACAAGGATACACATGTACATATAACCCTGCTAATGTAGGCTCATATCAGACAGATAACACAGATGTATACCACACACTGACATACATATACAAGGATACACATGTACATAGAGCCCTGCTCATGAGGGCTCATATCAGACAGATAACACAGATGTGTACCACACACTGACATACATATACAAGGATACACATGTACATAGAGCCCTGCTAATGAGGGCTCATATCAGACAGATAACACAGATGTATACCACACACTGACATACATATACAAGGATACACATGTACATAGAGCCCTGCTCATGAGGGCTCATATCAGACAGATAGCACAGATGTATACCACACACTGACATACATATACAAGGATACACATGTACATATAACCCTGCTAATGAGGGCTCATATCAGACAGATAACACAGATGTATACCACACACTGACATACATATACAAGGATACACATGTACATAGAGCCCTGCTAATGAGGGCTCATATCAGACAGATAACACAGATGTATACCACACACTGACATACATATACAAGGATACACAGGTACATAGGGCCCTGCTAATGAGGGCTCATATCAGACAGATAACACAGATGTATACCACACACTGACATACATATACAAGGATACACAGGTACATAGGGCCCTGCTAATGAGGGCTCATATCAGACAGATAACACAGATGTATACCACACACTGACATACATATACAGTGACACACAGGTACATAGAGCCCTGCTCATGAGGGCTCATATTAGACAGATAACACAGATGTATACCACACACTGACATACATATACAAGGATACACAGGTACATATAACCCTGCTCATGAGGGCTCATATAAGACAGATAACACAGATGTGTACCACACACTGACATACATATACAAGGATACACAGGTACATAGAGCCCTGCTCATGAGGGCTCATATCAGACAGATAACACAGATGTATACCACACACTGACATACATATACAAGGATACACATGTACATAGAGCCCTGCTCATGAGGGCTCATATCAGACAGATAACACAGATGTATACCACACACTGACATACATATACAAGGATATACAGGTACATATAACCCTGCTCATGAGGGCTCATATCAGACAGATAACACAGATGTATACCACACACTGACATACATATACAAGGATACACAGGTACATAGAGCCCTGCTCATGAGGGCTCATTTCAGACAGATAACACAGATGTATACCACACACTGACATACATGTGCAAGGATTCACAGGTACATAGGACCCTGCTCATAAGGGCTCATATCAGACAGATAACACAGATGTATACCACACACTGACATACATATACAAGGATTCACAGGTACATAGAGCCCTGCTCATGAGGGCTCATATCAGACAGATAACACAGATGTATACCACTCAATGACATACATATACAAGGATTCACAGGTACATATAACCCTGCTAATGAGGGCTCATATCAGACAGATAACACAGATGTATACCACACACTGACATACATATACAAGGATACACAGGTACATAGAGCCCTGCTCATGAGGGCTCATATCAGACAGATAACACAGATGTATACCACACACTGACATACATATACAAGGATACACATGTACATAGAGCCCTGCTCATGAGGGCTCATATCAGACAGATAACACAGATGTGTACCACACACTGACATACATATACAAGGATACAAAGGTACATAGAGCCCTGCTCATGAGGGCTCATATCAGACAGATAACACAGATGTGTACCACACACTGACATACATATACAAGGATACACAGGTACATAGAGCCCTGCTCATGAGGGCTCATATCAGACAGATAACACAGATGTATACCACACACTGACATACATATACAAGGATACACAGGTACATAGAGCCCTGCTCATGAGGGCTCATATCAGACAGATAACACAGATGTATACCACACACTGACATACATATACAAGGATACACATGTACATATAACCCTGCTAATGAGGGCTCATATCAGACAGATAACACAGATGTATACCACACACTGACATACATATACAAGGATACACAGGTACATAGAGCCCTGCTAATGAGGGCTCATATCAGACAGATAACACAGATGTATACCACACACTGACATACATATACAAGGATACAAAGGTACATAGAGCCCTGCTAATGAGGGCTCATATCAGACAGATAACACAGATGTATACCACACACTGACATACATATACAAGGATACACAGGTACATAGAGCCCTGCTCATGAGGGCTCATATCAGACAGATAACACAGATGTATACCACACACTGACATACATATATAAGGATACACAGGTACATAGAGCCCTGCTCATGAGGGCTCATATCAGACAGATAACACAGATGTATACCACACACTGACATACATATACAAGGATACACAGGTACATAGAGCCCTGCTCATGAGGGCTCATATCAGACAGATAACACAGATGTATACCACACACTGACATATATATATACAAGGATACACATGTACATAGAGCCCTGCTCATGAGGGCTCATATCAGACAGATAACACAGATGTATACCACACACTGACATACATATACAAGGATACACATGTACATAGAGCCCTACTCATGAGGGCTCATATCAGACAGATAACACAGATGTATACCACACACTGACATACATATACAAGGATACACAGGTACATAGAGCCCTGCTCATGAGGGCTCATATCAGACAGATAACACAGATGTATACCACACACTGACATACATATACAAGGATACACAGGTACATAGAGCCCTGCTCATGAGGGCTCATATCAGACAGATAACACAGATGTATACCACACACTGACATACATATACAAGGATACACATGTACATAGAGCCCTGCTCATGAGGGCTCATATCAGACAGATAACACAGATGTATACCACACACTGACATACATATACAAGGATACACAGGTACATATAACCCTGCTCATGAGGGCTCATATCAGACAGATAACACAGATGTATACCACACACTGACATACATATACAAGGATACACAGGTACATAGAGCCCTGCTCATGAGGGCTCATATCAGACAGATAACACAGATGTGTACCACACACTGACATACATATACAAGGATACACAGGTACATAGAGCCCTGCTCATGAGGGCTCATATCAGACAGATAACACAAATGTATACCACACACTGACATACATGTGCAAGGATTCACAGGTACATAGGACCCTGCTCATGAGGGCTCATATCAGACAGATAACACAGATGTATACCACACACTGACATACATATACAAGGATACACAGGTACATATAACCCTGCTCATGAGGGCTCATATCAGACAGATAACACAGATGTATACCACACACTGACATACATATACAAGGATTCACAGGTACATAGAGCCCTGCTCATGAGGGCTCATATCAGACAGATAACACAGATGTGTACCACACACTGACATACATATACAAGGATACACAGGTACATAGAGCCCTGCTCATGAGGGCTCATATCAGACAGATAACACAAATGTATACCACACACTGACATACATGTGCAAGGATTCACAGGTACATAGGACCCTGCTCGTGAGGGCTCATATCAGACAGATAACACAGATGTATACCACACACTGACATACATATACAAGGATACACAGGTACATAGAGCCCTGCTAATGAGGGCTCATATCAGACAGATAACACAGATGTGTACCTGTAACGGATCTACTGGCACCCCGACCGGGTACCTCCGTTGATGGATGCGTCCTAGCTTGCGTCGAGGCCTACAAGCACCGCACCGGACACCAAAACCACCACAGACTCCAAGGATAGTACATCAGGAACAAGCGTTCAGTAGTTACAGCTCAAGGGAGTATGCAGAAGCATAGCAATCCCCAGTATGATAGCGATCCCCTCAAATAACGAGACGAGGCTACGTTTTGAAGGGTCAAGAGGAACTATATTTTAATGACAGGGAATCTCCTTTTATGCAATGTTGCCCTCTGAAGGGCTACACCCACATAATTATCACAACAGCCAATTATCTGCATGGTTCAACCCCCACATCTCCTCCCCTCAGATAACAGGTAACACAATTAAAACAGACACAATTTTAACCACATTCTGGATGTACCCCAAATACAGGGGGTACACCTTTAAGTCCCGCACCATTCAATATCTCTCACCCAGGGGAACAACATATACAAAAATGGCATGAATCAGACCAGGGGTTCAAAAGTTAGTAAAAGTATGTTTTTACACATAACACACAGACATTGCACATATCCCCCACACAATACACATATAGGACAATAGGTGAGTCACACCTCCCTGGCAACTTGGATACAATCAGACATTAATTAGATCATTCTTATCAGAGAATGAAAACACTTTGGAAAATGCAAGGATCCTTTACAACTTTCTTATCTCTTGAATCTCTGTAACAGGATTATCTATTAGCCTAGGTCTGCAAACGTCTGGCTAATATTCTGAGCCAATATATTCTGTAGAACATCAACCAACATATATATAGTAGGATCATATTTTAACCATAATAATCATAAAACAGGGTAAAACAGTGATGGGTTCCGCTACACACCTCCCCCGTGACCATAAGCCGGCATACACGGTCTGATCCCAACGGATCGGCCTGGGGATGTCCGGACAAAAGTATTTGTTGGTCAATTCTCTAGTTTGACAACCCATTAGCATTACTGCAATTCACATTTACTCACATTTCCCATATCCCCAGATAGCTGGGATCTGAGCGCACAAAACCACCGAATAGCGCTCAGATCCTCTTCACACAGTTCAATTGCCATGTAGCTAAAGTCTTTCCCATAGTCTTTCATTATATGAATGGGCTTCATGGCACAGTTATCTGGGGTATCATGGTTCACACAGGGCAAGTACAGAATGACCCCCCTGTATGTAAAGGGCCAGAATGAGTGACTTACACTCTGGTATGGCCGAACACTGGTCCCAAAGGGCAATATCTACCAGGGCCATAGTCGCAGGGCAGGAGGCTGGCAAACAGTCCTCTCCAAGCCAAAGTGGCGAAGGGCACTTCGTCACACATCTCCCCTTTGGGGGGAAGTCTAACCAGGCACCTGGATATTTTGCTGGGGTGATGGTGCAACACGCTGAGGGGACTTGAGGGGCAGAGGCCAGCGGCACTCTGCCCTGATGCCAGCTCTTCTGCTGGTATAACCTGCAGGACCTCCTGCTCTGTACAAGGGACAAAGGGAGGGCAGAGGCCGACTGCACTCTGCCCCGCTGTCAGCTCTTCTGCTGGGGTACCTGGGACATATTCCGGCTCAGTAGCCAGGGAAACTTGGGGGTCAGTGGGGGTTAACATTTCCTCTGTTAACCCTGGGGCCACATTAGAAGTTAGCTGGGGAGGGGAATTTGTACTTACCCCCTCCTCCGGTTGTCCCAGTGAGGGTAGTTGAGGATCTGGACAAGCTGTGGGCGCAGAGACCACGGTCCCATCTGCGCCGTCTGGGAGATTGGTGTCTCCCCTGGTTAGGGTAAACTGTCGCTGGGGGGGAAGGACGACACCTTCTGCCCCCTGTGTTTCACACTGCCGCTGGGGGGGAAGGACGACACCTTTGGCCTCCTGGGGTACCCACTGCCGCTGTGGAGGAAGGTCGACACCTTCTGCTCCCTGGGGTACACACTGCCGCTGGGGGGGAAGGACGACACCTTCTGCCCCCTGGGGTTCACACTGCCGCTGAGGGGGAAGGACGACACCTTCTGCCCCCTGGGATTCACACTGCCGCTGGGGGGAAAGGACGACACCTTCTGCCCCCTGGGGTTCACACTGCTGCTGGGGAGGAAGGACGACACCTTCTGCCCCCTGGGGTTCACACTGCTGCTGGGGAGGAAGGACGGCCCCTTCTGCTCCCTGGGGTACACACTGCCGCTGTGGGAGAAGGCCGACACCTTCAGCTCCCTGGGGTACACACTGCCGCTGGGGAGGAAGGACGACACCTTCAGCTCCCTGGGGTACACACTGCCGCTGGGGGGGAAGGCCGACACCTTCAGCTCCCTGGGGTACACACTGCCGCTGGGGAGGAAGGACGACACCTTTAGCTCCCTGGGGTACACACTGCCGCTGGGGGGAAAGGACGACACCTTCTGCCCCCTGGGGTTCACACTGCCGCTGGGGAGGAAGGACGGCCCCTTCTGCTCCCTGGGGTACACACTGCCGCTGGCGAGGAAGGACAACACCTTCTGCCCCCTGGGGTTCACACTGCTGCTGGGGGGGAAGGACGACACTTTCGGCTCCCTGGGGAACACACTGCCGCTGGGGAGGAAGGACAACACCTTCTGCCCCCTGGGGTTCACACTGCTGCTGGGGGGGAAGGACGACACCTTCTGCCCCCTGGGGTTCACACTGCCGCTGGAGGGGAAGGACGACACCTTCTGCCCTCTGTAGGGCCGGTAGAGAGACCTCGGTCCCATCTCTACCTGCCATCTGGAGGTCATCCCAGGACCAGTCAATGAAGTCTGGTTCTGCTTGTCGAGTAGGTTGGGGCTGCACAAGGCTGAGCAGGTGTTGGTAGTCCTGCTCCAGCTCCCACTCTCTCGTTACCAGGTGGGTCATGTCTTTGCTCACCTCGCCTTCGTCATCCCAGACATACATGCCCATCCGGTAGTCGTAGATGTCCCAAAACCTAGACCCCTCCGTGCTGCCAAGATCAATATCGTCCTCCAAGGCATCCCATAATAAACCCGGGCCATCATAATCATCCCCCTCCGGTAAGTCGTGTTCAGACGTCCAGGGGGGTAAGTCGAACGGTATGCCACCAGAGAGCCTGGTATGCGTTGTCTAGCCAGATCTCTCGCCATACCAGGGTTTCTAGTCTTGTCACCCACTCATCCAGGGGCTGCTCTCCCAATAGATACATCCGCATCGCCACACGCTTCTGTAGCCGCTGCTCATCACTGGGGAGACTCTCACCTCGCCGCCATTGGGCATCTTCCAGGGCATCATACCAGAGTTCCTTTCTGTCTGCATCCCTGTAGTCCGCGGCCGCCTCCTCCTCCTCATCATGAAACGCTGTCTGAAAACTAGCCGGTTCCATCCTGCTGTAGCCAGGGGCGCTGTACGGATACTAGCGTTGCCCTCAATTTGTAACTCCAAACGTTACCGGTGTCTCCGTGCTGCTTTTCCTCTTACTAGGACGCCATCCCACCACTGCCAGCCAATGTAACGGATCTACTGGCACCCCGACCGGGTACCTCCGTTGATGGATGCGTCCTAGCTTGCGTCGAGGCCTACAAGCACCGCACCGGACACCAAAACCACCACAGACTCCAAGGATAGTACATCAGGAACAAGCGTTCAGTAGTTACAGCTCAAGGGAGTATGCAGAAGCATAGCAATCCCCAGTATGATAGCGATCCCCTCAAATAACGAGACGAGGCTACGTTTTGAAGGGTCAAGAGGAACTATATTTTAATGACAGGGAATCTCCTTTTATGCAATGTTGCCCTCTGAAGGGCTACACCCACATAATTATCACAACAGCCAATTATCTGCATGGTTCAACCCCCACATCTCCTCCCCTCAGATAACAGGTAACACAATTAAAACAGACACAATTTTAACCACATTCTGGATGTACCCCAAATACAGGGGGTACACCTTTAAGTCCCGCACCATTCAATATCTCTCACCCAGGGGAACAACATATACAAAAATGGCATGAATCAGACCAGGGGTTCAAAAGTTAGTAAAAGTATGTTTTTACACATAACACACAGACATTGCACATATCCCCCACACAATACACATATAGGACAATAGGTGAGTCACACCTCCCTGGCAACTTGGATACAATCAGACATTAATTAGATCATTCTTATCAGAGAATGAAAACACTTTGGAAAATGCAAGGATCCTTTACAACTTTCTTATCTCTTGAATCTCTGTAACAGGATTATCTATTAGCCTAGGTCTGCAAACGTCTGGCTAATATTCTGAGCCAATATATTCTGTAGAACATCAACCAACATATATATAGTAGGATCATATTTTAACCATAATAATCATAAAACAGGGTAAAACAGTGATGGGTTCCGCTACAGTACCACACACTGACATACATATACAAGGATTCACAGGTACATAGAGCCCTGCTCATGAGGGCTCATATCAGACAGATAACACAGATGTATACCACACACTGACATACATATACAAGGATTCACAGGTACATAGAGCCCTGCTCATGAGGGCTCATATCAGACAGATAACACAGATGTATACCACACACTGACATACATATACAAGGATACACAGGTACATAGAGCCCTGCTAATGAGGGCTCATATCAGACAGATAACACAGATGTATACCACACACTGACATACATATACAAGGATTCACAGTTACATATAACCCTGCTAATGAGGGCTCATATCAGACAGATAACACAGATGTGTACCACACACTGACATACATATACAGTGACACACAGGTACATAGAGCTTTGCTCATGAGGGCTCATATCAGACAGATAACACAGATGTATACCACACACTGACATACATATACAAGGATACACAGGTAGATAGAGCCCTGCTCATGTGGGCTCATATCAGACAGATAACACAGATGTATACCACACACTGACATACATATACAAGGATACACAGGTAGATAGAGCCCTGCTCATGAGGGCTCATATCAGACAGATAACACAGATGTGTACCACACACTGACATACATATACAAGGATACACATGTACATATAAACCTGCTCATGAGGGCTCATATCAGACAGATAACACAGATGTATACCACACACTGACATACATATACAAGGATACACAGGTACATAGAGCCCTGCTCATGAGGGCTCATATCAGACAGATAACACAGATGTGTACCACACACTGACATACATATACAAGGATACACATGTACATATAACCCTGCTAATGAGGGCTCATATCAGACAGATAACACAGATGTATACCACACACTGACATACATATACAAGGATACACAGGTACATAGGACCCTACTCATGAGGGCTCATATCAGACAGATAACACAGATGTATACCACACACTGACATACATATACAAGGATTCACATGTACATAGAGCCCTGCTCATGAGGGCTCATATCAGACAGATAACACAGATGTATACCACACACTGACATACATATACAAGGATACACAGGTACATAGAGCCCTGCTCATGAGGGCTCATATCAGACAGATAACACAGATGTGTACCACACACTGACATACATATACAAGGATACACAGGTACATAGGGCCCTGCTAATGAGGGCTCATATCAGACAGATAACACAGATGTGTACCACACACTGACATACATATACAAGGATACACAGGTACATAGGGCCCTGCTCATGAGGGCTCATATCAGACAGATAACACAGATGTGTACCACACACTGACATACATATACAAGGATACACAGGTACATAGGGCCCTGCTAATGAGGGCTCATATCAGACAGATAACACAGATGTGTACCACACACTGACATACATATACAAGGATACACATGTACATAGGGCCCTGCTCATGAGGGCTCATATAAGACAGATAACACAGATGTGTACCACACACTTACATACATATACAAGGATACACATGTACATAGGGCCCTGCTCATGAGGGCTCATATCAGACAGATAACACAGATGTATACCACACACTGACATACATATACAAGGATACACAGGTACATATAACCCTGCTCATGAGGGCTCATATAAGACAGATAACACAGATGTGTACCACACACTTACATACATATACAAGGATACACAGGTACATAGGGCCCTGCTCATGAGGGCTCATATCAGACAGATAACACAGATGTATACCACTCACTGACATACATATACAAGGATAAACAGGTACATAGAGCCCTGCTCATGAGGGCTCATATAAGACAGATAACACAGATGTATACCACACACTGACATACATATACAAGGATACACAGGTACATAGAGCCCTGCTCATGAGGGCTCATATCAGACAGATAACACAGATGTATACCACACACTGACATACATATACATGGATACACAGGTACATAGAGCCCTGCTCATGAGGGCTCATATCAGACAGATAACACAGATGTATACCACACACTGACATACATATACAAGGATTCACAGGTACATAGAGCCCTGCTCATGAGGGCTCATATAAGACAGATAACACAGATGTATACCACACACTGACATACATATACAAGGATACACATGTACATAGAGCCCTGCTCATGAGGGCTCATATCAGACAGATAACAAAGATGTATACCACTCACTGACATGCATGTACAAGGATACACAGGTACATAGAGCCCTGCTCATGAGGGCTCATATCAGACAGAGAACACAGTTGTATACCACACACTGACATACATATACAAGGATTCACAGGTACATAGAGCCCTGCTCATGAGGGCTCATATCAGACACATAACACAGATGTATACCACACACTGACATACATATACAAGGATACACAGGTACATAGAGCCCTGCTCACAAGGGCTCATATCAGACAGATAACACAGATGTATACCACACACTGACATACATATACAAGGATACACAGGTACATAGAGCCCTACTCATGAGGGCTCATATCAGACAGATAACACAGATGTATACCACACACTGACATACATATGCAAGGATACACAGGTACATAGGGCCCTGCTCATGAGGGCTCATATCAGACAGATAACACAGATGTGTACCATACACTGACATACATATACAAGGATACACATGTACATAGAGCCCTGCTCATGAGGGCTCATATCAGACAGATAACACAGATGTATACCACACACTGACATACATATACATGGATACTCAGATACATAGAGCCCTGCTCATGAGGGCTCATATCAGACAGATAACACAGATGTATACCACACACTAACATACATATACAAGGATACACATGTACATAGAGCTTTGCTCATGAGGGCTCATATCAGACAGATAACACAGATGTATACCACACACTGACATACCTATACAAGGATACACAGGTACATAGGGCCCTGCTCATGAGGGCTCATATCAGACAGATAACACAGATGTATACCACACACTGACATACATATACAAGGATACACAGGTACATAGAGCCCTGCTCATGAGGGCTCATATCAGACAGATAACACAGATGTGTACCACACACTGACATACATATACAAGGATACACAGGTACATAGAGCCCTGCTCATGAGGGCTCATATCAGACAGATACCACAGATGTGTACCACACACTGACATACATATACAAGGATACACAGGTACATAGGGCCCTGCTCATGAGGGCTCATATCAGACAGATAACACAGATGTATACCACACACTGACATACCTATACAAGGATACACATGTACATATAACCCTGCTAATGTGGGCTCATATCAGACAGGTAACACAGATGTATACCACTCACTGACATACATATACAAGGATACACAGGTACATAGGGCCCTGCTAATGTGGGCTCATATCAGACAGATAACACAGATGTATACCACACACTGACATACATATACAAGTATACACAGGTACATAGAGCCCTGCTCATGAGGGCTCATATCAGACAGATAATACATGTCATGAATCAGCCAGTGGCCATATTGGATTTGGTGTGAACTATGCTGGGGCCATTTTGTGACTGGCAGCGGTGGCCATTTTGGGCTGGGTGGTCTTCCACATGCTGTTGCCATGGGGAGGAACAAAAGGTTTGGGGCCCACTTGTTATGGATATATTGTTGTGTTGTGGTCTAGGGGATAAAGTATTATAAGTTTACCCCTTAGCATATCCCCATCCCTTCCATGTTTAGGCTCATTGTAATGGGTGTCATGTGAGGGAGCTGGTGGGATGTGTTGGTTCTATGTGTGTGAAACATTGTGTGTTGTATTTGTAAATATGAATGCATGGTATTATATTAGTATGTCATTATATTGTAGAGGGGAAGCCATTGAATACAGCCACGCCTCCTTTGTTCCCAAAGGCCTGTTAATCCCATTAGCTAAGTATCCAGCATAGAACTAACAATGGGAAGCTCACAGCTGGAGAGCAGACAGGCAGGCACCCAGAAACAATGGGATGGCCTGAAGGCTTCTCAGCCTTCATAGCATGGGCACAGGAGAGTAAAAGACATGCTTTCCCCTGGACATTCAAAGCCCAAATTAATTAGTTGGCCTCGCCTAGTGGGCGGACCTGGGAGGGGACTATTGGTTCACGCACAGTTCCCCTTCATGATTGGCCAGACGTCATTTGGGGCTGGCTAACGGTAGCCACTTCCCCCATTCTTGTGTGATGTGGTTAAATATGCTGTTCTAAAATAAAACATGGTTCATAATTTTCATCAAGACTTTGTGTGCAGGTGTATTATTGACCCAAGGGCATATGCTGGCAGAGGAGATCGTTTCTGACTTCCTTCCAGGGTTCCCAGCGCACACTACCTTAAGCTGGGACTTATGCTCTTGCATCCGCAAAGAAGGTCCATTGGTCTGAGTCACCCAAATCTTAGGTCTAAAACCTACAGGAGATAAGAGGACTAGGATCCTCTATACTCCATCATCATTGTAGGTTGTGACAATTGGCTGGCAGAGGTGGGACGACTCTACAGAAAGACCAAGAATGGAACAGACGGATATCACCAAAGAAGCAACAAGACGGTTTAAAGCAGCCAGGCACTTATACCCCAGTAAGATGACCGCACAAGAGGTGTCCAACGTACTAGACCAGTATTGCCAGAAGATCTGGCAGGAGCGCAATGGAGCGAGAACTCCAGCTCAGCAAAGACTTGGCTACAGAGAGACATTGCGTCTAGAGAAATGGATGGCGATTCTGAATCTGTGGCAGGACGATGAGCTAATGGGCTGGCTGGAAGTACTAGTAAGAAAAGAGGTTGCCTTGGAGAACCAATATCACATTTTTCACGCCAAAATAGTTGGTGGCCTTGGAGAGGAGTTTGATTTCCGCTTGAAAATAGATTCTGGCCTCCAAGATATTGTGTATGGTGATCCTGAAGGGGGCATAGGAACCTTTAAAAGGCACAACAACTTGTTTGTGGAACGCTGTCGTGGTCTGGGTCTGGAACCATGGTCCATGGAGGCTAATTTAATGGTACACCTGATTGAGCAGGAACTGCAGCTGGAGGAGGAGTATTTTGAGTTGTGGGACGAGATCTATGGGGAGACATTTTGCCCATCAAGAGGGGAACAACCCAGTCAAGAGGACTGGTCGCCAGATCGTTACAACACAGATGGTATGTACCGAAGTGATTGTGTGCAAGGGGTCTGGGGAGAACATAGTGATGGAGAATGCGTTCCTTTAAAAAATATAGAGACTGTGTCAGAGCCTAGAAGGGATGGTAAAGTCAGCTTGGGACCAAATCACCAGCTCCAAAAGCCAGAGACCCAGGGGAATGTTCCCTGGGTGGGGTAAGATAACCCATGTTTGTCCCCTGATACCCCAAGAGACTTAATCGCAGAGGAAATGCTAGCAGAGCACAGTTTCTCCAAACAGGTCTCACCTGAGGACTACCTTCCAGCACAAATCCTGGCAGAAACCCCAGTAACTGCTCAACAGGTAGGACCAGATGAACTAAGTCTGCCCTCAGAAGTTCTAGGCAATGTGTATGGGCCAGAACTGCTAATGGAGCCAGGGGCTCAGGATAGCCACCCAAGAGACTGTGGGGAGGGCTATGTAATGCACTCTGGCGAGAAGGCCGTAGAGGTCAGGTTGGGTGGGAAGGATAAGATTCCCCAGCCTACAACAGATAACCAAAATCTGTACTCTGACACCCCAGGAGAGTTGCTACAAAAGGTGCTAGGGAAGCACAGAGCCCAGGTGGGCTATGTAATGGACTGTGGTGAGGGAAAGGAACTGGTTCTTAGCTACAGGGAACCAGGCCTCACACAGCAAGAGTGCCAGGTGCACCAAGAGAGTGCCAGGGGCACCAAGAGCCCGACAGGGGCAGCAAGCTTGCCAGCCTTGGCAAAGGAGCCGTGGGTGCAGTGTGGCACCATAGTAGAGGGTGAACCAAGTGGGGAGATACCCTGGATAACCAATGTCCAGAGGCCCACTGGAACAGACACCGCTCCAAAGGCCCAGTTAAACCTGGAGGACTGGGATAAGGGTACCAAGCAAAAGGCCATAGAAGAGGAGGGTCAGCTGAGGGCCCCAAAGCACAGCCTGGGTGGGAACAGCGTAGTTCTCCAGGCTGAAACACAGACAGACCCAGGGGAAGAAAACCAGGAGGGTCTGTCCAAAGATACAGATCTCCAGGAGCCAGAGCAAACAGAGCATCCAAGTCCGGACTCCATCAGGGACGCTGGAGTCAAGCGCAGACCGGTATGTACTTTACTGCAGTTATTGTGTTATTGGGCTCCCAACAATAATGATTTTGCTGAGGGAAGTACTGGACTGCCCCCATGCAATCCCATAGGCCCAGAGACTGTTTTAGAGACCCCAGCCCAGCTGTGGGGACTGGCTGGAGGGAAAGGGGTTGCTATGGGACAGGGGTTGTTTTATGGGGCTCCCAAAAATATGGTTTTGCCTCAGAAGAGTGTATGGGTGCAACCCACTGTGTCCCCAGAGACTTCCATGCTGCTGCCAAAAACAGAGAGATGGGATCCTGGACTGTTTGGGTGGGCGTTGCAGGGGAAGAGCAATTTGCTCTAAACAGTGGGAGCAAGGCCAAGGGCTGGGGGAAGTCTTTACTCTGCACCTTGGGACTGTGTGCGCACCGACATGAACTTGCCTAGCATGCAGCGGGCCGGGCCAAACCAGCAGATTCATGACTATCAGCGTAACTGGGAAAATCTTGGATGTTCTCCGCCCGCTTGGGGAAGGATTGTCATGAATCAGCCAGTGGCCATATTGGATTTGGTGTGAACTATGCTGGGGCCATTTTGTGACTGGCAGCGGTGGCCATTTTGGGCTGGGTGGTCTTCCACATGCTGTTGCCATGGGGAGGAACAAAAGGTTTGGGGCCCACTTGTTATGGATATATTGTTGTGTTGTGGTCTAGGGGATAAAGTATTATAAGTTTACCTATACAAGGATACACATGTACATATAACCCTGCTAATGAGGGCTCATATCAGACAGATAACACAGATGTATACCACACACTGACATACATATACAAGGATACTTAGGTACATAGAGCCCTACTCATGAGGGCTCATATCAGACAGATAACACAGATGTATACCACACACTGACATACATATACAAGGATACACATGTACATAGAGCCCTGCTCATGAGGGCTCATATCAGACAGATAACACAGATGTATACCACACACTGACATACATATACAAGGATACACAGGTACATAGAGCCCTGCTAATGAGGGCTCATATCAGACAGATAACACAGATGTATACCACACACTGACATACATATACAAGGATACACATGTACATAGAGCTTTGCTCATGAGGGCTCATATCAGACAGATAACACAGATGTATATCACACACTGACATACCTATACAAGGATACACAGGTACATAGGGCCCTGCTCATGAGGGCTCATATCAGACAGATAACACAGATGTATACCACACACTGACATACATATACAAGGATACACAGGTACATAGAGCCCTGCTCATGAGGGCTCATATCAGACAGATAACACAGATGTGTACCACACACTGACATACATATACAAGGATACACAGGTACATAGAGCCCTGCTCATGAGGGCTCATATCAGACAGATAACACAGATGTATACCACACACTGACATACATATACAAGGATACACATGTACATAGAGCCCTGCTCATGAGGGCTCATATCAGACAGATAACACAGATGTATACCACACACTGACATACATATACAAGGATAAACAGGTACATAGAGCCCTGCTCATGAGGGCTCATATCAGACAGAGAACACAGATGTGTACCACACACTGACATACATATACAAGGATACACAGGTACATAGGGCCCTGCTCATGGGGGCTCATATCAGACAGATAACACAGATGTATACCACACACTGACATACCTATACAAGGATACACAGGTACATATAACCCTGCTAATGTGGGCTCATATCAGACAGATAACACAGATGTGTACCACACACTGACATACATATACAAGGATACACATGTACATATAACCCTGCTAATGAGGGCTCATATCAGACAGATAACACAGATGTGTACCACACACTGACATACATATACAAGGATACACATGTACATAGAGCCCTGCTCATGAGGGCTCATATCAGACAGATAACACAGATGTGTACCACACACTGACATACATATACAAGGATTCACAGGTACATATAACCCTGCTAATGAGGGCTCATATCAGACAGATAACACAGATGTATACCACACACTGACATACATATACAAGGATACACAGGTACATAGGGCCCTGCTCATGTGGGCTCATATCAGACAGATAACACAGATGTATACCACACACTGACATACATATACAAGGATACACATGTACATAGAGCCCTGCTCATGAGGGCTCATATCAGACAGATAACACAGATGTATACCACACACTGACATACATATACAAGGATACACAGGTACATAGAGCCCTGCTCATGAGGGCTCATATCAGACAGATAACACAGATGTGTACCACACACTGACATACATATACAAGGATTCACAGGTACATATAACCCTGCTAATGAGGGCTCATATCAGACAGATAACACAGATGTATACCACACACTGACATACATATACAAGGATACACATGTACATAGAGCCCTGCTCATGAGGGCTCATATCAGACAGATAACACAGATGTGTACCACACACTGACATACATATACAAGGATTCACAGGTACATATAACCCTGCTAATGAGGGCTCATATCAGACAGATAACACAGATGTGTACCACACACTGACATACATATACAAGGATAAACAGGTACATAGAGCCTTGCTCATGAGGGCTCATATCAGACAGATAACACAGATGTATACCACACACTGACATACATATACAAGGATAAACAGGTACATAGAGCCCTGCTCATGAGGGCTCATATCAGACAGATAACACAGATGTATACCACACACTGACATACATATACAAGGATACACAGGTACATAGAGCCCTACTCATGAGGGCTCATATCAGACAGATAACACAGATGTATACCACACACTGACATACATATACAAGGATACACATGTACATAGAGCCCTGCTCATGAGGGCTCATATCAGACAGATAACACAGATGTGTACCACACACTGACATACATATACAAGGATTCACAGGTACATATAACCCTGCTAATGAGGGCTCATATCAGACAGATAACACAGATGTGTACCACACACTGACATACATATACAAGGATAAACAGGTACATAGAGCCTTGCTCATGAGGGCTCATATCAGACAGATAACACAGATGTATACCACACACTGACATACATATACAAGGATACACAGGTACATAGAGCCTTGCTCATGAGGGCTCATATCAGACAGATAACACAGATGTATACCACACACTGACATACATATACAAGGATACACAGGTACATAGAGCCCTACTCATGAGGGCTCATATCAGACAGATAACACAGATGTGTCCCACACACTGACATACATATACAAGGATACACATGTACATAGAGCCCTACTCATGAGGGCTCATATCAGACAGATAACACAGATGTATACCACACACTGACATACATGTACAAGGATATTCAGGTACATAGTGCTCTGCTCATGAAGGTCTTATCAGACACACACTAATACTTAACACAGATACACACAGACTCACAGACATGTAGAGTGATACACATGTACATAACTCACAAATGTTCAAGAGCCCAGTGAGGGACACATGTTCATGTAAAGCAGAGTCTGGCTAGACCAAAGGGCAGGACCACCATGACTAGTCATATATCAAATTGTATGGGCACGGAATTGGTCAGTAAAAGTCTTGAATGTATGTCTGGACCACTGAAAAGAAGGAGAGTATGATATCCATGCCCTCAGTCTAAAGGTTGCCAGTCTACCCCAAGTTACCATTTATCCCCTGGTAATTTTAGTTTTGTCTCTAGAGCCGGAAATAGGTTAGGCAAACAGCATATTACATTCATTTATACATTCATTAGCAGTAAAGAGAATGAATGAAACGAATGGGGAATTTGCCCTTGAATGTCAAATACTCATTAAAGCAATATTTGGAAAGACTGCTGTGGTCACATTTGTTCTTATTTGATTTTTTTTTAATAACAATGCTTGGTATTAGCCAACTATTTTAGAAAGCAAACTTAATAAGTAAATAAATAAGCAAGTAAGCAAAACCTTAAAACATTTCACTTTTATATGCAATAATTTTTTACTGCAGGATTACTTTTTATTTACTGGACGGTTTCTTGCAACTACTATCTCAGGAGGGTGTGTCCTATAAACTAATGAACTTTCCACTAGCCCTAAAGAAAGAATTTCCATTGTTCAGATAGAATCTTACCGTTCTTTCATAGTTTACTCCTGCATCAAAGATGTAGATAAGTCAAAACTAAAATGGCAGTTTCCACTGCAGCATAATTGCACACAAAAAGGTAATACATTGAAAACCTAATTATTATGTTTTTACAATCTAAAAACATTTTGCTTATTTTCATTTGTATTTCTTCAAATGATATTTTAAATATATGATCTTATTTGTTTGCACATATTATTCTAGTATGTACAGTATTGATGCATGTCTGCTTCTGTGTACCTATACATGGTTCCCTGGTGGTCCAGTGGTTAGGATTCGGTGCTTTCACCGATGTGACCTGGGTTTGATTACAATCAGGGAACTAAGAGGTCATACCACCCTGAAGCCATGCAGGGTTTGGCCTGGTCAGTACTTGGATGTAAGTCCACCTAGGAATACTAGGAGCTTATGCTGTGGCTCACTGGAGAAAGAACTGGCAACCCACATCAGTATCTCTCCCATAAATACCAAGTGGATCAGCACGGTGTCACAGAGAGTCAGACACAACTGAACAATGCAAACACACACACACCTATACATTACCACTATATAATTGGATCACAAAGCCATAAAACATGGACAGAAATAAACACACATGCATACTTGCACACACAGCCAATCATGTGATTGAACATTTTTTTGCCAGCAGGACCATGCCCCGCTTGGTTCCCCTCCACTGCAATCAGCTGCATCCAAAGAAATTCCAGCTGAAAAACATGAGGATCCCTCCCAGTCCCTTGGATGCTTTATACCATCTCAGTACCTAAACTGAGAAAGACAAAGACATACCACATGACACACATTAACAACTTCACAAGACAGACACGTCTTATAATACATTCTTCAGTATCACCATGAATCTTGTTTTAAGCAAATGATTCTTCATGGCAGTGATTCTCAGTCTATTCATAATTCCCTTCACTTATATTTAAAACACACTTGACATACAAATCTTTTGAGATTAACTACATTTATATAAAAATATACAACACGTACTGTTAGACATTTACATGTAAATGAATAATTTCTAAGTGTAATGTGTCATTCTCTGATCTTCAGTGATTACCTATTATAAATCTCTTGCCCTAATTACCCCCTGGCAGATGCCTCACACACACCGGTCTGGGAGTCACAACATAAATGTGCATTGTGAGTATCACTTTCCCAGGTGTTAGATAGAAGTAAGGTCTGAGATTGTTTTTCACAAGGGCTATATCTCTTTCTGGCATGGGCACTTGGCTAGTACAGTTGTTATGTACTTCTGGGATCAAATTCAAGTTGTGTCTGTGTGTCATATGGAAAACATTAGCAGACTCAGCAAACAATTTCCATAAGTACCAGCCCAGAATATTTAGCACCATCAGGGTGTGTGTATAAGAGAGAGATTTGTGGCGGTGTGTTTGTCAGTTTGTGTATATCTGTGCATGTACTGTATATTTGTGTATATCTGTTCCAGGTCTGGAGCAGATGCAAGGCATTGGGGTGGTCCTGCAGTGTGCTAGACATGGGATTACTACAGGTTTCCCTTGTATTATGCACATTTGGGTCTCAACAATACAGAGGCAAACCACAGGATTATTGGCAATACAATGCAAACTGCAACAAAGGAATGGGGCACAGGGTCATTATTTAAGGTAGCTTAAAGGTAGGCAGTGTAACAAAGCAATGGAAAAAGCAATGTTGTATATGGAGAGGTATTAGCAGCAAATAGAGAGTAGTGATACTTTATTATGTATGGACCACACCTAGAGTGCTGTGTACTGGACTCCACATCTTCTGTGTGATGTAAACAAGTTAAAAGCTGCTTGGTGTATAATACATCATCAACACCTGGCAGGAAGATTGAAGGATTTCATTATGTATAGCTTGGAAAAGAGAACAGAACGTGTAAATAAAATACAAAGGAGAAACATATTTCAGAAAAATGTGAGTGCATGTTCTGAGCTGGAGACTTTGGGAAACGTGAGGAAGGATTTGGGGATTTTTGTTTTCTGTGGATGTTTTGCTTTTTCAGATGATGTCGATTGATGAAATAATCTCTCAGCAGAGGTGGCAGAGTTTAAAACAATAAAATATTCCAAACATGTTTGAATATTCTGAGAGGGCAATATTATGAAAACCTAAGGGACAAAGAAAAAACTGTACGACAGAAATAGCTCAAAACAAGCAAATTTAAGTTTTACATCAACATCTAATAAACGAAAACTTGAAAGAAACAAACATTTAATTATTGGTCTATGCCTTTTAAAATATGTTTGGCTGCTAAATCCTGTGCTGTTTAAGCTACATTTTTTCAAGAAGCAAAAACCAATACTTTTCTGGATGTTTTGATTATGAAACAACAATTTTTTGCCCACCCTTAATCCTCTTTTCTACAGAAGGCCAAGGATTAAATAGGGTTTGCGGATTTAAAACAGGAAGGGAAAGGGCAGATTTTATGGCCCCAGGGCTCTTACTTGCAGTTAAATTATGTGTTGTGCAGTCGTAACAATAGCAGAGGGCAATTTTTTTCAGATGTTGCCCAGAATTCATAGCAATTTCAGGACCATGATAAATTGAGGAAGTCATAACAAACTTGTAAAACCTTTAAATCCCAGTAATGTGTTGTGAGAAAATAATTCAGACTGGTACGGCAGGATCACTCGGTCGGGTCCTCAACGATGTCCAGAACTTCAGATATAAAACACACCATAATACATCACAACTTCAATAGAAATGCTAACAGTTTGCTAAAACATATCTCTTTCAAAGTGAAAATAATGAAATACAACACTTTGGTTTGGTTTTCGTCAGGCACTTTGTGGCACTTAGTCTCCCGTGAGAAGTGCTTGGGGTAAAACTAGATTAGCAGGGCCTCCTTGTTTGCATTACATATATATATATATATATATATATATATATATATATATATATATATATATATATATATATATATATAATAAAAATAACATAATATATATATATATATATATATATATATATATATATATATATATATATATATATATATATATATAGTTGAATAACCAGAGTCCAGAGTATTGCAGAACATGGTAATACCTTTTTTATTGGAAAAACATATTCATTTATTCTGACAAGCTTTTGAGAATAGTCTTCTCTTTATCAAGTCTTTAGCAGTACTACTAAAGTATTATTTGAAGTATAATGTATGTCTGTGATTGCCTTTCCACTCTGGCTCCTAGATCCTGGCTGGCTCCCGAAAATCTACCTGGCTCAAAAGTACAGTGCATATAACTAACTCCAGAGTATTGATTACAAATAAATCCACATATATATATATATATATATTGTCTTGATAAAAAAATAGTTTCACTCAAATGGTTTACTTTGGCTGTGATAATCTTCCATTTAATAGAAGAAAGCTAAATTACTAAAGAATTACTGTGACCAGATCCTACTTAATATATATTGTTCATTCATTCATTATAGATATAAAAGTATAGAGACATAAAGGCATATTAAGTATATATGTCAGGCTACTGTGAATAATGCAAACCCCAGCATATAGATGGTTTATAGGAATATAAGGGATGTGTTTGGAGGTTGCTATTAATATTACAGAGTTCGGTTGGTTTGAGGGTGAAAATGATCATGTTAATTTAGTATTTTTATTTATATAGGATTGTGACATTAATTACCCAACAGGCAAACAGTGTAGCAGGCAACCTGGATAATTTTAATTATGTATGTATTTATGTCTATGGATATGAAATAATTGAATACACATACATACATATACTCATTCATAGATTTATAGGACAATTTAAAATGGAATAGGTTAAATAGGTTTTGGAGAAGAGGGTAAGATTGGCATGTTGGAGACTTAAGACACAGAACACCGATGTAAATTCATACACTTATACATAAACACCCATACAGATGCACACACTCACCTTTACCAATTGGTTCTACATGATTGTTTGTGCTGTACTATGTGTCTGCAGGTATTGCATTTATAAATAGGTTATTGAGCATTATTCCACAAACTATTTAGCAATGGATCCTTAAAGAGACGCTGTTTAGGGTTTATTTGTTTGTTTAGTTGTTCAGTCGTGTCCGGCTCTCCGTGACCATATGGATCGCAGCACACCAGGCACAATCTTTATGTCTCGGGTTGTGCTTATCCATAAGATTTTCATGGCAAAGATACTGGAGTGGGTTGCCAGTTTCTTCTATAGTGGACTGTGATTTGTCTGCCCTCTCTGCTATGACCTGCCCGTCTTGGGTGACCCTACATGGTATAGGGTCACAAGCCCCTTCACCACAACAGGGTAGCAATCCAAAAGGGGCTTTAGGTTTATAGTCAGCTAAAAATAGTTTTTAAAATAAAAGGATCATTTCATTTCCTGTAAAAAAAAACTGTGATCATTTATTTTAAGTTGTCTCACTTTGACTATGGCTCTCCTGCTTTTACCTCCTCCAGTAATTCCTTATTTTCCCCTCTAATCACACTATCTTCTAGTCAGCCAATCAAGGCAACAAGAGTACATCCCAGCATGTTTTTCCCCATGATGCCATTGCATTTTTGCCATCAAGGAAAAATATCACAACTGTGACTGACTGCACAATTTTTGTGAGTGAGAAGTAACAAGGCAGTGTAAGAAAACTGAAAAGAAAGTTATCAAGCTTTTGCAAGCATTTTACATCAGAATATGCAAAACATTTTCTTTTTTAAGTATTATCTACAGGTAACTGTTAAGAAACAAAGCCTTTCCAGTGTATCATTAAATAAAAAGGGTCGCAAAACATTATACTACTAGGAAATTGCCCTTAAAAAATGACGGGAGTAAAATTGTAAGGCTGGCAATCCTGTTTGCCACACAATGCGAGAATATGGCCCCTCTGTGCCCCTTGGGCGCTCATTGCGAGCCCCGCGCTGAGCACCTTTAGCCTTTGGCGCTCATTGGGAGCCGCTTCCCCAGTGTAATTTTCAGGCCCCTTAGGTTAAGAGTTACTGCCTTGTATTAAGTGTTACTGTCTTGTGTTAAGTGTTACTTATTTGAGCTTGTTTTTACCTCCTTCGTCCTGGTTTTACGTCCCTCGTCCTTGTTTTTGTTGTGTTTACGTTTTTTCCGGGGCCATTATTTTTCTCACTTAGCCGATTTTCCTTCTTGCAAAAACCCTAAATATGCCTCAAATTAACTTGCAACCTTATACACAGGCTCCCTGTCTCTCTCTCCCTGAGCGATGTGTGAGTGTGTAACTTAATTTGAGGCATATTTGTTGTTTTTAGCAGGTTTTTCGAGTTCCTTGGTTCGGCCGTTAAAGTCGTAATTTTCCGAGGCTCACATTCCATCTACGACCTTCGGTTCCTAAGTCCTACGGGCCGTAATTTTGTGCACCGCGCTAAGTCCTACTGGCCTCGGTGCTCATTGCGGCTTATGTCCCGCGTGCGTCAACTGCTCGCCTCGCTTTGCGAGGTTCGCAGTCCAATGAGCGCCTTTGGTGCTCATTGCAGCCTAAGTCCCGCGTACTTTAACTGGTCGCCTCGCTTTGCGAGGCTCGTAGTGCAATGAGCGCCTTTGACGCTCATTGCAGCCGGTCCGGCGCGGTCGGCTGGCTCACCTCGCTTTGCGAGGCTCGCAAAATGTTACCAACATTGTAAGTGTTCGAAACAGTCCTTCAGATCCACAACTATAATAGTGATTATATTATTGAGAATGAAACCCATATTCCAAAAGTATATTGTTAATTTATAAAGCACCACCTGTATTAAATATAACAGAGATTTAGTAAATACCTGAGACACTGAAGAAAAAGGAGTCGAAGACGCTTAAACTATAAATCAGTACGGTTCCTACTGTCAGTCTGTGTGCTGAATGTAGTCCGTCAGCTTTTTTCCAAATCTTTAGTTATTTAATACAATATATATATATACCGTATATATTAATTTATATATTTAGATATACAATCTTTTAAGTAATAATCTGGTCCCGTCCAGCCCTTTTTTATATATAGAAGTCAATGCATGTGTGTGGGAGTAACAGGTTGTGTGGTCGCACAATAAAAGTTTTACCAAAATCGCAATTTCTCAAGAAAAAAACTCGGTAGACTTTAAACTACACATTCCAAAACAAAACTGGGGATTTATTCACAAGGTACTAAATGTGCAACTTGCTAATGCAGCCCTGCAAACAATGTGTTACATTTTTGCTTATGTATTAAAGGGCATACACTACAACAGTACATAATGCACACTCATGGCCGGATGTATAACTAGGCGAATAAGGCAGCTACCTAGCGGCACCTCCCTGGGAGGAACTCTTGATTCACATATCAATACATTTAAATTTGACTTTGTTTATATTTCACATATAGATCCCCCCTCTATAGTCAGGTGGCATTAGCAAGTCCTTTTGTGGGGGAGGAGGTGGGTATGACGTTGCAGGCTTGCAGTGTGCTGCACTGTAGTAAAACAAACAAGACAGATAAATACTATAAATGGAATAATTCCGGTGTTGACTGCTTAGATTACAATTAAGTCACACAAAAATAGTCTAAAACAATATATATAAATACATTTGCAAATGACTATGAATCAGTCTCATGGCATCCCTATACATCTACATGTTATCAGTTACTGACACGTTTTATAACTCCAAGCAAATATAAATGTAGATTTTTTTTTGTGTGCATGAGACAATATAAGGATTATGTTTATAAAGTATAAGATATTGTGAGAAAAATAGATAAAGATTCCCTTTTGGAGAAGAAAAAAAATTCTCTGAAAATTAGGAACACATTTATAGTAAGATCAGGAATATCAATCATGTACTGGGTGATCAACTCAGGAATTTAAATGGACTGGATGTGACAAGATTAAGGCTTTTAAAGCTATTTTAGATAAACATTGGAAGTTTGGGTGCCTCTTGAATATCCTTATATTGAAAGAGAAGTTGAATTATGTACAGAAAAAATAGCAATTAAAAATGACATCTGACCCCTCCAGATCTAGCTAGGAGGATTAAGTGAAGTAAATAAGATGATGCTGTAAAGTTTGGGAATTTTTCTGAAACTAGAACTAGTGAGGCCAATATAACATGTATGTGTTCAATCTAAAATCTAACTTTATTTGATCTAAATTAAGATAAATCTAGAACTGATCACCTTTTTTTCTTTCTATCAGATACATACACACATAAAATGGGTTTTGTTTGTTTCAATGAATATATTCATAATTATGTTAGTTTTTGACTTCTTTCCTCTGTTTCCTTTTTTGTATATACGTAACTGAAATAATAACATAGTTTTTCAAAAGAAATCATGTGTATATTAATGCAAACATAGTATTATACATAGTTTGGAAACACTTCAAACTGATAAATGTCACAGGCCCATATTCACTAACTGGTTATGCTGTGGTCTTTTTTTTAAACCTTATTTTTGTTATTTTGTTCTTAAAGGTAGTGGTGGGCAACAAGTGACCCAGGGGGCTTCATGCAGCCCTCAGACACAGTGGTGGAGCTAGTGCATGGGCCCCAGTACAAACATAAAAGTTGGCCCCTCTGGAGTGTGCTTGCTCATCGCACTACAAAGCACTACAACGCACTACAACTATCACCACAAACATGATGAGGCAATGAAACATGCGGGACTACAAAACACTTCCTAAATGCAGGATTTCCTTGGCCTGCAAGCTGTTGACAAACGCGGAACTTAGAAAAAAAAGTTACAAGACGCAGGACTTAGAAAAAACAAGATATGAGACGCAAAAAAATAACGAGATTAACGGACAAACTGCGAAAAAAAACAAAACAATAAAAACACACTAAATACAACAAACAACTTTAAGCAGATTTAGACGATTTTCGCCACTCGCAAATTGCCTAAGCGAGGAAAAAAATGGCCGCCGGAAAAAATGAAAACGTGGCTTCACGACCCCGGACCGCGCAAAACACTGCTAAACACGTAGCACTTTACACATCACACTACGAACTATAAAATACACTATTACAAAAGCCGGAAAGTGCTCACGAGCCACGTAACACATTAATAACATTACGACTATACAATGCCGCTTTACACAATAAACCAACGGCTTTACCTCGCACACGCATTTATAATGCACACTTGGAACATTCATTACACTTTATCAGCAGGGCACCAACGCTCAAAATGTATATTCCATGCTGTCCGAAAATACAAACAAATTGTTAGCTCTTCAGGCTATTGCTGGCTGCATGTATTAATTATAAATACTTAAACTATATTAATTTATTCAATAAATATTTCATTATTACTTAACTACATATACATAAAAATATATATCTCTCTTTATCATGACTGATGAAGGTGCTCAGAGGACCAAAAGTACACGACACGAGAGCTTAGCAATGAGCTCCGAAGGTGCTTAGCACAAGCCTTGCAATGAGAGCTGAAGATCCTCAGAGTACAAAACGGTTTACATTGTGTGTCAAACAGCATTCCCATGGCTTAAAATGTTATTGCCCCGTCATTTTTGACGGGCAAGTCGCTAGTATATATATATATATATATATATATACAAAGTTTATTATATATAATAAGGAAGCGATTGTAATCGCGAAACGCGCGTCGGTTTTAGTGCGTCGGTTTTAGTTCGAATAGCGCATGCGCGACATTTTGAGTGCTTTGAGTCATGTTAGAGCGTCTGTGATGTCAGACGCCGAGTGGTGATTCCATGTGAGTATCGGGTCTATGGGAGGGAGCCTGACAAGCAGGTAAGTTTTGAGCTTTTGTCATAGCATAGTAGCAGTCTCCTATGTTACTATTTACCTGCTAGAGGAGCTACTACAAGACTTTCCTCTTTGTTATTAAGTCATTACCTAGAGTGAAGTATACACTGATGCTATTATAGTGGCTAGACAGCATCATATTTCTCCACATCAGTGTATGTGTGCATACTGACAGGTTTGTGCCATATCATAGCACCTGTCCATTTTGGGGAATAGATTACAGGATGTCACCTAGTTAGTATCTATAATATATATGACTGTAATATATTGCCTTCTGAGTCACCATAGTCCTTTATTTGGTCAGGACTATTCACTTCAATTATGTGCATATACCATTTTTACACAGACAAGATCTCTTTTGTCTGGACCATAGTGCATGTGTAGATATTTTGATTCCCATTGAGCACTCTTCCTTTTCAGGATACCTACAGCGTATCTTTGAAAGTACTCCATTTATGGGGACTACTATATTCAATTATTGGAATCATTAGATACTAGTGGGGAATATCTGGGAATTTGGTCCCTATATCTGCCTGATACTCACATGAGTAATCATCCAACTGTCTCTAGCACATTACATATATTTTTTAATTACTCCTTTAATATTTTTGTTTTTCTTTCCCCTCCTTTCCCCTTCTTTCTTCGGGTTACCGATAAGTTATTTTAGAATAAAGCATTACTGTCCCTATTTTATCTGGTCTAATTTGCCACTTGTTGGAGCCTGCCATGATTTGAATGGTTTGGCCATTTGGTTTTGCTATCTGCATATTCCATAGGCCATTCTATGAGTGGACTCCACAATCTATTGGACTATGTTCTTTAATGTAACCAGCGAGGTCCTTTGTGTCCTATTCATCTTCTCCGCCATCATATGTTAATTACATTGATATATTTGCTTTTTTGATCCGTGTTACAGTTGCCTTTCCTTTCTTTCTCTCCTTTTTTATCCTGTATAATAGCAACTTACGGATCTTAGTTATCTATGATTTAGAGTATATGTGCTTCCCTACCATCCCTTTCTCTTCTGATGTGGGCTGTGGGGGTTACATGGGGCTAAGGGGGACCACAGAGGGCTGCAGAGTGCTGAAGTGGCCACAGGAGTATAGGAGGGGCCACACAGGGCTGAGGGGGGCATAGGGGTGAGCAGAGAGCCACAGGGAGTTCGAGGGGGCCGTGGGAGGACAAGGGGACCACAAGGGCCAGTAGAGGGATGTAGGGGCCGCGGGGGGGGGGGGGGGGCAGGGGGCAGCATGGGCCGAGGCTGGGCCCAAGAGGTGACCCGCAGAGGCCACATAAGATCCGCGTCGGCACAAAAGACCTGTGGGGGCCATGGGGGGGGGGGGGGGGGGGGGGGCGTGAGGGCCACGAGCAGGCCATGGGGGGCACTGTCATCAAGGGTTTCACTCCCATTAAGACATGTAAGCATGTTTATTATTGATGTTGCAGGTCAATAACTGCTGACCTTGGGATGATATGACTGTAAGAGTTTTAGGGGAGTGAGCGCCAGAAAATATAAATTAAAAACACAGTTTACTTTTAATGGCCCCTGCTCTACCCCACCCCACCACTCTCATCATCCTGAGCACTACTGAAAGGAAGTGAAAGATTGCTACTGCAATAACCATATTCAAGCCTCACCAAGACAGTCTAGTTAATGTTACTGCAGTTGCAATCTTTCACTTCCTTTCAGTAGTGCTGAAGACAACCAGGTATATAATTGATTAGGCTGTTATGGTAAGGCTTAAATAAAGTTATTGCAGTTGAGATTGTATATGTCCTTTCAGTAATGTGCAGGACATTGAGAGCGGTAAGGAGGAGTATAGCACTGGTCATTAATGAGGTAAATTGTGTTTTTAAATTATATTTACTATACTTACTAAAGATATGCTTTTCTGCTGTTTGCCCATGTATTTTTATTGTTAGTTAATACACCAGTGCTTTTTAGCATTTGTACTTGTAAATGATTTGTATTAGATAGGACACATATACAACGTACTATAATCAATGAGATGTAATCTTCGCTGAGCCTGCAATGAGTCTTCACTACCATTCCTCACACATGCTCATGTGCATGTACTGTAGCAGCACATTAAGAAAGTGGGTAGAGAGAAGGCATTACATGTTATAGATAAGCAGGACCTTTACAGTGGGCATTAGTGGATCTATCCAGCCAGCATTCTTTCCTTGTGTATTACCAACATTTTCTAGTGACCAAAGTGTTGAACTTCTCTAACTAAACTGTACCAAAAAAGCAATGCAGGTGATTCTTCCTGTAACATCCCTGGCAGGACATTCCAGAAACTATGACTGTTAATTTACTCTGTTCTGTGCAAACAAAGCCCACAGAGTAAGATACATTCAGCCAAGAACAAACAGAGCGTTATTGCTTGTTATGTGGGAAGGAATCCACTTCAAACAAGTACCATTGCCCTATGGTGTTGTCTGTGAAGTCATATTTCTCCCTAGGCAAAGAGAGCAAGCGACTTGCACCTGGTTACCATTTACCTTTATGACAACTAGTTAAGATGTTTTCAACAGTCAAAGTCAAAGTAGTAAGAAATTCTCAAATGAGGCCAAACAACACTTTATGGCCATTAAAGAGGAAAACATCTCAATATCTATTTCATTCTGACCACTGCATATAAAGACAGTCCAGCAGGAAATGCCAGGCAAATTCTTGAGTACAGCGTTTTTCCATGTGAATGATATTCTAGGATTCAGCCTGATATACCAACAAAAATATTTTTTCTTTTTAATTGCTAAAGAGAGCTAAAGCTTGTTGGAGAAGAGTAAATAGTATTAAAAGTGAAATTAAATGTACAATAATTTCTTGACTGGGCATGTGATGAAAAACAATGAATAATATATGACTGCTACTACACAGTTTAGATAAAATGTTTTTGGGGATTTTTATGACATGTTAAATTAAGCATTTGGCTTTGTTTCTTGAAATCACTTGGGTATTCCCGATGGTAAAGGGCTCTCCACCCATGCACCCTTGGGTGATGGGCTCCCCTTTGAACGATGGCTTCTTCTTGCTGACAAAGGTCTATATATTCAGAAACGTAGAGCTACAATTTGCTGATAAATTCTTGTGAAGAGGAACATTTTCTGCCATATTGGTTTGGGTTGCGCTTATTGCCATAGTCAGACTTTCTCTGTAATGTCACAAGGATGAAAGTATGCTTCTCAGTGGGTACTTTTCCATAGAATAAGCAGCCTTCTTTATACTCGATTTAGCATGTCCTACTTTTTTTGGCTTTGAGTTTGTGAGGTTTGTGCAAATCCAATTTGATATTTAACTCTTCAGCGTATTCTGTACTTTTCTTTTTAATATTTATTTTTGTATTTTTTTTAAAATACAGTATTATAGATTTTTTCCTATTTTGCGGGATGATTTTTAATAAGAATCCAAAGATCAAGGTATGATGCTTTTATTTTATTTTTTTGTATTACTGTTATTTGAGGTTTCTTCAAGGAAAGAATTGAGAGCAGACTGTGGTCCTAGAAAATGAGAACATTTGGCCATCTTAAAACCTCAATGTGTTTAGAAGTCTTGTGAGAAAACTTTAGTTCTCCCAGGTGTGAACGTGCTTCTCCTTTACTGTTTACATTATTAGTGATGGATTCTACTTTTGTACAATTTCTCTAAATGGATACTTTCAAAGATAGAAACTTAAATGACCACTATAGCTTAAAAAAACATCACATGTAACATTTGCTAAACAACTCAAATTACCAGCCATGTAAGCCATGAGCATAAAACAAGTAGTAGTCTCTCCCATGTTCCTGTCTATAACACTTCTTGTTAGCTTGGAGCCTGATGGATTTTCCTTTTGCCTATTGAACACTGGAGGAAGGGGTGTGGTAGGAAGGAGAAGGGGAGGGTTTGTTATTTTATTGGAGTTTTCAGTGTTTTACACCTACCTTCTTCCCTTGCACATGCTCATAAGTAGACTATTGCAAATTAAACTGAGATGTAAACTCCCTTTGTTCACACACATCCAGAGTATCATGGATGCCTCCACGGACCAACAGAGGTGTCACATTTTTTATTTTATTTATTTATTAAAAATTAGCTTTGTGAGCCTTTTTGTGTCTTATTATTCTCTTTTTTCATTCTATGTTATAATAAATCTAGTATTCAATTTCCAGAATAGTTAGAGCAGGATTTAGATTGTATGAAGAGAGCTTATGGGAGATTAGATGAATGAAGAGAGACTACAATTTGAATGGGACATTACTAGATTATAGAAATGTATTACTAACAAAACAGTAGTTCTGGCTTTACAGGTTGTTAAATAGGCAAGATGTACGTGAGCGGCTTGAGATAATTATGTTCCACACAGTTAATGCATTTCTTGATGGCTCAGATAAATACATGCGACATAGTCCAAAGAAAATAATATATGTTGTAGAAAAACAAAATTGACTTTACTAAGAAATTAGATTTATTCGCACCTCCCTTATACAAAGCACAAGCTATGTATTCTAAGCAAGTAATAAAGAGTCTTAATCTTGAACACCGTGTGTTATTTTCCTTCCTGAATATTTGGGGTGGTAGTGCTGTATCACATGGGTAAAATATTGCTGTGCGGGACCTTTAATACAACTTAATGGCACAGTCCCTCATTCTTAATGTTTTTTGGTTCTCTATTGTGTGATATTTACATATATTATTAATATGACTGTGCATACTTGATCTTAACTTTTACATTTGTTGAGCTGGATCAGTGGTTTAAAAGAATACATTAAACATTTTATAATATAGTAGTGAGACTAGCTTGATGACAATTATTTTTCCTGCTTATTGTGTATTGGAAGAAAATAGTAGGCAGATATCTTATAGACTAGAACTGGACTAGGGTGACACAAACCAAATAAAATAGTGTCTCAAGAGGACTAAATAAATACCCAAACTAAGGGTCCAAAAACGAAATATTTACAAATTAGTTCTTAAGAAAAAAGGGCTTTCCTCTATGCAAAAATGTACACCTATCAGTTACTAAGATTGACTTTGTCATATTTAACACATAACCTTTATTCTCATGATTAAAAACAACATAATTAAAAGACTTTATTAAAAAGGCAATAGTGTTCTCAGGTTTGTATAACCTGCAGTCCTCATTTATAGATTAGCAATGCAAAGATGTTATCATGTCTTCCAGAATAATGGTTCTCAGTATTACTATATATATAGCGACAGTGCCTACTTTTATATAGAAAAGTCATATATAACTAATCTGTGTGCCAAAATTAAAATGTAATACTGAAAGGACTGCACTATAATTCATTATTATCCCATGACATATTATTATCAAAATCATTAAGTTATAGATATTGGTTGGCATTGTAACAGATCCCAATTAATTGAATATTTATCCTTATTTCATGATACAAAACATTGTCCCACATATAATTGGGTTAGAAGCATAAATTACTTCTATTACTGCTATTAAAAAAGAATTATTATCATCTCCACTATAATAAGGAAAATAAAGGGCAGAGTTGAAAATCTTAAATTGCACTAACATATACAAGATTTGAAAAAATGTTAGGAATGTGATCTGTATCTTTACATACAGAGTAAGAAGTAGAATTGAGATTCTTGACAAATGCTAGAAAGTAAACATTAAAATTGGGATTCTTGATTGTAAAAGTTGTAAAAGTTAGAAATGGGTTCTATTATATGGGTTATAGTTAACTTGCCGTTGATATTTATTTGAGGCACCTCACTTACATATCACGTCCTAATGATGTCATATGTGCCTAATGTCCCAACATATGTTTCATTTGTATGTAGATGTAAGCACTTTCATTGTATACATATATTTTTTGAATATTTAGCGTGTATGTAAATCATGAATGAGTCTAATACAAACCATAGATCTTTATAGACTTTTCAAAACGATATTTCCTCATTTTTTAATCTGGAACTCTTCTCATAGTTATGACAGATTGTGCACTACATTTCAATTAAAACTGGATGGCAAATGGGTGGCGGCAGGGAAGTCTGCTGCACACTCTGCCATATTTACTAAAAGATGGGAGGAGCTCCTAGGAAATGCTCTCTGTAGGTTTTATCACAAAATATATATTTTTTACAATATCAATAAACAGATGTGTATACTGATCTTTGCTATTTAAAAGTGATGAAAGTTAGAGCAATACAGCGGCTGTTTAAGTATATGTGAACTTATACTACAAAGTCACTTTTTCTTCCATAGGGTTTGATGGCAAACATTGTAAAAGTGTAAATTGTCCAAAAGGCTTCTATCTCCACAGTAATGTCACTTATTGTCAGTGATTTGTACTTGACATGTACATCAGGACGCAATCACATGGTCTTCAAATGTAAAAAGAAGGTCCTTTTAGCAGGTTTTGTAAATGGTTTGGCTCCAAGTTTTGATCAATTGAGTTGTCACTCTTGGCAAATATCCTTCTTTCCACACTAAGATGAAGAAGAAATTGAGCCTGCCCTGTTTAGCTAAGAGGACTGGCGACGCCGCTAGAACTGCAAACACTGCAGCTCCCAACAAAAACAAAAAAGGAAATATTAGCAAAATACAACTAAAATAGCTCGTATGTGTCACCTTAATCCACAAAAAGCAGGTTTTATTCTCGTGCAGGTTTCAATGCAGTATTTTTATTTCTTGCACAAGGTTTGGATGGGAGGTTTTGCCTTGGGGGTGTTCTAAAGACACACAGACAGCAATGATATGTTTATTTACTTCCGTTACTTTATTTTACTTTCAGTCGCCTATGGCACAAAATTAACTGTTTGCGCTCCCTCAAGAAGGTGGCAGTGTGTTTAGTGCAATGGGTGTGGTTTTTTACTTGCAACTTGTTCTTATGTATGCCCTATATCTGGATTTGCAACTTGTTCTTATGTATGCCCTATATCTGGATTTGCAACTTGTTCTTATGAATTGCCCTACATCTGAAAACATAAAGTTGCTATACCACATTACGTCCCCGACATTGTGCAACATGATGACATTTTGATGTATCCATAATTAATATATTGGGACAGATATGTTCTGAGTGAAAATGGTCATTTTGCTTGAAATGCCAGGCCAGTAAATCTGTAGCTATCTGGATTCTTAAAGGTCAAAAGGCACACACTGCTGAAGCTTATTTCAAAGGAAGAAAACACCTTGAGCAAGAAGTAACACTGGAAATTAGAAAGTGGAAGAGAAGAGAAAGGTTCATCTTGCAGACAGCGTGGCTGATACACTGAATACCTGCTCACAGATATCAAATGTATAGTAAGAGAAATCAGATAGGCCTATATCTATCTCATATTAAACATGCATTATCTGGTATGTTTCTAGAGTATTATTATTATTATTCTTTGCCCTTTGTTTTGTTTTTTTCATGTTACAAGGAATGCAAAATGAACTGTTCTGAAATACATGTTGCAAATGCTTACACTTTGGATTTGTTTCCCTAGGCTTATGGTAACTGTCTATATACTTTTTTGCACCTGCACTTGGTATCTTTAAGACTCATTTGAAAAGTATTCAATATCTACTTTTACTAAGGCACATATAAGAATGTATAAGACTCCTTCATTCAATGTGAATTTCCAATTTTACTCATCTGTCTGTATCTGTGCCCAGCAAGCAGGGCCAGATCTACCTTTTTGGAGCCCATGGGCAGTGAAGTGGAGGAGCCCCTGTGAGTGAGTATGCAAGGTATGCACTGGCCCATTTTTGCCTTTTCTGTGCGTTTAAGTTCATTTTCCTGTTGTAATTCTCTTGTTCTAGATTGTTACCCCCTAGTAGCCAGTCTATGAACTAAGAACTATGAACTAATGGGTAATCCGGCCATGCCAGTAAGTTAAGATTGTAAGCTTCTCGAGTCAGGGACTCTGAACTCCATGATATCCATGAAAGCAGTGTAAGCTCACTGTAATGCTGCTGCACAAGTTGTCCAGGTCCAAATACTTGTTTCAGCCCCTGACAGTTGTTTTTTTTACAGTGATATAGACTTCTCAGCCAATCACAAGAAATCATGTAGAAAAAAAAGCATTCCTGGATATAGCCAGTGAATGGCTGAAAACTAACATGTAATTCTCACTGAAAATGAAAACTGACAGTGAGATGATGTAACATTTGTCATATCTTTCTAGTAGGACAGCTTTGGAGTCAGTTTACAATATCTTAAAATATTCTTTTTTGCTTTTGTATACTGATTCCGGTGTTTAACAAACTTTTGCTGTTAAAATTACAGAGACCTTTTAATAACTGAGAGTTTCTTTAGCCCTGAAAAAGTGTATGTTTCACACCATAAAATAAGGCCCCAAATCTTTGGCACGTTATAAAATAGGGGCCTTGGAGTTTTAAGGAGAAACTGTACAAACTTTATCACTTAAGACCCAAGTGTGTAAGATGCCAATTATTCCATGCACTTTAATGGCAGGAGGTGGCAAGGTGCCAGCACGGTCATCTGGAACTTCCTTATAACTGAAAAAGTTATCATTTGTTGGCATCAAACACCTTACTTAACCAGTTTTACCACCCCTAATTAACTCCTACACACAAACTCCTCTCTTCTTGTGCAAAGTTTGGAAAATCTTCAAATAATTTCTCCACCAGAACAAAGCTTTCCATCTTTTGGTTGCTGGAAACATCACTGAGTAAGTGTTTACTGTTTATAGAGTGTCTATGCAGAGAGGACATCATATTCAGTCCCAAGGTGATACTGTACACAGTGCTGCCTTCACCTGAAAAAACAGGAAAAAACTCAAGAAAGAGTTATGTCATCTGCAGGTTTATTTTTAAATAGTAATGTTTAAGTTAATGCTCTAGTTCAGCATTTCCCAAAACAGGGATCACTATAGACCCTCATGTCCCCAATACATAACCTACCTCATGGGATCCCCCATGGTGGTTCCTATCTCCAAGTTGCTATGGACCCCCATGGCACCTAACATTAACACCCCACCCTGCAGCAATCACTCATCAGGGTTTACATGTAAGGGTCTGTTACGAGAGAATGTAATCGCTATGCTTACGTGAGCTTTTC
This sequence comes from Discoglossus pictus, assembly GCA_027410445.1. Taxonomy (NCBI): domain Eukaryota; kingdom Metazoa; phylum Chordata; class Amphibia; order Anura; family Alytidae; genus Discoglossus; species Discoglossus pictus. The sequence continues at coordinate 301,964,357 of CM050165.1, read as the reverse complement.
ACTTGCACAAATTTTCTAGTGGAGCCATGAAATCAAGCCCTATTTTTGCACAGTGGCTTCCATTCACTATTTCTACCACTAACTTTAATGAGACTTTAAAGACCACTATGGTCAATTTTTTTCTAAAGGTACTGTATATACTCAAGTATAAGTTGAGTTTTTCAGCCCTTTTTTAAGGCTAAAAAGGGCCCCCTCAGCATATTCTCGAGTCACTCTCCCCCCCATGTCTCTCTAACCCCCCCGTGTCTCTCTACCCCCACCCGTGTCTATCTACCCCCCTGTGTCTCTCTAACCCCCGTGTCTCTTTCCCTCCCCCTTCTCATCCTCAACCCCCCTCATCATTCTAAAACCCCCTTCTCATTCTAAACCCTTTAAATACCTCCCCCTCCGGTATATGCTAATGACGTGGCGCGCATGTGACGTCACATGCACGCCGGGTCAAGAAGGAGCGGAGGCCGGAGCAGAAGCAGGTAAGTGAGGGGAAAGGGAGAGGGGGAGCTATTTAGGGGGGTTTAGAATGAGGAGGGGGGTTGAGGAGTGGGGTTGAGGAGGGAGGTTGAGGAGGGAGGTTGAGGAGGGGGTTGAGGAGGGGGTTGAGGATGGGGGGGTTGAGGATGAGGATAAGGGGGTTGAGGAGGGAAGATGAGGATGGGGGGTTGAGGAGGGAGAATGAGGGGGTTGAGGAGGGAGGATGAGGGGGTTGAGGAGGGAGGATGAAGATGAGGGGGTTGAGGAGGGAGGATGAGGATGGGGTTGAGGAGGGAGGTTGAGGAGGGGGGTTGAGGATGGGGGGCCGTTGAGGATGAGGAGGGAGGTTGAGGATGAGGAGGGGGGATGAGGAGGGAGGTTGAGAATGAGGAGGGAGGTTGAGAATGAGGAGTGGGGTTGAGGAGGGGGATAAGGGAGGGGGAAGAGACACAGGGAAGGGAGAGGGGGGAATAGACACGGGAGAGAGAGGGGGGCACAGAGGGCACAGGGGGCAGCACATTTCCCACCCTCGGCTTATACTCGAGTCACTCATTTTTCCCAGTGTTTTGTGGTAAAATAGGTGCCTCGGCTTATACTCGGGTTGGCTTATACTCGAGTATATACGTTATTTTGCAATAACTAAACTTGAAAATGTGCAAAATGTTTGTTTTTTTAAGCAAAAGAGCATTTAAATGTTTTACTTTTATCTTATTGGTCCGAATATAAGCCGCACCTTTTTTCCGACCGTAAAAAAATGAGTGCCGATTTGCGGGCTTTAAGAGTTACGCATGCAGCTTATATTCGCGAACGTAAAATTACTGCCGATTTGTGAGCTTGCGAGTTAAGGGTGCAATTTATATTCACGAACGCGAAATGACTGCCCATTTGGGTGGTTGAGACTGCGGTAATGTAGCAGTTGAATAGCGATTTACGGTTTTAGTGATTCTAACATCCTGTAAGGCCTGTAACCTGCAGTACTAATTAGAAGTTACAGTACTAATTAGAAAGCCTGTTTCTTGCAATGGCTGATCACTTGGAGAGAGTCTTTTTCTCTCCAATTTTAAGGGTGCGGCTTATATTCGAGTACTATCTTTTTTCTATTTTATCCCCTTGAATTTTACAGGTGTGGCTTATATTTGGGCCAATACGGTATATAGAATAATTATTATTTTACTTAAGGGTTCAGTTTTCTTTGTCTGAGCTAAATTTATTGGTCACTTTGTAAACTAATGAATTCCATTATTTCTTCTGTTTTCATTTTCTCCTTCCACCTCAGGAAGGTGATCACCAGAAACTAATAGGAGGATTTAGGAATATGGGGTACAATGATCCTTTAGTATGTTATAAGTCATCAGTTTGACAGTTGTGTACTACCGTTTATAACATATGATAAATTATGTTTCTTTTGTTTTTTGTAGACCTAGCTGTTTTATATATATATATATATATATATATATATATATATATATATATATATATATATATATATATATATATGTGTGTGTGTGTGTGTGAACCCTTCTCAATCTTCTTTCTCTTTATCTCTCATCCTCCTATCTCCTTCACATTCTACTTCTCTCTCCACACTTTCCTTCTATCTCCTTTCTCTCCTTTTCTCTCCTCTTTCCTTCTGTCGTTTTCTCTCTCCTCTCACCTCCTTCTCTGTCTCATTCTCTCCCTCCGTCACTCTCTCATTTTTTCTATCCTTCCTTCACTTTCTCTCACCTTTTCTTACTCTCTCTCTCTCCCTCATTCTCTCTCTCTCTCCCTTCTTCCCTCCCTCTCCTTCACTCTCTCTCTCCCTCTTCTTATTTCTCTTCACACTTTTCTTCTCTCTCTCCTTCAGTCTCTCTACTTCTCTCTTCTTTTCTCTCTCTCCTTCCTTCTCTCTCTAGTCTTTTCTCTATCTCCATCTTTCTCCCTCCTTCTCTCTTTCACACTCTCCCTCCTTTTCTCTTTCTCCCTCCTACTCTCTCTCACCTTCTCTCACTCCTCTCTCTCCTTTTCTCTCTCTTTCTCTCTCCCTTCACGCTCTCTCCTCTCCCTCCTTTTCTCCCTCTTTCACACTCTCCTTATTTCTCTCTCCTTCACACTCTCTCTAGCATTATGCTCTATCTCTCTCCTTTACACTCTCCCCCCTTCACTCTGTGTCTCCTTCTCTGGCTCTCTCCTTTTCTCTCTCACCTTCTCTCTCACTCCTCTCTCTATCACACACTCTTCCTCCTTCCATCTCTCTCCCTTTCATCCTCTCTCTTCTTTTCCCCTCTCTCTCATTTTCTCTTTCGTCTTCTTCGCTCTGTCTCTCATCTTTCTGCCTCTCTCCTCTCTATCTCTCATTCACTCTCCTCTCTCTCTCTCTTTCTCTGTCCCTCATTCTCTCTCCCTCATTCACACTCCTCTCTCTCATTCACACTCTCCTCTCTCTTCTTTTCTCTCTCTCTCCTTCATGCACTCTCTCCCTCCTTCACACTGTCTCTCTCTCTCACTTCTGTCTCTCTCTCCGCTCCCTCTCTACACTATCTCTTACCTCCAAGCTGCTGCTGCTCATGTCCCTGGTGTGGTGTGCACAGGGGAGAGCAAGGAGCTGGTGAGGTGGCCTTGGGGAAGGGGACAGGGGGGACATGGGCATATGGGGGCACTTTTGCTGCCTCCAGAGAAGGGCCGCCAGGGGCACAGCGCCCCTCCCTCGCCCCAATACCTATACCACTGCTGTAGGGCCACATACATGCCTGGATTTGATGATATCCCTGCTGCGCACAGGTGAGTCAATTGCTTCTTCAGTCTTCCTGACCCTAACCCTAAAGCTATGACCTTGGCAGCAAAAGTTTTGGCAGCGACATGTGCTGGTGGTGTGCCGGCATTCCCATAACTGGAAAGGACCGGGCCCTTTGTGCTTAGAATCCAGTGTCCATAGTGCTTCCCTCAAAAGCACCATGCAAGATTGAAAACTCACAAACTTACAGTCTAAAGGACTGTTAAACCTATTTGTTAGTTCACTGTTAACTAACATTAAAAATATATGTGCAAATAGCAGCAAAGCAAATCGTTATCCAGAAAATATAATTTAATTTAAAAACACAGTTTACCTCGTTAATGGCTATTACTGTACCTCACTCACTGTCCCGAGCATGTCCCTTTAAGCTGAGGCTCTTAGGGTGTTGAAGCTGGACAAATTTACACAGGAAGCTGAGACACTTGTTATCCTTATGTATAACAACATTTATATACAGCATTAAGGTAAAGAAGGTGTGAGACAAAGTGTAATACAAATAAACATTTGGGTCTTGAGTCACCAGATAAATATTCTTGATATAAGGTACTATAGCAAAGTGAAGTGTACACACTGCTTGTTAGAGCCTGCTGCTAATTGTTCATGCAGCACATTTCTCTTTGAAGACTTATCCTTCCAGGTTCCAATTTACATCCTGCAGAGATAATCCCTTCATTGGCCATGAATGTGGCTCTTGTTTGCACACTGAGCAGTTACAGCACTCTCACATACAGTGTGAACAATAGGCGCACAGAGGGCTACAGGCAAGGTGTCAAGATTACTGTTTAAGGGGCCTCTTCTACATTCTCAACATTTGGGAAATAATTAAGACTAATCAAACCAATGATCAGCTTTAATGAGGTAATTCAGCCTGCCAAAGGTTCTTAACAAATTATCCATTGAAAAGCTGTAGGAAAAAAACGTTAGGTGTATACTTATTATTGAGTGTTGTTTATGCATTTTTCAATGGGAAAGGATTTTTAGATTGAAAGAAATTTAGCTGTGCTTGATTAATTGGGATCATAAATAAATAATCATGCAGAGATATTAAAGGAACATTGAAATATGTTTTTTTCTGTGTTGCTTCTGAGTATTTGATAACATATCGCTTTTATTTTTGAAATTATGCTTGAAAAAGTAGAAAAACTGGTTAAAATATTTAACTGTCCCTGTCAGCCAATGAGCAGTAATATAGATATATATGGGCCTCATTCAATTGCGATTTGGCCAAGTGAATAGGCCTCTATATGAGCATATTTTTTTTACATAAGTTTTTAGTTAGTGAAGACCTTGCTTTTGGATAGAAGGTCACTAACTAAAAACTTCTGTAATAAAAAATTCTCTGTGCTAATATAGAGCCCTATTCAATTGGCCCATAGTCATACTTGACTACCTCATTGGTGTGATTAGAAAATCATTGTGGGCCCTGGTTGCGGCCCAGGGCGTGAGGTCACAGACCTGGTTTGGCTCCTCCTCTAATATGTTAATTTATGTTAATTTATGGTATATGTTAAAATTGGTTATTTAATAAAGCTGTGGTCCGTGTTTCTCCCAACCTGTTGTCAGTCTTTTATTTCCTTAGCTAAATGGATCATGCTGGGGTCAAGAGTTCTAGACAGAAACTAGAATTGCATTGATATATAGGTCCTTTTCTGAATTTTGTGACCAATAATTAAAGGCAGAAATGCAGAAATGAAAAGGGCACATACACATAAATATTGCTGCAGCTGGTTGTTATTACAATTAAAATATCCACATTTTCTGTTATTATCGAGTAGAGCATATTTTAAACAATAGAAAAATATATCCTTCCATGTAAATTAAGTGCCTGAAATCCCCTTGTTTACTGTAGCAGTTAGACTGTGGATCTTCTTTGCATACCCAGTCAGCTTTGCCAGGTTTTTGTATAACTAACCAGATTTGTCAGTCAGCCATCTTAAGTACCACAGAATATGGTCTGTTGAAGAAAAAACACTCTCCTTTTTAATAGTGTAGAAGGAGGAACATTCCTTCTCCAGTTTGAAAAAACATCTTTTGCCACAGGCCCACATGATCAAAGGACTCATTTTAATACATAATGGTTGTATTGTTCAAAGGGATATGGAAGGTCCCTGTTTTTAAATAATACAACACCTAAGTGTTTGTTTGCATATCTAAACATTTTTTTTTATTACTAAGGGTTTAAAAGCTATGTGTCAGTTCATAAACACACTGTTTCTGTTGGTACTAGATGTACTGGCCAATCACAGACTGTTCCTCAATTGCATGTTTTAAAATGCTAGGGATAGGTTTGAAGGGCCCATAGGCCACCCCAGGCACTGGGGTTGGGAGGAGGGACCACTTGACCTTGCAGGTCTGGGGTATGTAGAGGAGGTGGCTAGCTGGGTGGGGGTGGAGCCATTTATAGGCTCGTTTGGTGCCTAATGGTCATTGGCCCCCAGCTAGCCACAGATGAGGATACCCACCCATGCCTAAGATATTGTTAAGATATGTATATGTTGTATATTTGAAAAAAAATAAAAAAAATACTAATAATTAAATAAATAATAATAAAAAACTATGGATGAATAAGGACAAGTTGGAGAAAGTATCTTGTTTATTGTCTTATGCACTTGTGGTGCAGGATATTTTATTTACTGTATATGTTCTCAAAATATGTTTATGTCATTGGGGGAGTCGCCGGGACAGTGGTAAAATGGGTGAGATCCAACATACGGTGGTACAGATGTTCCATAACGGTAGGCACTGGACGAAGTCTGGACTGTCTCTGGCCTGGCTCCTCCCCCCGTGATTATGTGTATTTATATATTGTTATTACATCATTTGTGTTTACCAATAAAACGCTGTGGCCGGTTATTCTTCCAAAAAGTGATCTGTGTCTAATTATTATATGTTTAATATGTCAATTGTGGATAAATCATTATGTGCACATACCCAACTGGACCTTGCTGAGGTCAAGTACATCTAGTACTACAAAGACACTGTGTGTATGAGTAACAGCGGGCAGACCTTTTGCTGTGACTATTTGGAAGGTTAGTCTAGTGAGTAAAACAGAGCTTTTAAATACTTATTAAAAAAATATGTTTATATATTTAAACAAACACTTAATATTAAAAACAGGGAAACTTCCACATCCCTTTAAGGTAGACTGTGGACTGCTTGTAGACCTCCATCCAGTTGCTGATAGACCTTGGAGTGACAGACAATACACCACTTTTGGCTGCCATTGAGACTTAAATCTCACTGAGCTGAGAGAACAGCATTCCCATTGGTTGTAGAGAGGTGAAGTGAATGAAGAGGCACGTGTCTATTGTGTAACATGTTTAAATTTAGCTATGAGGGATTGTTGACATGTCTGGGAACGAGTGGTATAAAGAGCGGTATAAATCATGGTCTGTTACATGCATGGTAGAAAATGTCCCTTTAAAGTGTTACTTTATCATACTTATATCAACAAACCAAGAGTAAAAGCAATGAGGGTAGCTTATTTAATTCATGCATTTGGGTTAGTATCCTGCATAGTTTAAACGTACTTCATTTATGTGGAGGGTTAGAGTCCCTTTAAAGAATAACAAAATAACAAATATTATAAAATATGAGATTGCCGATGAATAGTAACTACGGTACATTCTTTTGCATCATAAAGACCCACACCCTTAATGTGTAATTATACTTCATTGCAAAGCAGAATTAATGGGTGATCTCACACATGGAAAGCAATGTCTCTCTCCTATCGACTAAACGAGTCTCTCCTGTGCTCCAACTATGACAGCTGGTTTGCACCATAACATTTTGTCATGAACAATTTAACATCTGGTTACGTCTGCAAATGGGTGGGGCATTAATATACTCAAACCCAAGTAGCATTTGTATGAGGTTGACCTCAGTTCATAGCCAAGCTTATTTGGTACTCTGTCAAGGGAGTCTTCGTTTGGGGAGTAACACAGCAAATCCACCCACTACTGCTTGCTGTCATGGCTGTTTAGAGAGGGTGGATAAGTCCATGGGGCCTTTGTGTTTAATACATAAATTAGTGATGTTACTAATGACTCTCAGCAGCTGAAACAAAAGAATTGGCATACCAGAACATGTGTATTGAATTATTTTCTAAGAAAACTAGATGGGTGGCCAGGTATGTGTACTCTTAAATTAAATACAAATTAAAATAATTTGGACACAAAGCCCACCAATCCAGGATATAGACTTAATGGTATATTGATGACAGCAACAGAAGAGGAAATGGACATGGGAGTCATTGAGTTTGAAGATTTAAAGGTGCAGTAAATTCCAATAGTATGCTTGCTTGTATGGGAAGTAGCAACAAAAAACAGAGGTACTAATGTCACTACAGATCCCAGCTTCCTCTATCTCCTGTATCCTGTATCTCTAAAAGGGATTTTCTTATGCTGCTAATACTACTCTTTAAAATCTCCTTCTGGATGTTGTGGTGAAGTGCGCCTCAATGTAGCTGTGAGCTATAACGTGTAGGGTCATCTAAGATGGGTAGGTCATAGCTGAGAGGTCAGACAAATTGCGGTCCACTGGAGAAGGAACTGGCAACCCACTCCAGTATCTGTGCCATGAAAACCATATGGATAAGCACAACCAGAAACATAGACAGATGTGCCTGGAGTGTTTTTTAGATATGGTCACTGAGAGCGGACAAAATTGAAGGACAGAACAACACTCTTTGAAATCTCCTATCTAGTTTATTTCTAAAATCCACCCATTATGGAAAGCATACAATATACAACCCAAACAAGCTACAGAGGACTCATGTTCTGTGGGCTCAGCCCTCACAGCCATATCCTCAAGCAAGTTTGGCTGACCATTATCACTTACTAGCTACTTGTCCGTCAACAATGACGGGTTTAAAACTGTAAGGCTAGCAATGCTGTTTGGTACCGAATGTGAGTCTCTTGGCCACTGTTCATAATTTTGTTAGTGTGTTTGACCATTTAAATATTTAAAATCTGATAATCCCTATGTCTTGAAAACCGCAACAGTAAGATGAAGTAAAAAGTAAATGTGTTTATTGTTACAGCATGTAACTTTATAGTTATATCTGTAAAGGATTCATTTTTAATCATAACCTAAATATCAATATGATAACAATGTGCATAGTTATTGAAACTTTGCATAGAGTGTCAGCGCTAGGACAAACTTGCGCATGCGCAATTTACCAATTTTTTAGAGTGTAAATGTAAAGATTTGCGACTTACGTGCTTCAATACAAAATGGACGATTTTACGTTCCTCGCGATGAGCGACTTAATGAGTGTTAGTGTTTTCGGCATTGTGTATTTTTAAAGTCCTGCATTGTTCGAGTGTGTTACTGTCTTCGGCGATGTGTATTTTCTAAGTGCTGCGTGTCTGGCGTTCTTCGTGTATGGTTACTGTGTTTAGCGTAGTGCATTTTCAAAGTCCCGCATGCCTGGCTTTGCTCAGCCTCGTTTACATTCAGTTTCAGATTTTTTTACGTTTTTTTTTGTCTGCTATTTTTTTCCTTGCTTACGCGATTTTGGATTGACTAAAACCCCCAAATATGGGTCAAAATCACTTGCAACCTCACTAGCAGGCTTTCTGGCTGTTCCCCTGTGCTGTTTCTGAGTGTGTTATTATATTTATTAAATCATTTTTTTTTGTTTTTAGTGTTTTTAGAGTTACGTGCTTGGCTCGTAGTTGCGACCCTCACAATGCAGCCCTTTGCTTTGCGAGGCTTTGCAGATGAGAGCCTTCGGTGCTCATCCAGCCTAAGTCCTGCGCCGTACATGGCTCGCCTCGTTTTGCAGATGTGCGCCCTCAGTGCTCATCCAGCCTAAGTGGTGCACCATACATGGCTCGCCTCGCTTTGCGAGGTCGCAACTGCGTGACTAACATCGCAACATGACGCACACTGACAACTATTTATGTGATTCATTTCTCAGGTATTTTTCAATCAAATTTCTATGAATCTCTATTTAACATAATTTCTCAGGAGAAGGAATCTCAGCTCTGTCCTTGTACCCTCTAAGGTTAGATGTTTCCACATGTGACTTGAGTTGTGGACCGTATGGGCTGAAGGAAGTTTTCTTCCTCTCTCTCGCTCTCTCTCTCTCGCTCTCTCTCTCTCTCTCCTAACCATTTTCATCTTATTCTCTCTCAAGTCTCTCTCTTCCTCTCCCTCCTTCCTCTTATTGTAATTTGCATTGTGCTAACCTACAGTGTGGTTGTTGGCAAGTTCGAAAACTCTCAGAAAGAGCCTAGGCAAATATTTACATTTGCATGTGTTTAATAACAGATTTTATTACCTGTGTATGCAGTTTCATGTTTTCCAGCATAACTGTGAGGTTTGCTCATATAGTACCTTCCTGTGTGATACCAGATGGAATTTGGACAAAGCCCCATTGCAGATCTTGCAAGTTACATTGAATATGTTTTTGTGTTTCTCGGTTTTGCATTAAACCAAGCAACATTGATCATCAAAAATGATGTTACTAGAAAATCTGTTCTTCAAGCAGTATTATTATGTGAGTGAGAGATTATTATGCTAATAAAGCCGAAATGTAATATGCGCTAACTCGCAATAAAAGTTTTATGTTTTTTTTTCACTAAACAAAAGGCAACAAAGAGATGTGCTTCACTGCATAGTGTTTACTGGAGCCCCGCACAATCTGTCATATTTAGTATTGCACTATTATATACTGACTGAAATAAACAATTGGATTTGTAGTGCCATCTACTGGCTTTTAGTGAAAGATTTTTTGTTATCTACAATTTTCATTACGATATGATTTTTTTTATCCAGAACCTTGATTCTGTAAGAAGAAATTCATTACTATAGTAGTAAGCCTGATCTGTTTCCCAGATACCCCAGCCACTGGATACTCCCCGCAGAATAGAACCTGCATGCTTCCCAGAAACGTTAAAACATTTTAAAAGTATTTTTCATGAAAATGTATATATGTATATATGGAGGAACCTGTGATATTTTAATAAAGGTTGCATGTAGAAGAGGGGTATTAACTTTTCTGCCTGAGCAGGACTTGTAGTTGTCTTTCTGAACGCCCTACTTCTGTGCATGTGCCCGTGAAGGGGTTAGGAGTTAAATAGTGTCATTTCCAGTGATATAACACATCTCAATACCCCCACTCCTCCCTCAGTTGTTCTGTAGATAAGTTCATGCCCTTTAAGCTAAGAGGAGTGTCGATTTCAGACAAGATAAATCTTTAATACACAAACAGTCTGCATAAATTATTTTCTCTAAGACAGTTTTGTATTCATGGCTAACACAGCTGCTAATGTTGTTAGATTGTTACAAAGGGAAATGCACATTTCCAAGGTACATAAAACACTGGTATACATATAGTAACTAAAGAAATAGAAAACAAGATTCTTGTTATTATATAGGAGAACCATGCCACATTATAAAGAGGGATCTTGTGTGGATAACTCTTACCATGCTGATACAATAGTTTGGACTAGGGAGACCATACTATGAAGGCAGTAAATATGATCCTCAAGGGATGCCTCCTAAATGGAAGGCTCAGCAAAATGCATGCCCCAAATCTGGTTGAAAACCCTTATCAGAATAGGCGAACCACTTCACAATCATGTAAGTTTTTTCCTAAACTGCAGTGGCCTGTTAAGTAAAATGATTCCTCAATTTTTTGAATAGAGATGTAAACATTGATGTAAATTGTGATCAGTTACTACTTTCACGTGGATTAAAATGGAGGCTGATACTCTCATAATATAGTATTGAAACGCATTAAAATGTTCAAGGTGGATGAAGGGAAATAGGTGAAATGTAGTAAAGGAAGACTATCCGCTATAAATGTTCTTCATGTTTTTAATTTAAATCAGGAATGTCCCATATCTACTCAATACACATCTAGTACACTTTCAAGGCTAAAAATTATTCTCAATGTCCCCCCCCCCCCCTCACCTGTGGAATGTACAACCAGGGACATGCTGTCTTCATCTTTAAGGCCACTCAAAAGTACCCTCTTAAACAAAGCATTATCCTAACTCTTTTAGATAACACATCAAAGCAAGGGTACTCAGCTGAAAGAGTCCAACAGGGAGGACACAGAAGATGCTGCTTAGGCAGCACGGCATCAGCATGAAGGACAAAGGGGGAAGCACCACAACAGACAGTCTAGTGATAAACCCAACAGTGCGTTTGACCAATCAAGTAGAGGTCAGATGAGGGATTGGACTCGGAATACAGGACCTTAACAAATGATTCAAATGACCTCTGTAATCCTATTTTTAAAATATACCATAATGCACAAACTATTTTTAGAAAGTAACTTTTGTATGCAATTGTGCTGCTGTGAATTGTACCATTTTGGTTTATGCTGACCTACTGTAGATGGAAGGAGTCGTTTAATGCAATCAATTCTATCTGATACAATGGAAACGTAGTAGCTACGTTAAAAGTTAACAGTAAGTTAATGTAAACTTAAATATTTATAGCTTGTGCTTAACATATTTTTATTTTCTTAAAAGATGTATCATGTTTAGTTACTCAAAGGACTATTTTGAAAATTGGGACTAAGGTGGTTCTTTAAGAACCAGTGTGTGTTTTTTTTTTTTTTAAAAGAGCCAGCGCCTTGGGGGATCATAGGTGAGAGGCTTATTGCCCAGCCAGATTTGAGCCTTCAGCATGGAAGAAGTGATGAAGAGTATTGGCAGGGCACAAAGTTGTTAGCAAACACAGTTCCAAGCCTCCAGCAGACAAGTGAGAAACGAAAATAGGGACAGGCCATAAGCAAGGAAATGGAAAAAAACATTAAAATTATTATTTTCGCAAATAGCTTCTCTCACAGGGCAAGCTTGGACTGGTCAGAGAATGCTGTGCAAGTGGCTCATATATAGGGATATAGTAAAAAGCTGACCCTGGAAGTGGGTGAGTGGATTTAGCACCTGCATTTGGGGTGTTTAACTGGATATTTCAGGGAGGAAACCAGAAGTCATTTATTATCATCAACTGACTCGTGTTAGAGTAGAAACAGGCAGGCACAGCATGCACTTACTATTTCATGTGGTACTGTGAGACTACAGACAGCCAGTGACGCAACTGGAAAAATAAATATTTGGACTGAGCAGTAATATAAAAAACACGTTGATACATCACAAAACAGTATAGCAAAATGTGTTTTTCATAAAAAGAATGCTACAAAGACTTTGTATGTTTTTGGAGGCCATCCCGGAGGCCCATAGACCTGCATATTATGAGATGTGTGAATTATTTAAAGCATACTCAGAGAGGCACTAACACAATGTGATATACTTGCAAGTTACAATGGCAAACTTAAAAAAAAGAACATGTTTATTATATAATATTGTGTGAAAATAATCAATTATATCCTATGGTTGTGGGGAAATGAGAATGGCTTTTAATGAGAGGTCAAGAAAGACAATTAAACAAAACGGTATTAGGTAAAGAACCTTTAATTGACCACTGCAGTTTGTCATGTATGTATCAAACTATCAATATTAGCAGCTGTGTAAGCCATGGGTATAAAAAATGTTATTTTATGGATGATGGGGGTCTGTGTTTGTAGTTATCAGTTGAGGGAGGTGGGAATAGGGACAATCCCAAGAAGAAAAGAGAAAAAAGGCGACTCATAACTTGAAGCTAACTCTAATAAGATACATGGAAAAACAAAAGAGAGTCTGACAACAAGTCAGTGCCATATAGTGAGACCAAATATCATGAAGTTAAAATAACACTTTATTGAAAATTCATTAAAGCAAAAAGTCTGAAAATAGTAAATCACAAATGATTAAGAAATATAGAAATGATTCGCTAAATGTCCTCTGATTTATATAGTCCTAATTCCTTTGATATGATCTCTAAATTATAAAAGATCTATTCACAAGAAATAGCTATATAGTATGTCTTTGGCAATTTAACTTTAAATAGCAAAACCCTTAGAGATCTAACCTTCCATTGGTCACCATATACAATATATTTCAGTAATGGTCAGCCTCCTTGCCAATAATACATCATTTTAGGGTCATCTTAATGTGAAGTATTATATAGCTTAATTAGGTTAAGTGGGCCACAATCACTCATTAATGTTTCTAAATCGGGACAACTCCAGCACCTTTGTTTGATTAGCTTAAGACTGAAACTTACACCACAGCCCTACTCCCTCACTGACCCAGAAGCAAGACTGTGCATCAAAGGATGCAATCATAGCTCTCTGGAAATGTAAACACCCCTCTCACACAGAACTTCCACCAATGTATCATGGATCCCTCCAGGGTCCTACTGAGACATCAAAATGTATTTGTTTTTAATTACAAAGTAGCTGAATGATTTTTCTCTCGATGTTCTTAGACTCAACCTTTTTAAACATACAGTATATATATTTTGCATTGTGCAGTGTATTGGTGTGTATTATTCAGACTTTAAACAGTGCATTAATATTTTTAATACTGTTATAATAACTGTAACAGTAAGTGAAAGCACCACTTTAGATAAATTAAAGTCAAACGGTTTCACTTTCTTTGCCAATAATTAAAAAGTGGAACTCCGGTGGTTCTGTGTGATTTAAATGTACCTGTCCCTCAGCAGCACAAGCAGTTTGTTTCAGGTGGGGTTTAAGTAATGATCATTAGAAATGAAAAAATCATATTGAGTTTCCTTAATAGATCAAATTTTATTATAGCTATATGTGGAATTTTAAGCTAGTAATACTTAGTGCTCATCTTCTCAATTACCAGCTCCCCAGAGGCCACGTCTGCTGGGCTCATAGGAGACTCCATTCTCAAATTGCACTATAACACTCAATTATGTTAGCAGTAGGGGTTGGTTATTAAATATATGTGATTGAGAAAAAATATAAGTGGTTCCCAAACTTTTTTTCCCATGGACCACTCAAAATTGTTGATTGTCTTGTCTTGTCAGTGTGTGCTTAGACTCAGTAAAATCGAATATCTAAGCATTTCTTTGCTGTTTGCTTAGACATTTGTATTATTATTTTTTATTATTTTTATATATTTTTTAAAGTCAATCAAATTTCAAATCTTCAAACAAGTTTAAATTTACTAACCATTTTCTGAAAAAAACGTTTACATTAATGTATTTCTTCAACATTATCAGTTCTAAAGCAAGTTTAGAATCCCTTAGATCACTTACAATTTCATGCACATTTATTCTGCGCTTGCAATAATCTGGAATTTACTGTATATACTCGGGGGGAGGAGGAGGATGATAAGGGGGAGGAGGAGGATGATCCTCTTTTCCACCCTCGGCTTATACTCAAGTCAATATGTTTTCACCGTTTTTTGTGGTAATATTAGGTGCTTTGGTTTATACTCAGGTCGGCTTATACTCGAGTATATATAGTACTTATGTTATAGGTGAGAGAATATACCAGTTTGCAAAGCATTGACTGTCTAATAACTGACTAATTAACATGCTAATCCCCCATATTGCAGTTTACACCATTAAGGCCAAAGTAATTTTAGTCTTGCATCCTGGATACATTGCGAGAGAACTGCTATGAGTGACTGCGGCAAGCCAGAGCCAAAAATTACGTCAAACTTCGCAATTGATTTTTGCATTGCTACAAGATTATGAATTAGACTTTAACACCAAAACCCTATGCTAATAAGAATTTAGGGATCACTTGCAAATCAGGGCAGTGCCGTAACTACAAAAAACTATTATTAAGACCACTCGCAAATGGTTTTAAAACAACTGCAGAGTGCCGCAGCAGGAGTTAAAGAGAAAGTATAGCACAATAAACTCCCAATAAAAATGATGAAATTTCAACATTATTTGACACTTAACAGTCCAATATACACATATGCTTTATTAAAGAACATGATAATGTATTATTATGTCTGTTTCATTATACAACATCTAGGGTTACACACAATCCTGTACTCAAGGGTTAATGCATAATGGAAAACCACAAGGACTAGGAACAAATGCTATAATGCATTGTCTATATACATATAATAGTTGTCAAACTGCGAGACGTCGTCACACTTTGTGTGGTGCGTACGAGTTAGGCAATGAGCACCGCAGGCGCTCATTGCTTGCGAGACCCTTTAAGCGAGGCAAGCGCTTAACACGTAGCACTTAGCCGATGAGCGCCGAAGGTGGGCGAGGCGAGCCGTTAACACGTAGCACTTGGGCGATGAGCCACTACAATGCACTACAACTATCAGCACAAACACGAAGAGGCAATGAAGCACGCGGGACTTAGCTGAAAAACTCTTCCTAAACGCGGGTCACCTTGGCGTGCAAGCGGTTGACAAACGCGGCACTTAGAAAAAAAAAATACAAGACGCAAAAAATTACGAGATTAACAGCAGAACGACAAAAATGAAAAAACAATAAAAGCACACTAAATACACCCAAAAAAAATACAAAAACATCACAGACAGCACGGTACAACAGCCAGGACATCTGGGAAGGAGGTGAAACTCAAATTTAACTCGATTTAGTTGATTTTCGCCGCTCGAAAATCGCTTAAGCGAGGAAAAAAATGGGCTCATAAAAAAATGAAAACAAGGCTACACGACCACGGACCGCGCAAAACACTACCAAACGCGTAGCATTTTAAACATCACACTACGACCTACAAAATACACTATTACAAAAGCCGGAAAATGCTCACGAGACACGTACCACATTAATAACATTACGAATATACAATGCCGCTTTACACAATAAACCAACGGCTTTACCTCGTGCACGCAGCCTATTTATAATGCACACTTCAAACATTCATTACACTTTATAAGCAGGGCACCAACACTCAAAATGTATATTCTATGCAGACGCAAAATACAAACAGATTGTTAGCTCTTCAGCCTATTGCTCGCTGCATATATCAATTATAAATAATTAAAGTATATCTATTTAATAAATCATTAATTATTACTTAACTACATATACATAGAAATATATATCTCTATTTATCATGACTCATGAAGGTGCTCAGAGGACCAAAAGGACACGACAGGAGAGGCTCGCAATGAGCGCCGAAGGTCCTCACAGTACAAAACGGTTTACATTGTGTTTACACAGCATTCCCATGGCTTTAAATTGTAATGCGCGTCATTTTTGACGGGCAAGTCGCTAGTATATATATATATATATATATAAATATATAATGGTACTTTGCCACAGTTATGACAATTGTTCTCATTCATTATAATAATGATGACATTCTCATTTTCTATTGGAGCCGTTTCTCATCTGTGAAGCTTGATCTGGGTGCCCTACAATGTCTTGCAGATAAGGCAGTATTTACGGGTGCAGGCTTAGTGTCGTAATATTGCGAGTGAAGATTAACATAAACGTGTAACATAGGGAAAAAAGCTCCCACAGCCGATTTTCCGTTATATTACAATTACAATGCTCGATTAGCATGCGGACCATAAATAGGGCACTAAGGACTATTGGAAAAAAACTAAGGGCAATAACCACTAAAAGGTGAAGTAGTAGAAAACTCTTGTATACATACACCTCATTAAATGATATGAAAATCTTATTATACATGCCTCGTAGGATAACAAAGGAAATTAAATATTCTACCAAACAATTTCAACATATCTCACTTTAGTATATCCGACTCATGGTTTCTGTAAGTGCAAATCTTCTCATAAAACTCTCTCCATGCTGTGTTTACATATGTAAAACTTGTCTTTCAGGATGTGAAACACATTTTGCAATGCAAATATAAACATAGATGTCAATATATTTTAGAATGTGCCTCCAGCTCCCCTAGCAACAGCTGAACATACGTTTGCATAAATATATGATATTTTATTGTGTTTAGAATCAGGTAGTGGATATATTGCTTTACATTACAATAGATATTGGAGATATAGAGCAGTTTAGATCTTAAAATGTATTCTCTCTCTCTCTCTCCGTCATCATGACGTCAGTAAAACATGGAGGTTACATGTCAATCAATTAGCATTTAGATCAGGCTCGCAGTGTACAAAATAATAAAAATTAATGGCGATACTGTTTTAGTCCATGTGGGTGGCCTGATATGTATTAACTCATTGACTCTTGAGTTTGATATAACCTCGAAACGAAACATAAAATGTTTTATTTATTATTGCCAATTTGCGAGCTTGAGACTGTTGTGCAATTAATTCTAATGAATTTCATTGCATTCCCCGTCATTTACAGTCCAGTATTGATGTTTTATTTGCATTTACAATGCTACGGACATGTCTTTAACAACTTTGCGCGTCCCATCTGGTACCCGTAGGTTTTTGTTATACATTTGCAGTTTACGGTGTGACAACATTTGCGCGCTTAAGGAATTGTAGCAATTGAATATCAATTTGCGATTTTAGCGCTCGTTACTCGTGCAGACGGGAAAGTTCAAAGACTTAGATGGGCTGTAAGTTCTGGGTTTTAACAACTGCAAGGATTTCAACCTCGTAACCCGTTTGTAGCCCGCAAAAAGACACCAATAGAATAAGGCCCCCTTTACGGGCTACTGTAACTTACAATTGCTCAATTGAATCTGGCTCTTTATTTTCAAAAAATAACTACGCTGCTCAGTAAAATAAAAGGTATGTAGGGAATATCATGGGTTACGTGTATATTAAAAATGTTGGCTTACTACTCTTGCATATAAATGAAGCAATGAGAAAAGTATCTAAACGCCACAGAGTAACAGTATGTGTTCTGTGCTCAAGTCTACTATTAAGAAAGTAAGAAGTATAAACAGAACCCGAAGAAGCATCTTCCAATAATGTTTCAAGAAAGTCACTAATATCACGCCAATGATCTTGCAAGATAATGAAATATACATATATCACAGAGATAATATTTACCACAATGCCCATAGGATCACTAAATTAGGAAATATGTCCCATAATGAGCAATATCGATCTGATAATAAATACACAATCAATATCAATCCAACAATTGGATGTGCTTCAAAAAGGTAATGATGATAGTACTTCCATAGTAATAATAGTATGTAATTACTAAGGCAAATATGGCCTAATTAACAGTACAAATCCAGATTGTATACACATAAATAGAGATGTTTATAAGTGCTTTAACTTGGAGTAGTTCTACAGTGTTCATAGGTGCTATAACCAAATATTAATGTTCATATAGAGAATGATCCTCATATCTGTGTGAATAATCCTTGGATCACCCCAACATACTTTTAACTTTAAAAAAAATATATTAAAAACAAAAGAGGTTAATCCTTTAGGCATATACTAAATCAGTATCCTAAAAATATATGCTCAATTTCTCACATAGACTATATATATACTTAAACACTTATTTTTATGTATCCTTGTTTTCTTTTTGGGATTGTAATGGAGGGAGGAGAGAGGAGGGGAAAGGAGTGGAGAGGCGGGGAGGAGGAGATGAGGAGAGGTAAGGAAGAGAGAAAGGTGGGCCTGGGGAGTGGTAGAGGAGGAAGTTGGGAGTGGTTGAGGAGAGGAAGAGGAGGAGGCTGGTAGTGGTGTATGGGAGGAGGTGGAGGAGTTGGAGGAGGAGGTGGTGGAGGAGGAAGAGATGGTGGAAGTGGTGGAGGAGGATGCGGCAGAGGAGGAGGTGGTAGAAGTGGTGGAGGAACAGGTGGTGGAGATGGAGGAGGAGAGTGGAGAGGAGGAGTTGGGTGGTGGCAGGGTGGCCCTAGCAACAGGCACATGTAAACCAGGGACAGAGGGGGAGGGGGGGGGGGGTAATTTGGGACAGTGACAGGCCTCAAGGACAGGTAAGGGAGGCAAGGATCCCCATACACAATTGGAAGGGCAAGAGGCTAAGGGCAAGCACAGGGCCCTGAACTACACACACCAGGAGAATGTGGTCCTCCTTGGTGCCATCCATGGCTGCCCCATGACACTTGCAGGGGGAGGGAAGTCAGGCCAGGGTCTAGGGCCCAGGCATGCAAGGAGGTAGTGGCTGAGGTAACAGCAGTGGGCACAGCGCCAAAAGGATGTGAGGTCCATCAAGCACCCTTGATGACATCAGGGCCAAGGTGAAGAGGATGATGGCCAAGGATGACAAGCAAGCTGTAGGACCAAGTGGTGGCCTCAAAGTGACTGTGTGCTATAACGACTGGGAGAGGGTGGCCAAGGACCTTCTCAGCCTGGTGCCCACTGCTAGAGCTTCAGGCCTGGTGGCCCAGCAGGGCCCAGCATCCATGTCAGGTGAATATGACATACACCAACATGCCACCACATGTACATCACTCACACCACACATGTACATAGTGACCAACAAGGACACTGACATGGCAGCTCCATGGAATTAACAAGGGATAGATAAATGCGTCATAAAATCCATGAAGCTGACAAATCACTGTCATTCCTGGGCACAACAACAGTAATCAACCAATAAGAGTCCATGTATTGGTGTGCCCACTGCAGCCTATGCAGTTACAGACCTCAGTCGGAATCAATATAGCATTAGGAGCCAAGAACGATCAAGACCAAGAACCAAAGAAAAGATCATATCTTGCAAATGCTAGCTAATATGAGTTGCAATTAGAAGAATCATCTAGGTTCAAGCCTAGATGTCAGATAGTTAGGAATGAACACAAAACAATGTATTATTCATCCTACTAATAACATAAACCTTTCTTTTCTATTTTTCAGCATCAAACAGGTCTGTGTCCAGTGATGAGTCAGAGGCTGGGGTGTCATGGAGCAAGCTCCTGCCCAGCTGAAACCGGCGCAGGGGGAGGAGGAAAGAAGAGGAGCAGAGGGCCCTGGTTTGGAGGAGTATGATGTCATCTGCTAGTGGGGTCACCAGCAGGAGCACCAGCCACACAGCTGGGATTTGACTCCACTATCCTCCTCCTCCAGAGACTCAGCATCTCTGCAGGGCCCTCCCACTGGAGGAACTCGCTGGGCTTGACATCACCTCCTCCTCCCCTCAGCAGTGCATCCGACTGACCATCACCCCCACCACCACTGGGACCACCAACATCACCGATCTTATTGTGTTAGGCTCCAGCCGGGCCCCAGACCCTGCCCACTGGGCCGCCACCACCGCCACCTCCTCACTAGGCCACGCCTCAGGGACCTCCATCCCCACTATCAAGCCAGGCTGCGCAGGCAGAGATGCTGAGCCTCATGTGGTAGCAGGTGGAGTGTCTCCGGGGGATCCAGGCCAGCATCTCCGCCAAACATAGAGGAGAGGAGGCATCACCTAATGACTGAATCGTACCTGGTCGGGCTGCTCATCATGGGGGCGGACCAGAGTGCATTCCAAGAGGTGACTGCAGACGCCATGCTACGTGCTCTGGTCCCCAGCCCTGCCTCCTCCACCCCGGAGGCACCCTCCATCCACCAGCAGCCCGGCCCCTTCTCTCCTCCCCCCATGCCTCCACCACCGCCACTGCAGGTGCCACTACCTCCTGGGGGGTTGCCTCCACTGCCCCCACCAACAGCAGGGAGATGGCGGCCAGCAACGGGGGATTGGGGTCCTGTGGCTAGGTGGGGGAGGACATAAGGTCTGCGTAGATGTTTGTGCCTTCTCAACAGCACTCCTCAGTGACAATCTATTGGTCCAAATGTTAACCTAATCAAGCCTGGCTACAGAGTCTTGGATCTTGGCCTATGTGATAGTGATATTTTGTATGCAGATGGCTATCTTCTGTTATCCTCTTCTCTGTGGATACGCAGGGTTGGTGACATGATGGTCACTGAGAAATGCTGTTGAGAAGAGATGCTGCAGTCCCTATCTTTTTTAAGGCTTAATTTTGTAAGTGTTATGTTTTTGTTTTGTTTTGTTTTAGGTACAATTCCGATCCATGAAGGCAGCTTCTGCATCTGCAAGCATTGTGAAGGAAATGTATGAGGTGTAAGGTTTTCACAGTGCCTCTCGGGTAGACATTACTACAATGACAGCCCCCCTTAACATGTAGCTCCCACAATTTTAAATCTATCATATAGCCAGATATCTAAGACATGATTGTTGTTAGCTTAAATGTAGACTAATACTGCTATGGCGGTGGACCTGCAGAGTCTCACAATGGCATGTTAATGAGAGCCAGCATTAATACATGCACTAGTGAAGCATGTGATCCTGACCTCAATATCAGTCTGAGAACAGATACTTGGGTCTGATGTAAGTAACAATGAATCTGGCTGTTTACCTTTGTGTCCTCTCCGTATTAATGGGTATTTTCCTCTATTGCTGATATCATGAGTATCCTTTAATATGTGCTAACACCTCTATAGCTGATGGATGTGATATCAGTCTTGATGAACAATATCATATGGAGAAGGTGATAGTACACCTTGACCACTGATGCTGGTCACAGCTAAGCATTTATTGTGAGATGACACATCATTACTAATGGTCATGGTCAGTGAGTTATCCTGATAACTAGCTAATAGTTAGCAATGCTTGCTGATGGGAATCGGGTGAGTTGGTATATTGTTACAGTTACAGTATTTAGCACTGTAGTGTACATGCATGTTTGTTTATTTTTTTATCCTCCTCTGCCTTTTTTTTTTTGCCCACTTTATTTCAGATTTTTGTTTTGTCAGCACACTGTATGTGTGAAACTGGATTGGATTACAAAGTCCAGAGGTTTAATCATCTGTTTCTGCACATTAATGGTTTCTTCAATTAAATGGAGTGATTTCTGATGATTCTTTTTCTCATCAGATTCTGGTTGCAGTGGTGTAGTGACCACATGTGACCCTGGTAGGTGCTATGCATCATGCTTACTCTAGACTATGACATTACCTCTTTTAGGTATCCCCTTTTTTCCAACAACAGTCTCTTGCGCTCTCGGGATATGCCCACACCACACCAATGATATTAATGCACAGTCTTGTCCATTTCTGATTGTGCTCTGTGTACGAAATAAAGCTCTGTTATACAGTTCTCACTCAGTGTGTTTTCAATGTTTGGGGTTATGGGACATCCACATATGTCACATTTGTGTCACATTCCTATATCAGTAAACCAATGAGCTCTTGTTACTATGCAATGGGTTAATAGATATAACAATAATAATAGTAATAATATAATGAGATATCATATAATAATATATATAATATTTCATTTAGAAAGTTTAATACACATGCAAAGTCCAATTTGTGATACTGTGGAGTCTCAACATTCCCTTGAAGGCCTGATAGGAATATGACAGCTGATAATGGGAATTGATTGATATCAAAACACTTAATGGGAGGTCAGCAAATTATAATGGTTATATATATAGGAACATGGCCACCAGCAATGGCGTGGGACTATCCAGGATGGGCCTAGCATAGAATATCCCTGAAGGAGGGGAGTTGGCTGTTGCTCCACGTGCCTCTGCACAGCCTCCATGTGCTTTGCGGCCCTTCATGATGGGTTAGAGTAGATAAGTTTGGTGTATGTTCCCCATGTCTCCTTCTGAATTGCTAACTTTTGGGGGTGAAGGGGCTTGTGTACCTCAATGAAGCTGTGAGCTATAGCATGAAGGAAATGCAATGATCTGTCTATTTTAAAAACTATTTTTAGCTGACTATAAATCTAAAGCCCCTTCTGGATTGCTACCCTCTTGTGGTGAAGGGGCCTGTGACCCTATACCATGTAGGGTTAACCAAGACGGGCAAGTCATAGCAGAGAGGTCAGACAAATCACAGTCCACTAGAGAAGGATCTGGCAACCCACTCCAGTATCTTTGGCATGCAAACCTTGTGGATAAGCACAGACAGAGACATAAGTGAATGTGCTGCAGTCCATAGGGTAACAGAGAGCCAGACACAAAAGAGGGACTAAACAACCAAATGTAAAATGTTACCCTGGTACCTGATATATGCCATGTGGTGGTGTAACTTGGCCACTATTTGTTTTCCCAATGTAGATGTGATAAGTGAAATGTATATAAGATGATCTTTGTATTTTTAGGGTCCACATTAGGGTATCTGTGAGTGAGAAAGGGTTAATATGTCAGCCATTTTCATGTATTTATGTTGCAATTTAATGAGGTTGTGTGTTTTTAATTGCTTTCAGCATCTTGCAGCATGACTTTTCCTATTGGCATATGCATGACCATTACAACCTATGAGGAAAATATATATATATTTTTTGCAATATTTGATAGTTGGGAGTTGTTGTGCAAGTAATTGTAATGCCTTCCATTGCTTTGCCCGTATTTTGAAGTGCCTAGGTGTATTTTTATTGTGATTTGCAGTGTTCCAAACTAGTCTGCAAATCCTTTGTGGGTCTCATTTGGAAGCTGTAAGCTTTGGGCCGACATTTGCCATTTGCAGGCTTGTGTGCAGGTGCAGTCTTGAACTGAATATGGATTTGCGATTTTAGCGGAAATCTTGTGGCCGTCAAAAATCAAAGGCTTTGGGAGGTTGTACAGTGCCTTGCAAAAGTATTCACCCCCCTTGGCATTTTTCGTGTTTTGTTGCCTCACAACCTGGAATTAACATGTATTATTTGAGGATTTGCATCATTTAATTTACAGAACATGCCCACAACTTTGAAGATGTTTTTTTTTTTTTTTTTATTGTGAAGCAAACTACAAATAGGACAAAATAACAGAAAAAGTCAATGTGCATAACTATTCACCCCCCCTAAAGTCAATACTTTGTAGAGCCACCTTTTGCGGCAATCACAGCTCCTCGTCGCTTTGGATAAGTCTCTATGAGCTTCCCCAATCCTCCTTGTAAAACTGCTCCAGCTCCTTCAAGTTTGATGGTTTGCGCTTGTGAACAGCAATCTTTAAGTCTGACCACAGATTTTCTATTGGATTGAGGTCTGGGCTTTGACTAGGCCATTCCAACACATTTACATGTTCCCCTTAAACCACTCAAGTGTTGCTTTAGCATTGTTTGGGGTCATTGTCCTGCTGGAAGGTGAACCTCCGTCCGAGCCTCAAATCACGCAGAGTGGTACAGGTTTTGCTCAAGAATATCCCTGTATTTAGCGCCATCCATCTTTCCCTCAACTCTGATCAGTTTCCAAGCCCCGGCTGCTGAAAAAACATCCCCACAGCATGATGCTGCCACCACCATGTTTCACTGTGGGGATGGTGTTCTTTGGGTGATGTGATGTGTTGGGTTTGCGCCAGACATAGCGTTTTCTTTGATGGACGAAAAGTTCAATTTTAGTCTCATCAGACCAGAGCACCTTCCTCCATACATGTTGAGAGTCTCCCACATGCCTTTTCGCAAACACAAAATGTACCATTTTGTTTTTTGCTGAAAGTAATGTCTTTCTTTTGGCCACTCTGCCATAAAGCCCAACTCTATGGAGCGTACGGCTTATTGTCGTCCCATGTACAGATACTCCAGTCTCTGCTGTGGAACTCTGCAGCTCCTCCAGGGTTACCTTAGGTCTCTGTGCTGCTTCTCTGATTAATGGTCTCCTTGCCTGGTATGTGAATTTTGGTGGGCAGCCGTCTTTTGGCAGGTTTGCAGTTGTGCCATGTTCTTTCCATTTGGTTATGATAGATTTGATGGTGCTCCTGGGGATCATCAAAGATTTGGATATTTTTTGATAACCTAACCCTGACTTGTACTTCTCAACAACATTGTCCCTTATTTGTTTGGAGAGTTCCTTGGTCTTCATGGCAGTGTTTGGTTAGTGGTGCCTCTTGCTTAGGTGTTGCAGCCTCTGGGCCCTTTTAAAAAAGGGGTTTATATGTAATGACAGATCATGTGACACTTAGATTGCACACAGGTGGACATCATTTCACTAATTATGTGGCTTCTGAAGGTAATTGGTTGCATCAGAGCTTTTTAAGGGCTTCATAACAAAGGGGGTGAATACATACGCTCATGTCAATTTTCTGTTTTCTATTTCTAAAAAATTGTTTTATGTATATATTTTTCTCATTTCACTTCACCAACTTAGACTATTGTGTTCTAATCCATCACATAAAATTCAAATTAACAAAAGATTGAACTTAAGGCTGTAATGTAACAAAAGAGGTAAAAAGTCAAGGGGGTGAATACTTTTGCAAGGCACAGTTCCAGGTTTAACCACCGCAATGTTTTCAAGGCCATAACCCGTAACCCGTTCACAAAAAAAAGCCAATTGAATAGCAAATTAACTTACGGCCTCACTTAAGGGCTCCAGTAACTTACAATTGCTCAGTTGAATCAGTGTCAGAGTCTGTGTCTGCTTTAATTGCAGCGGACAGACCCATACAGGGACTACTTATTTGATTTTAGGCTGTAAAAACAGAGCTTTTAATTGGTTCTAAATAAAACAAGGTACATACAAGTACATAAATACATAGGTATATTACATACTTAGCAAAATCCAGAAACCTTCCATATTCCTTTAAATGGCACTTACTCACCTCAAAAGCACCACGGATGATATAATGTACTTTATGTGCAAGGAAGCTATATAAATACTAGGAAATTGCCAGTCAAAAATGACGAGAGTAAAATTGCAAGGCTGGCAATGATGTTTGCCACACAATGCGAGGCTATGGGCCCTCTGAGCAGCTTTCACCCCTCCCCCATTTCCCCCTCTCCCTCCCTTGTGTCTTATTTCCTCCCCCTCTCCCTCCCTTGTGTCTCATTTCCCCCCTCTCCCTCCCTTGTGTCTCATTCCCCCCTCGCTTGTGTCTCATTCACCCCTCTTCCTCCCTTGTGTCTCACCCGCCTCTGTCCCTTGTGTCTCATTCCCCCCTTTCTGTCCCTTGTGTCTCATCCCACCTCCCTCCCTTGTGTCTCCTTTCCCCCTCCCTCCCTTGTGTCCCATTCCCCCTTTTCCCTCCCTAGTGTCTCATTCCCACCTCCCTCCCTTGTGTCTAATTCCCCCTCCTCTCCCTTCCTTGTATCTCCTCCCCCCTCTCCATCCCTTCTGTCTCATTTCCCCCTCTCCCTACCTTATGTCTCCTATACCCCCTCTCCC
The DNA here is from genome assembly GCA_027410445.1 of Discoglossus pictus. Lineage (NCBI taxonomy): Eukaryota > Metazoa > Chordata > Amphibia > Anura > Alytidae > Discoglossus > Discoglossus pictus. Next base: position 301,938,289 of record CM050165.1, on the reverse strand, counting down.
TACCTTGTGTCTCCTTTTCCCCACCTCTCCCTCCCTTGTACCGCCTTTTGCACACCTCTCCCTCCCTTGTGTCTTTTTTTCCCACCTTTCCCTCCATTGTCTCTTCTTTTCCCCCTCCTCTCCCTCGTGTCTCATCCTCCTCCTCCCTTTCACCCCTAGAGCCACAATACTCCTCCTCCCTCCTTCCCCCGTATCCTCCCTCCTTCACCCTCTCTAATAATCTCCCTTTCCCTCTCACCCTTCTTACCTTCATCGCTGAGCTCCTGCTGCTGCATTGCGTCTTCTGTGACGTCACGTCATTAGCATATGCCAGGTCCTGACACAGGCAGAAGACGCGATGTAGCAGCAGGAGCTCAGCAGATGAAGGCAAGAAGAGAAGAGAGAGGGCAAGGGATGTTATTAGAGAGACGGGAAGGAGGGAGGATAAGGGGGAAGGAGGATAAGGAGGGAGTAGGAGTATTGTGGCCCTCAGTGCAGCTCTCAAAGTCCCGCGGGCCTGAGTGCCGAAGTCCTGCGGGCCTAAGTCCTGCGACCCTCAACTGGTCAAGCTTTGCGAAGAGGGTTAGGAAGGAGGAGGAGGATCGCGGCCCTCACTGAAGTCCCACGGGCCTGAGTGCTGGGTCGCTGGCGATGAGCGCTTATTGCAAGGCCTGCAGCCCCTAACGGCTCGCCTTGTTTTGCAATGCGAGCAAGTGCATTACCAACATTGCAAACGTTACTCACAACCACACAGATCCACAACTATATATGTGATATATGCATTTTTAAAGCAAATACAATTCTGTAAAAATAATTTTTAAAGATGGTTTAAATATCATGTGTGAGAAGCGTTTCATCTGTCTAAATGCAAACCAGGCAATAATTCACCATCTGTAGACCAGAAAAGCCATCTTGATATCACACATTCAAAGTAGTGGCCACATGTGCTTGATTACGCACAATTCGTTACCATTTTTTAACTCTCCTTTTTAAATATTGCTAAATAACAATATTACCCATATGCTACCTAGACTTTTATATTTAAATTATTATTATTTTTTTTTTTTATTCAGTTTTCACCATACACAAATACGTCCATATATAATTACAATTATTTTTATTATTTTAATGAAAATATATCTGCCATTAAAAAAAATACATAGAAACTTTTTAGATTAGTCAATCTCAGAAGATTAGAGAATCGAGCCCAGTGAGGTGAACTCACTGGTCCACTTCAGAATTCCATGGCTAAAGGTCCATCTAACCATCCCTAATCTCAGCAGTCACCAAGTTCCTATGGAAAGCACCAAATAAAAACTTTAAATACATTAATAGAGAAAGTTACTCGTGAACCTTCTTATGTTTTGTCCAACAAGCAAGTCTTATTCCTGCTTGTCCATGGCATTGTATTGCCATTGCCTCTGGTCTCATCCATCTCCTCCCAGACATGCTTTGCTATCCTGGCGTACTTATCCATCTCATTCCATTGCAATCTGCTCCCCAATCTGTCACTGTGCGCTCTGCTGTCCTGCCTTACTTATCCATCTGATTCCAATACAACAATCTGATTGATCTTTTTTTTTAAATGTTCTGTTGTTGTTGGAAGAGTTTGCAATTCAGAGAACAACTTTAACGGGGCCACAGGAAGGTTTAAAAAGCAAGAGTTCTTTCAGACAGTTTCTTACAATGTAAGATAGACATCTGAAATGAAAAATCATATATATTCTTAAAATAAAGTACTAATAAGTTACAGGAAAGATCTACAAGATGTAATCCTTGTCCCATTCATTTGGCACAGTAATATTCTACAAAAGAGACAGTGTCATTACAAGTATCAATTGACACAATGCTAATTACTTATCAAGGGAGTTTAATTGTACCACCCCTTATGCTATTCTGTGAAGCCTAAATTAAAAAAAGACTGAATGGCACTAAATTGTGAGTTACTAACAGCACTTTGTCGAATCTACATTTTATCTTCCTTTGATATAAATTCCTGAGTGTTACATGTACAGAGGGATGTTAAATATCTAAAGTGTTGGAGTTTTGATAATCTCTTTTGAAGCTTTTCATTTGGAAAATGTACAAGGACAGCCCTGCGGGGCTCTAGCTTTCATTCAACACCTGCTTTGCAGCTTCGATCATGCTTTATAAGGTTCAGTTTATTTGTATTTTCATTTTATATCCAAAATCATACCTTATAAGCAGAGATCCTCAGATAGACCATTTAAACTATTATAAAGTGTACGTTTTGTATAGATAAGGTCCACGGAATAACATAGGCACTTACCTCATCTATCTAATTTAATAAATATAACCCACAAAGATAATGAGAGACTGCAGAACATCACTTGAGACTGAAATTACATAGCAAGAAAGTCATATCTTATGAACTATAATGAAATGTCTACAAGACAGGAGGAGACAAGTCTTGGTTTTAAGATGTTTAGTGTAAGATGCCGTTTGCAGCACAAGTCTGAAAAAATAATTCCAGCCTTCTGTTGCCGGCCTTCTTTTTTAATGGTTCTTGACCCAGCTCAATGTTGCATCTTGACTTTTACAGCTGGACTCACTAAGATTAACCAAGGCAGTAAAAGCATCGCTCTTTTTTCCTATATTAAACATTGCAGCCCCTGTTATAGCTTTATACATTGGTGGGTAACTCTACCCTATGAGGGCCACCGACAGTCCTGGATTTCAATGTGTCTCTGCTTGAGTCAGAATGAATGCTGCCCAGGCCTAGGGCTGCACATTTTCAGGGCACAGAAGACTTTCTGAAGATGCAGTGCAGAATGTTGAAATATTCTTGTACTGTATTGGTCCGAATATAAGCCGCACACGCATATAAGCCGCACCCGTAAAGTTCAAGGGGAAAAAATAGAAAAAAGATAGTACTCAAATATAAGCCGCACCCGTAATATTGGAGAGAAAAAGACTCTCAAAGTGATCAGCCATTGCAAGAAATAGTCTTTCTAATTAGCACTGTAGCTTTTTTTGCAGGTTACATGCCTTACAGGATGTTAGAATCACTAAAACCATAAATCGCTATTCAATACCGCAGTCTAAAGTACGAAAATCGGCACCCTTAACTCGCAATCGCGCAAATCGGCAGTAATTTTGCGTTCGCGAATAGAAGTCGCACGTGTTACAAGCAAAGTTCGCAAATCGGCAATGATTTTTTGACGGTTGCGAATATAAGCCGCACCCTTAACTCGCAAGCTCAAAAATCGGAAAAAAGGTGCGGCTTATATTCGGACCAATACGGTATATACACAGAAATGTCCATATGCAGTCATATGTCTATCTGTAAGTGCTCTTGACACCATCTGACATACCATATATACACTTAGGCTTATGATAAACGTATGATTTGCGATATAGAAAAAGGAAAGAAGGTGCGTCAAGTGGGGTGTGGGTGGTACCCAGGAAAGAAGGTGCGTCAAGTAGGGTGTGGGTCGTCACCAGGAAAGAAGGTGCATCAAGTGGGGTGTGGGTGGTCACCAGGAAAGAAGGTGCGTCAAGTGGGGTGTGGGTGGTCACCAGTGGCGTAGCTAGTGCACGAAGGGTTCTGGTGGTAACCAGCAGGGGGCAGGTGCAATTTTCTTTTGCACTTTTCAGCCCCCATCCAGCATCAACTCACACAGTATTGATGGTGTATTCAGAGAGCACTGAATACACGATCAGTATACCCACGGCCCTATGCAGTTAAGGAGAGTGGGGGAATGAAAGTGCTAGGAATAGGATTGGAAGTAGGAATACAAGGGGTTAAGTTTATGGGAGGTGCTGGAGGGGAGGGATTAGGTTTTTGAGGGCAAGGAATCATGGGGCACGGGGTTCCCTTGAGTCAGTTATGAATGGGCAAGCACCTCTCGTTGTTTTTTCCATAACATTTTCAATAAAAACTGTGGCCATTTAATATCCCAACTATGTGTCAGTTTATTTTATTGTGTGGTGTCCTTTTATTGGTAATACGTATTGACTATGGAACAGTCAAATGATTTCACATCTCTAAGAGTGCCCCAACACTTTATCTTCTAGTCCATATGAGAAAGAGCAGCAGCAAATTTTGTAAACTAGTTTAGTATTACAGAGTGAGTCAAGAGGGGATGTGTAAAAAATGCCTCTATTATACAGAAAAAATACTTTAAAAATGCTCTGTGTCATATAATAAGGATGTTGCAGGGTTAAGGCTACTTATTATTAGTCATTTTTCTCCAAGACATAGGCATTTTAAGACACAAACTGTATTTCATGTATATATCGGACTCACACTACAATATCAAAGTACACAATGCTCTTAACAAAGCACAAATGCCTCTTTGGGACTATGGGAGAGATTTACAAGCAGTAAGTGTTATAGGAAGCAATAGATTGCTCTCTGGTTTATTAATATGAGTCCAGAGATGTGCTGCGATGGTCTAATAGGCTATCCACCTACTAAACACTCCACTGTAGTTATGTCTATATAGCATATGCAATGATCTGAGATGGCTAGCTCTATACATACACAGTGCCTTGCAAAAGTATTCACCCACTTTGGCATTTTTTGTGTTTTATTGCCTCACAACCTGGAATTAACATGGATTGTTTGAGGATTTGCATCATTTAATTTACAAAACATGCCCACAACTTTGAAGACAGTGTTTGGTTAGTGGTGCCTCTTGCTTAGGTGTTGCAGCCTCTGGGCCTTTTAAAAAAGTTGTGTATATATAATGACAGATCATGTGACACCTGGAATGCACTCAGGTGGACATAATTTCACTAATTATGTGACTTCTGAAGGTAATTGATTGCACCAGAGCTTTTTATGGGCTTCATAACAAAGGGGGTGAATACATACGCACATGCCATTTTCTGTTTTCTATTTCTTAAAAATAGTTTTATGTATATGCATATAGTGTAAGAAGGTACCAGTTTTCAAGACAGGATGGCTGACTGATCCTTCTTATCTTCGAGCGTAGGACTGCTGGCCGGAGTGAGAGAATGGACAGTTTGTGCGCTGGGTAAACGAGTGGTGCATTGGCGGGGTTGGGGTTTTTCGGTAACCCAAGGATCAGAGGAGTTGTCCACCGAAGGTCCATCACATAAATTTCAGATTAAAAAAAACATTGAACTTAAGGCTGTAATGTAACAAAATAGGTAAAAAGTCAAGGGGGGTGAATACATTTGCAAGGCACTGTAGGAGAAACTGTCTACTACTTTGGAATGAAGCAATAGTTAAGCAATAAATGCTAGTATCTTTAGACCAAAGCATGTTTGAAGGACCCGTAGGCCACCTCAGGATTGCCTGTGGTTGGAGGAGGGACCACTTGACCTAGCAGGACCGGGTAGGGGCAGGAGGTGGATAGCTGGGGGAGGTGGAGCCATTTATAGGCTCTTAGCGCCAATTTCCCCCAGTATTCCCCTAGCTAGCCATGTGAGCAGATGTAGCTGCTGGTGCAGCTCCTTCTTAGGGGCTCGTTGGCATCAAGGGTTTTATCCCAGTGGAGGGAGTACATGGTGGATTGCTGGGAGCACTAAGGAGGATGGTGCTGCCTGTCTCCCAGCACAGCTGTCTGTACTGGTGCAGCGTGGTCTCCTGGGCGGCCCTCGCACATCCAGTGGAGGGCCCGCGTTCCAGGAGTACCAGTGTGCTGAGAGCTGGCAGGGGAGTTTCGGCGCTGAGCTGGTAGGTCCGTATCACCGGCGGGACCTGGGGTATTGTTTTTTGGGGGCCACCGTTTTGTGCCATGGGGGATTCTTTGGGTGCCAGGGGTATGCCGGGGGGCCGGATCAGTGGCGGCTGTCACACTGGTGTGCACACTGGCTCCACCCCGGGCGGTCCCTTCAGGTACCATGTTACCATAGGTTGAATGTTCCCAGCCTCCCTCCTAAATAGGGTGTGGTGCCAGCTCTCCGCCCAGCACCCTGCGTGTGGGTATTTGCCCGTACATTCCACCAACTGTGCCTCGCACCATTGGGAGAGCATAATTGGGGTATGGGTTACAAGGAAGCTCACTGCTTCATTCCCAGGGTATAAGCAGAGACATATCTCACAATAGTCATTCATTTTACATATCATGTCTAATGTGAACTATTGTATTCTAGTATTTAGTAATGTTCTGAAGGTGAGGGTGCCCAGGGTGTGCCGGTGTGGGCCATTTTGCACCCCCTTCCAGCTCTCTCATACGACAGTAACTCCATGCTGTCTAGGAGCTGCAGTGAAGGCGGTCGGGTTACTAGGCAATTGTTGATGGAGGCGTAGAGGCCTTAGTAGTTATAGGGCCAATTCCTTCCGATAGTGCTCTTCTGGGTGCAACTGGGCACTAGTCTTGGGTTTGGGGGCTATTGCTTTATGACATACTTTTACACCTTATGGTCTTGGGGCTGTTTACAGTTAGACTCCTGAAAGTGGGGCTATGGTGGTGTGTGGACAATACCAAGAGATAGCAGAGGTGTTTGCATCTGGTATTATAGATGTAGGTGCTCTAGGCTACTGATGTGATATGCAGACGGGCTTCTTTATATGTAATTTTGTTTCTGGGGTTCTCGGCACAGACATGTTTTGCCCTAGTAACTGCATTGTAGTGATGGCTTATATGTTCGTTTTTATGGTGGGAGTCTTTGTACCGCGTTTAGCAGACTTACAAATAGTCGTGGTTCGGCTCGGTTGGGTTCACTTTTGCCCTGCTGCAGAGAGTCAGGCTTGGTGGTATCCTATCTGGGGTTCTTTTGTTTTTTTCATCCGGGTATGTTGTATCATCCTCAGTGGTCGGAGTATCTACGGGTATGCATAGGTGGTAATCAATGTGCCTCTTCTCTTCACCCTCTTAGGTGCATCTGAGAAAATGGAGGACTCGAAAGGGCGGCTGTGTGTGGTAGTAGGTGGTGTCACTCCTTTCATTCCCTGCGCTTGTATCACTCTTTGATCATTCAGGGCGGTATCATAAGTTATGGTGATGATGTCGAGTGCTGTAAGGTACTTGGCTTCGTAGACCCTTCTAGAGTTATGCATGGCTTGTTGTCAGTGGATCAAGGGGCAGTAAATCGTGTGGGCAGAAAATATGGGGGTGGTGCAGGCTAGTTAATCTCAGTATGTAGTATCCTGTTTGGGACTACAGTGCCTTGCAAAAACATTCACCCCCTTGGCATTTTTTGTGTTTTATTGCCTCACAACCTGGAATTAACATGGATTGTTTGAGGATTTGCATCATTAATTATACAGCACATGCCCACAACTTTGAAGATGTTTTGTTTTGTTTTTATTGTGAAGCAAACAACAAATAGAACAAAATAACAGCAAACGTCAATTTGCATAACTATTCACACCCCTAAAGTCAATACTTTGTAGAGCCACCTTTTGTGGCAATCACAGCTCCAAGTCACTTTGGATAAGTCTCTATGAGCTTGCCACATCTTACCTCTGGGATTTTTGCCCACTCCTCTATGCAAAACTGCTCCAGCTCCTTCAAGTTGGATGGTTTGGGCTTGTGAACAGCAATCTTTAAGCCTGACCACAGATTTTGTATTGGATTGAGGTCTGGGCTTTGACTAGGCCATTCCAACACATTTACATGTTTCCCCTTAAACCACTTAAGTGTTGCTTTAGCAGTGTGTTTAGGGTCATTGTCCTGCTGGAAGGTGAACCTCTGTCCTAGCCTCAAATCACGCACAGAGTGGTACAGGTTTTGGGCAAGAATATCCATCCATCTTTCCCTCAACATTAACCAGTTTTCCAGTCCCGGCTGCTGAAAAACATCTCCACAGCATGATGCTACCACCACCATGTTTCACTGTGGGGATGGTGTTCTTTGGGTGATGTGATGTGTTAGGTTTGCGCCAGACATAGCATTTTCTTTGAGGGATGAAAAGTTCAATTTTAGTCTCATCAGACCAGAGCACCTTCCTCCATACATTTTGGGAGTCTCCCACATGCCTTTTCGCAAACTCAAAACATTTCGTTTTATGGTGAAAGTAATGTCTTTCTTCTGGCCACTCTGCTAAAAAGCCAACTCTCTGGAGCGTACGTCTTATTGTTATCCTATGTACAGATACTCCAGTCTTTGCTGTGGAACTCTGCAGCTCCTCGTGGGTTACCTTAGGTCTCTGTGCTGCCTCTCTGATTAATGCTCTCCTTGCCAGGTCTATGAGTTTTGGTGGGCAGCCATCCTAGCCACTTGGCAGGTTTGCTGATGTGCCATGTTCTTTCCATTTGGTTATAATAGATTTGATGGTGCTCCTGGGGATTATCAAAGATAAAGGACCCGTAATAAAAAAAAAAATAACCCTATCACTTATGGGGCTCTATACAGAGCCCCATCAACCCCTAAATAACCCTGTCACTCATGGGGGTCAATCCAGACCCCCATAAACCCTTAATTAACCCTGTCACTTATGGGGGTCAATACAGACCCCCATAAGCCCTTCATTAACCCTGTCACTCATGGGGGTCAATACAGACCCCCATAATACATTAATTAACCCTGTAATGCATGGGGGTCAATACAGACCCCCATAAGCCCTTCATTAACCCTGTCACTGATGGGGGTCAATACAGACCCCCATAAGCACTTAATTAACCCTGTCACTTATGGGGGTCAATACAGACCCCCATAAGCCCTTCATTAACCCTGTCACTCATGGGGGTCAATACAGACCCCCATAATACATTAATTAACCCTGTAATGCATGGGGGTCAATACAGACCCCCATAAGCCCTTCATTAACCCTGTCACTGATGGGGGTCAATACAGACCCCCATAAGCACTTAATTAACCCCGTCACTCATGGGGGTCAATAGAGACACCCATAAACACCTAATTAACCCTGTCACTCATGGGGGTCAATACAGACCCCCATAATACATTTATTAACCCTGTCACTGATGGGGGTCAATACAGACCCCCATAAACCCTTAATTAACCCTGTAATGCATGGGGTCAATACAGACCCCCATAAGCCCTTCATTAACCCTGTCACTGATTGGGGGTCAATACAGACCCCATGAGCACTAAATTAACCCCGTCACTCATGGGGGTCAATACAGACCCCCATAATACATTAATTAACCCTGTCACTCATGGGGGTCAATACAGACCCCCATAAGCACTTAATTAACCCTGTCACTCATGAGGGTCAATACAGACCCCCCACAAGCACTTAATTAACTCCCTCACTCATGGGGGTCAATCCAGACCCCCAAAAACCCTTAATTAACCCTTGAAGGGATTCAAGATAAACTCAGAAACCTGCATTAACCCCACATTAACCCTCGCAGTGGGGGTCCCCGATCACAGTGAACAAGAGGTATGGCAAAGGGACGGCAGGCGACTGGTAGCCTTTTCCCAAGTACCAAAGATACCACTGTTCAGGAAGGTGGTCCATGATAAGTGCGCAGCCTTGCGGGCTGTGCAGCCATCTCCCCTTCCCGTTGGTTTGCTGGTAGCGAGAGGTTGGTTGGTATACAGGCAAGGTGGGGCGACCTCTTGTGCCTGGTCTTGGAATCCAAAGGGTGATCATATGAGTATGTGACTGGATACTGCGGTTCTGGAAAGAGGTCTGTGACAAGTCTGAAGCCTTGTAGTTATGTACGTCCATCTCTTTCCCGCTGTTCGGATGGCAGCAAGAGGTTGGTTGGTTAACAGACAAGGTATGTCGACCTCAGGTGACAGGTCTGGCAATCCAGGGTGATCATGTGACCATTTGGCTGCGATGGTCCAAGTTGAGCAGGTGGGGAAGGGAGGCAGTTACAGTGTAACAGGCACGATGATTGCTCCCCATGGATTATGGCTCTCTTGGTCCAAATCGCGTGGTTGGTTTGCACCTTTTCTTGTTGAAATAGTATTGGTTCTCTATGAAGAATGATTCTACGACGTTGGAGATTGTCAGCAGCGCTTGGGCATATTCCTCATTGGAACTTGGTGCCCACTCGCTTGGTGCAGAAGCAGACACCGTAACAGCCCTACGGGCTTTTGGAGAATGTGGTTTGGAGAATTGTAAGGTAGTGTGCGGTGAGGTCATGGGCTATTAGTAAATCAGACTATGTAGACGCGTTGCCTCAGTTGTTGGTCTTAGCCCAGAGCTGGGCGTGGCCCTAATTCAGATGGATCATGAGCAGATATGGAGCTCGGAGTGCTGTTATAGGAGGGTAAACACCTGGCCATAGAGTTTTTTGGTGGTGGGGGGATTCAAATCCACAAAAGGTATTATGTAGTCTTCTCTGTGGCAGGTGGGGAGGGGAGTCGCCGGGACAAAGGTAAAATGGGTGAGATCCTACCCTACGGTGGTACGGTTGTTCCAACATGGTGGGCCCTGGATGAGGCTTTAGGAAGTAGGGTGTACTGTCTCTCTCCAGGCTCCTCCCCTCGGGGATATGTTTATTTATTTCTTATGGTTTTTACGTCCTGTTTTGTTTACCAATAAATGCTGTGGCCAGTTATCTCCCAAGAAGTGGTCTGTGTCTAATCTTTATATTTAATGGGTGATTGGGTATAAATTCTTATGTGCACATACCAACTGGGCCTTTCTTAGGTCATGATTAGTCTTTCTCCTGAGTTGTACTAAAATTAAAATACATTATATTTAAAACAATTGTATATCAGTTGCATTTCGGGGTAGAGAGCAGGAATTTAGTTTAGTAAATATGGGGATCAAGATCTCTGCTAGTGTTTTACATACAGCACACCCATAATACGCCCAGATTATAATGTCGAATGATGGGCTAATTAATCACTGAGAAACAAGATTGTGATGAAGGATTGCTATACATTACAGGTTTTTGACCACAGTACATTTCCTCCATAAAGTTGGTGCTTTTCTACACATTCTCCCCCCAAAAAAGTCACATTCTCAAATGTGACATCCTCAGGGCAAAGATTCCTCTGATATTTTTTTTTTACGAATACAGGAAACTGTGAAGATGGTTGTGATTTTTCAGTTGGGGCATCATCTACTACAAGTAACTTGTTTCAAAGTAAACTAATGATAATTATCCCCTTTTTCTTTCATGATACATTGCAATATAATATAATTTTGTACAAAATACTCTACCTCTCTTTTTTTCTATCTACTATTAGGTGCAGCTTTCATACAGGAAATTTGGGGGAGAGGTCTATGAAAAATGAGCCTCCAGCAGGACAAGAATGTCTGGTCTGTCTTTTTATAATCAACAGGCTCATCTCTCTAGTGGGCTGATGTCAGACATATAATGCTATAGGAGATTACCGAGAAATTATTGAAAGATAAATTATGATATGTTATTGAACCTTCCCCTCTGACCTTGGCGTATAGCTGTAGATACAAGACCAAAAACTCACTCTGGGGATTTAAAACAGATATACAGTACAGGATTACAAAAGTGACACTGTCATGCTCCGTAATGCTTAGATTAAATAAAAGATATTACAGGGAACATATTCTCTTTACCAGATGTAAAGATTGCAGAATTGTTAACCCATTTTTCAGCTATAATTATTAAAGGGATTTTGCAGTCCCAAATATAAAAAAATGCTTTTTTGATGAACCAGATTTGTTTAGGAGAAAATAGATTTTTTGTTTTTGTTTTTTATAAAATAAAGACATTTGATTTATGCAATTAAGCTGCAGCTTGAGACACCCTTTTTATTTCTTGTTAATTGCAAATGAGAGATACCTTGAATGCAGAAATAGATTAAGGTCGTTCTATTAAAACATGTCTTATCTTAGTGCCAATGCTTTTAATGAGATAAATGGAAATTGTATGGTTTGCCAGGCCCCTTTACAAAAACAAAACAAAAAACATTGCACAAACAAGGCAATGATTGCCCACAGTAAAGAATAATGGCATATAGTAACTAATACAATAAATATGTATTCTATCCATTATCAAGACAAGTTCTTCAAAACAGCAGTTTGTAAATATAAAAATGCAAAGTCCCATTAAAACCTTTTTCACCAATGTGGTGGGATATCTCTATGTTACTCTGTTAGACTGTTTTTTTAAGTCTGAGAGATCACATACATCATGTACATCCTGTACCAGGGGTGTCCAACATTTTGACATGAACAGGAACTTTTTTCTAACTAGAAGAGCAGATGAACCAAATTCTGAAATCATGATAGAAAGTATAGTGTGTGGACACCATTTCACCCAGAATAACCACTCCATGAAAAATCTCAAAATCAAACTACTCAAAGTTTTTTTTTTAAAATACTAAGGAAAGAAAGACATTTGAAATTAAAATGATTATGTTCTTCAACAGTAATAAGTCGGGACTTAATGTCGACATTGAATTCTTATCTCATTATCAAAATTTCTTATAACCTCCAACATTCATGCTTGTAAATATATATGTGTGTTTATTGATTTTTTTATTTTTTTACTTTTTGTTCTCTGCCTTCATCCTGAGTTTGGTTACAGCCCTATGGTTCCTTAGATGTAAAACTATTTACGACCCCAATTTACTTACTCTGGTCTGCACCCCCACACACTTGCACGGCTGGCTGATCAGAACATTATTTGTTAATCCTGGAATTTTTTGCTGTATTTGTGAATCTATAATCAGTATTGACTCTGACTCGACAAAGAGAGGAAAGCTCTCGAAAGCTCGTCATGAAACCTATGAATATGTTTGTCCAATAAAAAAGGTATCACTGTATACTGCAATACTCTGATTATTCATCTATATATATATATATATATATATATATCACATATAATAGTTGTCAAACTACGAGACGTCATCGCGCTTTGCGTGGTGCATACGAGTTAGGTGATGAGCGCTAAAGGCGGTCATTGCCTGCGAGCCATATGAAGCGAGGCGAGCCATTAACACAGATTTCTTAGGCGATGAGTGCTGAAGGTGCTCATCGCTGCAAGCCTCGCATAGTGAGGCGAGCCATTAAGGCACTAAAACTTACAGCACAAAGGCAATGAGCGAGGCGAGCAGTGAAGGCAATGGAACATGTGGGACTTAGCTACCAAACACTTAGTAAACACGGGATCAACATCCTGCAAGCAGTTGACGAAAGCAAGACTTAGGAAAAAAAACAATTATGAGACGCAGGACTTTGAAAAAAAAAATGAGATAGGAAAAATACGAGGTTAACGGCCGAACCACGAAAACTAAAAAACAATAAAAACACACTAAATACACAAAACAATACTACAAAAACATCACACACAGCATAGGGGAACAGCTAGGACATTTGGGAGTGAGGTGGAATGAGAAAATCAAAAATTAAAACGAGGCTACACGCCCCAGACCGCGCAAAACACTGCCAACAGCGTAGCACTTTTACACACGAACGTACGAGAATACACTATTACACATTAAAAAAAAATACGCCATACGAAAAATACGAAATTTACGTCTGAACCGCAAAAACCAAAAAACACAAAAAAAAAATGTAAAGATATATATATCATATAATATATACTTGGACTTCAATTTCACAAGGTACAGTAATAGAGCCATATATGCATTTAAATATAATGATGCAGTTCTTATGTTATTTTCTAAGTTAATTTGCTACTTGTACTAATTTAGAAATAATATACTTCTGATTTAGTTATAATGAAGTGTGCTTTAATTTAGATTAACATTTGTGTATAGACAGCTTTACTCTAATACACAATTTAACATATGTATTAGTGCCTATACAGGCATACCACATTTTATCAAAGCGTTCTTGTGTTTGATGAATGGCCACTCAGATCAGCCTCTTACAGACCAGATTTCTTAGTGATGAAGTGCTGGAAGCCCATCATTCATATTTCATTGATGTACAGAAATGATCATAGATATTTGGAAGTTGTTTTTTATCTGTCTGAGTTTGTTAAGGAGGGGTAACATAGAGGCACAGCATGATACTGCAGGTGTGTTCTCTTATTTGTACAGATCAGTAGATGCTATATGAAGCTGGGTATATCTACCTGCTGAGTGTAGGATCACCAACCAGCAGCTGGGCTGTACTGGCATCTCAAACCATTTTATATCAGACATCAAAACAATGGGGAGATGGGATTTTTGCAAAATAATATAGTGTGTACTTTATAAAAAATAAATAAAAAAAAAACACTGGAAGAACAATATTAGCAACTTTGTAAGACATGAACATAAAAGCATTTTTGAGAAAATCTTTATTTTAGCATATACTGCTGGTATATGAGGATTCCATGCGTATGCACTTTTTTAATTTTGGTTTGATCTTGAGTGGTGTGTTCATTGAATTGTTATCTGTTCTAAGTCCTTAATGTAGGTAGGTAAGTACAGTTTTTCCTTACAGGGTTAATATTTTTTATTATGTAGTTCTATTTATTTTTTGTTGTATTGCTTTTATTTTATTTTTTATTTTCAGTACTTCTTTTTTGTTCTATTGTATTTTTTTATTTTATTGTAATTAATATTTTTTTTTTTTCAGTAATTTAGATAGGTTATTAGCAAAGTTTATTTTATTTTTATAGTGTTTTTTTATTTTTTCGTAATTTAGATTTTATTACTTTTGGTAGTGCAGAATTATGTATTTTTAACTGTAGTGTTTTTTTTTATTTTTTATGGTGCCATACGGATCCTTTAGGACCCCATGGTACATAGTGTGTTTATTTCAGGATACCATGGGGGTCTATATAAACCCCCATGGTATTAGGGGCTAAATATAGATAATGTGGGGTCTATATAGACCTCTATGTTAGTTAGGGGTTAATTGTAAGTGCCATTGGGTCTACATGTGTGTCTTTATATATATATATATATATATATATATATATATATATATATATATATATATATATATATAAATATATGTATAGGTATGTGTACGTGTATGGGTGTATTTATGTATATATATGTATATATATGTTTATGTATATATGTGTATGTATATATGTGTGTATGTAGATGTGCGTGTATGTATATAGATGTGTGCATATGTATATATGTAGGTGTGTATAGGTTGTGTGTGCATAGGTATATATGTAGGCGCGTATAGGTATGTGTATATCATATGTTTACGCACGAGTACGCGTATATACTGTATATGTAGTCCTAGCTGTGTAGAGTATATCATTATATTATATGCTATTCATTAGCTGGTCAGTTCTTGGATGGTATACCTCCTAAGAATCCCGGGCCCTCCGTAGAGGTAACTGGCTCCTCCTATAGTATATCTGCCGTGTATTACCAGGGTCTCAGATCTATAGGTCCCGTAGAGTTAGGCATGGCGGTATTATGCTTAGGAGAATTGGGTAGGGACATATAAATATATATCCTTTCAAACCTGGTATCAGGAGTCTGCCTTCAACGTAATAGGTTTAAAAAAAAAAAAAAGTCTCAGAACTGATTTTAATGGTTGGTAGTGTCAGTCTGTCCCGGTCCACCCGCTGACTGAGCTGGCATGCATTGCAGGTTCCAATGGGGCAACATGCAGTTAGGGTTAGTTAGCTTAGGCAGAAGCCCATGATCCCCAGGCCAAAGTTATTACCACGCCCAGTCACAGTAGGGTAGCAAGTACGCGACCTTGTTAATGGTACATTGCCTGTTATGTCTGCTTGTTTATAGTTCCCCTGTGTGGAGAGTTTATAAATCATTCCTCCGTCTAGGATGGGGTTTATCCCTGCTTTCATATTTATTTGGCCATCAGGGCTATAGGCCGCTATAATTGGGTTTCTACATATGTGTATATACATATATATATATATATATATATATATATATACATGTATATATATGTGCATGCGTATGTGTGCGTGGGTATGAATATGTGTTTATGTATGTATGCATACGTATATATATATATGCATGTGTGCGTGTATGTGTATATGTGTATATGTGTATATATATATATATATATATATATATATATATATATATATATACATAAAAAATATATATGCTTTTTCAAACTTGGTATCAGAAGTCTGCCTTCAATGTAATAGGTTTAAAAAAAAAAAAGTCTCAGAACTGATTTTAATGTTCTGTAGTGTCAGTCTGTCCCGGGACACCCGCTGCCTGAGCTGGAATGCATTGCAGGTACCAATCGGGCAACATGCAGTTAGGGTTAGTTAGCTTAGGCAGAAGCCCATGATCCCCAGGCCAAAGTTAGTACCACGCCCAGTCACAATAGGGTAGCAAGTAAGCGACATGGCGTGTCCCATTTCAACGGCGGGCTTCTAATCTACCATTGATAGTTGCTTGTAATTGAATTACAGGTTAAAGTATCAACTAGCCTCCTAAAATTGAGCCGTAGCGGTTGGGACGTCTGCAGGCCTCCGAATTTGTCCTTGTTTAGAGCTAGTGTATTTTATGCCGCGTGTTAGAGTCAGCCCGTAATCTTTTCTAGCAGCGCGCTTTTAGCCAGTAAGCTTTGAGACAGCGGGGCTGAGGTTGGAAGAGTGAGGCATCTGTTGGCACATTGTTCCTTCCTGAACTGCACATCTGTCCCATAAAAATTAAGCACTGGTAGTCAGGAGGGGACCCGCAATGGCTTCAATCTTAGAAAAGGGTCTGAGTTACGGTGTTTTAAAAGAAAACAGTTACGAGCGGGTGTAGTGTGAGTTACGCGCCGGAGTAGAAAGCCAGTAGCCTAAGCGGGGTGGCTCATAATTCTAAGTCCATGGGCGTAAGTACGGGGTGCGACCGGGCCCACGTTAGACATGCTGGCTAGCGGTTCGCGTCTGGCTGGCGGGCCAATGCCCTTACATATTTCAGCGTCGGGTTCGCTGGCCGGTCCTATGGTATTAATGTTTCTGGTCTCCGACATGTCCTGGGAGAGTCAATCAAGTATAGTGTGGAGTCAGTGGTGGAAATCTGTTGCCCAATCGGTGGGTAGACCTTTCTCCATATTACTAATTTCATGTTTCAGTAAGGGATAGTCGTCAGGCAATGTTGGTGCTTTATCGGCATTCTTGGCGGTGGTATTCACATGGTAAGGAATTCGCCTTGGACCCGGCTGGAGAGGGTCAGGCGGTTGGTTCCCTATCCGGGATGTGTTTTTCCCGGGTTGGTCAGGTATCCCTCGGAGCATGGCATGCAAAGGGGGAAGTCAATTTTTCTCCACGTTCCGGCGTCTTACATAATGGAGGCTCGATCGCCTGCCCAGGGTGCCAAGGTTGGTTACGTTTGGATGCAGTATCGGTAATGGAGCTTATGGTTTAAAAGAAAAAAGGTACCGGGTTTCAGGACAGGTGGCTGACTGGTCCTTTTAGTTGGACAAGTAAAATTGATGGCCTTACTTGAAGGACTGTTTGGTTCGCCCTGCGCGCGCGGTGGTCCGCGAGTGGAACAGGAAAGGTTGAGGTTTCTCGGTTAAGGTCGGGAGGTGGGTTCCCTGAAGGTTGGACTTCGGGTAGGAGCCGCGGCCTTTCAAAACGGGCCGGGCCGAAGGACCTGATGTAGAAAGTATCGGTATTTCAAGTGGAGCAAGGTGTCACAGGAGGAATTGGCAAAGGGATTGAAGACAAGTGGTAGCCTTTCCCAAGGGCCGGAGATACCACTGTGGAGAAAGAGGTCTGTGGAAAGGATGAGGCCTTGTGGTTCTGTACAGCCATCTCTCCTTTCGGCATGTAAGCTGGTGGCGAGAGGTTGGCGTAAAAAGACAAGGCGCTGGTGACCTTAGGTGTTTGGTCATGGGATCCTAAGGTGATCAGGTGACCATGTGGCTTTGGTGGTCCAAGGGATACCAGGTGGAAAAGGGAGGTACTTACAGTGTCCGAAGGTACACTGATCGCTCTCCTTTTGTGGTAATACGGTTCTTGGACCTCAACGCGTGAGTTGGTTTGTGCTGTTCCTTACTGGGAAAAGGTGGTTTCCTACGAGGACAATCCTGCAACTTGGTGACATGTGATCAGAGCTGGGTACACTCCGTGGTAGAACATGATATCCACTGGCTTTGTCCATGAACAGACACTGTAACAGCCCGACGGGCCGTGTTGCCCCGGGGCTTGGAGAATGGAAAGTCTTAGTTATTGATGGATATTCGTACATCGGACCAAGCAGGCGCTTCGCCTCAGGTGCTGATCCATGGCCCAGCTTGGGCGTGTGGCCCAGGTCAGATGGAAGTACGACCAATCTGTTATGGACATGGGAATGACATCAGTGGGATGAGCAGGTGGCGAGTGGTACTAGTGTCGCCTACCTTGGAAGGGCTCCATGTGGTGGTAACACCCCTGGTAATACAACCGGGAAACCACAGGTTTTATCAAGGGTAGAAAAGGATCAAGCTTGGTAACAGCTGCCAAATGGGCTAGCTCAGAGGATCGGTTGGTGAAGGGACAAGTAAGGCCCGTAGGAGAAGTAGATAGGCAAGCCCAAAAGTAGTTTGCTGAAATAATGATAAGCTAAGGGCTTCCGCCTTAATTATTAATGATTTTAGTTGGTCAAGGTCATGAGTAGGTGAAGTTTTAGTGTTGGGGGCTAGGGAGGAAGGCAGTTGGCCATGGCGTTTTTGGGGGGAGTCGTATGTCGCAAAGGTATTCTGCGGCGTTCTCCGTGGTGGGAGGTGAGGGGAGTCGCCCGAAAGTGGTAAAGTGGGTGTGATCCTACCCTACGGGGGTACGGATGTTCCATCACGGTAGGCCCTGGATGAGGGTTCAGGGCGGAGAGTGTACTGTCTCAGGTCAGGCTCCTCCCCTCACTTGTTTATGTTTACTTAATGGTATTGTTATCATGTGTTTTTGGGTTTACCAATAAACGCTGTGGCCAGTATGTTATCCCATAAAGTTTGTGTCTAATCATTTACTTAGAGGGCTCAGGATGTGTTTTGTGCCTAATTAATTATTCAGGGAGCAAGTTGTGCCCAAAGTGTTAGACGGACATACCCACTGGGCTGTGGCCAGGTCATGAAGGATCATTGCAGTTTGAATTTATATCCCAGATAATTGGAAACTAGTTTAAAAAGTAAAAAGAAAAAATGAATACAGCCTTTAAATAGGTGTTTAACTCATACCTTACTGTTGGTTTCCATCAGCTGATTTCTCAGTAGGGTGCATGCTTGTAAATCAATTAGATTTTTATTAGTCCTGTTGAGAACACTAGCATTTAAAGTTACCACATTGTAGCACTGAAGCATAAGAAAGCTTCTCCTGCGTACAAACTCTCCTCTCACCTGTAGCACAGCAGCAGAAACCAAAACGGTAGATTTCACTGCAGCAAAAACTTATATGACAGTTAGGAATGGATAAAGAATAAGAGCATGCCAATATTGGCAAATTAGAATAGTTATAGAGACTTTTAAGTGTTAAAATATTATAATTATTTTTTTACTCTAAAATATATAACATTTCCACTCAAACTTTTAATAACCACTAATTGCAATTCAATTATTATTATTACATGTTATTTTTACAGTGCTAGCAGATTCTGTAGCTCTAGGAGTACAATAAACACCTTTTATAGACTTTCACATACATTAAAAGGCACATAAAAGAAGACAGCACATTTTTACACAAACACATTGGTACATGAGGAGATGAGGATCCTGCTCTCAAGAGAGCATACAATTTAAGAAGTGTTAGGGGATAGAAGGTAAGGAGACTGCTAGATGGATTAATGATGAGGGAGAGGTATGCAAAGCAGACCAGTAACCTAGTATAAAGTTGTAGACGATTTAGTTAAGGAGGAAGGTGTGTTTTTAGAGCAAGTTTGAATATTTGAAGATTAGGGGAGAGTCTTACAGAGAAAGGTAGAACAATTCCAAAGAAGCGGGCTGATGAGGGCTTTATTTGTGGTGATCGTTGAAGAAATGGGGGGGGGGGGGGGGGTAGAAGATGATAAGCTTTGAGTGAGGTGGATGAGCCTGCAACTGACTGGAGTGGAGATAGGCAGTTTAATGAAAGGCCAGTTAGGGTAGCTGTAATAGTGAATGCGTGACAATATAAGATCATGTGAGATGTACATTTGTGGAATATAAATGCAATACAAATTAAGTGATTGTGTGCTAAAAAGGAACCTTCAAGGCCTCTTTGTTATATACCTCCATACACCAGTACTTATAGTACCCTCCTGAATATGACTTCCACTTTGTATGAGCAAGGGGTCCATTGGACAATTACTACAAAAGATTACACCATGTGGAAAGATTTTAAGTCTTCTCTGTTTTTTGTGTCCTGGGAGAGGTTTGGGACACTGAGCAGCCATTTTAGAATAGCGTAGAGGGCTAGGTGCTGTCCCACAGAGGACATTTTGGAGTTTCAGTCAATATTTTAGCAGTCTAAATAAAGTTCCATGGCTGAAATAGTTTGGGAAACACCAGATGAGGTACAGCTGGCTGAAGGCTGATATAACAGACATATACTTCCTGGGTGCATATGGTGCATAATGCTGTGACAATGTTACTGACTCACTATATCAGTCCTGTGACCCATCCTTAGTTATGTATCTTTATAATGCTAAATTATAAATGTATAAACCACTTAATACACTTTTCCATAGGAACCCCCTGATAGTTCAGAATTTGGCAAGACAGTGGTATAAATATATGGGGGACATTTAGTATTCATCAGTTTTTGGAGCCTCTAATTACCCATCTTATTTCCATGTAGTGATATTCTTTGGTCATGTCCTTTCTGGGGCTCCATGAGGACTGGTTTGGGAACTACTGTTCTAATCAGTCAGGTCCTACCTACATGTAGGAACTCTTGACCCCCTACACTCTCTCCCATGCACTTTGGCCAGCAGGTGAATCACAAAAAGATGTACCAATATTTTGCTTAGCACCATTAGTCATGCGGCTCCAGTCCTGTGAAACTGTTTCCCTATAACAATGTGAATATTGACCTCATTTTGTTTTTTTCAAAAAGAATCTCAAGACATATGAATTTGAACAAGCCTTTACAAAGAGGAATTGTGAAGCCCTTATGTGTAACTAAGAGAAAAGCACTTTATACATTATTATTAACTAGTAACTTGTCCGTCATAAATGACGGTATCATATAATGTTATTGTGAATTGTCTGTGCTGTCTCTGTCTGTGCTGTCTCTCTCTCTGTGTTATGTGGTGAGTATGATGTCCCTCTCTCTGTGCTGTCTGTCTGCTGTCTGTCTCTGTGCGCTCTTACTCTGTCTCTCGTTCTGTGTGCTCTCTTTCTATCTGTGATCTCTTTCTCACTATGTGCACTCTCTCTCATTCTGTGCACTCTTTTTTCTCTCTCTCTGCCCTGTGTTTCTCTCTATGTCCTGATTGTCTCTCTCTATGGCCTGTGTGTGTTTCTCTCTCTGTCCTGTGTGTGTCTCTCTCTGTCTTGTCTCTCTCTCTCTGCACTATCTCTCCCAGCCTAATGAGCCTGTGATCCAGGAGCTGCTACCCTGGGTTTGTGTAGCTCTAGCGGTGATCCTGCCCCTGTCTCTCTCTGTCCTGTATGGAGAGACTCTGTCCTGTGTTACATAGTTATATAGTAATTTAGGTTGAAAAAAGACTTTAGACATCAAGTTCAACCTTTTTAGATCTCTGATTTGCAATATGCGGGTTTATTGTTAATTGATCCAGAGGAAGGCAAACAGGAAAAAAAAAACAAGTGAAAGTGCCAATTGTCTCAACAGGGAAAAAATATAAAATTCCTTCCTGGCCCCAGATACTGGCGATCAGATTCATCCCTGGATCAATACTCCCTCTCTATTTATCCAGGATAGCCCTTAATGCCTTTTTTATTTAAACATATATCCAATCCCTTTTTAAAGTTATCTATCGAATCCGCTGTCACCACCTCCTTTGGTAGAGAATTCCACAGATTAACCACCCTTACTGTGAAAAAACCTTTTCTTTCTTTAAGGTGAAATCTTTTAGCTTCTAATCTCAAAGGATGTCCTCTTGTCAGTTAAAAACCCCTTGGCACATAAAGTTACCTTGACAAAGCCTTGTATTGAGTCTGGATACATTTACAGTATATAAGGTAATCACATCCCCTATTAGACGCCTTTTTTCTAGAGTAAAAAAGTTTAATTTGGTTAGTCTTTCTTCATAACTTAGTCCCTCCATTCACTTTATTAGCTTTCTTGCCCTTCTCTGTACTTTTTCCAGCTCTAAAATGTCCTTTTTAGGTAGTGGTGCCCTAAATTGAACTCCATATTCCAAATGAGGGCGTACTTGGGATTTGTATAGTGGGAGAATTATATTTGCTTCCCTTGCTTCATGCTAATATTTTACTTGCCTTTGCAGATGCTACTTGGCATTTAGCACTGTTACCTAGGCGGTACTCCCAAATCCCTTTCAAAATCTGATACCCCTAGATTTGCTCCATTAAGATTATAAATTGCATGGCTATTTATTCGTATTAAATCTCATCTGCCACTTAGATGCCCATTCCTCACATTTATGCAAATCCCTTTGGAGGGAAAGTTCATCATTTTCTGATTTAATTACCTTGCACAACTTTGTGTCATCAGCAAAAATGGAGACACCACACTCCAATCCCACTTCCAAGTCATTAATAAATATGTTAAAAAGGAGGGGACCTAATACTGAGCCCTGATGAACCCCACTTACCACATTAGTCCAATCAGAGTATGTTCCATTTACAACAACCCCCTTGCTTCCTTTTAGCCAGCTCTCAATCCATAAGCAAATATTTATGGCAATTCCTGTATCCCTTAGTTTGCTCAATATTCTTCCATGTGGCACTGTATCAAAAGCCTTTGCAAAATCCAAATAGACTACATCCACTGAGTTGTCTTGATCCAAGTTCCTACTAACCTCCTCATAGAAACTAATTTTTTGTTTGAAATGACCTATCCTTCATAAATCCATGTTGGCTCCTACTTATAATCCTGTTTGAATAGACATATTCTTGTATATTATCCCTTATTAACCCTTCTAAAAGCTTTCCCACTACAGAAGTGAGGCTCACTGGTCTATAATTCCCCGGATTTGCTCTTGCTTCCTTTTTAAATATAGGTATCACATCAGCTTTTCTCCAGTCATCTGGTAGAGACCCTGTGTTGAGTGAATCTTGAAAAATTAGATAAAATGGTTTGACTATTACAGAGCCCACTTCCCTCAGTATCCTTGGATGTATTCCATCAGGAACTTGGGCTTTATTAACATTTATTTTTTCCAACCTCTTTTGGATTTCTTCCTGCGTTAACCAGTTATTTGATGAAGGTAGTGTAGCCCCACTATGTTGCAGTGACCCAACCACTGGTACCTCAGTTGTGTATACTGAAGAAAAGAACCTATTTAGCTCATCTGCCTTTTCCTGGTCACTAATTTTCATACGGCCTGTGTCACATTGTAATGTTCCTATAGCTTCCTTCCTGGCCTTCTTCCCATTAATATCTTTAAAAAATATTTTAGGGTTAGTCTTACTTTCCTTTGCAACTAACTTTTCATTTTCGATTTTAGCCAGTCTAATAGCCCTTGTACTTGCGTGAAGCAGTCTCTGTCCCCTCTTGTTGGTATAATTTAAATGCTTATTTTTTACTCCTCATCTTCATCTGTAATTTATTGCTAAGCCACATGGGTTGTGATTTACTCCTTCTACTTTTATTTCCACATGGTATATGGTGATACGTATGTTTATTTAGTAAGGATTTGAACGTTGTCCATTTATGTTCAGTATTTTTACCTGCCAGTTCGCTGTCCTAGTCTATACGTTGTATCACTGCCCTTAGACCATTAAAATCTGCCCTTTTAAAATTAAGAGTTTTCGTTAGCCCCTTACAGTTATGATTTTTTAATTCAATCTCAAATGAGACTGTGTTGTGATCACTGTTTCCCAAAGGTTGCCCTATTTCAACGTTTGATACTATAACAATATTATTTATGATAACTAAATCCAAGATAGCCTAATTTCTAGTAGGTTCTTGTATAACCTGGGCCAGATAATGATCTCTGAGTGTACTCAAGAACCTGCTCCCCTTAGCTGAACCCCCCTTAACTGCTGGTCTCGTTTATCTAGTTTATTTCAGGGTAATTAAAATCTCCCATTATTAGAACTTGACCATGCTTAGCTGCATTTCCAATCTGTAACAATAATTGCATTTCCTCACTTTCAATTATGTTTGGGTGTTTATAGCATACTCCTAGTAATATTTTTTTAGAATTTGCTGCTCCGCTTATTAACTCTACCCACAAACATTCAATATTACAGCTAGTTTCACCATACTGTAAATATCTTCTCTGACGATAGGCTTAAATTCAGGCTTAACATACAGACAAAATCCCTTCTCCTCTTTTACCATTGCCCCTATCTTTCCTAAATAGGTTTTAACCATCCAGATTAACAGTCCAGTCATGAGATTCATCCCACCACGTTTCAGTAATGCCTATTAAATCCCATTTCTCATTAACTGCTAATAATTCTAACACTCCCATTTTTCCTGGCAAGCTTCTGGCATTAGCAAGCATACACCTTATGTTATGAGTCTGTAGTTCTGAAGTGCCTGCCACTGTACTTGAGTTACTTAACAATCCCTCCCTATTGACTGTACTAACCCTCCCCCATCTCCTCCCACATGACTAGTAAATAAGTTCCTTACCCCCTCTACACTTACTACCCCGTTACTTCTATCTCAAACCTACCCCCACCTACTAGTTTATAAACTCTACCATCCTATCCCCTAGTACAAAAGCTCCCTCATCATTAAGGTGCTATCCATCCCTGCTATAGAGATTGTACCAAAGTGAGAGGTCAGCCCAGTGCTCTAAAAACCCAAACCCCTCCTTAATGCACCACCTTTTTAGTCACGCATTAACCTCCCTTAGCTCCTTCTGCCTCCCTGGGCTAGCATGTGGCACTGGTAATATCTCAGAAAATACTACATTGGAGGTCCTTGCCTTTAGCTTATTACCTAGTACTATAAAATCATTTATTTCCAGCCCCTCCCAATAATTTGTCTTTCCGATCCAAAATGTGCTGAACAGCAAACTGTTCGATTGCTGGGATCTGGGTGACAAATCACCCTGTCTACCTTCCTAATAATAGAGTCCCCAACCACCAGAACCTGTCTGTTGCTCTGCCTATTCTGCCCTCATACTCCTCCAGTAGAACTGTTCTCCCGGCTGTTAGAGGGAACAGCCCTATCTGGCATTGCCATTCCTGAATGGGCATACCCAACAGTTTCACTCAATCTGGCAAATCTGTTGGTGCTTGCCAACTCAGAACTGGCCTCCCTCCTGCTCCTATTCCCCCTGCTTCCCCTTGTAACTGTAACCCAGCTACGTCACTGGGCATCCTCACTAGCCCCAGCTCCACCCTCCAAGCTAGGCCCAGCTAAACTGTGCTCCGTGAGCACCAACCCCCTTTCCAGTGGAGCAATAACATTAAGTGCTGCAATTCTCCTCTCCAGTTTTCCAATGTGAGTTTCAAGATAGGCAACATGCTCACACCTGTCACAGAGGTATGGACCCTGGATCATCTGTTCCAGTAGTGCATACATATGCCAGGATATACACTAAGTGAGTTTGCCACTGGACTGACTCAAGATAGCCTAATTTCTAGTAGGTTCTTGTATAACCTGGGCCAGATAATGATCTCTGAGTGTACTCAAGAACCTGCTCCCCTTAGCTGAACCCCCCTTAACTGCTGGTCTCGTTTATCTAGTTTATTTCAGGGTAATTAAAATCTCCCATTATTAGAACTTGACCATGCTTAGCTGCATTTCCAATCTGTAACAATAATTGCATTTCCTCACTTTCAATTATGTTTGGGTGTTTATAGCATACTCCTAGTAATATTTTTTTAGAATTTGCTGCTCCGCTTATTAACTCTACCCACAAACATTCAATATTACAGCTAGTTTCACCATACTGTAAATATCTTCTCTGACGATAGGCTTAAATTCAGGCTTAACATACAGACAAAATCCCTTCTCCTCTTTTACCATTGCCCCTATCTTTCCTAAATAGGTTTTAACCATCCAGATTAACAGTCCAGTCATGAGATTCATCCCACCACGTTTCAGTAATGCCTATTAAATCCCATTTCTCATTAACTGCTAATAATTCTAACACTCCCATTTTTCCTGGCAAGCTTCTGGCATTAGCAAGCATACACCTTATGTTATGAGTCTGTAGTTCTGAAGTGCCTGCCACTGTACTTGAGTTACTTAACAATCCCTCCCTATTGACTGTACTAACCCTCCCCCATCTCCTCCCACATGACTAGTAAATAAGTTCCTTACCCCCTCTACACTTACTACCCCGTTACTTCTATCTCAAACCTACCCCCACCTACTAGTTTATAAACTCTACCATCCTATCCCCTAGTACAAAAGCTCCCTCATCATTAAGGTGCTATCCATCCCTGCTATAGAGATTGTACCAAAGTGAGAGGTCAGCCCAGTGCTCTAAAAACCCAAACCCCTCCTTAATGCACCACCTTTTTAGTCACGCATTAACCTCCCTTAGCTCCTTCTGCCTCCCTGGGCTAGCATGTGGCACTGGTAATATCTCAGAAAATACTACATTGGAGGTCCTTGCCTTTAGCTTATTACCTAGTACTATAAAATCATTTATTTCCAGCCCCTCCCAATAATTTGTCTTTCCGATCCAAAATGTGCTGAACAGCAAACTGTTCGATTGCTGGGATCTGGGTGACAAATCACCCTGTCTACCTTCCTAATAATAGAGTCCCCAACCACCAGAACCTGTCTGTTGCTCTGCCTATTCTGCCCTCATACTCCTCCAGTAGAACTGTTCTCCCGGCTGTTAGAGGGAACAGCCCTATCTGGCATTGCCATTCCTGAATGGGCATACCCAACAGTTTCACTCAATCTGGCAAATCTGTTGGTGCTTGCCAACTCAGAACTGGCCTCCCTCCTGCTCCTATTCCCCCTGCTTCCCCTTGTAACTGTAACCCAGCTACGTCACTGGGCATCCTCACTAGCCCCAGCTCCACCCTCCAAGCTAGGCCCAGCTAAACTGTGCTCCGTGAGCACCAACCCCCTTTCCAGTGGAGCAATAACATTAAGTGCTGCAATTCTCCTCTCCAGTTTTCCAATGTGAGTTTCAAGATAGGCAACATGCTCACACCTGTCACAGAGGTATGGACCCTGGATCATCTGTTCCAGTAGTGCATACATATGCCAGGATATACACTAAGTGAGTTTGCCACTGGACTGACTCATAATTACAGTGGGTAAATCACTACAATGTCCTCCCCCTTTGCACTCCCTCCTTATATTTAAACTGTTACACTTATACTAGAACTGGACTGCATGGATCACCAAATACGTGTTGCCCATAGTTATATGCACATCAGGGTCAGAGGGTAGGGGCCTGATCTGGGGGGGGGGCAGTCCTCAGGGTCAGAGGAGGGAGCCAGGATCCCCATCCACAGTCAGGTGGTCCTCCTCAGTGCAATCCATAAGTGCCCTGCCATCCTTGCAGGGGTGAGGGAAGCTAGGCCCAGGGCTCAGGCCTGGAAGGAGGTAGAGGCCGCAGTAACAGCATTGGACTTTGCACAAAGGGATGTGAGGTCCATTAAGCACCAATTTGATGACATCCTGATCAAGGTGAGGAGGATTATTATTATTATAGTTTATTTATAATGTGCCAACATATTCCATAGCGCTGTACATAAATTAGGTTCAGACAGTGATAAATACAAATTAACATTTAGCAAAGGAAGGAGGGCCCTGTCTTTGAGCTAGGAATCCAATGTCCATGGTGAATTCCCAAAGTACTTAGGATAGAAACTCGCAGACTTACAATCTAAGGGATAGTGAGTGGTAAAAGAGGGAGAGAGATGTGATAATTGTGTAAGGGTGGAAGGTGATACGCGTCTTTAAAGAGATGAGTTTTCAGTGAGTTTTTAAATGTTTTGAGGCAAGGGTATAATCGGGTGGAGCTAGGCAAGGAGTTCCAGAGACATGGGACAGCACGAGAAAAGTCCTGGAGGCAGGAGTGAGAGGAGGTGACAAGAGTTGTAGAAAGAAGAAGGTCATTAGCAGAACGAAGAGGGCGGGTGGGGAAGTATTTGGAGATGAGAGCAGAGATGTAAGGGGGAGCATTATTATTGAGGGCTTTCTAAGTTAGGGTCATGATTTTAAATGTTATTCTTGAGGCTAAGGGAAGCCAGTGGAGTGATTGGCAGAGAGGTGATGCCAACACTGAACGTTGTGTACGGAAAATGAGTCTAGCAGAGGCATTCATAATGGATTGAAGTGGAGACAGTCGGGAGACAGGCCAACAAGAAGCGATTTGCAGTAGTCTAGTCAAGAGATGACGAGAGAGTGTATAAGGATTTTAGTTGTGTCTTGTGTGAGATAGTGACAAATTCTGGAGATGTTTTTTAGATGGAGAAGACAAGATTTAGTTAGTGATTGTATGTGAGGGATGAAAGACAGAGCGGGCTCCAGTAGAACTCCAAGACAACAGGCTTGGGAGGAGGGGGTGATGATGTCGTTGTTGACAGTGAGAGAGATGTGAGGAATTGACGTTGTGGGAGAGGGAGGGAAGATTAGGAGTTCAGTTTTAGACATGTTGAGTTTGAGATGGTGGGTGGACATCCAAGAGGATATACTAGAGAGGCAGTTGGAGACGTGTGTTAGGAGAGAGGGGGATAGATCTGGTGCGGAGAGGTAGGTCATCTGCATAGAGATGATAATGAAGGATGATGGTCAAGGAGGAAAGTGCAGCCTCAGCACCAAGTGGTGGCCTGCAAGTGACTGTGAGATACAACGAGTGGGAGAGGGTGCTCAAACAGATGCTGTGCCAGGTGCCCGTCGCTGGAGTTCCAGCCCTGGTAGCCCAATACTACCCAGCCTCCATGTCAGGTTAATATCAGATACACCAACATGCCACCACATGTACATCACACATAGAAAACACAACACATGTAACTGTTGACCAAGAATTAATCCATGAAGCTGACAAATCACTGTCATTAGTGGGCACAACACGAGTAATTATCCAATAGCTAGTCCATCTATGGGTGTTCCCACTGCAGCATATGCAGATACAGACCACAGCCAGAATCAAGAAAAAGTCATGAGCCAATAACAATCAAGCTCATGATCCAAGGAATAGATCACATCTAGCAAATGATTGCTACTCATAGTAGAAAATAAGTGAAACATCCAGGTTCAAGACAAGATGTCAGATAGTTAGTAATGAACAGAAACCAATGTATCATTCAACGTAATTAACACATATTCCATTCTTCTCTCTTTTTCAGTTGGCAGGAGGGCTGGGTCCAGTGGTTCGCCCAACGTGAGCCGTCACAATAGGAGGAGGAAACAAGAGGAGCTGAGGGCCCAGGTTACGAGGACCCAATCATCTGGGCGGTGGGGTCACCAGCTGAACCGTCAACCACATCCATGGCATTTGACCCCACTGTCCCTCCCACTGGACCTCCATCCCAGGGTCCAACACCAGAGGCTGCCCAGTATCTCCTCCAACCACGCTGAGCTAGTGGTCAGCATAGGGAGGTGACGAGACACCAATTCATGTTGTAGTCATACCAGAACTCGGCGAGCCAGAGAGAGCTATTCCAGTTGAACATTAATGCTCAACATTGCGCTCTGGTTCACAGCGCCGCTTCCTCCTCACCAGAGGCCTCCCCCTGCCCATCCGCAATACCTCCGCCGCCGCTGCCTCCTGGGAGGATGCTTCCCCCCACAACCCCCTCCACTACTAGGGAGAAGGCAGGTGCCCACAGGGAGTTTGGGCCCTGGGCCCAGGTGGAGGAGGATGTAGGGGCTGCACATATATTGGACCTTCTCAACAGAACTCCTCAGTGACAATCTATTGGTCCAAATGTTAACCTAATCTAGCCTGGCTACAGAGTATAGGATCATGGCCTATGTGATGGTGATATTTTATATGCAGATGGCTACCTCCAATCACATTGTCCATGATCCTCTTCTCTGTGGACAAATAGGGTTCTGTACTAACATTTCACCAATTGATGGTCACCTTTTTTTAGGCCTTTATTTTGTTTTAAATGTATGGTTTATTTTGATTTTAGGCACAATTCAGGTCCATGAAGGCGTCTTTTCATCTGCAGGCACAATTCAAAATATGAAGTAAATCAAATATATTCATAGTGGCTCTCAAATAGGAATGCCTTCAATGACAGTCCCTTCTAAACATATTGCTCAGACTATATTAATTAAATCATATCAATAGGTTTTTTAAGACAAGATTGTCGTTGGCTTAAATTTAGAACAATACAGCTATGGTGGTGGACCTGCAAAGTCTCACAATGGCATGTTGATCAAAGCCAGCATTAATATATGACTTAGTAAAGCATGTCATCCTCTCCAAAATATCAGTATAAGAACAGATACTTGTGTCTGATGTAAGTAACAGTGGTTAAGGCTGCTGACCTTTGTGTCCTCTCCGTATTAATGGGTAGGTTTTCCAAACATATGATATCATGAGTATCCTTTAAAATATGTTAACACATGTATAGCTGATGAATCCATATCAATGTTGCTTAACTATATCAGATGGAGAAGGTGATAGTCACCGTGGACCACTGACACATCATTATTAATGGTCATGCCTAGTGATATATCACGACAACTACCCAATGATCAGTAATGCTTGCAGATGAAGATCAGGTAAGTTGGTATATTGTTACAGTATTTAGCACTGTACTGTACATGCAGTTTTTTTGTTTTTTTTTTTGTATCCTCCTCTGCCTTTTTTAGGTTTGGACCACCTTATTTTCAGATATTTGTATGTGTGTAACTGGATTGGATTACATAGTCCAGAGGTTCATGCATCTGTTGAGCAGATGAAGGCCAGTTGTAAGTGCTATGCGCATTACTGGTTACTTCAATTAGATGGAGTGATTTATGATGATCCTTTTTTTCAGCAGATTCTGGTTACTGTGGTGTATTGACCACATGTGACCCTAGTGGAGGCTATGCATCATCATTATCATGCAGTATTACATTTCCCCTTTAGGTATCCCCTTTTTCCCAAAGAGCCTCTTGCCCTTCCGGTATCCGCCCACATCACACCCATGATATTAATGCACAATCATATACATTTCTGAGTGTGCTCTGTGTATAAAATAAAGATTTGTTATACCGTTATCACCGTTTCTGTGTGTTTTCAATGGTTGGGGTTTTGGGACATCAACATACATCACATTTCTGTTAAGGTCATATGTATGTAAACTAATGAGCACTAGTTACTGTCCATTGGATTGTTATGTGAAAATTCCAGCACATTATGGTGACACAGGTGTAGTTTCAAAGTGGTCACGTGTATTAGTCATGACTACTTTAGATATGATTCTCAGCATTTGGATATAATGCTTGCAGGACATTCTTGGTGAGGTTTGTAAGTTAATACAGATGAGAAGTATAAATTGTGATACAGTTGAGTATTAACACTCCCCTGAAGAGTTGATCACAAAATGACAGGTGATATTATAAATTCATTGATACAAGAACACTTGATATGAGTGCACAAAATGATAAAGGGTATACATCTTGCTACACGGCCAACAGCAATGACGCGGGAGATTACAACCTGGGTGTAGCCGAGATTAGTCCAGATGGAGGTGAGTTGGATGTTGCTTCACCTGCCTCTGTGTTTGTGGCCCTTCCTGGTGAGTTGGACTACATTAGTGAAGTGTATGTTCCCATGGTACTTGATATATGTCATGTGTCATTTTGCCACTGGATATATCTGATGAGTGACATATATAAATTAATATATTATTATTTTTAGGGTGCATATTTGAGCCTCTATGAGTGTAAGGGATAATTTTTCAGCATTTTTATGTTTTTGTGTTTCAATTTAGTCATGCAGTGTGTCGCTAATTGCTTTATGTATCTTGCAGCAACACTTTTCATATTGGCATATGCATGACCATTCAAAGATATTAAAAGCAATTAAATATTTTTTTGAGGTCTATTTCTTCCTTGGGGATTGTTGTGCAATTACGATAATTGTAATGCCTTCCATTGTTTTTGCCATATTTTATAGTACAGTAGTATGTTTTTATTTGCCTTTGAAGTGTTACGAACAGTTGTTTAACCCACTTACGAGTCCTATTTGGAACCCTTAATTAGTTTTTTGCTACATTTGCCATTTACTGGTTTGAAAGCAATTGTGGCCTTGTGGAATTGTTGCAATTAAATGACGATTTGCAATTTTAGCGATTGTAACATTTGCAGCCTTGAAAGATCAAAGGCGGAAATGGGTGGGAGTTACTATGTTGGCAACCTGCAGGAATTTTCAGCCTGTAACCCGCAAATCGATTATCAGTAACTTTTACAGGCTACATTAAAGGCTCCAGTAATTACAATTTGCTCAATTGAATAGGGGCAATTGTTAATAATTATAGTGGACTAGCGAATTGCCCATCAAAAAAGGACGGCAATGAAATTGTAAGTGAGCTAATGCTGTTTGGTGTATAATAATAAAATAAATAATACATTAATAAAGTAATATACTTTACCTATTTTCAAGTAATATATGGAGGAAGCATTCTGTTGAAGAGCTGACAATCTGTTTTGATGTTCCTGCAGCATTAGTGCTGGGGAGCTGCTGTGTAAGCGTGATGAATGTGTGTAGTTTAATAGCGTTAGCGTAGCTGTGTACTTCTGCATTGTAAGTTATTGTTCTAAAATGGCAGCTAATGTGTGGTATGTGGCTGTAGCGGAATATCCGTAGCTGTTTTGTGGTGTTTTGCGTGTTTCTGGTGGTGTTTTGCATGTTTAGAGTCCTGTAGCCTCGTTTTCATTTTGTTCGGCGGCCATTTTTTTCTCTCGCTTAGAGAATTTTTTAGTGTCTAAACTCTTTTATTTTGAGTTAAATTGAGGTGTAACTTCATTTTTTGAGGTCCTGGGTGGCCCCTCTTGCTGTAGGTAAGCTTTTTATGTATGTGTTGTGTGTATTTATTGTGTTTTTCATTTTTTCATGTCCGCGGGTTGCGGACGATTTTTGCGAGGTCGTAATTGGTCGTAACGTGTCTTGTACTTTTTTGCGAGGGCCGCAGTTGATGGCAAGGAGCGCCTTTGGCTTCGCGAGGGCCACAGTTGCTGGCAAGGAGCGCCTTCGGCTTTGCGAGGGCCGTTAGCAACAACTTGCATGCTCAAAACTATATATGTGATAACAATAACTTCTGTTACATAAAGTTACATGTGAGCTTCCTGCAGAATGTTTTCTCATCTATATCACAGACATATGAAAGTATAACATAAAAGGGGTTGTTAAATCAGCAACGTAATGTAGACGTTTTAAACCCACGAAACTGTATTTCCATGATACTGTACCTTTTAAGGAGTTAAAGTTACTGTACCTTTTAAGGAGTTAAAGTTATTTATTGCATTGAGCATAGTGAGACCAACTGCACCTAATTAAACGACTTGTATGGCTGCAGTCAGAGACCATTGGGAAAGAGCAGGAGACGTGGTGGGAAATGAGGATTAATGCGATACCAGAAATTGCTAATGATTATTTCTTTTGTTGTTTTGGGATACTTTACTCAGATTAGCTGTACCAGGCTGGGGGCTATAGCTGTGGGGTGGGAAGCCCTACCCTGCCTGTATAGCTATCACTCCTCATGGAGTCAGGTTTGCTACTGTAAGTGTCTGTCCTGAGAATTAAGCATAGTTAATGGTAATACTTTGGAGTTGTCTACTTTAAAATAGCAGTAGCCACTTGTATTAATTGCAGTTAATGAACACCTTAAATGTACACCATAATTTGAAGTTATCTAAGAGCTGTTATTGATAACAGTGAGTTTGGTAAATAGCTGTTGTTAATCCCTTGCAGACATTGACAACACTGAATTTTTAGCAATTATCTGACTGTTTATCATCTCAACAGTGGCTGAGTTCACATGTGATTATAACATATCAGAGGTTACATAGGTGTAAGCCATAAGATTTTTATGATTATATTGGGTTAATGGTGTACAAAATGTGGAAGACATAATTAATAAAATGCATAAACAAGTAGCACATTAGTGTATTGACACTAGATTTGTCTATGTGCATGTTCACATGATACTCTCCAATACAATAAATGCTAATACAACTGTCAAACAGGTAGGAACACATCCAGGACCTCCAGTAAGTTTCAAGTGGTCATGAAAAAAGTTTAGGAAGCACAGACCTATTGCATATTATTGACATTATTGCATTTTATACTTCTGGTATGAGTGACCAAATGTTTTATATAGAGACTGTATAAGGCCCCATCATAGGGAAGTACATTTGAAATTCTAGAAAGCTTGAAAAATTGCATTTCTGATATTAGAAGCATTTTATGGAAATATTAGATAATGATTATTTAATTGTAGTTACCTTTAGTGATATTTGGGGAATCTTATAGGTCCAGAAAATCTTAGCTGATAAACTTAGCTAGATAATTGTTTTCAACATATAATATACTGATTAATATGGCATATTTAGAATGTCCATATATATGTATAAAATACACATATTGCACATGATTTTACACCCATCCATTCACTACTAAGCTGCCTCCGGGTTTCATTTAAACAAATCTGGTCTGTGCACCATTAGGACATCCAGGATCAATGTCATTACATTATATTTAGATCATGGTTGTGCACCTCTAAGGCAGGGGGACTATGAGCCTCATTCAATTGAGCAATTGTAAGTTACCGGCACTCGTAATGGAGCCCGTCAGCGAATTTGCTATTGCGTCTTTTTGCGAGCCACAAATGGTTTAAGGGTTACGGTCTTGAAATCCTTGTGATTGTTACAACCCCATCTAAGCCTTTGATCTTTCATGTTCGCAAGAGTTACAATCGAAATCGTAAATCGCTATTCCATTGCTACAATTCCTCAAGCCAGCAAATGTTTTCACACCCGTAAACGGCAAATGCATAAGAAAATCCTACGGGTACCAGATGGGACCGCAAAGGGATTAAAGACATGTCCGTAGCACTGTAAATGCAAATAAAAAATCAATACTGCACTGTAAATGATGGGGAAAGTGGTGAAAGACATTAGAATTAATTGCACAACAGTCTCAAGCTTGCAAACTGTCAATAACATTTTTTTTTTTTTCATGTTTCAATTCAGGGTTATATCGATCTCGGGAATCAATGAGTTAATACATATCAGGCCACCCACTTGGCTAGAACAGTATCAGCATTTATATTAATTATTTTGTATTTTGCGTTTAGCGAGTCCGATCGCATTTCAGACCGCTAATTGATTGACATGTAACCTCCATGTTTTACTGACGTCATGATGACGGTCTCATTTTCTATTGGCTGTTTCAAAATGGGTAGTTAAGGCCTTGCTTAATTGATCATGTTCCTGCCCTGAACTGCTACGTACAAGGGGTTTATGGTTTCGGATTTGGCCCGTAACTTTCGAGCTTGATCAATTGAATAGCACCGGAACTGTAGCAGACTGCGAGCCCGCAGCAGGCCCGCAGACATACGCCTGCATACCACGAAATGTGGGCTTCTAATTGAATGAGGCTCTATATTTCCCATTTCTGTCTCATTCTGCTCCATAAAGACACCTACAGTATATCTTGAAGATATACATTACCAAGACTTGCAGCACCAAGAAAACTGTGAAGAAAGATGGTGAATAAAGATCAGAGGAATGTGAAGCCATAAGAAAGGCACTTCTAGTAGAAATGTTCCTGATCTATGCTTCGGTTGTTTTTACAAAACTAAGATTAGCTAAATTTAGCCAGGTTGGGGATTTAGCTGTGGGCCTGAGGGGTGAGAAACCTTAATCTGTCTGTGTAGTTAAAATTCCTTGTAGCTTGGCTTGTTATGGTGTTTGAGTGCCTTTCTCACAAATTAAACACAGGTTTGGGCAGTTTTCATTATTAATATATACTCCTGTGTCGTGTGAATAATAGGCTTGTTATAAACAGTTTCACAGAATTCCTGTCTGGAGCTGGGTTTTTAATGTTCCATTGCCAAAACTAGACAAACTATGAGTATGTGCTAAGCTTTTGTTTGGGCTACCACCCATTTGCATAGACTGAAAAATCCTAATAAACTATACAGAATTTGTATTGTAAAAAAACAAAAAAAAACAAGTTTTCTGCATATCTCTTTATTTTAGCAAAAAACTTTCCCACAGTTACTCAATTCCACTGCAGGTTGGGATTCTGGGTAATAAAAGCAAATGGCCTCTTGTTTTTAGCTATTTTAAACATAAGTCCTTCCTGGTGTTCAAAACCTTTTAAATATAGACTGGGTTACAGTACAGTGCCCAAAAACCTGCTCACAGACAGCAGTTTTGATATATAGGAACTCATTAGTGCAAGGCTATTTTTTCTGGCTACTGCACTAGAAGC
Source organism: Discoglossus pictus (assembly GCA_027410445.1). Taxonomy (NCBI): domain Eukaryota; kingdom Metazoa; phylum Chordata; class Amphibia; order Anura; family Alytidae; genus Discoglossus; species Discoglossus pictus. The sequence continues at coordinate 301,902,155 of CM050165.1, read as the reverse complement.
AAAAGGTGATACATTACTAACCTCCTGTCAACCTACATGACACTACCCAGAATCCCTGGCTGCAGTGGAAGTAATTCTGTGGGAAAGCTGACCTGCCTTGGACATGTAGTTGTGCTCAAAATGCCTTGTGCTGTCTTGCATTGACAGTGGGGTGTTGTTTTAATCACCTTTGTACCTGCCATTACCGATTTGTATGCATCGTTTGTGTTAAAGAGTGAACTACTAATCCAAGCGTTAAATCTGGAAGTGACAGATTTCACAGACACACACAGACTTACACTTTTTATAAATTTGCTGGCAATAAGTTGTAAAGTGAACATAGTTTTGGTATACATTTAACATTTTATAGATTTAACTAGGGTGCTTTGATTAGCTAATTATGCTTTTGTATGATGGTCACAGAATATGATATCCTAGGATTCCACAGAATACTTTTTGAGAAATATTTTGAAGTCATTTAACCTTTTAGTGTTAAAAGGTAACCATAAAAGTGGTATATTCAACTAGGCAATAACTTGTTCAATAATGAGTTGAGACCTCTATATTCACTATATTATTTTTAGAGCGTATTCATTGTGGACAGGTCTCTCAATTTAGTGAATGTAGTCCTTTTAGTTTATTGATGCCATTCTCCAATTCCTATGCTAGTTACATAGTGCAGATATCTCTCCAATGTGAAAAAGAGGTTCTATAAGATGGCATGGGTATTTGGGATGTATGTCCTCACTAGTGAAAAAGCTATCACCTAAGTGAGAGGAGCCCTGGGTCCTTTCCCTCTTCACCATCGCAAAATCTGACAGCTGCAGTTCTGCCTCCAGCCGACAGATGGCGCTGCCGATTTTAGCATATAAGGCGCGCCGACAGAAGAGCTCTTGAGCTATGAGAGGCTTGCCGAGGCCCTGGGGGGGCCGAGTGCCTGCGCCGAGCATAGCGATGGATTCGCTGGCGATTCAGCGCCGTCGAGTTGCGCCACGTCGGAGGGAAAAATTGTTCTTTGCCTTCCCTGGAACTTGATGGTGGCCGAAAACGTACAGCGCCCTCTGGCGGATGGCACCTGTAACTGCAGCTGTCAGTGCCGCCGAAGAAATGTGCAGGCAAAGAGGGATAGATCCGAGCCCTGTGACTAGGTTTTCTTTATTTAATAGTCAGATAATTATTGATGTAAAAAAAACCTCTTTCTGGGCCTCAAGGTTGCATGTAAAACATTTTCACTATTGTAACCAAACCTTAGACTTATTTGCTTATTATATGTCATTGTAATCTCATCCTTACTGTGCACACATATAATCTCCCCCAGCTAGTCACTCCCTACATCTGCAATACCTTCTACTCTACTGCTGCATTCTTAACCTAACTCTAACCTTACTCTCACTACAGTCTTAATTAGTTTAGTATAATGTTTAAATTTGACGCTCACTTGACCTTTAAAAGGAATCTCCCATCAAAAAATAACATTCAATATTATTCCTTTCCTTGGCCAGTGAATCATTAAACATGAGTATTTAATTACTTGGAATGATCGTAATCTTTTAGTTTTCTTTAAAAAAAATATTCATTCTGAAAGATAGGCCTGTACAAGAACCGATTTGTGATGCTTTGAGAGACAATGTATTTTAATATTTTATCCACTTTAGTTCTAGTAGATTATCCAATGCTCATAGTAGGTGATAAAATAATTTGTGCTCCCAATATATTCAATAGTTTATAAAATAATATTTTTTTTACTTTGTAAATAATTTTACACATTTTTAAGTGTAGTTCTTCAAAAGACTACAGTGGGCCTTTAATACTTTGAAAAATATGGAGTGTGTCAACAATGACCACTGCAGGGGTTGACAAATGTATCTGAAATTTAGGAGCCAAATAGGTAAATTAAGAGCAGCCAAACATGTGATCATGGTATAGATTATTCCTAGAAATGTATGTACCATAACTGCTAAGTTACGAGCCAGCAGTACAAATTCCCTGACTCCCAAAATTTGTCAAGCCCTGGGCTACTGTAATGGTCAAGCTTATATTAATTTAAAACCATACAGATCAGTAAAAAACGTGATTACAAAATGTTGAATTCTTGTGAGAAAATGTAGCAGGGTCCACAGCACGTTTCCTAGGCTGTGCCAGGGAAGACGGCTTCAAGCTGTGCCAGAATAATGGGTGGAGATCCAACCTAAAGAAAAACAGCTAAATGCAATCTCAATTTTCTCCAGAAATATCAACTTTTTAATCACAATAAATTATTTTTTTAAATGTATACTAATATTTACTATTATTATTAGTAGCCCTTTAATGAGGGATAATATGTTCTGAGTATGTAGTTATGTCACACTGAAGAGTCATTTACAGGTCCATGTCACTGTAATAGTTAAAGTACCACTGTACTGGTTATATTATTATTGCTTAATAATTGAATACAAAAAAGATCAACATGGCTTTAAAACTTACATTTCAACTTTAGCATTGCAGGTTAAGGCAGACCTGCTTTTCTCCCCTCCTTCTTAGTTTTCCATGAAGTGGGGTTAAAGCCATATTTAAGTTTGCTGGAGTGTGAATGCATCTGATAGAGGAGAATTAGTAGTGCAAACATGTTTTGAATGGAAAAAAATTAAAATAAACATTTAAACACATTGCATTGAAGTCAGCAAAATCTTTTGTAGTTTCTGACAGTTGAATATTAGGGTTAACACCCTCCAAACCCAAGCTAAATTAGCATCAAATTTAAATTATTTGTTTTGACCAATCAGGTTAGCTGAAACTTCTGAATTAGCTCTGGGTCCCGGTTTGTGATGAAAACCAGCCTGGGATGTGTAGTGTATCACTGATATGTGCTATATGTTGCTGCTGACATACAGAGAGAAAGCTGCAAGGAGATTGGCTGAGCAAGCAACAGCAGGTAAATAATGGGTTAATATTGCTCCCCTGATGCTGCATGCTGATTGGGGGGATCAGATGCCTGTATAGACACCTCCTGGAGGTGTCAACATAATCATTAGAGGTATTTCTAGATATCAATAAAAATAAAATGTTTTATAGGATGTGCTGCATACACATAAGCTGCTTTTTTGCCTCAAAAGTGCAGAAATGTATTAATCCAGGAAACTTTCATATCCCTTTAAGCGACTCTGTTTCTAAAAGTACATTTACAAATAGATCATATATGCATAGGTGTATATTCATTATCACAACACATAAAAAATGCACCCCTCATACTCCCCCTATAATATATATATATATATATATATATATATATATATATATATATATATATATATATAATAGTATGCGCAAATGGGATTAATGAATCAATTATTATGATTGATACTGCATATACACTGATTGGCAGCCATCTTGTGGGTTATCATTAGCAACTAGCAGGCTTTGCAGGAGGTTAGGCATAGGATGATTTTTTTACAATAAATTTGGTACAGTACTTTTTTTCCTCCTAGGTGTATGATTTGCAGTGATCATTTCTGCTGTGTGATAGTTTAGAGAGTTCTGATTCTATTTTCTTGGTTTAGCAGGACGTGCTGAATGTTTTTGACCTCAGTAAGTTTGATTAGTTCCTATGGGGCTTTTAAGCATGATAGCACACAGAGTAATGTATTGTATTTTTCCTTTCTTTATAGATGATTTACCTATATCTTTCCATCTGCTTGAATTTTTCCTAATTTATGTTGTTAAATACTATAAATGATTCTGATATTCTTCATTTCCCCTGTTTTTTCCCAATAATTTTTCCTCCATCATCTACTTTTTTCAGTTTTTCGTATTTCTCACTCTCTTATCTTTTCCTTACATATTCTTTGCTTTTAAGTGCAGTATAAGTTAAAAGCCCAAATCTGGATCATTGTGTTATCAGCATGTCTTTGTTTGTGTTCCATCTGGTAGGAATTATTTTAAGTAGAATCTAGCTCAAGAGAGACATTCTTGAAACGTTACCAGGATAGCTATCTATAAACTAATGAGATTGACTTATAAGTGAAGGGGAATGTGGAATTGAGAACTTTTCAACTTTTTCTCTAGGTATCCGCCTATTCCCTATAGATTTAATGCTCTCACGAGCATGCTACTCATAAGCGTTTTGTATCTCTTTAACTGTAAGCAGAGATTGTAATTACAATCATGAACATATTAACAATTTATGACGCAATGAACACAAATTAAAAGTTATTATGTATTTGAAAAACATACAAAATTACTACTTTGTTTCTTATAAAATTTGAAATAGCATTAGATAAGGAATATAACATAACTAGTGACTTGCCCGTCAAAAAGGACGGCAATAAAATTTGAAGGCTGGCAATGATGTTGCCGCATAATGCAAGGCTCTCCCCCCTCTAACTCGCAGGCCTCGCAATGAGCACCAAAGCGATCGCGGGCCTCGCAATGAGCGCCTCTCCCACTGTCTACTTTACAGGCCTCAGCCAGCCTGCGACTTTCGTGCCTCGCACTGATCGCCTTCGTCGCTCATCGTGAGCCCAGCGATGAGCGCCTTTGGTGCTCATCGCGAGGTCTAAAATGAGCGCCTTTGGCACTCATTCCGAGTCTCTCCCCACTCACTGACACTTGTGTCTGTTTCCTCTCTCTCTCCTTCCATGTGTCTGTTTCATCCTCCCTCCCTCCTCTTTGCCCCCTGTCCATGCCCTTTGGTCTTTTCCCCCTTATTTTCCTCCCCTGTGTCTCCCCCCCCCTCCCCCCCGTGTCTCTTTGCACCCTCTCCCTCCCCTGTGTCTTTCTCCTTCCTCTCTCTCTTCAAGTCTTGCGTGCCTCGCGATGAGCACTGATCGCGCCTTTTTTCAAAGTCTTGCGGGCCTCGTTGTGAGGCTTTTTTTTTTTAATTACGGCTTTACAGACACAATTTTTCCTTGCTTAGCCAATTTCAGACCTCCCAAAAAAGCCAATTAAACATCAAATTAGCTTGCAACCTCACTTACAGGCACCCTGCCTCTCTCCCTGTGCAGTGTGTGAGGTTGTAAGTTATTTTTTTAATTAATTGGTGTCTTTTGACGGTCTTCCGACGGCTTCCAAGTTACGGGCTTGAAAAAAATGACAGCCGTTAAAGCTGTAATTTTTTTCAAAGGCTTACGTGCCTCGCTATGAGCGCCAAGGGCCTAAAGCCTTCGGCGCTGATCGCTGGCATCGCCATGAGCGCCTTTGGCGTTCCTTGCAAGCCTTTTTCAAAGTCTTGCGGGCTCGCGATGAGCACCTTTGGTGCTCATCACAAGGACTGCAATGAGTACCTTTGGTGCTCATTGCAGCCCACGTCAGACCCGTACCGTTTGGGCCTTGCGATGAGCGCCTTTGGCGCTCCTTGCGCATGCGCAAGCCCATAACTTTTAACATAGCATGACAGACAAATTGTAACTACCACAACTATATATATGATTCTTGAATTAAGCTGCATAAAGTATGTTATAAGTTGCAGACACTCCATATTCATTCAGTAGTGTTTCTCCCTATCTCCTCTCTGGGAAATGAGCTTGGTCTGTTTTGTGAATTTGTGAGAGTCTGTCACATAGAAAGTAATACCTACCCATTATTATTATTATTATTATTTCCTCTATTTGTAATGCGCCAACATATTGGGTGGCGCTATACAGGGGTAAGTTCAAGTCTAAACAATATTAATGCAATGAAGAAAAGAAAAGAAAAGTTCTGAAGATGAGAATGAAAGGAGGTGATAAGAGAGGATGAAAGAATAAGGTTATTAGCAGATCGGAGAGGATGGTTGGCAGCAAAATTGCAACTGGGCGCTGGCTGGCACTGTCGCAGTTCTGCCTCCGGGAAAAATGTTAATGGACTAACACGCAAGGTGCAAAAACTATCTTAATTCAATATTTTCTTTTGCCATACCTGTAATTCACAGATATATATTGTACTGCACATGTGCATTTGCAGATGTATAATTGTAATATGTAAGTTGTATTTAATGTATTGTATTTAATTAAAAACCTATAGTGAACTTTTGATAAATGGGAGAAGCATTAGAAATGTACAATCATATTCACGCACACATTAATGTATCAGGCTAATGCCAAATCCAATCTAAATTGCAGTATATTGAGCTTGTGAGTCAACTTATAGAAAGTAACAGTTACATTAAATTGTATGGATGAGAAGACTACAATGAGCACACTATAGGACCGTGGATAACAGCACTAAGTACACCCCAGTGCTCTTCATTCCTATAGTGTACTCATTGCTGGGATCCCCATTCCTATAGTTTATTCAGTGCTGGTCTTCTCAGTCTTATAGTGTTCTTGGCGCTTTAATCGTCAGTCGTACAGCATACTCAGTACTGTATCCTTGCTCCTATATTGGGCTAAGTGTTCTTCTCATTCTTACAGTGCATCCAATGCTGTCTTCCTATTCATATTGTGCTCTTCATTCCTATAGTGTAATTGTGTGCATAGAGCTCTTCAATACTATACTAGCGCTCACAACTGGAGCTGCACTCCTGCCTTCAAACTGTGACAGCCCCATCTAGCGGCCAGTTGCAGTTTTGCTGCTGGCGCTGGCTGGCTAGCGCTGGACTAACATTCAAGGTCCTGGTAACCTCCTCTTTGACCATTTTAATTATGAAATATAAAATGTATAATACTTTGGATATTTGTATCACTTGTTTTCTTGCTTTTATTGAAGCACATTGGATAAGCTATGATTTTGTTCACTGCCTATAAAAGTCACCAAAGTTACCACTGGACCTATAGCTGTTTCTTGAATGGTTGCTTAGAATGATTTTTGGAATCTGTTGCTCATCCTTACACTACCTATGAATATAGTGCTCTGATAGGGTCAGGCTATCAATTTCCCAAGGGCTAGTGCCCGTGTAGGCCATTACAGCCTAAAATGACTGTGTGAGCCATTTGATTTTGGGCTGGTGATATGTTCCTATACTCCAGGCTATAATTTGTCAGTCAGCATTAAGCTCAATGCAAGTTGTGGGGAGGAGTAAGGGTGTTACCACCACTAAAGTGCCATTTCCCTCTGGTATAAGAGGTATTCATTCTCCAATCTGTATGTGAAATCTTAATTCTATATCTCAAACTGAAATCTCTATCCCCTCCTAAAAGGAAACTGCTAATTAAAAAGTCATAAAGGAATTGGAATTGGTTGATGTTATTGGAAGAGGGTGAACCTCCTATCAGTTGATGTTTTTACTTAGATACAAGGGTTACTTAGGGATTCAAGCCATGGTAATGTTTTTAAGGTTAGCTGATAAGAACACAGACTTGTGAAGTATCCTATATGAAGATATATTTTCAAATGTGCACCATCTGTTGCTGCTTAACCTGTTTGAAGGCTCAAACTGTAAAGGCAGTGATAAATTCATGTTTTTGCCAATTAAAACAGATGCAAACCTATGTATACAGTGATTACATATAATATATATATTATTTAATATATATATATATATATATATATATATTATAATATATATATATATATATATATATATATATATATTTAGATATAATATATATATATTATATGAGAGTGTACTGAGTGATTATAGATATATTGTAAATCAGAGGTTGGCAAGATTAGTGCTGGAGTGCTGAACAAAGTGCTGGCATTGCCTATTCCTACTCCAAATGGTAACCATGCACAGGGAAATAAATTATAGTTATTTCTCATACAAGGAAAAATAAGAGAGACGCACTTTACCAATACATAAAGCATACACCGAGCTTTCACCAGTCTCAAACATGCACATTTTCTGTGAATCAATCCGCACATCAAAATATCCATTTCTGTGTAATGAAGATTTTTGCTTTGAGAACATCCTAAAAACATTCTTCAGAGTCTCTTATGATTGGTTGATTTAGTTACCAACATCTACATTTGCTAAATTGTAGTGTGGATGTTATGAAAAGAAGAATCGACTTAAAGAAGTTTGAACTAGTTCAAGATGAACACTTATCATAGCAAAATACTAGCAGAAGATAATTGTACTTATCAAGCCTTATAATGTAGTGCAGCGGTACCCAAACTTTTCCTCAAGACCCGCTAGGGAGGCATGATTTCATTTTAAAACTGTTTGAATACAGATGAGGCAATTAGAGTCTTTTGAATACTAGTTTCTCCTCCTGCGTTCACACAGTGTCAAACCCAAATTATGGCCTGTCTGGTGGGTCTTGAGGAGGCAAGGGCCTATCTAGCAGTGGTGCAACTGGTACAATGCATGTGTGTGTGTGGGGGGGGGGGGGGGTAATGCTGTCTTATTTATTATTTTTTTGTGTGTGTTTTTGGGGCAGGGGGACCTACCCACCATGGGCCACCCTTTGACTGCTCCCCCGGGCACCCCTGCAACAACCCCAAGTTTCTCTCCTCAGAACCATAATAATAAAGCAAATTGCGCATGAGTGATTGCGCACCCACAATCTTGCACGCACAACACTGAGCTTCACCCAGGCAGGACTCTAGGAGTAGAAGTTAAGATAAGGAGCTGGCTGGAAAGTCCAGCAAAAGACACATTTTAAGCCTGATAACTGCTTCTTTTTTGAGCCAAGTGGTATATAATTATGCATATTGAGATGGTCACTTAATATTTATGTTTAAGATTCAGAATACTCTAATACTTACCACTCATATACAGTTAGGAGGGTGAGTTGTACACAAATGGTTAGTCTGAAGCTTAAAAATAAATATTGTGAGGTCACAATTAGTAATTATAGAAATTAAATAATACAGTAGACCCTCAGCATTCGCGGGTGTTCCATTCCCGGGTCCCACGCGAATGCACAAAATCTGTGAATAAGTAAAACCTGGGTAACTGCTTAGTTACCCATCTGCTGGCCAGAGGGGGAGTAACTCACCCAGTGGGGGAAATGCAGCATTGAGGCCCTCCTCTAGGGCCTAAGTGTCCTTCGGGCGAGTGTGTGGGAAATGCAGCGCGTGCATGTAAATGTGAGAGGAAAACCAATCTGCAAATGTGAAACCCGCAAATGTGGAGGGAGTACTGTAATTGGAGCCAAAAATAAAAAAAAATAAGTAAATAAATAAATATATATAAATACTTTATATATAATGAGGGGGCCTGGGGGGCCCAATGCAAAAAATAATAATAAGCCACACCCCCTTGGGGGCCCAATTTTTTTTTTGCACCAGGGCCCTCCATTCACTAGCTCCGCCACTGTGAGGAGAGGTTTGGGAATTGCCATTCATGGTAAAACTTTCAAATGACTAAATGATCAATGTGTGGAAAATATGTTGTTTCGTGTATTGAAATATTATATTGCTTGCACACCAATAATGCTATGACTTGTCTCATTTGATCTTAGAGACAAGTCATAGCATTTGAAGAAGAAGCATAATTGTAGAGAATAGGAGGTCAATTTAACACTGATTTTATAACTGTCTAAATTAAAGGACAATTGTTATGTCCTAACAGACAGCAGATTATACAGTTAATAATGATACTATTGAACAAGTAAAAATAAATATTCAATATTGCTTTAAAACAGCAGCACCTAAGTATATGGTATTACTAGCGAATTGCCCGTCAAAAAATGACGGCAATGAAATTGTAAGTTAGCTAATGCTGTTTGGTGTGTACTACTGAAATATATAATACATTAATAAATGAATATACTTTACCTATTTTGAAGCATTGTGTTGAAGAGCTGGCAATCTGTTTTGATGTTGCTGCAGCATTAGTGGTGTGGAGCTGCTGTGTAAGCGTGATGAATGTGTGCAGTGTAATAGTGTGCGTGCGCAAGACGAAACTGTTAGCATAGTCGTGTACTTCCGCATTGGCGTAAAATGGCGGGTAATGTGTGGTATGCGTCTTAGCGGAATATCCGTAAGTCTTTTGTGGTGTTTTGCGAGTTTCTTGTGGTGTTTTGCGTGTTTAGAGTGCTGTAGCCTCGTTTTCGTTTTGTTCGGCGGCCATTTTGTCTCTCACTTAGCGAATTTTTTAGTGTCTAAACTCTTTTATTTTGATTTAAATGAAGGTGTAAGTTGCTTTTTTGAGGTGCTGGATGGTCCCTCTTGCTGTAGGTAAGCTTTTTATGTATGTGTTGTGTGTATTTATTGTGTTTTAAATGTTTTTATGTTTGCGGGTTGCGGACGATTTTTGCGAGGTCGTAATGTGTGCTAACGTGTCTCGTATGGTGTTTGCGTTTGTAGCCTCATTTTCGTTTTGTTCGGCGGCCATTTTTTCTGTTGCTTAGCAAAAAATTTAGTGTCTAAACTCTTTTATTTTGAGTGAAATGAAGGTGTAAGTTGCCTTTTTGAGGTCCTGGATGCCCCCTCTTGCTGTAGGTAAGCTTTTTATGTATGTGCTGTGTGTATTTATTGTGTTTTGAATTCTGGAATGTTCGCGAGTTGCGTCCGAGTGTTGCGAGGTCGTAATGTGTGTTAACGTGTCTCGTATGTTGTTTGCGTTGCGACGTAAAGTTTGCGAGGGTCGCAGTTGCTGCCAAGGAGCGCCTTCGGCGCTCCATGCCAGCAACTGAGGCCCTCGCCCGCAGCCCTTGCTACGCGAGGGCCGCGACTCGCTGCGCAAGCCCGCAAGCGTTAGCAACAACTCGCATGGTCACAACTATATATGTGATTAAGGGGGTGAGAGGAAGTGCTTTACTCTAGTTTGATTAAGGACTAATGTGATTGATCAATTAAAGAGATCAGAAACATTGATTCCAGAATCCCAAACCACATATTCTGTGTACTATTTATATTTATAAATTATTATTGAATAGCACCATCCATGTACATAACACTTTACTGAGAAAAACTACAAAACTACACATGACTATATAAGTGTGTTTAACGTAAAGACAATGAAGAGTGACTAGAGAGCATCAAATCTACTTATATGGGCTTACACATGTATAGAAATATTATAGTAAAAAGTTAATATGGAATGGATGATGCTACTAAGTTTTTAGTACTGAATTCACTAAACTGCTGGAAAGCATCTTTAAAATGCGATTTCTAAATATTGAAAGAAGTTTACTTAGATATTTTCTGATGTATGGCAGTGCAATGCAGTGAGGCAGGGACAGAGATGGCGGTGGTGACAGGGGTGCATTGCACCAGGACCCGCACTGCTAGGGGGGCCCGGCTCTGGTGCCTGACTAGCAGACTTTCTGAACACGTCAGTCAGGGGTGTAGGAGCCAGAATAATTCTGGGGGGGATACAGCTCATTGTATACACAGGATGTAAAAAAGGCTTATATATACATACATACAAACATAGAAAAATCTGTGGGGCATTTGTCCACCCCATCCCCCAAGCTCCTACACCCATGTGACGTCAGTGGTCTCATCTGACGCTTCCAGTGATAGGCTGCACTGTGCCCACTTCTACTCCCGCTTCCCCTCACTGTTTTGGGGCCTCTGATTGGCTGAGGCCGCTGCAGCCCCTGCACCGACAGCTCCAGACAGGTATGGGGCACCAGAGAGCGAGGCTAGGATGGGAAAGATGGGCCGGGGAGGTGTTATATATTATTATATTTATATATATTGTATATTATATATGTATATATTTATACATATATAATACATTATATATAATGAGTGGGTCCGAGGGGCCAAACATGAAAAAATTGTCCACAGCCCCTTGGGGGGGAGGCTACTAGTGAGAATTATAGATTGCAGATTATAACACCCAGTCTCCAAACCATCTGTGTGTCTAGTCCAGATCAATAATTATTAAAGATTTGGGGATTTGTATACAGATTTATCGATATTATCCAAAATGAATGTTATAGCGCACAATTGAATATATTGTTGCACACATCCGCCTTCAGAGCAAAATGCTGCTTTATTTTGCACTAATATGACAACTGACATAGCCTTTCTTCCTCCAGCATCTTCAGTTCTGGGCTGTGTTAGTTTACAGCTCACAGACAGTCGTTTACTGTAGAAAAGCAATCTAATTCAGTATTTTGACACATACCGTAGAACAGTGGGGAAGGTCTGTTTCACTCTGACAATATTTTATCTTCAATACTGTACTTTTTTCCAAAATAGAATAGTTAATTTTGTCAGCAAGGATTCAGAAGTCATTATATTTTGCATATGAATGTAGAATAATGTCACCTTGAATGCTTATGATATGCTTCTCTCTGCTTTTGATGTCAGCTTGAAGCAATTTTCCCAGTAATGCTACAGTCTCAGAGACATCGCCTTTTCTGAAAGGTTTTATCTTTCAAAAATTGGCGCAGTTGAAGATGCTGCCAAAAACTGTTTTGTGAGATCTATAAATTAATTTACCTTTTTTATTTAATATACTGAGCTGAACACTAAAAAGGCCTCAAAAGAAACATATTTTAATAGTACAGTTTAAAAACATTTACATTTAATCTAATTACATCTAATTTTTTAGGGCTCAATTACTTCTGTAATGCTCACTCGTCCCTACAGGAGTATTTACATGGCTCCCACAAAATAAAGCTTTACTAACTCGCACCCAGGGGGTATAGTCTGTAGCTCTCTAGCTCTCACGTGTGCTTGCCACATGACTTATGTTTATATATAAGAAGTTAGCGCAGTGTAATAACTGTATTTCTTGGAATTCTGAACAGGAAACAAGTTTTTTTAACTTGTTTTAGACATTCAAATATAAACACAAATGTACTTGACTGTTGCATAGTCAATATGGATTCCCAATAAAAGGACACCACACAATAAAATACACTGACACATAGTTGGGATTTTAAACGGCCACAGCATTTATACTTCATACTTATTCCAATGCCAAATAATAAAGGGAGGGTTAGTGGAGAAGATGAGCTGGTTTCACAAATTAACTGACAGAGATAAACAGACTTGGGTTCATATAGAGGTTGTCTTTCAAAACCTAACCCCTCCCCTCAAGCACCTCCCACAAACTTAACCCCTTGTATTTCTATTTCCCATCCTATTCCTAGCAGTGACAAACCCCCACTCTCTTTAACTGAGTATGGCCGAGGGGTTACAATTTATTTACGGTACTACTTTATGGTGGAGGGCTTCTATCACTCTTTTGCCCACCATATGTTAAATGATATAGATGGATGGATAGATAGATCGATAGATAGATAGATCGATAGATAGATAGATCGATTGATCGATTGATCGATTGATCTATAGATCTATATATATATATATAGCAATTGTTTCACATATGGTGGGCTAAGAGTGATAGAAGCCCTCCACCGTAAAAAGTACAGTAGTACAAATAAGGAATAGTACATTAGTGATTCCATTTGAATGTTTAAAAATAAGTTGATGAAAACTTGTTTCCTGCTCAAATTTCTCAGAAATACAGTATATGCACTGCAGTCTGGGAAAACTGGGCGGGGCATGCAAATGAGGCCACATAATGCACCATCACTCTGTCAATCCAAACCATTTTAAACATGGCTCCTTTTACGCATATGCTTACTGTATTTCACAGTTTTAGACATAGCAACGGATGGATTTTTCACAAACCAGGTCACTTAACCACATACAGTACTGTTTCACGGTATATATATATAATTCTGATAGCTGGGTCTCACAAGATCACTCCTTGATAACAACAGTAGGAAGTCTGATCTATGTTTGAAAATGGAGAGAGGCTCTGCTCCATTCAAGGAGGAGTCAGATCACATAATGTTAAATAGTAGTTAATAAAAAGGATTTATTAATATTTAATTGTAGACTGCTTCTTTTCAAGAAACTATCATTTATGGCATACATAAATAATGTATTGTGGACTTAGCCTTCTAAACCAGTGTCTCTTGACAGGACCCTTTTGTACAGCCAACCTGTACATGATTCACAGTGGGTATTCAGAGCAATGCTGACAAGGGAGAGTGGCATATTTCTTGTTCAAGCCTGCAAAAAAATATTTTTGTGAATGTATAAAAAGCAGCATTGTCAGACTTCAGATCATACATTTTTTCAAGCAAACAATATAGCAAGTTTTCAAAAGGTTAAAATGTGCTCTTACAAAACAGTACTAACTTTACCTATATCAGATATATATGCTATTCTTACCAATCAAAGTCTGCCAATTATGCTTTCCCAGTTTTCTTTTCAGGATTTTATTTGTGCAAAAACTGAATTTAGCAACCTGTCATCAAGGTGCATCATTAATTTCTAGAAGTACTTTGAAGGGTCTGTTTTTCAAGCCTGAGGCAAACATAAAATGTATTATTTTAGTCACCCACTGTACTCCGTTGTTGACATTTAATTACTTTTGAACACAGTCCATCTTGATGGATAACACAGCTACTGATGAATGCTGGAAGCAAAGTCTTTTTGTTTCTCTTGTGGAGACCAAAAAATCAATGCCAGCAAACTAGCCAAGCAGGTGCTCCATGGGTAGCCACAGACACCGATTTGTGGAGTGGAACATAGTTTTCCAAAGTAATAGGGTTGAAGGAGCATTTCGCTTTTGAAGAACAGTTGGACTTTCTTTATTGTATTATCGCTCAAAAAGACTCAGACTAATGGAAATTCTTGTCAAGTTTTAATGAAGTCAGTCATTTTATTGTCAGGCATGAGTTAAGATAATATATTTTGTGAATGTACACTTTTTCACTCGTTGGTTTACAACTTTATCAAAGAAAAGTTTCCATTTTTATTTTGCACTATTGTAGTGACATTTCCTGTATTCATGCTGCACTATGCTCGTGCATAACTGAGAACATTTACAAGATACTTTATAAAAAGAAATTAAAAATATATCTGAAAACATAATATATATATATATATATATATATATATATATATAGTAAATATATATATAGTAAATATATGGTACATTGGTGTTCACATTTGAATGTCTAAAATAAGTTACATTTTTTTTAATTTCCAGCTCAGAATTCCAAGAAATACAGTTATTCCACTGCATTCTGGGAACTTGAGCAGGGACATGCAAATGTGCCCACAAAGGCTTTGGTGTTGTAATCCAATTTTAAACATGGCTTCCTTTAAGCATATGCCTGCAGTATTGCATAGCTTTAAGCAAAGCTGAGGATAGATTATAGACAAGCAGCGGACAGCTGTTTCTGGGTTACTGCCTTTTATCACTTGCATAGTATATTTTGTGGGGAGCAAGTTTACCACAACAATAATTTCATTTATGGTGGGCAAAAGAGCAACAGAAGTCTCCACCGTATAGTAGTAAAGTAAATAAATAGTACATTTGTGTTCACATTTGAATGTCTAAAATAAGTAAAAAAAACTTCTTTCCTGCTTACAATTCCGAGAAATACAGTTATTCCACTGCATTCTGGGAACCTGAGCAGAGACATGCAAATGTACAAACAAAGGCTACGCTCTTGTAAACCAATACCATTTTAAAGTATATATATATATATATATATATATATTTATATATATATATATATATATATATATATATATATATATATATATATATATATATATATACGTAGGACTGTTTTCCTGGCTAAACACTTTCAAGTGACCATATGAAATGAGGATTATCCATACACTCAAATATAGACACCAATAGAGATAAGGATATTGTTTGGACATCTACATATTGTGGTCTAGAGGTCAGTCCTGAACCTCATCTGGACACTATTCTATATATAACTTCTAAAGAAAGCAATCTTAAAAGTTAATGTATTATTTTGGACCATTTACAAAAAATGAAAACAGAGTCAAAAATCAGAAAGAGCTAAACTCTCTAACCTACCTTACCAACAAGTCACAACAACAACAATGTATGGACAGTGGACATAGAGCCACACCAACCCAAATATCTCCTAGATCAGGCATGTCACCTCCACGTCTACTCACCACATCTCACCTTACAGACTGAGACTATAGAACCTGAGAATGGTCTTTTGTGTATGTCTGTGTCCATGCGTGTCCGTGAGTGCGCATATGTGTGTAAGTCACATTCTACATAAGAAATGTTTCGCATCTATTTGAATTGATAGCACCTTTGTATTTACTGTTACAAAATGTAACCTGTAAGCTAAACAGAGACCAAAACTATGCATTAAAAGTTTTCACTGAAAATGAAAGAAAACAAATATGCACTTCAAGTCAATTACAACTTCTTCCCTTTGCGTCATGCTGTCTCAGTTGTTACCACAATTGTTCTTGTCTTTATGTTTACAAATGACAAACCGTGTCAGACACCATTACTATTTGCATATGGAGACACAACTATGTGGCAACACATCAACCACTATGAGTAACCCGTGCCCCTTATAATCCTACTTCCCCAGGCCTGTTTTTTTATTCTGGTTTATGCAGAAATACATCATTGTCCAAGCTTAGTATCTACAGCAGACGTTGCCTTCTTACATTCCTCTTACTTAAAAATTGTATTGTTTTAACAAAAACATTTTTGTGACTAAAACTTGGCAGTGGAATTCCAATTTAAAAAATTAAAGCACAAACGCAGGAGTAATTAAATGTGTTTTACAAACACTCAAAGTACACTAAAATAAGAGAATGTTTGTATCCTGTGGATACTTGTGTTGTTTGAATTGATTTATTACGTGCTTTGAGTTAGTTTATCAGAGATTTATACTTAGAGGCCCAGTGTACACACTTTTCATGTTAAACCTATTTTTAGTTAATATTAAAAATACATGTGCAGACCACAGCAAGGAAAATCTTTAGCCAGAATATATATATATTATGTATTCTGCTAGGCTAATGAGGCCCAGTCTTAGGGTAGCACATGCTCAGAGGGCAGCAGGCTGGCTGATGATGCAGTACATGTTTGTATAAGTACAGAAAAAACTATCTGCATTGATGGTTCTGTCTATAAGTCTACTTGATACTTGACCTAAGCAAAGCCCAGTTGGTATGTACATGTAACAAGTTAGACACTAATCTTATATTGCTATAATGATTAGACACAGACCACTTATTGGTGGTAAATCGGCCACAGCGTTTATTGGTAAACACAAATGACGTAATAACCATAACAATAACAATCAATAAATTAACATAACCCAGTGAGGGGAGGAGCCTGGGCAGAGACCGTACACCTTACGCCCTGAACCCTCATCCAGGGCCTACCGTGATGGAACAGCCTACCACCGTAGGGTAGGATCTCACCCATTTTACCACTGTCCCGACATCTTCCCTCACCATCCACCGATGTGACAACAACATAATATACATTTTAATAACATATACAGACTTAAACATATCCCAGAACGAGACTACTTAGTACAATCAACTAAATAATTACCTCCCAGATTGACATCATTCTTTTTAAAAAATCTTTATCTTTAGTTATATCTACGGGGAATAATAGTGGGGGCATAATAAAGCAGATGGCGCCAAAGAGCATATAAATGGCTCCGCCTACCCCACCCGCAGCTAGCCACCTCCTGTTCCATACCATGGTACTACCAGGTCAAGTGGCCCCTACTACCAACCCCAGGAGGCTTGGGGTGGTCTATAGGCCCTTCATTCTGACATATTTTTTATACACCCATTTGTGGACTACTACCCTACTAGCTGAGGAACTTGCACTATAGGGGTTTAAATACTGATAATTCCTTATTGGAACTGTTTACAACAGGCAACTTGGAAAAAATGAAAAATAAGAAGATTTAATTATTGTTGTGTGCACACCTGGATAATACAACATATATTTTATGTGAAACATTTGTTTGAACAAAAGGAGAAGGAAGACTCAACATGTCAAATTCTTATTTGTGAGCAGTGTTGAGTGAAAGGAGGATTATGTATGAACGAATGATTGGAGACAGGAGTTCTGGCTTTGTCAGTGTTTTTATAAAATTCTCTGGAGTCTCCAGTGTTTGGGGTGGTGTTAAGACACTGAACCTGATGTAGTTCTAAGGATGCTATGTTAGTATGTATTTTAGTTGATTGATGTCTAAGATGTTAGCATAATATGCTGTTAGTATGGGTATAATACTATTGATTTGTAATTTTAAGAATTCTTAACATGAATAGCTAGGAATGTGTTTAGCTCTGTTATAATGTATTTGTGGAGATATATAGTGTATGGTATGACACACTGTCTGGTCATTTTCATTTTTCTAAAATGTTCAAATAGTTCTGTTTCAACATAGATCTGAGTTTGGTATCAGTCAGGTTAGTCATATTCATATTAGTTAAAGGGACATGGAAGGTTTCTGTATTTTACTAGAAATATAATATACCTATGTATCTCTACTTTTGTGTACTTTATTTTATTAAGAAGTGCTTATAGGCTCTGTTTTTTTTCTGCCTACAATAATACTATTTTTATCTGTTCGGGTCTGCCCTCTGTAGCTCATACATCTCATGAATACAAAATTCAAATGTGCCTCTCAGTGACTTCTCTCAAGCAGCATGTTTCTGAATTTTGCCACTGATTGGTTGTTATGAGAACTATTCATAAGGCAGAAAATCCTAGTTTTGAATCCCTTCGTAATAAAAAAAAAATGCAAAAAGGTAAGAGATACGTAGGTATATTATATTCCTTGTGACATCCCAAAATCTTGTAACTAACGCATGATCCAACCAAGTACTGTTGCAAATTGAGATTCATATGCCTGTGGATGCAGCTGGTGCAACTTGACGATGCAGGTATTATAATTATTGTTGATGCGGGAATATGTCTAATCAAAGATCTTTGTAAACTGTTGCCTCTAGTAGATTTGATTTGACATTTTTCAAAACATTATATAGTGAAAAAACAAATTTGTTTGTAAACTTTGAGCATAACTAAGGTCATAATTAAAAAGAAAAATTAGTCTAATTTAGTTTAGTCTAATCTAGTAAATTAGAGAAAACAATGTTAAAGCTTTTGTTTGGTCAGAGTGGAATGCATGATAAGTAGGTGGAAGTTGGGGGGCACAGGGAAGGAGGGAGTTTGGGGGGGGGGGAGACATAGGGGGCAGGGAGAGACACAACAAATATTATGAATAGTAGTACAGTGCTTTGCAAAAGTATTCACCCCCTTTGACTTTTTACCTATGTTGTTACATTACAGCCTTAAATTCATTGTTTTATTAATCTGAATTTTATGTGATGGATCAGAACACAATAGTCTAAGTTGGTGAAGTGAAATGAGAAAAATATAAACATAAAACAATTTTTTCAAAATAGAAAACAGAAAATTGGCATGTGCGGATGTATTCACCCCCTTTGTTATGAAGCCATAAAAAGCTCTGGTGCAACCAATTACCTTCAGAATTCACATAATTAGTGAAATGATGTCCACCTGTGTGCAATCTAAGTGTCACATGATCTGTTATTACATATACACACCTTTTTTTGAAAGGCCCCAGAGGCTGCAACACCTAAGCATGAGGCACCACTAACCAAACACTGCCATAAAGACCAAGGAACTCTCCAAACAAGGGACAATGTTGTTGAGAAGTACAAGTCAGGGTTAGGTTATAAAAAAGCATCCAAATGTTTGATGATCCCCAGGAGCACCATCACATCTATCATCTTATAGAGAGGCAGCACAGAGACCTAAGATAACCCTGGAGGAGCTGCAGAGTTCCACAGCAGAGACTGGAGTATACGTACATAGGACGACAATAAGCCATACGCGCCATAGAGTTGGGCTTTATGCAGAGTGGCCAGAAGAAAGCCATTACTTTCAGCAAAAAACTAAATGGCACTTTTTGAGTTTTTGAAAAGGCATATGGGAGACTCCTAAAATGTATGGAGAAAGGTGCTCTGGTCTGATGAGACAAAAATTTTACTTTTCGGCCATCGGCCATCAAAGAAAATGCTATGTCTGGCGCAAACCCAACACATCACATCCCCCAAAGAACACCATCAGCAGCCGGGACTGGGAAACTGGTCAGAGCTGAGGGAAAGATGGAAGTTGCTAAATACAGGGATATTCTTAAGCAAACCGGTACCACTCTTTGCGTGATTTGAGGCTAGGACGGAGGTTCACCTTCCAGCAGGACATTGACCCCAAACACACTGCTAAAGCAACACTTGAGTGGTTTAAGGGGAAACATGTAAATGTGTTGGAGTGGCCTAGTCAAAGCCCAGACCTCAATCCAATAGAAAACTTGTGGTCAGACTTAAAGATTGCTGTTCACAAGCGCAAACCATCCAACTTGAAGGAGTAGAGACTTATCCAGTTACTTGGAGCTGTGATTGCCACAAAAGATGGTATTGACTTTAGGGGGGTGAATAGTTATGCTCATTGACTTTTTCTGTTAGTTTGTCCTATTTCTTGTTTGCTTCACAATTAAAAAAAAATCTTCAAAGTTGTGGGCATGTTCTGTAAATTAAATGATGCAAATCCTCAAACAATACATGTTAATTCCAGGTTGTGAGGCAACAAAACACGAAAAATGCCAAGTGGGTGAATCCTTTTGCTGGGCACTGTATATAACAGTATATTGTATACACACTCCAATATAGATTTGGCTCTTAAGTCAGTTGGTCTTTGGGAAGTCAAAGATGGTACACTTGTGTATTTCCTTTTTAGAAGCTGTACTGATGACACTGGATTGCTTGAGTGAGATGTCAATGGCCTGGTCAATGGTAATAAACCATGGTTTAGTGATAATCCCTGAAACTTTAAAGGGACACAGTAATGCAGGGACATTTTGAAATGTAACATAATTATAGTAAAATACCATGTTAATAAAAGCCTTTGAGTACATTCTGGTTAATTGTTATTATATTTATTTACATGTTTCTAGTCATTCCTCTGGGGTTTTGTTGGAATCCATCTTGTCCTCTTTGATCAACTCCGGTTACAGCCTCAGTGCAGGATCACTGACTACTTGGATTGGTTATTTAAAGGGGGACTTCCAGCAGTACCACAGTGCACAAGGCTCCTACATAGGCATTTACCCTGTGCAATATTTGAATTTGTTCCTTGAAGTGTTCTTATCCTAAAGTAAACAGTGAGTGACCCAACACTGTAAGAAGGGAATAGCAGGGAAAAGATAAAAGAGTCAAGCATGGATACCTACAGTAGAGCAAAAACTATAAATACTAATAAATATAAGTAATTACATTGAAATGTAACCAAATTATTTTCAAATGCTTTTATTATTGTTATGCAGAGAGACCAGCTGGACTGGCCAATACATGGATCCCACTAGCTAGGTCCTCTCCTCTGCTGGTTTATGTGTATTGGTGTCAGGGATTCCCCTGAAAGGAGGCTTGCTTCAGGATCTGTGAAGAGCTGAAATGCAGTTCTGGAAAGTAGATGCAGGATTCTTGGAAGCCGGATTGGAGCAAAATGTGATTAAAAATCTTTTTTTCCACCGCACAGAAAAACAGCTGACATACTTCTATACTTCCAAAACAGGTAATGCCCTTTGTTGAAACCCACGGGGACCTAACCTATATACATTAATCTGGATTCAGAGTAACAAAAGGCAACTTAATTAAGATAGTAATATCAGCTAACCTAATCAGGAGGTGTTCAGTGATGTTAGTTTTACAATTAACTTCTTAGACTCGTCCTTGCAAACAATAATTGGAACTCATTTTTCCTTTTGTCACAGTTTTCCAGTGTGCCCAGCTGGTAGCCCATGTGGGGATCTGGCTCAAAAACTACTAGTTAGTTGGCAGCTATGCAAGTTATGAGCATAACTTAATTTTTAATTTTTAGCGAAAATTTTATTTATTTGAAGTGTCTGTCTGTCTTTCATCATATATAAAAAACATACATAATCAGAAATGAAATAGAAACTTTAATGGGCACTAGGCGAACAACAGCGAATAAAAAGGATTCTAAACACATAACCCACCAGTATATATAGCATATCCAATAGATATAATATCTAGAAATTCAAATCAAAGAATGGGACAAGGGCGCAGTAAATGTGGTACAAGACCCCCACACCTGGGTTAGAAAAGAAGGAACCATATGATCTCGGTGGATACCTCCTACCTCAGGGACTCTACCTAGTGTAGGAAGACCCTCTTTCTGACTAGAGCCCTCATGCTCAATATTACTTTTATCCTATTGATATGCTATATATACTGGTGGGTTATGTGTCTAGAATCCTTTTTATTTGCCGTTGTTCGCCTAGGGCCCATTAAAGTTTCTATTTCATTTCTGATTATGTATTGTATACTAGTTTAATGTTATGCACTGAGAAACTTGTGATAGTAGACTGTGTTTTTGTTCTTTTATATAAAATCCATACCTGTATCAATAGGAGGGTGTAGGAATAGAGAATAGGGAGAGGTAAGAAGGATTTGTTAGATGGAGATGAGGCCACTGCCCACTACAGGTGTTTCAAATCTTATTAATTCTTCTATATCCTGTTAACACCCTAAAGCTCAGTTTGTTTTACTGATTGATTTTATATTACATTTTAAATAATGAGTATCTATAGATTTGTTTTGATGAGCACAAACAGGTTTTGCTGTCTTTGTAGATGGTCACATGTTTGTGTTTTTTTACAAACCTGTTCAACTACAGGCACTGGAGCAATCATTATTCATGAATACACTATGATCTATTTCTATAACTATAGTGTTGTCATCTAACCCTATGTAAAGGGGAAGTATCACCTAAACATACTTTGATCTTCTATGAAAGTCACTTGCAGAAGGTCAAATTAATGTGTAAAAGCTTTAACACTTTCCTTTTATTGTTTTTGCTGAAGAACACAGAACATGAATGTAACTATAAATAAGTTGCAGTTTGATTTGCTCTTGAGCTGGCTCTTTAAGCTTTTGGCCCAATCAGCTCAGCGTTCTTTGTCTGAATGACAAAAACTGATCTTAAATGGCATATTTCCACAAACATGGAGTACTGGACAACTAGGCAAGTTTCATAACTTTTATATAAATAGTTAAAAGACCACTCCAGTGTAATATTTATAATTAGCTCTTTTAAAGAACTTGACTTAATAATGGGCAAAATGTGTTTATACAGTTTACGGTATATGCTAATGACTTGCCGCGCATGTGACGTCACATGCGCGCCGGGTCAAGGAGCAGAGCTTTACCCTTTAATCACATCGCTAATAATGAGGAAAAGTGGATTAGTAGTATGTAGGGAATATCCGGTAGGGAATAAGACTGATTAATTGTCCTGTTACGTGTGCTATATATGTTTCCGTTTGAAAATATATGGTAATATGAAGTGATTTGTGTATTTTGGGTTTGATAATATACCGTAATTAGTATATTACCAGTTTGTCATGGATTGCATGATTGCTGCCAATTTGAAAACCAGGGCCCCTACTCAATTGAGCAATTATAAGCTTGTAAACTAATTTGCTATTCAATTGGCGTCTTTTCGCTACCCACAAATAATGCTGGTTAGAAGCTCAAAATCCCTGAGATTGTTAAAATCGTAACTCAGACCCAGCTAAGCCTTTGATCTTTCAAGCCCGTAAATGTTACAATCGCAAATCGCTGATTAATTGCTACAATTCCTCAAGCCCACAAATGTTATCACATCTGTAAATGGCAAATGTAGAAGAAAATCATATGGGTACCAGAAAGGACTCGCAAGGGGGTTAGGTAATTTATATGTTAGTGTTTTCACATAAATAAATATTAAGAATTTTAACTACACTCACAGGCCAAAATCTAAAAAAATACATATAGAGACTAAGGTTTTTTTGTGTTGGTTTTAACATTTTATGAAAATGTGAAGTCCCCCAATTAAGTTGTAAAGCAAATATTATTGTGGTTCTGATATTATAATCAGGACTGATTACATTCTAAGCCAAAATCTCTATGGCGAATATGAAAAAGAGGTGATAAAGCCATGTCTTGTTCTATTGGTTACTCTGTGTGAGTTACAGAGCAAATTCTCATTTAATATGTGCTGGATATTTGATTTTGCCCAAATCATGCTGGGATCCATTGATAGAAATGTAGAGGTTTTTTATACCCCATCAGTCCAATGAGGTTCCAAAAAAGTCCCCATTTTTAGAAAAAAAAGTTGACTGTGAAATGTAATTTTTAATGGTCGCTCAGCATATATAGATATATTTTGATATCCATATTAAGAAACAATATTGGACGGAAGCTTGGTGGTACATGGTATATTTTTTTTATTGGGCAACTGTATGTCATCATGTCATTCGAGTCATTCAGTTTGTGGCATCTAGTATCCTTTTTTCAAAACAAAGTAAGGTATGCACACCTAAACAGACAGGTTAAATCTGCAGAAGCAGCAGAGCCTTCAGACAACATGTAGGATATTCATTCACTCTTATGGAAGCAATGTAATCACACATTAGAACAAATCTCATGTAGCACCATGGACCATATCATACATAGTGATCACTTGTACGGGTTTACCCATACGTTTTTGCCAATTTTAGTTTTTGGAATATAATAGCATATTCCCTACAAGGAATATTTAGAGCCATGTAATTTAGCCCTTAGAGAGATACAATGGACTATGTATTGCTGATGAGGGGCATGCTCTCCCACTCCAGAGAACAAGACAGATGGTGGTATGTCTGAGAGCCGCATGCAGCCACCAGGCCACTGCTCTAGAGTTTTGTACTTTGTCACATTCAATGGTTATTTGTCTGTCATTTCATAGCCAGCTTGTACTTGTGTGGGCAGTTAGGTCCATAGTACAAGGCCATTAAGGTTGTTTAATATGGATCTCACAGCAACATCAGCAGGTCTTGAACTTAACCTTGCATTGTAGGGCTGCCGTTCCTTGATCTAACACTTAAGAGACTGCATCCTGAGAGGTCACACTTTAAAGCTTTTTCTGCACCCAGGTGTGGGTCTCTCACTCTCGTTGTGTGTGTGCTTTCATGTTGTCACTAGACGCATGGCGTTGGTAGTTTCTCAGTTGGTCATAACATCTGTTTTTAGCCAGGGAATTTTTTGTTTCATGTTCGTGAAAAGCAGAGCCCTCGGGGATTCTCACTTGTCAGTGAGACCTTTCTGAAGTGAGTCATTACTTGAGTTTTCCATAATCCAATAGTATCTATTAGTAGTTTCTGCTCATGTAACCTTTCTTTTTTGAAGTAATTATTTCTCTCACTTTTTGTGAGCCTCACACTGTGTTATGGTAAATTTCCACAATTTAGTGTCATTATCAAATTATTATTTGTGGTATATTAACATAACTGTGACAAGCTGGCTTGAAGCAGGAATATATTAAGACAATATACACACAACGCAGCCATAAGCTGATGACTTCTTGCTGACACCTGAAATAGATAAATCGCCCAGTAATGTTATAATTCCATAAATGTTTAATATCTAATCATTCTGCACACCTTAAAGGGCCACGATATGTTCCAGCACTCTGCAGTATACACTAATCCACAGTAAGACAGTAATATACTTTGTTTTTATTAATGAAAGTTGTATACTTGTTTACCAGTTCTTCTACCCTTGTCTAATCTGTATGGTTACTGTCACAGTGGGATCGAATGGTGGCCTAGGCTGAATATACATCTTATAAAGAGTTCAGTGATCGTTTTGTATTCAGTGTTTTACAATTGCTTATGAAAATGCTATTGATAGTATCTAATGGCAACCTTGAACTAGTAAAGAGTCATTTCATCAGACATATAAAACTGATGCAAATGGTATATGTAGGCTTTCATTCAGTACAGTTTACTCTTCAATATGGCAGTCTATATAATGAAAACCATTTAGTATTAAATTATGTTTTCATAAAAGTGGTTAATTTAATTATGAAGGGTCATTAAACAGTACTGGCTGTACTCTTAACCCTGAAAGGTAATTTTAGTATACAGTTAAGCTTGGATTTTTATCCATAAAGTTTGGGAAAATAGAAAGTAGTTGAGGCCTTTAAGTACTGTACGAATTTTGAGTGGCACTAAAAGGTTTTTTTTTCTTTACTCATTGTAGGGACCTGTTGTTAGCCTATAAATCTTTGCGTAGAGAATCAAAAACTAATAACAGAAAACCCTCAACTGGAGAGTGAATATTACTAGTTTGTGCCAGCAAGGCTCAAGTGGTATGGTCCTGCTGAGATACTCATGTTACCTCACATTCCCTGCACTTGTTGTTGACTTTGGTCCAAAAACTGCTGTATTAAATAACTAATTTGAGTCCCAAATTGACGCAACCTTATGAGCCTAACATGGATGTTAGAAATCAGAGTTCCACATACAGAGCACAAGAGGCCTTGGTAAGAAGATCTGCCATTTGTTATTTAATTCTTACTTTTTCCAACCTTAGTTACTTCCCATACGCATTCCCAGCCAAACGCTTAACCGCTTACAGTCGAATTGATAGGTAAATATGACATTTATTAGAGCAAGCAAATTTTGTATTTACTCTGTATTAAATCATAATTGTTGTACATGAAGATGTTCCTGATTCCTGCCCTGTGCACTTAAAGGTTTTGAATTAATAAATATATTGAAGGTTTGTAAATTTCAATATGTCCATGTTTACTGTCACATAAGACAGATAATACCAAGCAATTGTGAGCTGTAAATCATGATCTCCCTCTGGTGTGTGCTCATAGAACTGCATTTAATGGCTTCCTTCGAACCTGGTTTACATTATTTTCTTTCTCGAAAGTTTGTAGTTTATCTGAAAAATATACATGCATTTTTTGTATTTCTTTAAAGTATAAGTGTCATTATATATGATGTATAGTATTCCAGTAGGCATTCCTATCAGGGGAGACTGTACCATTTGCACATAATCTGTTATGTATATTCACTCACATATTACATTTATATAAGGCAATTTAGATAATAACAAAAGTCATACATACATATTTCTGTAGAGAAGAGGAAGGGCAGTTTGCTGAAATTGTAACAGATGCAAGAATATACTAGGCTCTAGAACATTCCTGATCACAGCCAGGTAGAGAAATGAGTTAAGGATATAGAGAATATTATATGGATCTTTTTATTCTAGAACGTTAAAAAAAATGTTTTTATATGAGTGTCATCAAAGAATATATGACATGTAAAGTTACATTAGGTTGGAGCCAGCTAGAAATATTGGGAGCCAGGGAATGAGTGCATCTTTGTGCATTCATTATTTATACTGTAGCTTTCTTATAAAGTGGAGTTTGAGCTCTACCCACTTACATGAATGATGTATGTATGTGTGTGTTTTCACATACAGTGCCTTGCAAAAGTATTCACCCCCATTGACTTTTTACCTATTTTGTTACATTACAGCCTTAAGTTCAAGGTTTTGTTAATCTGAATTGTATGTGATGGATCAGAACACAATAGCCTTAGTTGGTCAAGTGAAATGAGAAAAATATATACATAAAACATTATTTTTTAGAAATAGAAAACAGAAAATTGGCATATGCGTATGTATTCACCCCCTTTGTTATGAAGCCCATAAAAAGCTCTGGTGCAACCAATTACCTTCAGAATTCACATAATTAGTGAAATGATGTCCACCTGTGTGCAATCTAAGTGTCATATGATCTGTCATTACATATACACACCTTTTTTGAAAGGCCCCAGAGGCTGCGGCACCACTAACCAAACACTGCCATGAAGACCAAGGAACTCTCCAAACAAGTAAGGGACAATGTTGTTGAGAAGTACAAGTTAGGGTTAGGCTATAAAACAATATCCAAATCTTTGATGATCCCAGGAGCACCATCACATCTATTATAACCAAATGGAAAGAACATGGGACAACAGCAAACCTGCCAAGTGGCTAGGATGGCTGCCCACCAAAACTCACGGACCGGGCAAGGAGGGCATTAATCTGAGAGGCAGCACAGAGACCTAAGGTAACCCTGGAGGAGCTGCAGAGTTCCAGCAGAGACTGGAGTATCTGTACATAGGACGACAATAAGCCGTACGCTCCATAGAGTTGGGCTTTATGGCAGAGTGGCCAGAAGAAAGCCATTACTTTCAGCAAAAACCAAAATGGCACATTTTGAGTTTGCGAAAAGGCATGTGGTAGACTCCCAAAATGTATGGAGGAAGGTGGTCTGGTCTGATGAGACTAAAACTGAACTTTTCAGCCATCAAAGGAAACTCTATGTCTGGCGCAAACCCAACACATCACATCACCCAAAGAACACCATCCCCACAGTGAAACATGGTGGTGGCAACATCATGCTGTGGGGATGTTTTTCAGCAGCAGGGACTGGGAAACTGGTCAGAGTTGAGGGAAAGATGGATGGTGCTAAATACAGGGATATTCTTGAGCAAAATCTGTACCACTCTGTGTGTGATTTGAGGCTAGGGCAGAGGTTCAAGTTCCAGCAGGACAATGACCCCAAACACACTGCTAAAGCAACACTTGAGTGGTTTAAGGCGAAACATGTAAATGTATTGGAATGGCCTAGTCAAAGCCCAGACCTCAAACCAATAGAAAACCTGTGGTCAGACTTAAAGATTGCTGTTCACAAGCGCAAACCATCCAACTTGAAGGAGCTGGAGCAGTTTTGCAAAGAGGAATGGGCAAGAATCCCAGTGGTAAGATGTGGCAAGCTCATAGAGACTTATCCAAAGTGACTTGGAGCTGTGATTGCGGCAAAAGGTGTCTCTACAAAGTATTGACTTTAGGGGGGTTAATAGTTATGCACATTGACTTTTTCTTTTATTTTGTCCTATTTGTTGTTTGCTTCACAATAAAAAACATCTTCAAAGTTGTGGGCATGTTCTGTAAATTAAATGATGCAAATCCTCAAACAATCCATGTTAATTCCAGGTTGTGATTCAACAAAACACGGAAAATGCCAAGAGGGGTGAATACTTTTGCAAGGCACTGTGTATACAGGTAAATGTTATTATAGCCCAACTACATGAAAGTGTGTTTTTTTAAATACATGTTAATATGTTCAGAATTTAAAACAAAAGTTATACATTCTGATATCTTTTAGTTGTGCAGAAGCAATATTATTATATAATTTAGTTAAAACAGTTGCTTATATTCAGAAAATAAACATGGCCACTATTACCTTCCATGACTAACGTTGTCTCTCCTTTGTTTGCAAAATGTTTCTAGAGATTGTAAACTTGGGGTAAGCAATATTAGGTAATACACATTTTATTCTTCTTGTGGAGGGACTGTAAGTTACATATGCAATTGTTTGAGAAACATATGTGACCTCCTTGTGATATGGGTCTAAAGTGTTATTTTGACATTACTTCACTCTGCTTCCCTTAAGTGATTCTGAACCTTGTAGGGAGAAGGATTATGGTAGATTTGGCATTTAGTAGCTTAGGCTAAAGTTTGTTTATTCACATTTATATTCATAATTAATTTTTTTAAATAAGTATAATGCTATTAGTTTAGAATTAGTAACACAAATCAGAATTAGCATTTAAGATTGTGTATTTCTTGCAGATCACACTCCCTGTACCCCCTTCATTATCCTGTCTGGGATAAGTGATAATAAAAACTTGATTTAGGTGGCTATGCCACATGGAAGAACTTCAATACCCCTCAGTTTCTAACTCCTTTCTAACGTATAGCTATGCATGCTAGGTTATGCTATATAAAGAAGTGTAAAAGGGGACATGGATCAGTGATGGCTTGTGATTTTCTAAATGTGATATGTTTGTGGGTTCTACATTTTTTTCATTAATATGGGGTCAGAGAAAAGGAAAGTTTATGAGATTGGTCGCCTTAGCTATATAAATTAGGTCTCTTTCGCAAATTCTCCCAAAAGAGAAAAACTATATTATATTATTCCCCAGAAGAATAAGATAGACATTGTGTTTTTTCCAAGAAACTTACTGGCAAATAGATGTTATCTGTAAGTGGTCTGATAATACAATTTATATTGGTGCAAAAGAGTGGAATTTCAGTTAATAGATAAGTTAGCTATGAGATAATGTATAAAGAATATATGTTATTTTAATAATTAAAATAAATAACATCAATTTATACATTAGTTAAACACATATTGCAGATCGGAGGAGATCTTGAAAGGTTGAACTTGATGGACTGAAGGTCTTTTTTCAACCTTAAATACTATGTAACTATGTAACTATGTAACATATGAACCTAATCAAATCAGATCTGATTTTTTTTGTAAGTATAAGTATAAAAAATATGCGTTTTAATAGTCTGGTCTTCAATGCTCAAACAGATAGGAATGCCTCTGTTAATAAATCTAGAGATTATTTGAGAAAGGTTACCCAGTGTAGAAGTGTACTATTTAGAGAATACTTGTAATGATATATGGAGAGTTTTCAACCCCAGTGAAAAGACAACACATGTATCTAAACCTCAAAAAACATATTTCCGAGGTGGTGTATTGTTAATAGTGAATCCCCAACTATATTGGGTGAAGACGATACTGTAGATATGAGGGTCTGAAAGGAGAATAGGATACTTTTCCAAGGAAAAGTTTGGGAATTATCCAAATCTGTTTTATATTCTCAAACAAAACAGAGATGAAAAGATTTTTTTGGAATTTAGAGATAAAAAGAGGTTTCATATCAAACTATTTGGTTTTATTTCTTTATTATACAATATACGAAAAGGGGAGCTCAACGGGTATTTCAACACTTAATAGTAATAACACTATTTATATATATATATATATATATATATATATATATATATATATATATATATATATATATACATACATATATACAGAAAAACTGTAAAGAAAACTGATACATTACAGGTCAATGCATGTATTATGGTGAAACTCAGTGGCTTCCCCCTGGTGGATTCTTTCTAGTGGGTCCTTTGTCACTGTGTAATAAAACACCCATGTGACTACCCACAAAATAAATAACCTAAAAACAGCACTACATAAAACATTGTATATGATGTCAGCAGTCAGTCTAGAAAGTCTTTAAATGCCAGATGTGTGCATGCTTTTCATTACTACTGAGATGGTGATGTCTGGCAGTGAAATGTCGCCATCTGGTGGTCAAATTTAGTAGTGCTTTCATTATTTCAGGTGTAGAAGGATCTGATGGGAACCAAATCAATCAGCCACTAAAGAGTGAGGGTATAAGTCATATCCAAAGACAGCATGAGAAATCATGCGATTCATAGCAGAGCCACATGAGAAACTGTAAGGTCATTATACCCAGACAAACAAGGTTTACTACAACTACTAGTTAAATGTGCTCCCCAAGTCCCCACACCCCAGTTACTACTCCTTCTATCCCCTTGCTATATTTTAAGGTATAGGTTTATATGTATAACAGAAAGTATTAGTTACAGATAGAAATATATATATTTTTTTTGTGTGCATATAAACACTTTATTCCATGGCATTGCACTGGTATCTTCAGCCTGCTGCCCACAGATTTTGTGCTGCCCTAGGTCTGGGCCTTGTGAGCTTAGGCCTAAACACATGGCTGATTATTACATATATTAGTTAATCATTTCGAAGCTCTATTAGTCTTTATTTATAAAAACACTGGTCAGTTATTAAGTCTTCTTCAAAACGACACGTTAGTAATCCTCTGATGATAGCATTTAGTTTGGACTAATTTGAAAGGAGAAGTAATAATCTCACCTATTTTGCTTTAATATGAAAAAGCAGCTTGTGAGAACTTGAAAATTCATGTAAAAGTCATAGCGTTTGATAGTTTAGAGATTTATTGTTCCAAACAATCTGTATTTTAGAGGAGATCGGATGACGTGAGCTGCAGAAAAATAAAACACCAGAAAACTAACATGGATTCAAATTCATATAATCTAAATTACTTCAAAGAACAACAGATAAGTCCATTAGTGGCTTTTATCCGTTTTCAGACTCCATGGGCCTCATTCAATTTTGCAAGTCAGCGTTTCCTTGCGATCTGGTTACGGCCTCACGTAGTGCTACGTCTACGCTGCTATTCAATTAGCAGGCGTCGCAAGGACTTCCCCTTTACGCCAATCGCAAATCATGCTATCGGCAGTAAGCACTTGCATGCTTGAACAGGATCGCGGCTTTTATGCAGATGTAAATGTAAATGTAGATATTAAATTCAAGACAGCACTGTAAAGCAATGTAAATGATGGGGAACACAATGGGTGACATGAGGATTAAAGGAACAACATTCTCAAGCTGGCACATCGCCACCATACAATACTTGATTTCAAGTTTAATTTATAATAACGTGATTTCACTTTTAATTTATATCCAAAGTCCTACGGGCTTGATTAACCTCCAAGCCCGTAACCTGTTATTCAAGCCCGTAGGACTTTGGACGGAATTTAAAAGTGAAATCACGTATTGTATTGTGGCGATGTGCCAGCATGAGAAAGTTGTGCCTTTAACCCTCATGTCACCCATTGTGTTTCCCATCAGTGCGGACGCGAATAACGAGTTTGCGGGCTTGAACCACAAGTTACGGCTTAGAGGTCATTCATGCCCGTAGGACCGCAAATGACTTACTTTCAAAATGTAGCACTAATTAAGCAAATAAAAAAGCCATCCTTTACTTTTAGTAAAAGAGATGTGATGTTAGCACAACATTCTCAAACTCTTAAATCGGCATAATTAACTACTTTGTTTCAAGTTACATTTCCGTCATAAAGTCCTACAGGCTTCAACCTCCAAGCCCGTAGGACTTTATGATGAAAATGTAACATGAAATACACTATTTGCCGATTTGAGAGTGTGGGAATGCTGAGCTATTAATTGTAAGACCTAAAATCCCTTTCACTTCTAATAAAAGTACAGGATGGCTTTTTTATTTGCTTAACTAGTGCTACGTTTTGTAAGTCAAAGCGTTGCGGGACCTCTTTGGTGTAAGTAAGCTGTGGTTCGATTTTAGCGATTTACATGCTTGATGGAAGGGTGATCGTAGCAATTGAATAGTGAATTGGGATTTCTGGGTGCCGCGCAAGATCAAAGGCTTTGACGGAAGCAAGCTGCAATTGAGCAAATTGCAAGGGATCGCAGCTCAAGGCTCGTAACCCGATCGGAGGCTGCTAACGTAAGCCAATTGAATAGCTAAGTAGCTTGCGGCCTCCCCCTGCAGATACTTATGCCAAAAATGTAGCAATTGAATGAGGCCCCATGTTTCCTGCTGTTTCTGTTTAGACAGCATTTGAGGCTAACAAAAGCAGTAGGATGTAGGAGATTGGATATGATAGTAATTAAAGGACAAGCGCCTTCAGTATGAAGATATCATGGTTAAGGAATATAGCAGCCTAAATATGGTATGATTTAAAACTATAGGTAATGGAAGTATTTTATTAATTAAAGGTTATGTAATTATGTTCAAGTCAATTAGAAGAAAATGTATTCAATGTAGCTTGTAAAACTTGCATTTGAACTCTAGTATTCAAGAACAAGGAGAACTGTTTCTCTCCACCCCTACTATGTATCCAAGGGTCTGCCCAGGTAGCTTTCATAAGTTTTAATGTGATTGTTAGCCGTTATATTAATTTTTGCTTTTATCTGGGAGGAATAATAATCTCAGATAATCTTGATTCAGTTCCATTGAAAAATTACAATTTGAATTGCTCAGTTTTCTTTATGGCTCAGCTCTAACTATGCAGATCTTTACTAGCTTGTCCAAACTTTCCATAGCTTTCCTCCCCAGAAGCAAATGCCTTTTAATTTCATGACTACAGTTACCATCTGAAGAGATCTTGGATCCCATCTATTACTGTCTCCATTTCTTCCCCATCTATTTGCCATGAACTGAGATTACTGTTTGCCATGATCTTCATCTTTTTAACAGTGAGCAGAAGGCCAACTTTTGCACTTTTACCCTCAGCAGTAGGTTCTTCATCTCCTCACTTCAGCCATCAGAGTAGTATCATCCGCGTATCTGAGGTTGTTGAGATTTCTTCCAGCAATATTGATTTTGGTTTTGGAATCCTCCAGTCCGGCCCTAAGCATGATGTACTCCAAGTATGAATTGATTAAATAAGTTGAAAATATACAACCTTGTTGTTCTCCTTTATTTGTCTTGAACCATTCTGTTCCATGTTCAGTTCTGGCCGTGGCTTCTTGGTTCACATACAGATAACTCTGCAGGAGAAAAAAATGATCTGGTACTCCCATCTCATTGTGATCCACACAGTCAAAGGCTTCAGAATAGTCTATGAAGCATATGAAACAAATGTAAATGTTTTTCTTGGAACACTCTTGCTTTCTTTATTATCCATTGGACATTGGCAATTTAATCTCTTTCGCCTCTTCCTCTGCGGAACCTGGCTTGCACATCTGGTAATTCTTGAGTTCATATATTGTTGGAGCTGAGATTGTAAGATCTTAAGCATTACTTTGCTGGCATATGAAATCAATGCAATTGTTCGATATAGGAGCACTCTTTGGCACTGCCTTTTTGGGTTTGGGATGAAGACTGACTTTTTGCAGTCTATTGGCCACTGTTGAGTTTTCCACATTTGTTGGCATTAGGCAAGCAACACTTTCACAGCATCATCTTCTATGATTTTGAATAGTTCAGTTTGGATTCCATCAAATGCTGCAGCCTTATTATCAGCAAGACATCCTAGGGCCCATCTCACCTGGCCTCAGCCTCATATGGCTTCAGCTCATTCGATAAACTACTGCTGTTAAGATCCTTCCTGTAAAGATTGGCAGTGTATTCCTGCCACCTCTTTGTTATGGAATCTGCTTCTGTTAAGTCCCAACCATTTTAGTCTTTTATCATGCCTCCATGAGATCTCATGACTTTGTTATCTTCTTCTATCTCTTTACACCAGACATTGTAAAATGTCTCCTTGTCTCTTCTTGCTACCCTCTGGAATTCTGCATTCAGTTGGACATATATTTTCCTTTTTTTTTTTTTATGACAAATCTTTTCCTATGTCCACTACCTTTCCCTTTTCTTCTATACTGGGCTACTTTCAAAGCCTCATCAGATAACCATTTTGCCGTCTTAGTTTTATTTCTTTTGGGGATATTCTTTGTTGTCGTTTCCTGGATAATGTTGCAAACATGGCTAAAAATTGTTCAGGCTTCTATCTACCTTATTTAGTTTCTTAAATCTATTATTTACCTCCACTTCATATTCACTGGGGATATTATTTATTTTGTATCTGCTTGGTCTGATAAGTTTCCCTCTTCTCTTCAGTTTAATTCTAAACTTTGCAATAAGAAGCTCAAAATATGAGCTGCAGTCATCTCCAGGTCTTGTTCCTTCATCGTTGGCTACAAAGTATATAGTCAACCTCATTTCTAAACAATTGTCCATCATGTGTAGAGTTGTATCTGAGGCTGTTTATCTTGACATAATTCTGCTAGTCTCTGACCTGCTTCATTTTGTACACCAAACGTGCCTGTTATTCCAGGTGTATTTTGGTTTCCTACTTTAGCATTCCAATCTCCTATTATAAGTGTAACATATTTTCTTTGTGTTATATCTATGAGGTGTTGAATATCTTTGTGGACTTCAGCCTCTACCGCATCCATGGTTGGAGCATAGACTTGGATCACTGTGATGTTAGATGGCTTATCTATAATTCAAATTGATATAATTCTGTCATTTATTGGGTTGTAACCGAGCACTGGCATGCCCGCCTTTTGATTGATTATGAGGGCTACTCCTGATTCTTAAAAGAATGTCCTGTGAAGTCTATAGACACTAAGTCATAATTCATGAGAACTGTGGCCAGTGCAATGTGATGTAACTGTAGTATTCACACAAAGTGTGTTGTTTGAGTTACATGCATTGCATGTTAACTGACATACTTGCGTTAACAAGGTCCATTTTTCTATGTATTGGGTAATCAGTACTACAGGCTATGTCCAGGGTCACTGGCACATCCATGCTGTTATATGTGCTAAGTGCTACCTCAGCTGCTCTTCCAAGATGTAGTAGTTAATGTCTGTTGATGATACCTCAGCACGTCTTCCTTTCCTAATATAGCTTACTTCTCATCTTGTCTTTCATTATCATCTTACAATCAAAGTATTGCTTATTGACAGGTTCAGCATCTTTCCTTATGTGGTTTGCACTGTTGACTGCCACTCAGAGCTTCCTTCCAGATTCTTTACCTTTTCTCCTCTTCTATCACATCATTGTCCCCAAATAAAGTATGTCATCTAATCTGTAAGGAGATGGTAAGGATCTCTTTCTCTTCCAAAGTGAACAGTAATGTTCTGTGTCTCACTTGGTTTTGGGATAAGTGTCTACTTCTTGGCTTTTCAAACGTTTCTTCAGTTGACAACAGCCTTTCTTTCCTTGCCCCTCTGGCAAGACTTTTGTCTCCTGTGTTGCTGCTGCTGGTGTGCTTCCTTTGGGCAACCTCCTGACACTCCATCCTGCTACATCTCCTTCTCTCCTTTTTCCTTTTCTATTCCTCCTCTGACTGTACACTCTTCAAGCCAAGGCCTTCATCAGATATCTTGGGGCCCAATACACATCTAACAGCAAGCACCCTGTCCTTCTAAAACATACTCATACATTGTGGCTATCAACCTGTGCATTAACCAACCTAAAAATAAATATAACCATTGTCAACATGCACATGATATCATCAACACGTACATGTCTGTATTAGGCCTTCTACACAAGCACCCGGGTACTTCAGCAACAGCTGCCCAGCTCCTGGCTTATTACAGTTCCTGCAATTCTTTCCTTCCATCCCAATCCCCTTCTTCTTACCACTTCTGGTTAAACCTCCTCCCCTACTGTTTTCTACCAACCACTATCTTACCTCTTTTCCCAGTCAACACACTCAGTCTGACATTATTTCTAATTCTTTAACTCTATTTCAGTGTATGGTCATATGATTAAAAGTGATATAAGAAATTATATAAAATATTTTATATGGAATGGAAAATCAAAAATGTATACATGGATTAAGATGTATTAAATGAAGAAGTTTTATGAATAGGTTAAGGACCAGAATAAAGGTAAGGCAGCTATCTTCTAAGTACTTTGAGTCCCTTCTGGGGGCACAAGAGCTATATGATTAAATCATTATTATTTGTATATTCTTTGTCTTTTTATGTACATTATTATGTAAGTATATGTAGAGGATGTCTATGGGTTGGGAAGAGATAAGGAATGGCTTTGATGATAACCATTATATGTTGATTAAATTGAGAAAATAATATTCTCAAAATACTGTGTCTTTTATTTTATTATTAATAATGATAATACTAACATTTTCTATGGCATTTTTTTATTAACAAAATCCAACCAATACCCAACCAACTCCTGTCCCTCATGAGCTCACTCACTAAAGCACAACAGTTGATTTGGTAGCACATAGCCCCATTGACACTAATAGTATTAAAATAGATTTGCTATAGAGATGCCACAAGCCTAGTACTATTGGTCGGTTACCTGTCAAAGTCGAGCTCTCCTCAGTGTTGTCATTTGCTACATAGCCCTGTTTACAAGTTAGATTTTTAATGTGTTTATTTGAATCTTCAGTAAACAGATCATTCAAAGGATCACTGATGTTTTTAGTTATGAGAATA
Source organism: Discoglossus pictus (assembly GCA_027410445.1). Taxonomy (NCBI): domain Eukaryota; kingdom Metazoa; phylum Chordata; class Amphibia; order Anura; family Alytidae; genus Discoglossus; species Discoglossus pictus. The sequence goes on along the minus strand of CM050165.1, from coordinate 301,864,957 downwards.
AGAACTTAATTGGGCAAAATGTTTTTAGAAAGTTTAAAGTAAACACAGCCTTTCATTTTTAGCTACTATTTTCTGCTTTGCTTTGAACGAGGCAGACATTTGCATTTGTTTCTAGCAGGATTAGAAACCTTGCAGGGTATATCTATCCGGTTCTATTGAAAGAATGCCACCATGAATAGCCATCTGACAACTGGAGTAAGCTGAACATCTTATCCTAGTAGGATATTCTCCTCTTCATGCTCTAAGGAAACTACCAGTCCAAGTTGGAAACACCATGACTTAAGAGGCGTGTAAATGCAAGATGCTATTAATGTTAGTTCACAGCTGTGAAGTGTTTCCCAAACTACAGAGGTCCTGTAACCTATCATGCAGAGAAACTAATCTCACAGGTTGATTAACGGGACATCTGGAATATAGTGCATTGATCCAAAATCATTCTTTGTCATTTATTCTATGCATAAACTGTAATAAACTGTATCTGCCATTATAAATAGTTTTCAGCATGTCCTTCAACTTGCCTTATGCAATAAGGTATTATGTGTACTACAAAAATAAATGGATCACCACATCTGTTACTTGAGCTGCAATTTTAATTGGCTAATAACATTTTACATTGATAAGCATTTGAAAGCTCACTTTCTCGCCTTATCAGCTGAGTTCATTAAGGCCTATTACAGTACAGATTTTGTTTGCCTATGACAATGTTATCACCAACAACAGATGGCTGGATATATTTTCTTTCTCTTTCCAATTACACTAATAGGAGTGCTATACAGTTCTGTACTACATTTCTGGAAGGTGCAGCTGTGTTTTTTTAAGTAAACTGGCTGAGATGTCTACAAATTGTCAGTAAGCAAATGCAACAGTATTCAGTACTATTAGAATTGCATAATGCGAAACAGGAGAGCTTTCAGCTTTGGGACTGATCATCTTGTCCTTGGCCTAAACTGGTTGGCAGCAGCTTTTCCTGTCACGTTCAAGCTTTTTATTTCCCTTTAATCCACTCATTTTATTGCTGCTCCTATTTAGTGAAAGAACAAATGGCCACCATTTCACTTTGCAATAGGCACAAATGGGAGCACCACATTTACCTTTCATAAATAGGTTGTGTATTAAACATGTTATTCGCCAAAGTAAGACCTGCACGTGTTTGACGTGCAATTAATGATACACTTGGTGGTTCCAAAAGCATTTATTTCTAAACACAACTTAAAAATTCATGAGGTCCTTGGCACATCACATGAACATTTCGTAGGGTGTTGGTGGACCACTGAATTGATTTTTTAATGCTTTTTGCTCACTGTACGATTTACTAGTAGGCGGAGAAGGAAGATGCCAACTAGCGTTTGTCTGAAGACGGCACTATTTGCAACTCTTAAATGATTATATTACTCAAAGAAGTTTCTTCTACACAGTAAAATTCCAGAAACTCGCAAGTGCACTGGGGACACAAGTAAAAAAAAGTAATTTGTTAAAAAAAGCCATTATGAAAGATTCAGTGTGAGCTTAACGCACATACACATATACATTTCATGGCTTACACATGAGTGCCTATAGTATTATGTGTGTGTGGCGGGGTCTAATTGCAGCTTAGTGCATCTTATCATATCACTCTTTTGTAATTCCCAAATCAAGATAGCGTGACTAGCCGTCAGTACATTACTCTTAGATGATAACAGAATACAGCTGTGAATAAAAATGATTTGCTTCATTTCTTCTGTGTACTTCACCCTGTGCCTTGTGAAATACAGGCTTCTATGCGCAAAAACAAAGGTGAATATGCAGGATTAATGGCTGTTTTATCAGTGTGTTCTTTTAAATAAGAACAATTTTTGTTTAGGCATTAGTACTTTAACATAGATGAGATATAGATGAGACGGTTAAGAGAAATATGGTAATCAAAATGAGGTAGAAACAGGGGAATACCGATGATGGGTTTGCCTAGGGAGCAGAATTACAGCACTTTCTGGTACTATTAATCCCAGCCACTTTCATAAATGGAAGCGGGCAAGGACAAAAGGACTGCAAACCAACATGCTGTAAAACAGTCTAAGAAAAGGCCATGTCAGAAAAGAGGTAGAACTGATCTTTATGGAATTGAGTGGGTCATAAAAGTTGTTGATGTGCCCCTTGCTAGTGCTGAATAAGATTAACAGATAATTATTTGGTACACATCAGATACATTTATATATATTTGTGTTAAAAATAGATTTTGCAGTATTGCTGTTTCATTGAAGTACGTATCTCTGCCCACATGGGTGCGTATAATGTTTTGTTTGGGTTCCTAAAAAATACTGAGGCAGCACTAATGTCCTAAAATAATGAGGAGGGACTAATGGCCTTTGCATAATTTTATATATTGGCTGGCAAGCACTTTATCCACTGCTCATTAACCTTTAAGAACTGATTATGCTTTGTACTATATATTGGTTTCTAAATATTGCTAGTTATTAGATATAATGATCTATATCGTAGATCATTTCTTGAGTACTTTTAAACATGCCAACTGCCACTGTTGCATTTATTTTATTTTTTACCATTATTTTAATGTCTTGAAGTTATCAGTTTGTTGCTTTACCAATTTTAAAGCTTTTTTAATGTTATTATGCATTCAAGCAGCCCTCACAGAGTACTGCACTACTCTTGAGATTTTATTGTCTAATATTTTGTAAAGAAAATGTATTTTCAGGGGTGGAGCTCTTCGTGATGCAATGCACCAGGGCCCTTCTCTGGGGGGCCCGTTGCTGTTTAATTTATTTTTTTGCATTTAATTTTTTTTCTGTAGAGTATTTCTACTGAAGCTCCAAGTGGTGGCAGTGTGGAGCAATTCAGCATGCTGGGGGTGCGTATCAGGGAAGAGGTGAGAGAGTGCAAGGGATGGATGACAGCAGATTACAGGGGAATGGATTCTGTGAGGTTGGTTCTGAGAGTGGCTGGGTGCGGTATGGGGATGGAAGCTGAGAGGGGATGGCTTCTAAAAAAGACTTGCTGCTATGTAGAGATGGATACTAAGATGGGTGGGTGCCTTGTGAAGATGACTGCTGAGAGGGACTGGCCACTATCTAGAGATAGTATATGCATGTATGTGTATATATGTGTACGTCATGCGGGCAGGAGGGAAGGGAAGCAGTTTTGGGAAAGTTTTGGTGAGGGGTGCCCTTAATGGGAAGGGGTCAGCGCAAAAAAAAAAAAAAAGGGGGGGGGGGGCATCCATTCCATTGCTGTTTTTTTTGTATGTTTGAGTAAATTTGGGGTAGTGTTCCATATTTTCATTCTTATTAAATCTGGATTAATACATTAATTTGAATTAGAATCTGTTTCTGCCTATGTTAAACGGTCATTGTCTAAAGGGACACAGCATTTATTTGGAGTCAGTTATATCCTGGTGAATCAGGCTATTTTCATCTTCAAACCTTCAATCCACATTTGTACTGTTCTTAAAAACGATTTTATGAGATTGTCCATATTGTTGGATCTGCATGTTGTAGGAACAGTACGGGTAACCCTGCATGTGCAGATGGGAAGAGGTAACAAGGCAGCAGAAGAGCAATAGAGGGCAGTTAGGGGGGATTTTAAGACAATGGCAGATAGAAATATAGTATTATTAATGTCATTGTATATTAAAGAATAACTCCAGACAAATGTTCTTTATGAACTTTTGAATAACTAAACTAGATAAAATGGTTAATAGAATAAGAATAAAATAAGCAAAAGTTTAAAGTTTAACTTTACATGCAATTATTCTTCTCTGTGTATTTCCCTTTCTGAGATTATTTGTACTGTTTCTCGGGAAGGTATGGCTGTGTATTCTTCATTACTACTTAGAAAATATTGGTACTTTTAGCTGCTACATTCCAATTGTTCAGCAGGAGCCCAAATGAAGAAATTAGTAACAAATTAAGTGACTGAGTAGCTGAGTGTGTAACAGCCGGGGGGAGTTTATAGATGCATTTATGCAGAGGTCTCCAAGGCATAGGGTGACATTGTTAAACGGATGTTTAAGATAATCATTTACTTTTTTATCCTTTAAGTTGTAGGGCAGGCCCTTTCGCATGCAAGCCCAGCAGCAAGACTTGTGCATGCCACTCTGAGCTGGTCTTCATCTAATGCCAGGCCCCATTCTCACTGACACAGTCCTGCTGTAGTGCTGTGATGAATTCCAGCTGTTGGATTCTTGCTCCCACAATAAAGTACGTTCCTCCCCAAGCCCCCTTCCCTAATCACATCCATCTTAATGTTAATGCACCCTCTTTTAAACACAATTGCTACAGCTTTGGAGAGGAGGGAAGTAAGGCCAGTGGTGTAACCTGGGGGTATCAGGGCACAACACTCCAGATTATAAAAAGGGGGGGGGGGGAATTGGATTGCTGTGAGACTGTGTGTGTATGTGAATAAGAGAGTGCTCTGACACTGCTGCTGCGTATGTGTGAGAGAGTGCTTTGAGACTGCTGCTGTGTGTCAGAGTATTATGAGGCTGTTTCTTACATGTGATTTGAGCGTTGCACTTAAATATGCTATACCGTATTATTTTATGTCACTTTTCTCTGTGACAGATTGTGAGAATTTAGATGAGAGCATGTGACAAAGTGCTGCTGTGTATGTGAAAAAGTACTGCTTTTGTTAGTAATGCTTCTGTGTATGAGTAGGAGAGAGCGCAGTTATTGCTGTGTGAGAGAGAGTGTCTGACCCTTTGTAAGAGAGTGCTGTTACATGTGGGTCTCTGTTATTTTTGTCTATCCCCCAGACTCAAAGCTATAAATATGAATATATATGTATATATATATATATATATATATATACAGTATATAACAATGCAGAGAAGGAAAACATCTGTGCATCTTCTTAGTAAAGAATAGAAACATATTAACGTAATTGACCTTCATGTGGTAATGTTTGTCTCCAATTGCACAGAAACATTAAATAAATGAAAGTGGAATGTGAATATTTGTTTGGAGAACTGTAGTGGAATGGACACCTGTACTCTTACCTCCCATGTTAATAATGATCTAGATTTTGGTGAAGTGGGTACACACATTCACATGTATATCTTCATATTATAATACTTATAATAGATTCTAGATCTAATGTATCACAGCAACAAAATTAATATTCAAATTTTGTTGGATATCCATTTTGTTGCTTTGATATATTAGATTTAGAATATTTTATATCTATACAGTGTATCAAGTAGTGGTATGTGGCCATTACATTTATATCATTAGATAATTGGTGGTTATTGTTGTATTACTGGAGTCGATGAGAAAAGTGACCTGGTTAGTTATTTTAGTAATATTTACATATATTCTTTTTTTTTGCTTCAAATAAATTTAAATAAATATTTTTTCAATCTACATATATTCTTTTTTTTTGCTTCAAATAAATTTAAATAAATATTTTTTCAATCATATTAATATAACTGAGGTGGGAAAATACTGGGAGATACAGAGCAGAGTACTTAATCCACAGCCAACAGTGAGGTAAACTGCTTTCCTTTCAGCACATGTCTATACAGTAAACACATACAGCCTTATTAAATTGCAATTCGGCAAATTCTAAAGGGCTCTATGTAAGCACATAGCAAATTTTTTTTACAGAAGTTTTTAGTCAGTGAACTTCTGTCCAAAAGCAAGGTCTTCACTAACGAAAAACTTCTGTAAACAAACTATACAATGTGCTTATATAGAGCCCTTTAGAATTTGACGAATTGCAATTTAATAAGGCTGTTAGCCTCTGAGGAAACCACCACAGTGATGAAACGGCTGTAAGGCTTTTTGCAAAATAAGTTACTCAAGTTAAACAAATTCAGTTATTATGGATACAATATATATACTTGTGAGGTTCCCAAATGGCTTTAGGAAGGGCTAGGCAATACCATTCAAGAATGTTAAAGCCTGCAAGAAATGTATTTATGTTTTCAAAAGAGAGCAGAGCACTTCCAAACATGATACTATATGTGTAGACAAATTCTTTGATTTTAACTTATCCTATTTCCCGTTTTTTTTCAAAGAAAGGACTTTCAAAAACGCTCCTAAATCTATTTTTTTCCTTCTATTTATAGTAGAATATTTAGTAAGCTTTGGGGCTTCTGTAAGCTTTGAGCCTTCCAGGCAGGAGGATCCACCGAGGTCATAGGACTTATCTTCTATGCTATCGATCGACATAAGCTTCCTCCTATTCCCCATTTTTTCTTTTGAGTTTGGATGTATAACATTTCATTGTGTTTTTAAGGAATATATTTTTATAAGGGCTGTGGTTCAAATTAAATTAAATAAAGTGACATTTTAGGTTTCATTTTTGTTTGTTCAGATACTTTACCAAAAATATACTTATATTTACTGATTAACTGAATACATCTTTGTGTGGGATGTTGCTGTAAAGAGGTTCAACATCCATGGTTACAAGTTGTGTGTTAGCAGTTAGGTCCTAAATTTGACTGGGTTTCTTAAGAAAGTCAGTGGTGTCTTGTATATAGTGGCTTAAGGATGTTTTCAATAAGGCCAGATATCCTGACACAGAAGGGTTACAAACCCTGTGCCATTACACAGAAAATAACCTCTACCTTTAATAAAATACCCCGGGAACACCTGTTGTAGAACAGAACTAAAGAAAATACTTCACGTACACATACCACTCTGCTAAATATTTAAGGATTTACAGCCATTACTAACAGTGGACGCAGAATTAAAACATATAGTTCCTGATTCAGTTGAGCAATTGTAAGTTACTGTAGCCCGTGAGGCCGTAATTAATTTGCTATTCAATTGGAGTTTTTTTGGCGGGCTACAAACGGTTTACGTGTTATGGGCTTGAAATTCTTGCGGCTGTTAAACCCGGAACTTACAGTCTCCCGGAGCCTTTGATCTTTCACGGTCATAAGACATTTGATCGCTAAAATCACAAATCACAAATCGCTATTCAATTGCAAAAATCGCTCAAGACCACACCCGCAGTCAAGCCTGCAAACGGCAAATGCGGCCCAAAGCTTACAGCTTCAAAATAGGACCTGCAAAGGATTTACAGACTAGTTTGGAACACTGCAAATCACAATGAAAACATACCAATGGACTTTAAAATACGGGGGAAAGCACTGGAAGGCACAACTTACTTGCACAACAACTCACGACTATCAAATATTTAAACAAATACGTTTTTATTTTCCTCTTAGGTTGTAATGGTCATGCATATGCCAATATGAAAAGTTATGCTGCAAGATGCTGAAAGCTATTACAGACATACTACCTAATTAAATGGCAACACAAATACATGGAATTGGCTGTCATATTAACCCTTTCTCACTCACAGAGGCTCTAATGTGGACCCTAAAAATTGTGAAAACAAATAGTGAACAAATTACACCGCCACATAGCATATATGAAGTACCAGGGGACCATTTCACATTTGGTTGTTCAGTCCCTTTGTTGTGTCCGACTCTCTGTGACCCTATGGACAACAGCACATTTACTTATATCTCTGTATGTGCGTATCCACAAGATTTGTATGGAAAACATACTGAAGTGGGTTGCCAGTTCCTTTTCCAGTGGACTGTGGTTTGTCTGACCTCTCTGCTATGACCTGCCCACCTTCAGTGGCCCTACATGGTATAGCTCGCAGCTTAATGCAGGTACACACGTCCCTCCACCACCACCACTTAGCAATCTAGAAGGGGACCAGGGGATCATACACCACACTAATCTACTCTAACCCATTAGGAAGGGCCACAAACACACATGGAGGCTGTGCAGAGGCACGTGGAACGACAGCCAACTTAACGCCATCTCCGCTACGCCCATCCTGGAAAGTCCCACGCTATTGCTGGTGGCCATGTTCCTAGATGTATACCAATTATCTTTTGGTGACTTCCCATTAAGTGTGTTGATATCAATCAATTCACATTACCACCTGTCATATTCCTATCAGGCCTTTAGAGGAATGTTGATACTCCACAGTATCACAAATTGGCCTTGCATGTGTATTAATAATTTATTATCAAGTATTATACATATTATTATATGATATCTCATGATATAATTACTATTATTATTATTATTATTATTATTATTATATGTAATAACCCATTGCATAGTAACAAGGGCTCATTAGTTTACTGATATAGGAATTTGACACAAATGTGATTTATGTGGATGTCCCATAACCCCAACCATTGAAAAGGCACTGACACAGTGAGAATTATATAACACAGCTTTATTTCATACACAGAGCACAATCAGAAATGGACAAGACTGTGCACTAATATCATGGGTGTGGTTTGGGCGGATGCCGGGAGAGCAAGACACTTGTGGGAAAAAGGGAATACCTACAGGGGATAATGTCATAGTATAGAATAAGCATGATGCATAACACCTATCAGGGTCACATGTGGTCATTACACCACTGCAACTGGAATCAGAAATCACTCCATTTAATTGAAGAAACCATTAATGTGCATAGCACTTACAACTTGTCTAGATCTGCTCAATGAAACAGATGATTAAACCTCTGGACTGTGTAATCCAATCCAGTTTTAAACATACAGTGTGTTGACAAATCAAAAATCTGAAAAAAAAAAGGCGGAGGAGGATACAAAATAAACATACATGCAAATACAGTACAGTGCTAAATACTGTAAAAATACACCAACCCATCTGCAAGCATTACTAACAATTAGCTAGTTCTCAGGAGAACTCACTGGCCATGAAAATTAATAATGATGTGTCATTACACAATAAATGCTTAGCTGTGACCAGCGTCAGTGATCAAGGTGTACTATAACCTTCACAATATGATATTGTTCATCAACATTGATACCTATACAGCAGTTAGCACATGTTAAAGAATAACCATGATAATGTGAACCTTAACCTCATACATTTCCTTCACAATGCTTGCAGATGCAGAAGATGCCTTCATGTACCTGAATTGTACTTAAAACAAAAACATAACACCTACAAAATAAGGCCTTAAAAAAGATAAGGACTGCCACATCTCTTCTCAACAGCATTCCTCTGTAACCATTTATTGGTTAAATGTCAAACAGAACCCTACGTGTCCACAGAGAAGAGGATCATGCAAAATATCATCATCACATAGGCCAAGATCCAAGACTCTGTAGCCAGGCTTGATTAGGTTAACATTTGGGCCAATCACTGAGGAGTGCTGTTGAGAAGGCACAAACATATGTGCAGACCCTAGGTCCTCCCCAGCCTAGCCACGGGCTCCAAACCCCTGTGGCCGACCTCCGTCTCCCTGGTGGTGGTGGTGTGTGTGTGTGTGGGGGGGGGGGGGGCATGGCTGTGGGTGGGGGGAGGATGCTTCTGGGGCGGAGGAGGCCGGCTGGGGACCAGAGCGCTTTGCATGGTGTCTGCAGTCACTTCCTGGAATGCTCTCTGGTCCACCCCCATCCTGAGCAGCTCGACCAGGTATTTAGTCATTAGGTGGTGCCTCCTCTCCTCCCTATTGCACCTGGCCAGGCTGCGCATGACCTCCACATGATAAGTGGAGCTGCTGGCATGGATTCCCTGGAGACACTCCATCTGCTGCCGCATGAGGGCCAGCATCTCCACCTGCGCAGCCTGGCTTGGTGGTGGGGATGGAGGTCCCTGGGGTGTGGCCTGGTGATTAGGAGGTGATGGCCCAGTGGGAAGGGTCTGGGGGCTGGCTGGAGACTGGCTCAAAAAGGATGGAGGTGTTGGTGGGTTTGTTGGTGGTGCACTGCTGAGGGGAGGAGGAGGTGGGGTCAAGCCTAGCTGGTCTTTACAGTAAGAGGGCCTTGGCGAGATGCTGAGTGTCTGGAGGAGGGGGATAGTCAGGTCAAATCCTGGCGGTGTTGCTGCTGGTCCTGCTGGTGACCCCACTAGCCAGATGACATCCTCTTCCTCCAAACTAGGGCCCTCAGCTCCTCTTCTGGGTGGGGGCTTGCTCCTCGACTTCCTGCTCCTATGGAGCCGACGCCCCCGCCTTTGACTCCCCACTTGACCCAGGCCTCCTTGATGCTGAAAGATGTTGGTGTATGTGATATTCACCAGACATGGAGGCTGGGTCCTGCTGGGCCACCAGGCCTGAAGCTCCAGCGGCAGGCACCTGGCTGAGAAGGTCCTTGGCCATCCTCTCCCACTCATTGTAGCACAGCACACAGTCACTTTCGGGCCACCACTTGGTGCTGCAGCTTGCTTCTCCTCCTTGGTCATCATTCTCCTCATCTTGGCCCTGATGTCATCCAAACGGTGCTTGACGGAGCTCACATCCCTTTGAGCTGTGCCCACTGCTGTTACCTCAGCTGCTACCTCCTTCCATGCCTGGGACCTGGCCTGATTTCCCTTCCACCTGCAAGGACACACGGCATCCACGGATGACACCAAGGAGGACCACATTCTCCTGGTGCGTGTAGTTCAGGGCCCTGTGCTTGCCCTTAGCCTCTTGCCCTCCTGACTGTAAACGGGATTCCTTGCCACACTGACCCATCCCAGAGGCCTGTCCCTCCCCCAAACTACCATCCCCCTTTGATCAGGCCCCTCCCCTTCTGTCCCTGGTCCAGATGTGCCTGTTGCTAGGGCCACCCTGCCACCACCCACCTCCTCCTCTCCACCTCATCCTCTCCTCCACTCTCCACCACTACTCCACCACTCTCCTCCACCTCCACCACCTCCTCTACGTCTGCCACCTCCCCCTCCAATTCCTCAACCACCTCATCCTCTCCTCCACCTCTCCTCATCTCCTCCTCCCCACTTCTCCGCTCCTCTCCCTTCCTCTCTTCTCCCTCCATTTAAATCCCTAAAATAATATAAGGTTAAATCAAAAAATGTTTTTCTTTATAAGTATGAGGCAAAAAAAAAGTGTGCATTATGTGTATTTATTAACTGTTGGGGGATGGGGTGTGGGGCATGGGATGGATGTGTGTGTGTATGGAGTGACGTAGCTCTATGTGTACCTATGTGTGTTATTTAATTTCATGTGTATTGCTATTATGTGTAATCTGTAAATATGTGTAATCAAGGATTAAGTGTAAATTCGTAATTAGATGAATGGAAATAAACAAAACCACAATTTACTGCTCTCACAATTCACCTACTCTTTTACTCTCACTCAAACATCTCCAACTCCGGGACCTGCGTGCTACTTTGGAAGAAAACACAACACAGTCAACGCATGGGCGGGTGGAATGCAACTTTATAATCTCCCTCTGTCAATCATCTGTGACTAGACCACTTTCTATTGGCTGAGAGGCCTGTGTCGCACTGTTTTACATTGTGATTGGATCGTAGCAGTGGTTCACATCTCAGCCAGCCCATTAACAGTTTGGCCATAGCACAACCCAACAGAGAAAATGATACCAAACCTTGCAATAAACTGTCACATCTGTAGAGAGGACACAGCCACACATAAAAACAAGAGCTCAAACATCAGTGGGTCATATTCATGTACATCCTCCAATGTGGTTTTCATAATACAATATACAGTATATGAACAGGGGCTACTATATTGGGGAAACTAGCCAAAAACTGCACCTGAGAATGAATCTACACAGACTTTCCACCAAAAAGTCCAGTCGGACACCACTTTTTCCCCAAATAATCAAAAACGAAAAATTTAAATACTTAGATGTAATTTTAGAACCATACAGTAAAGAAAGACACTTGAAATGAAAATGATAACACACTTTGATACCAAAAATACAGGTCTTAATTTAGACATGGGATTTCTCTTTTACTACCAAAATACAGGTCATGGAGGAGAGGAAGAGGACTCACACGGCAACCTGTAAAGCTCTGGTGAACTCCATGCCCATAAGGGTTAAGGCAGAGACTGAAAAAAATTGATGGCCACACACTTTGGGCTCAATTTGGACATTTCCACTTAGGGTTGTACTCACTTTTGTTGTCAACGGTTTAGACATTAATGGCTGTGTGTTGAGTTATTTTGAGGGGACAGCAAATTTACACTGTTATACGGGCCGTACGCTTACTACTTTACTTTACACTTTGCTAGGGTTGCATACAACCTAAATTTGCCCATGCTCTTATCTCAAACTTCCAGTCACACAAACTAGATTATAATCTCTCTGAATCAGGAACATCAACTTTATTACATTAAATTATTTAATGTCTTATTATAATGTCTCTATAGTTTCTATCACATATTATAATTGTCTAACTACGATTCGTCGTCATGCTGCGTTGCGTAGTGCGTACGGCTTAGCGATGAGCGCCGCAGGCGCAGCGAGGCGATCCGTTAAACAGCTCTGTTGCGTAGTGTGTAGGACTTATCGATGAGCTAGCACTTTGGCAATGAGCGCCGCAGGTGCTCATTGCAGGCGAGCCTCGCGCATTGAGCCGAGCCGTTAAATCGTAGCACTTTGGCAATGAGCGCCGCAGGTGCTCATTGCAGGCGAGCCTCGCATAGCGAGGCGAGCCGTTAAACCGTAGCACTTAGAAAAAAAATACGACATGAAAAAAATGACGAGATAAGCGGCGGAAGCAAAACACTAAAAAAACACTAAATACACACTAAAAAATAAAATAAAGGTCACTTACAGCATGGGGAACCAGCCAGGACGTCTGGAAGTGAGTTGGAACTCGAATTTACATCGATTTAGCCGAGTTACAAAGATCGAAAATCGGCTAAGCGAGAAAAAAATGGCTGCCGAAAAAAATTAAAACGAGGCTATACTACTACGAACTGCGTAAAACACAGCCACAGACTTATGTGTTGGAAAAACATCGAGATAAAGGATGCGGATTAACCACGCAATGAATAAAAAGACAGTAGCGAGTACATTTTACGAAACCCAATTACAGATTTACGCATTAACACAGATTTAACGCCTTTGTCTCGCGCAACATCGGATTTCCCGCCTAAAACAACGCATTTGATGAAATATAAGTTGCAAGTTACAAAAAAAAAAAATAAAAATTGTATTTATTTTAAGAAAAAAAAAAAGGGACAAATGTAGCGTCATGTTGTGTGGCAAACAAATTTCTCAACATTTAATTTTTATTGACTGTCATTTGACCGTTTTAACATATTTACTGTTAAACCGTAGTACTTTGCAATGAGCGCCGCAGAAAAAATGCCGGACGAACAAAACGAAAACGCGGCTACAGCGCCATAACCACGGAAAACACGTACCGATAATCCGCTAAGATGCATACCACACATTATCCGCCATTTTTGGATAATGCGGAAGTACACAGCTACGTTAACGGTTTCGGCTCGCGCACGCACACTATTACACTGCACACGTTCATCACGCTTACCCAGCACCTCCACACCACTAATGCTGCTGCAACATCAACACAGATTGCCAGCTCTTCAACACAATGGATAAAAATACGTAAATTCATTTATTAATTTGAATTCTATATTTCAGTAGTACACAGAAAACAACATTAGCTACCTTACAATCCCATATGTATATTAATAACTAAACAACTTTTAAAACATACACATCTGATTGCCGTCATTTTTTGACGGGCAATACGCTAGTGAACTTTTTAATGTATTTGGTTGTATCTAATGTTCCTAGTTTACTGTATGCTTTTAAATAGTGCTACGGAAATGTTGGTGCTTTATTAATAAACTTCAAATTTGTGTCATTACCGCAAATGAAAAGATAAAATAAAAGTTTTATTGGGTACTTCTTTGTCTCTTTAACTACAGTCGGCCAAAGTATGTATAAATACACATTTTGAGCTCCAACCATTTCAGTATTGCCAGTATTGCCATAATTTTACAAATCTGAAGCAAAATCTGAAAGTAGTTTTCCGAACTGTTGATAAAAGTATTGTATCTGAGCTCTGTACATAGACTAATTGTTTATTGTTGAATAGTTTTTGAATCTCCAGTGCTCAGCTAGTGCATCCATCATGCAGCTAATTAGCATGAGTGCTCAGAACAAAGCCTGACAGTGTTAGCAATACTTTCCATCAGGAATTCTGAATCCGTAATAAGGGTCATACAGGAAGTCATGATTGTTTTATAATCTATTCTGTGGAGGTCACTTGCACAGAATCCAGAAGCAATACATGTTGTTCTTACATCGCTAAATGTTCCCTAGTTATTTAGCTTTCATTTTATTCAAATGAAATGGCATTTGAACTAATTAAGAAAATAAAGAACGTGTCTATAGATACAAATTTATTTGTGGTTTAGGAATTCATATGGGTCTGCTTTTTAGGATACAGGCTGCCCAGACTGCTAATCAAGATGTTTTTTTTTTATATTGTCTTTTTTTTCTTATCAACACTTTATTGTCTACACTGCAGCGCATTTTACTTGATTTGTCCTCTTTATTTATTTAGTTATTTTTGTATATTGTAGAAGTCTTGCTCCTCCAAATGTAATAAGGTATAAAATCTATTCTTTTTGGAATAATGTACCGTGCTGATCACTTGTAAAACTGTCAAGTAATATATTTTTCTACGAGTACAAAAGTTTTGCTGAACATTGTTGGAAATCCCAAGATAAGGATGCAATTTTTATACTTCAAAAAAAGCAATTTTTGTTACATCTATTGCTTAATATTGTATAGTTTTTGTGTTCATCACTACAATGTATATGAATTTGTGAATGTGCAAGCAATATGTATAAGGCAGGTATATAAGCAGTAGCTGTCATGCTTTGCAGAACAAATATAATTCTGTACATCTATTTGTTATGTTGGTGAAAAAAAATATTCACAGTTTCTGAATATCCCTGAGTCTGTGTATTAAACCATAAAAGAGACAAAATTGCTTTCCCATTCTGTGCAGAACATCTTTATTATTCTATTTTTCATTTTGATATCCCTTTGCAATACATGGCCAGTTTTACAAGGGCTTGGTGGTTAACTCTATCATAGCCAAAGGAGTACTCAAAATACATTTTGTCTCAGCATAGGTACAAATGTTGAAATGTGTTCTGTAATACAATTTTAGCATCAGTATTTTTATGAAAGCAAACAAATATTAATTCTAATAGGTTAAGGATACCATCGTATCCATCAAGTAAATTGTAAGGTTGTATACATTTAGCCAGTGAGTAAATATTATTAAAGCAACACTTTCCATTTAGTAAAAATGTAATGTTTAATTACAATATATGTATTTGTGGGCACATTTTCATGTCCCTGCTCAGCTTCCCAGAATGCAGTGTTATAACTGTTTTTCTCGGAATTCTGAGCTGGAAACAGTTTTTTTTTAACTTGTTTTAGACATTCAAATGTGAACATTTATTTACTATTTATTACTATTACTATTTATTTACTAAATAAATATATAATAAATATATATATATATATATATATATATATATTTCAAACTATTAGTATTAGCAACTCTGTGATGAGCATAAATGCATTTTTACAAAAAAGTATTTATTTTAGAAAACTCTTTAATGTTGGGGGCTGTTAGCCCACAGAAAAAGTACATCAAGAGCCACCCAAAAATACATCTTAACAAAATGTGGTTTGTTAGCTAGTGTCCCTTCTCCTGCTGGCACCTTTCTCTTTCTCTCTTAATTTATTTCTCTCCACATATCAACATGCCTATATAAGAGCCCTATGATGTTCTGATTGACTATGAGTAGAGATGTCGCGAATAGTTCGCCGGCGGACTGTTTCCGGCGAACATAGCATGTTTGCGTTCGCGGCGAACTGCGAACATATGCGATGTTTGATCCGTCCCCTATACTTTATCATTGAGCAAACTTTGACCCTGCACCTCACAGTCAGCAGACACATTCCAGCCAATCAGCATCATACCCTGCCTTACAGACCCTTCTACCTTATGGACAGCAGCCATTTTGGAATCATAACTAACTTGCAGTCTTACTGAGAGGAGGGAGTGTGTAGGTGATGCTGATTGAATAGGGAAATCAATAGCTAGGCAAGTTTATTCAGTGTCCAGTGCAGTGCTGAAGGACTCATCAGATCTCTGCTGTAAACACAGCACCCCAAAAAGCCCTTTTTAGGGCTATAACATCATTTTTTTTTTTTTTTTTCTGTCTAATCAAACTTCATTTGCCTGTCTCCCTGCTAGCCCCTGCTAGCAAGTATGTGTGTCAGGCTCACAGCTTATACGGTGTGTGCACAGTGCAACCAATACAATCTTGATTACTAGTTGTCCACTTTAAAAAAACAAAAACTTTTATTTTGTTAAATCTTAGTTCATTTGCCTGACCGCCAATCTAAGTTCATTTGCCTGACCGCTAGCCAGTGTGTGTGTCAGGCTTACAAGTATTGTGCCAAGTTCAACCAATCCAATCTAGTGGTGTACCAGCAGTCTACATTTAAAAAAACAATATTTTTATTTTCTTAAATCTAAGTTCATTTGCCTGACCGCCAATCTAAGTTCATTTGCCTGACTGCTAGCCAGTGTTTGTGTTAGGCTTACAAGTATTGTGCCAAGTTCAACCAAACCAATCTAGTGGTGTACCAGCAGTCTACATTTAAAAAAACAATAATTTTATTTTCTTAAAACTAAGTTCATTTGCCTGACCGCCAATCTAAGTTCATTTGCCTGACCGCTAGCCAGTGTGTGTGTCAGGCTTACAAGTATTGTGCCAAGTTCAACCAATCCAATCTAGTGGTGTACCAGCAGTCTACATTTAAAAAAACAATAATTTTATTTTCTTAAATCTAAGTTCATTTGCCTGACCGCCAATCTAAGTTCATTTGCCTGACCGCTAGCCAGTGTGTGTGTCAGGCTTACAAGTATTGTGCCAAGTTCAACCAATCCAATCTAGTGGTGTACCAGCACTCTACATTTAAAAAAAACAACACTTTTTTTCTGTGTAATCTAATTTCATTTGCCTGCCTGCCAGCGTGTGTGTCTTAGGCTCACATCGTATACTGTGCCCACTTGCCCAGTCAGTGCCACCACTCATATCTGGTGTAACAGTCAGTAGTGCACATTTAAACAAAGAATACAATTTTGAGTGTAATACATTGAATAGCAGTTACTTGTCTGCAAGCGTCTGTGTCAGGCCTACAGCGTCTACTCTGCCAACTTCTGCAAGTGCACAGTGCCACTCATATCTGTTGTCACAGTAGCTTGCACGCATAGTACCAATCTGTCAAAACCTGTAATGATGAATGAGGTCTAGAGAAGCCTGGTTACCTTATCCTCTACAGGTTGAGACCTAATGTTTGGGTGACTCCAGACCAACACATGAGTACAAGCAGAACACAAACTCAAAGCCGCCATCCTCCTCCTGGTCCAGCATCATCAGCCACATCAACCACTGCTGTCCTCCTTGCCCCCTCTCAACCATCCGCCACTCAGTCTCTCGCCTTGAGCCGTTCCTGCTCATCTGCCCATAGTCAGGTGCCTGTAAAGGACATGTTTGAGCGTAAGAAGCTAATGTCACAAAGTGCCCCAAATTTGAAGTGATACGACCAACCAAGCATCTTTTTCCATCTCCCGGTCCCAAAAATCCAGGCCTTATACAAGTGCCCTGATAGGTGACGTAACAAGTATTAAACTGATAAGAGTAGTACTTACAAACACGCCACTCCTATATGGTGGCACCTTTGATTGCACGCGCCGTGCCCCAAATTTGAAGTGATACGACCAACCAAGTATCTCCCGGTTCTAAAAATCCATGCCTTATACACTTTATTTAATGTTTGATTTACGTGTTATATCGATCCCTGCAATCAATGTGTTAATACATACACTGTAACTCGCATGTAATAGAATATCATATTTACGCATTATTGATATTGCATTATTGTGGAATGTGTGTCTGATCCCAACTTGTTAGATTTAGGGATGTAGAGTTTAAAAGAGATTTTACTGCCAAACTTGGCCAAGGATTTGTGAAAGCGACCTGCTTGAGATCATGATGCTTTTTGGGGAGAAAATAACTATGAACCTGATTCAATTGCGCTCTCGCATACTGGAGGCCGTAAGTGAGGTCACAAGTTAATTTGCTATTCCATTGGCGTCTTTTTGTGGGCTCCAAATGGGTTACGAGTTACGGCCTTGAAAACTTTGCGATGGTAAAACCTGTAACTTACAGCCTCCTGAAGCCTTTGATCTTTCACTTTTGGAAGAGTTACAATGGCTAAAATCGCAAATCGCTGTTCAATTGCTCCAATTCCCCAAGCCCGCAAATGTTTTCACACCCGTAAATGGCAAATGAAGGAGAAAATCCTACGAGTGCTAGATAGGACCCACAAGGGCGTTAAACACCTATTCATTGCACTGTAAATGCAAATAAAAAAACAATACTGCACTGTAAATAATGGGGAAAGTGATGAGACATTAGAATTAATTGCACAACAGTCTCAAGCTCACAAATCGGCAGTGTATGAGATTTATTTTTATTTTTCATTTTGTGGTTAAATCGATTTTAGGTATAAATGAGTTAATACATATCAGGCCACCCACATGGACTAGAACAGTATTGGCATTGATTTTCACCTGTAAAATTCAAGGGGAAAAAATAGAAAAAAGATAGTACTCAAATATAAGCTGTATCCTTAAAATTGGAGAGAAAAAGACTCTCCCAGTGATCAGCCATTGCAAGAAACAGGCTTTCGAATTAGTACTGTAACTTTTTTTGCAGGTTACAGGCCTTACAGGATGTTAGAATCACTAAAACCGTAAATCACTATTCAATTGCTACAATACCACAGTCTCAAGCCCGCAAATTGTCACCCTTAACTCGCAATCTCGCACATCGGCAGTCATTTTACGTTTGCGAATAGAAGACGCACCCGTAACTCGCAAGCTCGCAAATCGGCAGTGATTTTCTTTACGGTCGCGAATATAAGCCGCCCCCGTATCTCGCAAACTCAAAAATCGGAAAAAAGGTGTGGCTTATATTTGGACCAATACGGTATGTGGAAATGGTAAAAAAAAATGCTCTGCACAGAGGTCGCTACAGATCATTGCACCCTCACCCTTGATAAACAGCTAAGACAGGTGCATGTACTTCCAGTTATCCTAAACAAACACTTGATATTAACATAAAGGTTGTTTTACTAGTCAGCTATAGATATCTGGTAAATTTGATCTCAAGAGTTTTTATATTAACCAAGGCTACAAGGTAGGTGTGTTTCATCACACACATACAAATGTACACAGGGATGTGGTATTGGAGAGTTTAAATATGTTGATTCCATCATTCAATAAAGGTTCAGATATAGTTTCCACATATCCACAGTGTGAGACTATTTCTGTGTGTTTCATCCTGACTTGGGGAATGGTCTTGCCATGGGCCACTAGTAACCTGTATCCAGTATTCTCTGCCTGTATCTTTGGGACTTGCCCATTTGAGAAGCCATCTTTTGTGCCAAAGAGAACAGGAACTACACTATTCTGCTGGGGTAGGTTTGAACTAGGTTCATATCAAGCCCCCTTGAACAAGCAGATCGTGACACAGATCATCTCGTCGTCCTCCTCCTGAGGAATTTTTATGTGGACCAAGCCAAGGTCAGAACTGAGCATGGAACAACAGAATGGTTCAAGATTGGTAAAGATAGGAGTACCAGATCATCTTGTCCACCTCCTGAGGAATTTGTATGTGGACCAAGCCAATGTCAGAGCCGAACATGGAAGAACAGAATGGTTCAAGATTGGTAAAGGATTGCAACAAGGTTGTATATTGATACCTTATTAATTCAACTTATATGTGATGTACATCATGTGTAAAGCTGAAAGTGAGGAGGAAGTAAAGGGACTATTGATGAAGATGAAAGAAGGGAGTGCAAAAGGTGGCCTGCTGCTAAACGTTAGATAGATGGGGAAGAAGTGGAGGCAATGCCAAATTTTATTTTCCTGGGCTCCAAGATCTCGGCAGATGGCTACTGCAGTCATGAAATTAAAAAATGTTTGCTTCTGGGAAGGAAAGCAGAGATGGATAGATGACAGAGCTGGATATATGAGGTTATTGAAGTAATGAACATGAGCTTAATGGAGCATAGAGGGACAATGGCTGACAGATGGGCCTGGCATGATGTGGTCCATAGAGTCACAGAGAGTCAGACAAAACTGAATGACTAAACAACAACAAAACCTTTACACATGTATTTGAACTTCTATAAGTGTATACTTTCACATAAAAGCAACTTGTGTTTTGATGAAACTTCCTCTTTAAACTGTATTGACTTTTTTTTTGCTGAGAAAATAATGTTTCCTTTGGTAAGAGAATAAGTATGAACCTTAATTTGCAATGTATTACATTCTGGGAGAAAATCAATCAAAAGGTCACTGAAATGTATATATATGCAGAATACCCAACATATTAATTTGACCATAATCATGAGACAATATAAGCTTTATTTAGCTTCCAAAACACTTTCATACTAATCAGCTTGGTTTCCTGAAAGGACATGCAATCTGGTTTATCAACCATAAAAATGAATAGAATGTGATGGTTTCAGCCCTGATATGTAGTATGAGCACATTTGGTCAGTCATAGCTTCACATTCAATTTTGATAAACGCCGGCGTCTAAACTGCAATTTGAGAAGCTTTCATTGTATAAATTAGCCATAAATATTTAATGGACTAATTAATCTCCACATTTTTACATTGTGTTAAACAAAAACCCTATTCTGACCTTGTTTACAATAACAAACTTATATTTATGTAAGTACAACATTGTGCCAATACCCAAAATATGTTAAACTCAGCTCTTATAAACTGTTTTGGAAATGGCTGCCATCCAGTCCTGGTCAAGGTGTCACAGAACTGATGTATGACAGCTGTAAATAAGAAAAGAACATTGGCTCAAATTGTACATTCCAGGATGGTGCCAAGCTGAACACAGCAGAACTGATACTCTACATGGTAAGTAATACCTAGGGCTTCTAGTTTTTACATTTCTTTTTATTTCTGATACAGAATGTCCTTACTGTTTAAATAAGCATCTACAGAACAAATCTAGTGATAGATTATCTGCATTATGATATCTTTCAATAATCTAGCACTAGTGGATTAGGTAGCCTGGTACAAGAGATTTCTCATTTTACATTTCAGTTATATGTCAACAAAAATGTAAGCAAGAACTCCTTTTTATTGTAACATACACTTTAGTTTCTCCTGTGCTGAGAGAAATTATCTAAAATTACCCTTATAGGAAAATAGATTATTTAAAAATTGTTAAAGAAAGTATTTTTAGGTCTCAAAATGATCTGTTTCACAAAGACCAAAAATATAACTTTCTGTAATATAAGTGATGAGAAAGAAATGTATCATAATAAGATTATATCTTTAATAAATATTTAAATGTCACACAAATGAAAAACAAGGAATGGAGAATCCTACTTTTTACTCCTAATTAAATTATGATTGAATCCTTGTTAACTACTAACAAAGTGAGAAACTAAAAAAAATACACAAAGGAAGCTTAAACATCATGATTACAGTCATACCCTGCTTAATGCTACCCCTTTTGTAGCTAATTCACTTGACCTCCGCATGTGTGACTTGGTCCGCCTATACCATTAACCCCCGTTAACCCAATAAACACACAAACAACTGATGTATGGGTAATTACAGGCCACAGCTTTATTAACCATAACATAACAGGTACCATAACCTGACCTGAACCTGGGGCTGCATACCTTCCCCAGGACAGAGCTCATCCCCAGCCAGAGGCCCTGTGGAACCCCGTGCCCAAGAGACCTCTGGCATTGGCCCAGACCGGATACCTTCTCAGCTAATGAGCTCCGCCCTAAGGTGATGCAGCACCCCCGCCAAGCTGTGACAATATAAACATATTACACATATATAACACAGGGAGGGAGGGAGGGAAACTCTTCTCTGATTAATAGTTAAGTGCCCCAAGGCGGGAAAATCCCCCCCTATATAACCTGCCAATCCCCACCCACAAATTTAACTTGACCAATAGCTACCCAGCACCCAGCCCGGTCAAAACGCTCCTGTAACTAGGCAGTTCCAGGGTGCTGCCATGACCTCCGCATGTGTGACTTGGTCCGCCTATACCATTAACCCCCGTTAACCCAATAAACACACAAACAACTGATGTATGGGTAATTACAGGCCACAGCTTTATTAACCATAACATAACAGGTACCATAACCTGACCTGAACCTGGGGCTGCATACCTTCCCCAGGACAGAGCTCATCCCCAGCCAGAGGCCCTGTGGAACCCCGTGCCCAAGAGACCTCTGGCATTGGCCCAGACCGGATACCTTCTCAGCTAATGAGCTCCGCCCTAAGGTGATGCAGCACCCCCGCCACCCGCAAGCCCTACGGGCTCAGCACCGCCAAACAAAACCATGGCCTGCATAATACCCTCCTTCAAAGTGTAATTAAATAACTGAAGGCCAATTTCATTTAGTTGAACCCCGTCTTTCCCAAAGAACACGTGGGCCTCCGGGGTCTCTAGGTCCCTGTGCCTAATGGAAACCCCCCCCTAAACGCCTAACAAAAGATGCCATAATCTTGTTTATCCTTTTCCTGGCCTTGTCAAGCCTGGCATGATCAAATGCCCCCCACCAGCGTAACCTTGGTGTTATCTGGGACCAAATTACTAATAAGCCTGGGAACAATTCCCGCAGTCTGAGCAAATCCCTCTTCATTTTTGCGATAAGCTCCCGCATGGACATGGAACCTAAATCATTACCCCCTGCATGGATCAGCAGAATCTCCGGCGGAGGAGACGACCTAGCTAAACTAGCTACCCTTAATAAAACCTGCTCCCATCTCAAACCCCTGACCCCGAACCACTTAATTAATACTGCTTCCTCTGGAAAACCCAGCTGCCGGCCCCGATCAGTTATTCCTGCTGCCCTTCTGGCCCAATAAATGAATGAATGGCCTACGATCCATAACTGTATGGGGGTTCCTGCAATAAAACACATAGTATATACGTATCATAAAGTTTTATTGTTGCATTAACCAACATATTATGGACACTGAAGCAGTTTCTACTCCGTGTTCCATACTTTAAACTATGGTCTTTCCTTTGCCGGCATTTCTCTTCTACTCGTCCTGAATTTTCAATGCCATATGGGCAGTCCTCTATACCCAATACAGCTTTTGTTGACATCTGGGCAGCCCTATTACCCAGTGCCCCGGCACCCTTACTTTTTGTGATTCGGGCAGCTGTTCCATTACCCGTTTCTTATCAGGTCCTGCTCATAAGATCAAATTCCACCATTCCACTTGAAATGGTGTCTGCTCCACCTTCGCTAATGATGCTTCTTTCCTAAAACGTTCCCACTCAAACCTTGATAAGGAATCTGCAATCAAATTTTTAACCCCTGGGATATGAGATGCTCTAACTAATATATTTAACTGAAGGCACTTCAATACCAATTGCCTCAGTAGCCTAACTACTGGAGGCGAAGAGGCAGTAATAGAATTAATTGCCTGTACCACGCTCATGTTATCGCAGTTAAAGATAACATGATGATTTTTTAAACTATCACCCCACAAACAATATTGATACCAGAATAGGAAACAACTCTAGCAATGTCAGGTTCCTTGTCCACCAGTTCTCCTTCCAGCTAATAGGCCACGCCTGCGAACACCAACTACCCTTAAAGTAAGCCCCAAAACCCAGAGATCCTGCCGCGTCGGTAAACAACTCCAACACCTCATTAGCCACTGGTTCTTTCATAAACATATTACGGCCATTAAAATGTTCCAAAAATTCCAGCCAAATGCGGAGATCCGCTTTATGCTCCGCTGAAATCCTAATGTGATGATGTGACTGATTTACTCCTGCAGTAGCCAATGATAACCTCGTGCAAAATAGCCTCCCTATTGGAATAATCCTACAGGCAAAATTGAGTTTCCCGAGTAGAGACTGCAAAGACTTCAAAGTAACTTTTTTAGCTCCCAACACATTCGAAACACTTAACTTTAAAACTGTTATTTTATCCCTCGGGAGGCTACTCTCAAGTTTAACTGTATCCAGCTGGATCCCTAGGAAACACAAAATGTGGGACGGACCTTCCGACTTATCCTCCGCCAATGGTATGCCAAAATCCACCGCCAACTCCTGGAAGACTTGCATTAACTGGATGCAATCCAAAGAATCAGCAGCACCGATAAATAGAAATCATCCAAATAATGCACGACCGAGGACAAACCAGTCTTAACGCAGAGTACCCAGTGTAAAAAGGAACTACATTTCTCAAAATAAGAGCACGATATACAACAACCCATCGGTAGGCACTGGTCAACAAAAATCTTTCCCCCTATCTGGCAACCCAACAAATGAAAGGAATCCAGATTGACCGGAAGCAACCGAAAAACTGACTTTATGTCAACCTTTGACAACCAAGCCCCCTTACCAGCTCTCCTGACCAACTGAACCGCTTGCTTAACCGACGCGTACGAGACCGAGGACAACTCCTTGTCAATCCCATCATTAACTGATAGCCCCCTTGGGTATGATAAATGATGAATAAGCCTAAAAGAGCCCGGCTCCTTTTTGGGTACCAGGCCCAACGGTGATATTCTCAGGTTTTTTATTGGAACCTCGTCAAAAGGACCGGCCATTCTACCTTTTTCCACTTCACTGATTAGCTTACTCCATACCAACGAGGGATTTTCTCTAGCCGATCTTAGATTCCTTGGCCACCCCAGCGGGGCGGAAGCCAACGATGGGATAGAAAAACCTAACGAAAAACCCCTGAGCAACAACAAAGCGTCCTCGGACGAAGCAGCCCTACTGGCGTACCGCCTTAACCACCACTCCATCCTTTCTAATCGCACCGGGCTTTCCCCCTTTTTGTCCAAACTCGCCCACCTTTTGAGCTTTTGATCTCTTAAAGCAGCGAAAAAGAGGATGACCAGAGCCGCACTCTGAACACTCGTGTCTGAACTTACAAGAACCTCCCCAACTGCAAGAACCTTCATTATAAGCGAAGCAATACCCTTTTTTACCGCTAGTGGATACCGCCGGCTTAGGGCCAGCCCCCACCACCGGGCGCAAAGGTGTTACTATTTTTAACCAACTACCCATATCCCTATCATCCCACTTCATAGAAGGCCTGACTGCTAACTTCTGACGGAACTTTTTATCATATGCCCACCATGCTAAGCCTCCGTAAGTCCCATGAATACCTTCAATTTCATCCAGGTAACAAAACAATGCAGAACAAAATTCCGGATTACGCTCCCCAACTATACTGGCGTATATAACATAGGCCTGTAACCAATTACTAAAGGTCTTTGGAATCTTCCTGTACCTGCGCTTACGCTCATCTTCTTCTTTCTTTCCCTCATCCTTCTTCAAATCTGCCTTAACTTCTATGAAATTATCCAGCGGGAGAAGCGAGAATATCTCTATAGACTCCCATTCCAAATCCTTTCTTTCAACTCCTTAGCTACGTGTTCCCCGATAGGACCAATTGAACACAATGCTGATTTGTTCATTACTGTATCAGCTACCCTAATGCCTGCCGGGGAAACGCCTTTAGCCTGTACTCCATCACCTCCCGTAACCTCTGACTCCGTCCCTGTACCCGTTTCAGCAATACCTCCTGATGGAACCGCCCCTATCCCTTGACTGATAACCATATCGGGACCTACCCATGCTACCCCTGGTCCCAAGCTTTTCCTCTTTTCCATCTGTGATAATAAATTCTGCAAGTGAGCTACCACCTTTTCCAAGCTAACTTGTGTATTGTCAGTATGTGTGTTTTGCATGTCTATAAATTCACCTGTGGTATGCCTCTTGTCGGTTGCTGACGCAGAGGCTGTGGGGGCCGCTGACGTGTTCGTCTCATTCCGTTCTCCTGCTTGTCTGGAGAAGGGAAGTTGCTTGCTCCTGTCTGGTGTCGCCTCCTTTCTTGCACTCCTTTTTACCCTCCGGTCCTCCCCGGAAGGCAGTCTCTGGTCCTTTCGTTCTGTTGTATCTCTGTTGCACCTGGAACGAGGATAAAAAGATCTCCTCCCTCTTTCATCCCTTTCATGCTCACCTCCATATCGAGAAAGCGGTGGAGACCGCTGCCTTGACCTTGACCTCCGCCTGGGGGAGGGCGTTCCCCTGTTCCTGCGAGTAGGTGAAATATATCCTCTGCTCTGCCGATATGTTCCCACCGGCGACCTCCTATCTCTGCACTCAGATGGTACACCTGCACGCCTTTCTTTGTCCATTCTGCCTCTTGTTGCTTCTACCCGCCTCCTTGAGCCTGGCGATAGGGGCTGGTCAGGCGCCACTGAAGACCTTACAAACTCCTGATGCCGTCTGCTCTGCATTCTTCCCGGATCAACACCCGGTCGTGACCTGCTCCTGGTGGATGTCCCTTCCTCCGGATCAGCATATGTGGAAACAGGGCACAACAAAGCAGGAACAGCAGCAGTGGACACAAACCCAACTTCAGGCTGTAACTCCTCCTCCTCTTCACTCCCACTTAATACTTCCTCCATACTATTAGCTTGTTCTAAGCTGCCAGAAAAACTGCTAACTTCTTCCCCTTCCTTGTTGTTGTCCCACGGCTCTTCTCTACCTCCTTCTACCATAAATTCCACTGTTGCTGAAAAATCCTTAGTAGCTCTAGGACCCCCTTTATTTATGCTGCCCTGCACACTTCTCAGAACCCTACTATGCTGCTCTGACTGCCCTCTGCCTGTCAGTCCCTTCCCCCTGGCCTTTGATATGCCTGCTCTCTGCTTCCCCTCCACTGTCTCCTCTGTGCTGCCCCTCTTCTGTGCATCCTCCTCACCTGTCTGGCCCCTGTTGTGGCTTATTGCTTGCCCTGCAGACCTCAGCGACGCTGACCGTGTTGCTGTTGCTGCTCCTTGCTCAGACCTCCTGTCAGGCCTTCTGGATGCTTCCTGGTGCTGCAGCTGCTCTCTGGATCCTGTGGAATCCTGCAGGACTCCGGTAAGTCCCTCTTCCATGCTTCTTCCTTCCAGGGGTCTTCAGGGTAGGCTGCGCCCCTCTTGTCACTGCGACCCTCCTCTTCAGGGGTCCACTTCTGCCCTTCTTCTAAACTCTTCTCTGATTAATAGTTAAGTGCCCCAAGGCGGGAAAATCCCCCCCTATATAACCTGCCAATCCCCACCCACAAATTTAACTTGACCAATAGCTACCCAGCACCCAGCCCGGTCAAAACGCTCCTGTAACTAGGCAGTTCCAGGGTGCTGCCATTAGCGCTGTTTCCCTGTAATTCCTCACTTTGTGCTAAAACCTGCTATTTGCTGTTTTTTCCTTGCAGGACCCTGTTTAGCGCTCAGAACAGTGTCACAGCATTAAAGGAGACAATAGAAGTGAGAGAGAGAGGAAAGAGTCATAGTGGAGAAAGAAAGGCACACAAAAGACCCCCTATTCCCACCTCCAACATCCAGAGAAAGAGTACAGAATATTTTCCTTATTCCCTTGTTTCTCATAATGTGGTTGTTAATTGCTAATTGCCTTAGAAAATCTATATTAATTGTATTTTTTGTACTATTTTAGAGACAATGACTGAGCGCGAGGAAGATCAGGGTAAATTGAAGCTCTAGAGCATTCCTCTGGATGTGAAGATGCAGGTGCTGGACCGCTTGTAGAAAGGAGAACGCAAAGTAGACATCAGAACAGATTTAAAAACAAGAAGAAGATCAAGGCTCTGGCAACAACCAGCACTGAATCTTCTGCAAAGAAGAATACCTGATCCAGATGCTACGAAATGGAGAAGCGGCTGTCAATTTGGATTGGTAATGAGAGAGCGCAACATGCCTCTCAGCCAGGCTATTATCAGGGAAAAGGCCAGAAGCATCTATGGCCATATCCAAAGCCAAATGTTACCTAATGCTTCTCAGCCAGCAGAGGTTGGTTCAACTGGTTTACGAAGAGGAACAACCTCTACAACATCAAAACAACGGGAGTAGCAGCAAGCTCTGACACCAAAGCTGTTGCGGCCTTTCCAGCTACTTTATAGGATATTGTGGACAGAGGCAGTTATCTACCAGAGCTGGTCTTCAACGTTGGCAAGACAGGACTGTTCTGGAAGTGAATGCCAAGCCACACCTTTATATCCAGTGAGAAGAAAAAAAATACCGGGTTCAAAGCAGCCAAAGACTGACTAACCCTTCTTCTGTGTGGAAAAAAGCTGTGGCAACTCCAAGATCAAAGCATTGAGGGTATACCACTCAATAACACCTAGAGCCATGAAGGGCATTCCTAAATTCACTTTGCCGGTCATTTAGAATTTCAATTGTAAAGCTTGGATCACAATGGACATCTTCAAGAATTTCAGCAAGCATTTCAGTCCATCTGTGCAACGCTACTGCAGGATTAAAGGGATTAAGGCCAAAGCAGTCAGGTTAATGGACAATGCTTCAAGCCACCTTACCAACTTGGCTGAAATCCATTGCTGAATACCAGTGGAAGTAGTTTTCCTGCCACCCAACACTACTTCAGTCAATCAGCAAATGGATCAGGGGGTCATTGCAACCTTCAAGGCCTATTCTCTTCACTGAATATTCCTCCAGACTATTTACCAAACAGACAGCAAAGACAAACAATCCATGATGGATCTCTGGAAAAACTATACCATCATGCAGGCCATAATGAACATCAATTTGTCCTTGAAGGAGGTGACCCAGCAATCTTTCAAAGCAGTGTGGAGGAAGATATGGCCAGAGCAGTGTGTGGATGTGCACCCAGAACAGCACATCATAGCGGAGATAGTAGACCTGATAAATACAGCTGGAATGGGAGATGCAGGCTCCCAGGACTTGGCACAAGATCCAGGCGACAGCCTGACCAAAGAGGACGTTCAACATATGGAGGAACAGGGCATTGAGGAAGCCCAGGAAAGCAGTGGCTCTGACACAGAGGAACGAAAATAACTTTACCGTGAGTTCGTCCATCCATGACCTTATGGATGATTTTGTGGCAAATGTTCAGGACACTGTGAAGAGCAGACATGGGATGCAGTGTTGTTGTGGCAGTGTCTTGCTACCAGCATCTGCTGGATGGCCGCAGAAAAAAAAAAAAGATGTCCCTGGACCAGTTTGTCTAAAAAAAAAAAAAGCCAGAATGGAGAATGAGCCTGAAGTTTCCACATCTGCTATTTAAAGTGGACTGCTCTGTGTGCTGTTATTTTACATTATTTTTGTGTTTTTGTTCCATGATTCCATGAGTTCCCCTATCCCTATCTACCTTATGTTAAAATTACCCCATTTAGAGCTGTTTTGCTTAACACTAATATTGTCCAGAACCTATCTATAGAGCTAAAAGGGGTCTTTGTGTGCCAAGTAACTTGACATCAGTGGCTATTTTATTTTTTAATTTGCAAATGTAGAGTACCAGGTTAGTTTTTAGTGGGATATAAATTGACAGTGAAACGTGCACATCACATACAAACATTTGTCAATTTAATCCTTGGGGCTGCACCTAACTGTGAGCATAGCCTCCAAAAGGTGAAAACCAAACATTTCTAGTAATGCTCTGTGTTTGGTTAGATACTCCAATGGCAAGAACATATGATAACATTCCCACTTGAGTTAGGAGGTTATATCAGCTCAGGCATCCCACTAGTTCATATTCATAACATGTGGACCAACTGACAAATAGAAAATATCAAAAGCAGTAAAATAGCATGTTCACACAAAGAGCATCATGAATGTGATTTTAGCCAATTCATTTAAAGGTATATTAAAGTTTCAGAGCTTCCAACAGTTTATTAAAAAGCTCCCCTTTCCTGTTTTATAAATATTAATGAAACTGAAAAATTCAACCTAATTTTATATTTATTTTGTTTTATTTATCTTTTTGATATGCATCCCAACATGCCTATGTAGGCACCTTGTACCTACCAACAAGGAAAGAACATTTAGGTACAGGTTTGAAGCCATTGGTAAGACTCCCTCCCCACCTGTTTCCTCCTAGCTTTAAGTTCAAACCAATCATGGAGGAGGGAGAGAGAGAAGGAATAGGGGAATACAAAGGACTATAATTGCTGCCACACACATGCAATGGGGATAGGGAGCTGCTGACAGACTGGTCATGCTTCCTAGGGACAGCATGACAGCAGGGGACAGGATAATGCTAATCCTGGACAACTTAATGTGCCATGGCTAGAAGAGGACAGGAACACTCAAGGGCAGTCTACATAGGAGATTCCCCAGGTGGATGCTAGATAATGCTTTTCTTCTGCTCTAGGGGGTGGGGTGTTGTCTCAGTATCCATCAGATAGCATTACTGTGATACAGCAATGAGAGGGAGCTCTAGAGTAGAAAACACACATATTTTAAATAACATTATCTATAGTTTTAAAGTATTCCATAATGGGAACACAAACATATTTGATATGTTTGTATTTGGGGGGGCACCTAAGAAGCCTTTGCCTAGGAGCGCCACTGGTGTAAATCTGTCCCTTACTCTAGCATGTATTCCTCCTCCTAATGGTACTGCGGCTTCTCCTCCACATGTTGCTTTTTCTCCTCATACAATGGATTCTGCTTGTGCTCAGGCTCGAGCTCAGGCTTAGGCTTGGCTTCAGCCTCTTCGACTGAGACATCGGATGTCCTTTGAGTTGAAATGAGATATCAACAGTATATTAGATTAGAACATTAGATTATCATGTGATCTCTGTGTATTGATTTCACAATGTGTTGATCCTGGATGGTTACATTAATTACTATTGTACAGATGTTTGTATTTTTTTTAAGAACACTGTACTACCTTGCTTGCTGAAATTAATAGCAATGAGGGAATAGATGGTGCTTACAGTTTACTGAAAGAACCTCTAGCTACGCAGTTTCCACATTCAGAGCCCTATGTGCTTCAATTGGCTGTTCAGTTCTCCATCTTTTCATTGTCTCTCACAGTCTCTGGAGAGCATGTTGTGGCAATCCTTTGATACACCCCTAGCCCTCTACATCCTCTTCACCTGTATTTGTTTAATTGCATAATCATTTGTCATTATTTGAATAGTATCTCCTTTCTGAAATAATTTCATAGTTCCTAGAAACATAAAGGTGAGAAAAGGAAAGAGGAAGAAGTAGAGAAAAATAAAAAAAAATTGTGGTAAATTTTGTTATTTTGAAGGGCAAGCAGCGGACATTTCAGAATTAATTCAGGAAACGGCTAAAAATATCTGAAGGAGGAGATAAATAGCTCAACATTCTTTTAAAATGAGTCAGTGAAAATTATTTGATATCAAACATAAAAAAGGATTCAAAAAAAGAATCATACAAAATCTGACAATATATAATCAGAGATGGCTAGGATCTCAAAAACGTTTTTTTGACTATTGTTTGACAAGGCCAAAAAAGAACCATGACCAATTGTTTAAATATTATTATTGAAAAGCTTGATAGCTAAATTGAAAATTACACTAAGAGAAGAATTTGCGCTGTCCTACACTCGTTTGAAAAAAATAAGTGTAAATCGTAGGGTATGGGACTATTGAATTATAACCCAAACGTGACAAAGTGGCTGCTAATAATAGGGAGTTATTGTAGAAAAATAAGTCTCTGGAACAAAAACAAAATACAAGTTGTTACTTCAAAGTTGAATACATTTGAGGACAGCTAAGGCTTAGGTGACTCCTGAAAATATACAGTCAACTGATTTGGAAATAATTGTGATATCCTTTTGTTTTACATCTAATTGGGCCTGGAGAGAACAGCGAAGACTGTTGTTGACAGAGTTCATCACCTTCCTGGAGGAACTCCAGAGATCTTAAGGTCTCTAAGAGAGATTAAAAACACAAAGATGTAGAAAACCTCAGAGAAATTAATGTTGTTTACAAATGGGATTATCCAACAACGTTAATAAAAAAAGTGTATACTCTTTTCCTGTTTCTTTGTAAGCAATACAGGTTGATTATTTAATCCAAAGGGTCAGGGACACAATTGGGTTGTAGCATTAAAACCTTTTTTACACCATAAAAAGAGCAATTATATTTCTGATTGCCTAATTTTAAAAGTGTTACTTAAGTACATTTGAACACAATGCATTCAGAAAGAATAAAGGTAATGTTATCTCTTGTATGCACCGGTAAAAATAAGATACTTTTGGAATAAACTCAGGTGGTAATCTGAGAAGAATTGTATCTTCAAAAATTGCATGGAAAGGTTTAGCAAACTTGAGTGTTTTGTAGCTCTTTTATATACCTAGTTGAAATGACAGTGATCAAGAATGTAGTTTTAAGTGTTAATAGATGCTATACATCTTCAAAATTATGTCACTAATGCATTAAGTACCAAATGATGTCACATTGTGGACAAGATTGTGGAATTCTTGGTTGTAAAATTGTTACTCACTCAGGAACCATTTAATCAATACAGTATCTGTTAAGGAAAGTTGAAGAAATGCACTTAATATTGAAGGCTATTTGCAAAAAGTCAAGAATATTTAGAGGCTCAATGTGAGATGTCTGCAATGTTCTTTTTAGAGGCTGAAAAGAATAATGAGGAGACAAGGCTACGTTGTTATTTTGGCACCAAAACAGACCCATTTGAAATATTTTTCATATACATTGGGACATGAGACTTTGCAACTATTTAAAAAGATTATGAATAACTCTACCTAAAAGTCCTGCACGTTACATTATTTGCCTTTCACACCTCAAGCTGCTAGATATATCCTTTGCACATTTTCGCAAAACCACAGACCTTACTTTGCTTTTAAAAATCTTTCCTTAAAGGCACACGAAAGGGACGATTTACTGACATTTTCAGCAAGCTCTTCTTGGTCCTGCTGGAACTATCATTACCTCATTGGCGCTTTCCAATTTTGACATTTTGTAGCATTGTTAGTATCAGAGGAAATGGTGGAAAAAATGCATATTAGGTAAAAAATCCACGGTTAAGAATCAAAAGCCAACTATTGATAGTTTCTGTTATCTGTAGAAATATAGATGATGGCTCCCCCAGTAAGATTTGAGAGTGACTTATAGTTTATTAAAATGTTCTCTTTACCTCTGATGTGAAGCTCACAAAGTGTTTTTTTTTTATTATTTTATATCCATATAAAAACTGTTGTTACTAAATGTTCTACTAGCACACATCCCTGATCCCCTGTCTATTTAATAAGGTTAATACTGCAGTATTGTCAGACTGATTGAATGATTTAAAATCAGTCAGATTGATTGGTTCTCTGAAGGATAAAAGGGCATTGCATGTTATTCTTCACTTTAAGGCCCAGAATGATCAAAGGATGAATGATTTGCCTCAGTTCCCTAGCGTTCAGAATTGAAATCCGCAAATTTATCAAATGGCAAGTGTGACTTCATCAATAGTGAATGGATTTGTATTCAATTGGAGTATTGCTTGTAATGAATGGCATATGTGATGGGTTTCAAGGGAGACATATTACATAATATAAAATAATAATACGTATTTATGTATATGTATGGTAATTGAATAGTCATAGAATAGTGATAATTATAGCAATAATAATAACAATAATACATACTAAGGTTTATAATACTAATTTGATAATAGTATAACATATATGTATGCAGACACACAATTAATTATATATTATATATATATTATATAGTGTTATTATATACATTATTATTATTATTATTATTGTTATTATTGTTATGCTGTGTTGCAAAGCAGCCTGGGATATGTAGTCCCTTTCTCTCTCTATATTTGTGCTCTGATTCAGTTGTAAGCTCAGACCCCAACCAATCATATGATTCCATCCTGCAGCAAGTACTTCATTTTGAAAGGTCAAACTCCAAATCTATGCATACTTGGTTATGCAAGCTTCCTGTGGGTGTGGAAAGCTGAAATTTACTGTCATGCCTATATCTTTGTACACTGAACTTATCTATATAACACATCTTTTTCTGATAATCACTGCCTGTCGCTTACAAAACATTTGTAACTCAGGAAATGTATATATACCTTTAAGGAACATAGGAAACGCCAATCATCCAGTGCTGTGTTTCCTTTTTTTCTAATTGAGAATGACAACAAGTGATGATAATATTTTTTTTTTTTTGCGAGACTGGCATCATCTTTGCAGAAAATACATGCATTCAAGTCCAATATACTGCTGGGATTAATAAGGTCACATGTTCCAACATTGACATGGTGAATTGAATTGTAACATATTAAGGTTTTTCATTTTGTCATGGTTAATTAGTTTGAGTTCTATCTGAAGTTAGAATTATGCTTAGAAATTGTAACTCACCACTTGTTTTATCATCTGTTGTGTTTTCTAAGCACTTAATGAATATGAGTCTCTAAATTGTTTTAAAAATCTGATTTTTCTGATTAAACATTCATCTAGAAAAAGAATGACTAAATGGACGGGCCATTATATAAAGGACCAAATGTAGTAAGTTGCACAAGGTGTCAAGTTACACTGATAAGGACATAGAAAAAGGGATGGTAAAAATGTGAAATGAGTATCAGCATTTTCAACATTGGTATCAGAATTATCTGGGCAGCCATTGAGACTGGAGATGAGGGAGAGCTACTGGAAACTGCTGTGGAGGGAGAGGAAGAGATTGCAGCACACTGATGCACGTGGTGATCTCTCTCCTCCTATACTGTACTGTATATATAAACACCAATTCATCCCTCATTTTTTTGCCTTTATTGCATACCAAGTTTAAAAATGTTTCCATTTTTTTAATATATTTTTTGGCAAAATTGCAAAACTGGGTCAGTGACCCTTCCTTATGCGGGAGACTTAGCGGACTGTAGTGGGTAAAATTACTAGGATTGTTGTACCCCTCATAAAAGCATGGACCAGCGTAGTTCGATCCTCTGAAGGAATCAACTGCTTAATATATATCTAATCTCTAAGATACAGGACTATCAAAACAGGGACATTAGTCATCCTAAGGGTAAAAAAATTATACTGAATTTGGGAATATACATTTAGTTGAAATTCCTAGGCTGTAAAAAAAATCTGAAAACATAAATGACTGCTGTAATAGAGATAAATATTAAAATATATACAGCTGTTGTAATACATAGCAAGGGAGACTTACATTTAAAATAATACTTAATACTGGGTGTCATTTTCCTTTTAAGTTTTATTTAAAATTTAACCTCCTGCTATTATATTTGTATAATGCTATAGTAGCTGAGAATGGAAGTTTCTAGTGTGAGTTAGAATTTCAAATGGCCAGGGATTTGCATTTCTTCTGAACCAATTCAGCAGTCTGTACTTGTATTCAATGTATAAGGGTGAAAAAAGCAATGCTATTACATGTGTATATCAAGTCCTAATGATGTCGCTATACAAGCATTTTAGGAGCCACTGCGTTAGAAGCTTCTGAGGGAGTGGCAGAGACTTCTTACAAATTAATTGTTTCATTAACAATTGAAGGATATTAGCTAATGTGCCGGGCAATCTGTTGTGGCAAGAAAATGAATTACAGTAGGTGTAAATATGGTTGCAGTAATGAATGAGAGGTCGTGCATTTTGTGTTAAGTGATAACTCCTTCTTGTAAGATTTATGATGCAGCAAACAATAGGAGGGTCTGGTGAAAATGTGTTACCAGAAGATAGGAAAACACATAATTAAATAATAATAATAATTAAACACAATGAAAAATAAGCATAATTAATGAATACAAACCATAACTAGCAAGTTGCTCTGCTTTTGTAGAGTGTACTTAGTATACAACAACCATGGCCCTCATTCAATTGCAATTTGGCTAATTGAAAAGGGCTCTAAATAAGCGCATAACATATATATTTTTTTTTAAGTTTTTAGTTAGTAAACATCAATCCAAAACCATGCTTTTCACTAACAAAAAACTTCTTTAAAAAAAATATGCTATGTGCTTATATAGAGCCATATTCAATTGGCAAAATTGCAATTGAATGAGGGAACATTGGCAATTACTAAAAGGTGCTTTTTATAACTAAATAGGAATGAGATGTATTGTTGGTCTCTAAATTAATGATAACTCAAAGTTTGCAATGCATTGTTGTAGCAGTTTAAGAGGTTCTGTAACATAAGATGCATAATCATTATTTAAAATCTTTAGTTCACTTAAATGTACACAAAGTAGCTGCCATTTTAGGCATGTTATTATGTTAAAACGTTACCTTTTGTTTACTAGCATAGCTGCAGTGGCAGAACTAGTGCAAATTTTCATTTTGTGTTGGGGCCCTCCAACCCTGGGGTCAATTTATATATATATATATATATATATATATATATATATATATTGTGACAAGGACAGCCGCGTAGAGCGGTGGTTTCTTGAATTGGGAACAGATACGTTCTTGTAGTGCAGCAAACGGGTTTATTACGAAACAAAAAACAAAGTGTAGCAGTAACTGCTTAAAAAATGAAAATAAACATCTGCATTTACATACTAACTGTCACGCAGGAACGCCCTGTCTATACCTGTGCGGCTTATCTGCAACAGGGCCAAAACTTTACACCACGGTGTCTTCAGGACAGAGCTCCAACACCGTTGCACTCAGAAAGGAGTAATTTCAAGGAAATAACGCCACCTAGTGGCAAGGAGTAATTTACTTTAACTAGCGCCACCTAGTGGCAAGGACACCGGCCCGCCCTACTATCCGAGTGTCCTCCCCCCAGGGCCGTATTCAGAGTACTCGGGTACTCAAACAGAAGAAAAAAAGTCACATTAGTAATGCTCAGTCTTTTTCCCTGGGGGGTTCTCTTAAGGTAATGGTCCAGTGACCGGAGGCTTTGAGATTATGGTACAGTCCTCTTATTAAAGCAGTGCAGGTCACAGCAGTCCACTATATCCCACCGGTATATGCAACAAAAGATCTTCCCTTCAACTCCAGCGGCACTGGTATGGCTCACCCAGCAGTATACTTAGGACTGAGGTCCCCTTTGGTAAGAACTTACTGTGTTTGCAGTCTCTCACTCAGGCTCTGGTATACAGCAGGACTTTTACCTTGCAGCTCCAGGAAACTGCAGGATTCCACTCACAACGCCGCTTCTCCAAAAGTTCACCTTGGTTATCTGCGCAGCTTTTCAGGCAGCTGACTGTTCTCTCGGCTAGCGGCCCTTGGCAGGCTCCTCACAGCTTGTCTCCTAGCTAGGCCTCAGCTTCCGGATTCAGCTTCTACACCACTCAGGCCACAGTCGAATTAGCAGCCTCTTCAAGCAGCACACCCCCCTCCCCTTCACTGGGACTTCCTGGGGTTTTTATAGTGTAGCACTGGACCAGGTGAAGTCAAGTGCTTTAATTCCCTGAGAGCTGGACACAAGGAGCGGTACAGCCTATAGCTTATATACCGGTCCTCTATGATCTGACCCCGGCTTCTCCTTACATTCTCACACATACCCCCCCCCCCCTCAGCTCAACGACAGGGAGGTGAGCGTCCGCCGAGAGGCAGTGGATCCGGGAGAGGGCATCAGCGTTGCCCTGGAGAGTTCCTGCCCTATGAATCAGGTCGAAACTGAAGGGCTGCAGGGATAAGAACCCCCTCATCACTCTGGCATTCGTTCCTTTATTCCGGTGCATCCACTGCAGGGGAGCGTGGTCCGAGATCAAAGTGAAGCACCTTCCCAAGAGGTAGTATCGTAGGGTATCCACGGCCCACTTTACTGCTAAGCATTCCTTTTCCACTACGGAGTACTTTCGTTCTCTTGGCAGCAATTTCCGGCTGACATAGAGCACCGGGTGTTCCTCTCCATCCAGCACCTGTGATAACACGGCCCCCAACCCCACCTCGGAGGCATCAGTCTGCAGCAAAAATCGTTGGTCGAAGTCTGGTGCTATTAAGACTGGCTCCTGACATAGTACTGACCGAAGAGTATCAAAGGCTGCATCAGCCTCCGGGTTCCATCTCACCGTCTCTGGGAGTTTAGCCTTGGTAAGGTCAGTTAGGGGGCTGCCAGGGTGGCAAAGTCTGGGATGAATCTGCGATAGTATCCGATCAGACCCAAAAAGGCTCGTATATGCCTCTTCCGTAGAGGTTTCGGCCAGGCCCATATGGCTTCAACTTTATTCAATTGAGGTCGAACCAATCCACGACCTACAACATACCCGAGGTACTTTACCTCTGTTTTCCCAAGATTGCACTTGGCCGGATTTACTGTAAGCCCCACCTGCTGAAGTATTTTGAGGACTCTTTCGAGTTTTTCTACGTGGGTATCCCAATCAGGGGTATATATTACAATGTTATCTAAGTACGCTGCTGCGTAGCCCCGGTCGGGTCGCAGAAGTTTGTCCATTAAACGCTGGAAGGTGGCCGGGGCTCCATGCAACCCAAATGACATCACGTTATAGTGGAACAGTCCCTCCGGTGTACAGAATGCTGTCTTCTCCTTGGCAGACATGGCTAAGGGAACCTGCCAGTAGCCTTTCATGAGATCCAACGTGGACAAAAATCGGGCCTTGCCTAAGTTATCCACCAACTCATCAATCCGGGGAAGTGGGTAAGCATCCCATTGGGATATGGCATTTAATTTCCTGAAATCGCTGCAAAACCGTGTGCTCCCATCAGGCTTTGGTATGAGGACGATGGGACTGCACCAATCACTGGATGACTCCTCAATAATTCCATCTAGCAGCATCTTCTGTACTTCCTTTCTTATTTCTTCCCTTTTTGCTTCTGGTATCCGATATGGTTTAATCCTTACTTTAACGCCTGGTGCTGTAATGATATCATGACAAACCACCGTGGTCCTCCCTGGATACACTGAAAAAACGTCCTGATTACGGGTAATCATCTGTACCACTTCAGCCTTTTGTAAAGGAGACAATTCGGCGGAGATTGGTATCTCGGTAACGGGTTCCTCCAACTCAGAAACAGGGGAGGCAAAACTTACTTCGGCTTCTCTCTCTCTCTCCAGGCCTTTAATAAATTTATATGGTAAATCTGTTTGGGTTTCCGGTGATCAGGTTGCTTGATTTTGTAATTAACATCTCCAATGGCTTTTATGACCTCATAAGGCCCCTGCCATCGGGCCAGTAGCTTGCTCTCAGCAGTAGGGACTAACACCATTATCCGATCTCCTGTCTGAAACTTCCGAACTTGAGCGATGCGGTCATAATATGTCTTCTGTTGAGCCTGGGCCTGTTCCATGTTTTCCCTGACTAAGGGTCTGACTAGGGCCATTCTTTCTTTTAGGCTTTGGACATATTCAATGATATTCTGCCCTGGCACTCTTTGCTTTTCCCATTCTTCTCGGACTGTGTCTAGGAGTCCCCTAGGATGGCGTCCATACAGGAGCTGGAAGGGTGAAAACCAGGTGGAGGCCTGAGGTACTTCTCGTATGGCGAATAGAAGGCAGGGGAGCAGCAAATCCCAATTTTTCCCGTCCCGGTCAACGACCTTCCGTATCATACTTTTTAAGGTGCGGTTGAATCTTTCGACCAGTCCGTCTGTTTGGGGATGATAGACCGAGGTCCGCATAGCTCGGATTTGCAGCAGTTTGCATAATTCAGCCATGAGTTTAGAGACAAAGGGAGTGGCTTGGTCAGTGAGTATTTCTTCCGGGATGCCTTCTCTAGAGAACAAGAGAAAGAGTTCTTTGGCCACGCTCTTCGAGCTTGCTGTGCGTGATGGGAAAGCTTCGGGGTACCGGGTTGCATAATCTAAGATTACCAGGATGTACAGGTGACCCCGGGAGGTTTTTTCAAGTGGCCCTACTAGATCCATTGCAATTCTTTGGAAGGGTTCATCTATGATAGGTAGTGGTACCAGCGGAGCCCTCAGGCTGGGTTTTGGGCTTGTCAGTTGGCAGTCAGGACACGACAAGCAATATCTTCTTACTTCCTCGAATATCCTGGGCCAATAAAATCTTTTTAAGATACGGTCCATGGTTTTGTCTACACCTAGGTGACCCCCCAGGAGTTGGCTGTGGGCCAAATCCATGACTTTCCTTCGGAAATTCTAGGGTATAAGCAACTGCTCCACAACCTCCTCAGCCGTCTTTATAACTTGGTAGAGGAGGTCATTTCGGAT
Source organism: Discoglossus pictus (assembly GCA_027410445.1). NCBI lineage: Eukaryota > Metazoa > Chordata > Amphibia > Anura > Alytidae > Discoglossus > Discoglossus pictus. The sequence goes on along the minus strand of CM050165.1, from coordinate 301,825,181 downwards.
TATGAAATATGGACCTGTAGAATGTTCTCTTCCGGGTACCTGGTTGCCATTTACCTCTGCAGCCTCTTCTCGTATTCTCATTAGCAGGGGGTCATTTGCTTGGCTTTGGCCAAAATTTTCTGTATTCCCTACTCGGGGAATTTTCTCTACCATGGGGTTTTCACCCCGGGGGAGGCTTGTGTCGTCCATCGTAATTTCTCTTTCTGTTCCTTCATTGGGTCTGTACTGAGAGGCTGCTAGAACATCCCCTTGGATCTGTTTGTTTTTATACTCAGCTCCCAATCTTTTCTGTTTTCTTCTTTCTTTTTTCGATTTCTTGTTTTTTGGTCGGGAAGAGAACAGGTCAGGATATTCGAATGGGAATTTTTCTCCAAGTTCTCCCATGGAGCTGACCGGTTTATCCTGTCTGTTCTCCTTAATCTGTGGAGGTTTCATCTGAAGCAGACTGTCGAAGTCAGGGAAGTCTCGTCCCAAGACTACAGGATATGGGAGTCTAGGAACCACGGGGCCTGTCATTTTTGCTTTGATCCCTTGTACCTCTATGTGAAACGTCTGGGTGGGGTACGTCATGACTGTGCCATGTACACAAGCGATGCCCATTTTCTTCCCCGTTCTGGTACTGAGGGGGACCCTGTTTTTTTCGGATATTAAAGTGACTGCACTCCCAGAGTCTATCAGGCCCAGTACCCTCTTCCCGTTAAGTAGGACTTCCGTTGTAAAAGGGTGTACTGTCTCTGTTAGTCCTACAAGTGTTATTAGGTCACATTGAAGCGTTTTAAGTCCGAGCTCACATTGCATGGGTTCCTCCGGATTAGGGCATTGCGCGGCTATATGACCAGGCTCTCCGCAATGAAAGCCCTTGAACCTGCTTTCAAATGTTCTTTGTCTTCCTATTGGGCTGTATGAGGGTCTTTCTTCTCCTCTCTGCCTTCTGGGTTCCCTCTTATCGGGCCTTTGGACATCGGTTGGGGGTCCCCTGAAACTGCCAGTGTCTCTATCAGCAGGCCTCCTTCTCTCAGATCGGATTCTTCTCTCTTCTGGAAGTATAACCAGCCTGGGATTCTCAGATACTTCTCTACAGGCCTAATAACGTTCTGACCAATCAATCATTACCTCCATGGTTGTAGGGCCCCCTTGACCAACCCAATCTCTAATCTCTTTGGGCAAGGCCCTCCAATAGCGATCCAGGACTAGGGTTTCCACTATTTGTGCAGGAGACTTCAAATCAGGGCATAACCATTTCCTGGGGATATGGAGGAGTTTATATAGTTGTTGCCTGGCTGGTTGTTGGCGACTATAACTCCACTGATGATATCTTTGGGCCCTCACTGCAGGGTTTACCCCTTCGTGGGCTAGGATCTCCCTCTTAAGTACTGTATAGTCTGAGGCCTGGTCAGCCGTAGGATCATAATAAGCCTGCTGGGCGTTGCCAATGAGGAAAGGAGTGAGAATTTCGGCCCACTGAGCTTGAGGCCAAGCCTCATGCATTGCAATTCTCTCGAATGACAATAAATAAGTCTCTATGTCATCCTCTGGACTCAACTTGGGCAACCGGTGGCTGGCTCTAACTCCTGCATCAGGTTTCGGACTCAAGGAAAGATTTTCAAGAACGGCCTGGGTCTGGTTCACTTGAATGGCCAACAGCCTGTTAGTCTCTTGTTGAGCCACAGCTCCCATCGTTAACGACCTCATCAGTTCCTCCATGTTGGAGGTGGAGCAGTCCTTGGTACCAGGACGAAATTAGAGATCCCACTTCTGACACCAGTGTGACAAGGATGGCCGCGTAGAGCGGTGGTTTCTTGAATTAGGAACAGATACGTTCTTGTAGTGCAGCAAACAGGTTTATTACGAAACAAAAAACAAAGTGTAGCAGTAACTCTGGTTAAAAAATGAAAATAAACATCTGCATTTACATACTAACTGTCACGCAGGAACGCCCTGACTATACCTGTGCGGCTTATCCGCAACAGGGCCAAAACTTTACACCACGGTGTCTTCAGGACGGAGCTCCAACTCCGTTGTACTCAGAAAGGAGTCATTTCAAGGAAATAACGCCACCTAGTGGCAAGGAGTAATTTACTTTAACTAGCGCCACCTAGTGGCAAGGACACCAGCCTGCCCTACTCTCCGAGTGTCCTCCCCCCAGGGCCCTTATTCAGAGTACTCGGGTACTCAAACAGAAGAAAAAAAGTCACATTAGTAATGCTCAGACTTTTTCCCTGGGGGGTTCTCTTTAAGGTAATGGTCCAGTGACCGGAGGCTTTGAGATTATGGTACAGTCCTCTTATTAAAGCAGTGCAGGTCACAGCAGTCCACTATATCCCACCGGTATATGCAATAAAAGATCTTCCCTTCAACTCCAGCGGCACTGGTATGGCTCACCCAGCAGTATACTTAGGACTGAGGTCCCCTTTGGTAAGAACTTACTGTGTTTGCAGTCTCTCACTCAGGCTTTGGTATACAGCAGGACTTTTACCTTGCAGCTCCAGGAAACCGCAGGATCCCACTCACAACGCCGCTTCTCCAAAAGTTCACCTTGGTTATCTGCGCAGCTTTTCAGGCAGCTGACTGTTCTCTTGGCTAGCGGCCCTTGGCAGGCTCCTCACAGCTTGTCTCCTAGCTAGGCCTCAGCTTCTGGCTTCAGCTTCTACACCACTCAGGCCACAGTCTAATTAGCAGTCTCTTAAGCAGCACACACCCCTCCCCTTCACTGGGACTTCCTGGGGTTTTTATAGTGTAGCACTGGACCAGGTGAAGTCAAGTGCTTTAATTCCCTGAGAGCTGGACACAAGGAGCGGTACAGCCTATAGCTTATATACCGGTCCTCTATGATCTGACCCCGGCTTCTCCTTACATTCTCACAATATATATATATATATATATATATATATATATATATATACACACACATATACATAATATATGTGTGTAAATACATAACATATCTATATATCTATATAGTGGACACTCAAATCTTCCTGAATGTCCACCCGGCAATGCAAGCTCAACATGTCAAAGACAGCGCTCCTTATCTTTTTACTGTCTTCCTCAGCTTTCACTCCTAAAATATCTCTCACTGTTGATAATGCCATCATTACTCCCACCTCCCAGGCTTGTTGTCTTGGGGTGCTACTGGATCCTGCCCTCCCTTTCATTCCTCACATTCATTCTATCATTAAATCATAAAATATTTGTCATTTTCACCAAAAATATATCTCACTGCCTTACACAAGATACAACTAAAATTTGAATTCACTCTCTCATCATATCTCACCTTGACTATTGCAACTCTCTCAATGCTGGCATTTCCATCACCCATCTGTATCCACTCCAATCCATATTTAATGCATCTGCTAAACACACATACCACAATTAACGCAAAGTGCCCACAGCACCACTCTCTCAGTCACTCCACTGGTTTCAAATAGCCTCCAAAATAAACATTTTAATCCAGACCCTAACATATAAAACCCTCCACAATAAGGCACCTTCCTATATCTCTGCTCTCATTTCAAAATACTCTCCCACCCGTCCTCTCTGCACTGCTTGTGACCTTCCTATCACCTCCTCTCATTCCTGTATTCAGGACTTTTCTCGTGCTGTCACTATTCTTTTGAACTCCATGCCTCACTCCACTGGACTATCCGTCTGCCTTAAATCTTTCAAAACCTCATTAAAAATGCATCAGTTTAAAGAAGCGTATCACCTTTAGCCTTAATATGCATAGTGTATCTATTACTCTCCTGTACATAACCTTTAGAATGCAAGTTTGCGAGTTTTCTTGATTGGTGCTTTAGGGAAACGTTTGATTGAAAGCCTAATAACAGGGCCCTTCTTTTGCATTGCGTTCAAATAGTTTTTGTCTTGTACTTAAATCCCCTATATACAGATATTTATACAGTATCTCACAAAAGTGAGTACACCCCTCACACTTGTAAATATTTTATTATATATTTTCAAGTAACAACTGAAGAAATGACACTCTGCTACAATGTAAAGTAGTAAGTGTACAACCTGTATAACAGTGTAAATTTGCTGTCCCCTCAAAATAACTCAACACACAGCCATTAATGTCTAAACTGTTGGCAACAAAAGTGGGCCCAATTACTGGTCACTGGAAGTTCAACATGGCACCTCATGGCAAAGAACTCTCTGAGGATCTGAAAAAAATAATTGTTTCTCTACATAATGGTCTAGGCTATAAGAAGATTGTCAAGACCCTGAAACTGAGCTGCAGCACGGTGGGAAGACCATACAGCAGTTTCACAGGACAGGTTCCATTTAGAATGGGCCTCACCATGGTCGACCAAAGAAGTTGAGTGCTCGTGCTCAGCGTCATATACAGAGGTTGTGTTTGGGAAATAGACTTATGAGTGCTGCCAGCATTGCTGCAGAGGTTGAAGGGGTGGGGGGTCAGCCTGTCAGTGTTCAGACCATACGCCGCACACTGAATCAAATTGGTCTGCATGGCTGTGTCCCAGAAGGAAGCCTCTTCTAAAGATGATGCACAAGAAAGCCCGCAAACAGTTTGCTGAAGACAAGCAGACTAAGGACATGGATTACTGGAACCATGTCCTGTGGTCCAATGAGATCAAGATAAACTTATTTGGTTCAGATGATGTCAAGCGTGTGTGGAGGCAACCAAGTGAGGAATACAAAGACAAGTGTGTCTTGCCTACAGTCAAGCATGGTGGTGAGGGTGTCATGCTCTGGGCCTGCATGAGTGCTGCCGGCAGTGGGGAGCTACAGTTCATTGAGGGAACCATGAATGCCAACATGTACTGTGACATACTGAGGCAGAGCATGATCCCCTCCCTTCGGAGACTGGGCCGCAGGACAGTATTCCAACATGATAATGTCCCCAAACACACTTTCAAGACAACCACTGCGTTGCTAAAGAAGCTGAAGGTAAAGGTGATGGACTGGCCAAGCATGTCTCCAGACCTAAACCCTATTGAGCATCTGTGGGGCATCCTCAAACGGAAGGTGGGGAGTGCAAGGTCTCTAACATCCACTAGCTCCGTGATGTCATCATAGAGGAGTGGAAGAGGACTCCAGTGGCAGCCTTTGAAGCTCTGGTGAACTCCATGCCCATGAGGGTTAAGAAAATAATGGTGGCCACAAAATATATTGACACTTTGGGCCCAATTTGGACATTTCCACTTAGGGGTGTACTCACTTTTGTTGCCAATGGTTTAGACATTAATTGCTGTGTGTTACTACCTTATATTGTAGCAGTGTCATGTCTTCAGTGTTGTCATGTGAAATTACATATATAGTTCTCAGCAGCGCAGGCTTGCCAAAATCCGTTGGTAACTCAACGTTAAAACTGCGGGCTCGCGAAGTGAGCCCGATAAAACTCGAGAGGGCCACAGTTGTGGGCCACAACCACAGGCCTCGCAAAGCAGGAAACTGTTAGGTATATCAAACGTACAATCAAGATTGGAAGTTGATTGCCAACATTTTCAACAAACATATTGACATTTAGAAATCTGATTCAGTCCTGAATTCTATAGTTGGAGATAAGATTAAGATGAGCTGGCAAAGATTTAAGAATCTAAGGGATCATCTTGTACAAAGTAATTTCATAAAGAAAAACAAATCATCCCATATACTACCAGATGGGACGTTTGGCTGTGGTCACTGCAAGTTCTGCTCATATATGGCAAAAGTTGACCATATGATGGACAGAAGAGGAACCAAAATCAAACTCAGATGGTTCTTTAACTGCAGCACTCAAGGAGTCGTATATTGCTTGGAATGTCACTGCCAATTGAGATATGTGGGTATCACCACAAGGGAGATCAGACGTCTTCTGGCAAAATATGCAATAGTGCCAAGGATTTAGAGAAAGGAAAAACCACAATACAATGTTGGATCTTACAAAAAATAAGCCTGGGTATCAGGAGAGGTAATCTAGAATCAGAGTTACTAAAAGCTGAGACGAGATGGATTACCATGCTTAACACTATTATTCCTGGAGGCCTAAATGAGAACAATAATTTAAGTTTATTTATCTCCCTTTAATGAAAGACAAAGATGAATATCATCTAGTATACTGGTAGATACAATTGGTCTAATTCTCTCTTTCTATATTATTATAAGTCCCATAATTAGTTCAATATATGATAGATCAGATATACTCTATGTTAGAAGTAAACAACAGCTATATTTCTCTATAGTCTTTTGATTGTGTTTTTAAACATTTATACATTTATATATTATACTTCAGAAGGTGAAATTGACTTCAAATAATATATAAAAGGTGTACAATTATGTATTAATTATGAATATAATGTTCCTTCCTAGTGTGAAGAATAATACCTTTTGTTATGAGTAATATGATCATGTGCCATTCTTCATATAGTTTAATAATTATGTTTTTCTCTTTTTCTTTAAGAAGAATGGGGCTGATTGTGTCATTAGGGTGTTTCATGAGTGATGTCACTTGTATTAATTTAACCTAGACAAAAATTTAAAACTGTAATAGCTACTGTATCTACTTAAGATTAATAAAAAATTGAACGTACCAATACCACTTTATATAGCTACTTCAGTTATTCTGGTATGTATCCAATAATGATATACTTTAAATATAACAGTTACTGAGACTATCACATATTATAATTGTCAAACTACGAGATGTTGTCATGCTTTGCGTGGTGCGTACCACTTAGGCGATGAGTGTCGAAGGCGCTCATTGCTTGCGAGCCTTGAGAAGCGAGGCGAGCCGTTAAATCGGAGCACTTAGCGTAGTGAGGGGAGACATTAACTCGCAGCACTTAGGCGATGAGCGCTCTAGCGAGGCGAGCCATTAAGGCACTTAAACTCACAGCACTTAGGCGATGAGCGCCTTTGGCACTCATCGCCTGCGAGCTTCGCATAGTGAGGCGAGACATTAACTCGCAGCACTTAGGCAATGAGAGCCTTTGGCGCTCATTGCCTGTGAGACTCACGCAGCACTTGAGCAATGAGCGCCAAAGGCGCTCATTGCCTGCGAGACTCACAAAGCGAGGCGAGCAGTGGAGGCAATGAAACATGTGGGACTTAGCCTCTAAACACCTAGGAAACGCAGGATCTGCTCCATGAAGATTATAAATGTCATGGTTATTTTTCCTTTCCAAATGCTTAACTTTACATTTATTTGTTTTAAATATCATCTGCCATTTAGTTGCCCATTTATATATGTAAATCCCTTTGGAGGGAAAGTACATTGTTTTATGATTTATTTACCATGCACAACTTAGTCTCATCAGGAAAAATGGAGAAAATACTTTAAAATGCTAGTCCTTAACAAACGTGTTAAAATTGAGAGGCCTTAATACTGCACCCTGAGGAACCCCACTTACACTTTGCTTCCTGTCTTATAGCCAGCTCTCAATCAATGATCAGACATTTACTACTATTCCTATATCCTTTAGTTTAAAATCCAAAAAGACTGCATCCACTGAGCTGTCTTGATCCAAGTTCCAACTTACCTCATCATTAAAACAAAAAAAAAATGTGTTTGACATGACCTATCCCTCATAAGTCTGTGTTGACTCCTACTTATTATATTGTTCAGAATTACATATTCTTGTATATTATGTCTTATTTACCCTTCTACAGAACTGAGCCACTACAGAACTAAGCCACTGCCCCTCTGAGCTCTCTCAATATAAAATATAATTTGTACACATATATTAGCTCACAGATGTGTCTACTACAAGCATTGAAGATTCTAATATGAAAGAAAATAATAAACCTTTTTATTACAATTCCTCAAAACCCATCAAAACATTGAACACTAAAGCAACAAAGGCAAATAAAATCAGCTAGATGTGGAATATGTGCCAAAAAAATTCTAGTCACATACACAAAATGTACAATACACCCCTCACATTTTTGTACATATTTGTACATATTTTATTATTTAATTTCATGTGACAACACTGAAGACATGACACTCTGCTACAATGTAAAGTAGTAAGTGTACAGACTGTATAACAGTGTAAATTTGCTGTCCCCTCAAAATAACTCAAAACACAGCCATTAATGTCTAAACCGTTGGCAACAAAAGTGAGTACACCCCTAAGTGGAAATGTCCAATCTGGGCCCAAAGTGTCAATATTTTGCGTGGCCACCATTATTTTCCAGCACTGTCTTAACCCTTATGGGCATAGAGTTCACCAGAGCTTCACAGGTTGCCACTGGAGTCCTCTTCCACTCCTCCATGATGACATCACAGAGCCTTTGGATGTTAGAGACCTTGCACTCCCCCACCTTCCATTTGAGGATGCCCCACAGATGCTCAATTGGGTTTAGGTCTGGAGACATGCTTGGCCAGTCCATCAACTTTACCTTCAGCTTATTTAGCAAGGCAGTGGTCGTCTTGGAGGTGTGTTTGGGGTCGTTATCATGTTGAATACTGCCCTGCGGACCAGTCTCTGAAGGGAGGGGATCATGCACTGCTTCAGTATGTCACAGTACATGTACAACACTTTCTCTCCTTGTCCAATGTCTGTAATCTTTGCTTACTCAGAGTCTTCACACCTCTAGCCACATTGGCTCCTTTAATAGCTTCATTATTTTTGAGTACCATATAGATTCTTGATTTAGGCATTTTGTACTCAGCAGCGTGATCACACACATGGCTACCATGGTCATACTTGACTATTATCTCTTGCTTTCCGTCTATGGTGGTTCTCACTATTTTTCTTTTCTGCTGAGTGGTATCATTAGCCTTCTTCAAACGCATGATGTAATCACAAGCTACACTTTGCTTCTTATATGCACAGTCTACACTTTGGTTATTATAAGCACAGGCTGTACCATGGACCTTATGGACACAGTCCACACTTTGGTCCTTATAGGCACAAGCTGCACATGTGTTCTTATAGGCACAGTCTACACTTTAGTCCTTATAGGTACAGGTTGCACTTTGGTCCTTATAAGCACAGTTTTTTCAGGATATGTAATTTTTACCAAATTATCAATACGTTATTTATGCAGAGTAAGGATTATTCATTATTTGTTGTATCCTCCTGGGAGCATTTTTTTATTAATACATTTGAATATTTTGTGAGCCCTAGCCTAATTTTTTCCAAGTGCTTTATCAATGAAAACAATGCATACAGCCTACCAGTGAAATTTGCAATGATTAATAGTCATTAGAAACAAATAATAATTAATAGGCATTAGAAACAGTGGAAGGTGATGTGGGAGGAGAGATAAGGGAGAGGGAAATAGGTTTGTTAAATCACTGGAGCTTTTAGAAAGGTGGTGCCCATTAAGAAAACAGATGGGCCTTTGTCTTTTCTTTAATCCAATGTAGGCTATCCATGATAAATGAAGGGCCTTACCAACCAGTGAAAAAGCTTACCTGAGTAGGGGAGAGTATTGTACTGTACCAAATTCCACCTTTATATATTAGTCCTCTGATCTTCTGCTCCCAGCCATTGCATATTGGGGTATAATTGTGACTACTATATTTAGAACCTAGTTATTTGGTTTTCCCACATATACTTCTAAAGCCATTATGGAATTTGATTTGAAGATGCCAATGTGTTTTTTATTTTTATTCAGTGACAAAAGTCATAATGAAATACATATAACCAGCATACAATAGATGTTGCATTTTCTCAGTTTATCAACAGCAAAGATGACGTCAATAACTGCAAAAATGTGTAAAAACAAACAAACTGGAGTGTACTCGATTGGCTCATCTTTTGTACTAAAGCACATTCACAGTGCTCTGTTAAAACAAATCCATTCATTCATCATTTAGATAAAATGATTTGTCGAACCAAGAGCAAAGAGAGACATCTGTTTTTGTCACGATAGAATGATGTAGGAACAAATACAATTTCATTTATTTTGTTAATAGATGGAAACAGATGCATATTTCACCATAAAATGTGTCTATTTTCTTTCTTTTGGAGATATAATTTACTAACTCCCACAAGAACACACAATAAAATGTTTTTTTTAATGGCAACATATTAAAGGTTTAAGTTTTTATCCTCTTTTTAATCTAACACCTTCTGCTTATATCAGAAACACACATTACATTGAGTCATTCTATACACATACAAACATATTTTATTTAAAAAATAAACTTATTTTCTACACCCACAAAGCTGTTTACATAGGCACCTTGAACCTCCCAATAGAAAAATGGCATCAGTGTCTGGCTCCTCCTGCTCCCTGCTGCAGAGGACTACACATCCCATCTGTTGCTGTTACAGATTGCTACAATGTATTAAAATGTAGAGCTGCCTGTGATTGGCCAAAACTATTATTATACATTTTATGCTAATTTTAGCTAGGATATTGTCATGCCCAGGGCCTGACTGGACTGTTTTACACTATGCCTGGGCCTGACTGGCAATAAGTTACCCTGTTTTTAATATTATGGTTATGTAATTCTTAGTCCTTATGGTTAAAATATGATTACACTGTTATACTGTATGTATCTTGGTTTATTCTCTGCATAACATTTTAGCTATTCCGCAGGCTATTGTATCAGCGCCCACCTGAATAAGATTAAGGCCTATTATGTTACAGTGTTGTTATCTGGTGAAGACTCCCCCGGCCTCGCAGGGGCCTTGATCAGATAAGCAGATAGTCTGAGTGGTTAGAACAATTGTTTAAAGTTAATATAATCACCCGGATGAGATTAAAAGATCTGATTTCATCAGAGGTACAGGGTTTTCCCAATAAACAATAGGCAGCCTATTACTTAGGAATGGGGCTTACTGATTGGTCGGCCTGTGTGCCAGAAACTTGTATAAAATGTGCCAATTAATAAAGGTGTGTCAGTGGTATCTGCTTACATAAACAAGGTGTAAGTGTCTTTCTGTTTATTAATCCTAATTCTAAGGGATTATATGGTGTCCCTGATATCATGAGGCCATCTTCTGTACCAGAGGTAGTAGGCTTGTACTAGGTTCTTGCCAAGCCCCATTGAAGAAGCAGGCCGTGACAGACATGCAGGACTGTTAACTCACAAAAACAACAGCTTGCAAACTAAAGAGATTTAGCAAACATCAGGGTGAGTTTGTTAATGTTTATTTTGGTATTTTTTCATGCACAAAAATGTTTTTATACACTACTGATTCCTCTATCAGATGGATTCATAATCAGGAAACTTAAATATGCCTTTAAGGAGGGTAAGGCACAATTGTTTATCTATATTTATAAGAGATCTTTAAAAGAACATTGCAAGTTATTATTAGGGGGCAAGTAATCTGTATAAATATTAATAATACAAGCAAAGAAGAAAATGTATATTCTGTGTGGCTGGGAAGCTAGAATGAACCTCTTGCTCCACCAATCATTCATGATAGCAGTAGGTTAATGACTTACCGTATCTGTTATGAATATAAGTGATGGACAGAAATGCTCTAGATCCAGTGTAACTTTACCCTGTTTCTCTATTGTGTACTTTCGGGTTATTAAAATACAAAACAAATCACTGAATAATTTAGAATTGGGGAGGATAATGCAAATCACCCTCTAATACAGGCCTAATTTACCTTATTCACAATCAGAACAGTCCTCTATAAAATGCACAAGGGCATCAAACAACTCAGAAAACAAAACTCCCAGAGCTGAGAATAGGTCTGTAAATATTGAGCCCAATTCAATTGTAAGCCCACATCTCGCGGGATACAAGCCGTATGTCTGCAGGCATGCTGCTGGCCCCCATTCGTCTCTGATTCCGGAGGAACAAGCCTGCAAGTTACGGGCTGACCGCGCAAACAGTAAACCATGCACTCATGCATAGAAGTTCAGGGCGGGAACACGATCAATTAAGCAAGGCTGTAACCAGCCACTTTAAAAAAAAACTGCCAATAGAAAATGAGACCCTAATCATTATGGCAGTAAAACATGGAAGTTACATGTCAGTCAATTAGGTTCGGGGGTCTGATATGCGATGGGACTCACAAACCCTTAAATTACTTGCTGAAAATGAATGCCAATACTGTTCTCGTCCATATGGGTGGCCTGATATGTATTAACTCCTTGATTCCCAAGATCGATATAACCCTGAAGTGACAAATAAAAAATATGACTTTTTATTGCCGATTTGCAAGTTTGAGACAGTTGTGCAATTAATTCTAATGTCTATCATCGCTTTCCCCGTCATTTACAGTGCAGTATTTATTTTTTTATTTACATTTACAGTGCTGCGGACAGGAGATAAACCCCCTTGCGGGTCCTCTCTAGTACTCATAGGATTTTCTTCTACATTTGCTGATTACGGGTGTGAAACCTTTTGCGTCCTTGGGGAAATGTAGCGATTAAATAGCGATTTGCGATTTTAGCAATCGGGACTCTTGCAGAAGGGAACGATCAAAGGTTTCGGGAGGCTGTAAGTTCTGGGTTTAACCACCACAAAGTTTTCAAGCCTGTAACCTGTAAACTGCTTGGAGCCAGCAAAAAGACGCCAATTAAATAGCAAATTAACTTACAACCTCACTTACGGGCTCTAGTAACTTACGATTTCTCAATTGAATCGGGCTCATATATTGTAATCCAACATTTAACATTGTATTGATTAACTAACCTATGTTCTACATGACCAGAGAGATTTAGGCAGAACATCAAAAAATATTTGTATATATCTGTAACTAAGAATTTTATTTTTAATAAGCAGTTTCACTGCAACTTATAAAATAATACTTCTAATGTCCAAAGATATGCAGGAGTGCTTTGAGCTTTATTCCCCCCATCCTCTTACCAGCTGGCATACATGGAACAAGAGAGTATCATTGCACAACAGAATAGCAGCATTGTCTTTATGCAGACTGTACAATTCAATACCTTTTAGGGATACCATGTTACCAAGTCTCTCATAGTCCATGCGAAGCAGACTATGAACAAAAAGGACATACAGTAGCATAAATCATCACCACTAAATGTCTTGGTACGTCCCTCCTGTTTAAAAAGATCTTATATTGGCCACATAATCATGCTCATCTGATTATTTCCCTTGTATATGAATGTTTTATCTAGCTCCTGTGAATTTTGACAATATGGGACATTTCCATTAACAGCCCAGAGATTTGGGCACATTGCTTCAGAGTTCTTATGGGCTACTAAACCATTGGAACCTTGCCTCTAACGATCCGGGATTCCCCATAAACTAACCAACTCTTTGGCCTATGACCTTTCAAAGGCACAGGACATTTGCTTAATCCAGAACTTTGTGGCCATAATCCCTGCCAACCTTAGCAATGATGGGGATTATGTTGGGGACTGTATGGTTGGTGTGCACAGCTTGAGAGTTGGCTACAGCACGCCACGAAGCAAGATGTGGTTAGTTCATTAGACCAACTATTCTCAAAAATATAATATAATCTCACAATGGCTAAAGGACAGAGCCATGTGAAGACACATTTGATTCCATTTTCAATGTCCTGTTTATGTGTGTTTCATATTCTCAAGAATATTCTGTTGTTTTGCTGTATATAAAAAAAAAATGTTTCTTTAATAAAGAGTTTCAGCTCTGATGTAAAGGACCATTGTAGTTCAGCAACAACTTCCCATGTTTGTGAATATGTGACAAACGAACAATATTAGCAACTGTGTAAGCTATGACCGTCAAACACTTTTAGAAAAAAATCTTAATTTTTTAAGATTTTGTGTAGAAAAGGTTCCATCTTATCTGGCTTTAACACTTTCTCTTAGCTTGGAGCCTGATGGTTTGAGGTTATCTATCAGTGGAAGGTGATGTGGGAGGAGGTATGAGGGAGAGGGGAATAGGTTTGTTAAGTCACTGGGGCTTTTAGAATTTAACATATATATCCATCTCCTACACATGCTTAGAAGCAAGCCTCTCTCCTGCAGAAATGTTACATACACACACACACACACACACACCTTTGTGAAAGTATTATGAATGCTTCTAGGGATGAGCAGCAGGTTTTTTTATTTTATTTAAAAAACACTATTAAACTTTCCCTACCCAATGGTGCATTTAGACTCAATATATATATATATGTATATATATATATATATACACACACGTATATACTCGAGTATAAGCCGACCCGAGTATAAGCCGAGGCACCTATTTTACCACAAAATACTGCGTAAAACAAGTGACTCGAGTATAAGCCGAGGGTGGGAAATGTGCTGCCCCCTGTGTCCCTCTTGTGCCCTCTGTGTCCCCCTCTTGTGTCCCCCTCTCTCTCCCGTAACTCTTCTCCCCTCTCCCTTCCCTGTGTCTCTTCTCCCCTCTCCCTTCACTGTGTCTCTTCCCCCTCCCTTATCACCCTCTCAACCCCACTCCTAATCCTCCCTCCTCATCCTCAACCTCCCTCCTCATCCTCAACCCCCTCCTCAACCTCCCTCCTCATCCTCAACCCCCTCCTCAACCTCCCTCCTCATCCTCAACCCCCTCCTCAACCCCTCCTCCTCATACTCAACCTCCCTCCTCATCCTCATACTCAACCTCCCTCCTCATCCTCATCCTCAACCCCACATCCTCAACCTCCCTCCTCATCCTCCCTCCTCAACCCCCCCATCCTCATCCTCAACCCCACATCCTCAACCTCCCCCCTCAACCCCAACCCCCCTCCTCAACCTAAACCCCCCTAAATACCTCCCCCTCTCCCCTCACTTACCTGCTTCTGCTCCGGCCTCCGCTCCTTCTTGGTATATACGGTATATAAACTCTTAATTTTAAAAGGGCAGATTGTTATGGTCTAAGGAAAACAATACAAAGTATAGACTGCGACAGAGAACTGACAGGTAATACTACTGAACATGAATGGACAACTTTCAAATACTTATTAAATATACATACACATCAGTAAAAAAATAGGCAAACAAGAGGGGACAGAGAAAATCAAGGAAATCAACAAGGCCTGCAAAGGGGCTATATGACTGGCTAATATAGAAAATGAAAAGCTTGTTGCAAAAGAGAGTAAGACTAACCCTAACATATTTTTTAAATCTATTAATGGAAAGGAGGCCAGGAAGTAAGCTATAGGAACATTACAATGTGACACAGACCGTCTGATAATTAGTGACCAGGAAAAAGCAGATGAGCTAAATAGGTTATTTTCTTTGGTATACACAAGGGAGGTACCAGTGGTTGGGTCACTGCAACATAATGGGGCTATACTACCTGCACCGAATAATTGGTTAATGCAGAAAGAAACCCAAAAGAGGTTGGAAAAATAAATGTTAATAAAGCCCCAGGTCCTGATGGAATACATCCAAGCGTACTGAGGGGACTGAGTTCTGTAATAGCCAAACCATTATATCTAATATTTGAAGATTCATTCAACACAGGGTCTCTACCAGATGACTGGAGAAAAGCAGAGGTGATACCTATATTTAAGAAGGGAGCAAGAGCAAATCCGGGGAATTATAGACCAGTGAGCCTCACTTCTGTAGGGGATAGTATACAAGCATATGCTATTTTAACAGAATTATAAGGAGGAGTCAACATGGCTTTATGAAGGATTGGTTATGTCAAACAAAGGTAATTAGTTTTTATGAAGAGGTTAGTAAGAACTTGGATCAAGTCAACTTAGTGGATGTAGTCTTTTTGGATTTTGCAAAGGCTTGTGATACAGTGCCACATGGAAGATTATTGTGCAAACTAAGAGATACAGGAATTGCAGTAAATATCTGCTCATGGATTGAGAACTGGCTAAAAGACAGGAAGCAAAGGGTTGTTGTAAATGGAATATTCTCAGATTGGACTAATGTGGTTTGTTAGGGGTCAGTATTCGGTCCTCTTCTTTTTAACATATTTATTAATGACTTGGAAGTACGACTGGAAAGTAGTGTCTCCATTTTTGCTGGTGACACAAAGTTGTGCAAGGTATTTAAATCAGAAAAGGATATATCTTCCCTCCAAAGGGATTTACATAAATTAGAGAAATGGGCGGCTAAACGGCAGATGAGATTTAATACGAGTAAATGTAAAGTTATGCATTTAGTAAGGAACAATAGCCATGCAATTTATAAACGTAATGAAGCAAATCTAGGGGTATCAGATATTGAAAGGGATTTGGGAGTACTTGTAGACAACCACCTACAGTGGATATAAAAAGTCTACACACCCCTGTTAAAATGTCAGGTTTCTGTGCTGTAAAAAAATTAGACAAAGATAAATAATTTCAGAACGTTTTTCACCTTTAATGTGACCTATAAACTGTACAACTCAATTGAAAAACAAACTGAAATATTTTAGGCAGAGGGAAGAAAAAAAATAAAAATAAAATAATATGGTTGCATAAGTATGCACACCCTTAAACTAATACTTTGTTGAAGCACCTTTTGATTTTATTGCAGCACGTCTTTATGGGTATGAGTCTATCAGCATGACACATTTTGACTTGGCAAGATTTGCCCACTCTTCTTTGCAAAAACACTCCAAATCTGTCAGATTGCGAGGGCATCTCAGATCACCCCACAGATTTTCAATCGGATTCAGGTCTGGGCTCTGGCTGGGCCATTCCAAAACTTTAATCTTCTTCTGGTGAAGCCATTCCTTTGTTGTTTTGGATGTATGCTTTGGGTCGTTGTCATGCTGAAAGATGAAGTTCCTCTTCATGTTCAGCTTTCTAGCAGAAGTCTGAAGGTTTTGTACCAATATTGACTGGTATTTGGAACTGTTCATAATTCCCTCTATCTTTACTAAGGCCCCAGTTCCAGCTGAAGAAAAACAGCCCCAAAGCATGATGCTGCCACCACCATGCTTCACTGTGGGTATGGTGTTCTTTTGGTGATTAGCAGTGTTGTTTTTGTGCCAAACATATCTTTTGGAATTATGGCCAAAAAGTTCAACCTTGGTTTCATCAAACCATAACACTTTTCCCGCATCAGATGTGTTTTTGCAAAATGTAAGAAAGGCTTTTGTCTTGCCACTCTACCCCATAGCCCAGACATATGAAGAATACAGGAGATTGTTGACACATGTACCACACAGCCAGTACTTGCCAGATATTCCTGCAGCTCCTTTAATGTTGCCGTAGGCCTCTTGGTAGCCTCCCAGACCAGTTTTCTTCTTGTCTTTTCATCAATTTTGGAGGGAGCTCTAGTTCTTGGTAATGTCACTGTTGTGCCATATTTTCTCCACTTGATGATGACTGTCATACCATGGAACACAGTGAAATCTAATGCCTTGGAAATTCTTTTGTACCCTTCTCCTGACTGATACCTTTTAACAATGAGATCCCTCTGATGCTTTGGAAGCTCTCTGTGGACCATGGCTTTTGCTGTGGGATGCGACGAAGAACATTTCAGGATAGACCAACTAGAGCAGCTGAACTTTATTTGGGGTTAATCAGAGGCACTTTAAATGATGGCAGGTGTATGCTGACTCCTATTTAACACGATTTGGAACGTGATTGCTTAATTCTGAACACAGCTACATCCCCAGTTATAAGAGGGTGTGCAGACTTATGCACCCACATTAATGTTCTTCTTTTTTTTTCTTCTTCCCTCTACCTAAAAGATTTCAGTTTGTTTTTCAATTGAGTTGTACAGTTTATAGGTCACATTAAAGGTGGAAAAAGTTCTGAAATGAGTTATCTTTGTCCCATTTTTTACAGCACAGAAACCTGACATTTTAACAGGGGTGTGTAGACTTTTATATCCACTGTATATATACAATGGTCATTAAAGGCTTAGATTGTGTCAGTGAGGTACAGTGAGAAGTAATTCAAGCTGCAATCCTGATGTCCTGATCTGTAAGAACTGCAGACCGCTCCACCCTCGTCAATTGCTGTCTAGAGCAATGCACCTACTTCCTGGCAGGGGATGATGCCTGAATCAAACAACTGATGCATAAGTGCTACAGTTTGACTTTTGTTTCAACATACAAATACTTTATTTATTTGTTGCACCCTAAGTGTAGAACTCCATAGACTTCCATAATGTGTAACATTGTTATCTTCTACCCAAAGGGGGGAGGATATTCTTATCCAGGAGATGTCACCAATGATTATTATCCTATATTTGCAATTATTCTGAAGAAGTTTCATCAAGTTTGTTTTTACAGATGCTGAATATTCAGGGCTCCAGATAACTAAATGCTCTCTTCAAGGTATATCAGATAATGATGTAATGATGAAAGCAATTTTTTTTTTTTTTTAAATCGCTCTTTCCTGGAGCAAATCTTTAAATATTTATTTGAGTAAGAGCCAGGAACCTCTGAACAAAGAAGTCAAAATAACACAGATTAAAGGAATAATGATTTTCTTAATATCATGTATTTGTAAACAGCAGATAATCTGAATAAGTGTTATAAAAGGAAAAAAAATGTAATTTACTTTTAAAATGTGTTCTAGGAGGCTGACAAGCTGTTGAGCAAAGTGGTGGCTACAAAATAATAAGTAATTAATGGAAAAATGAAAGAAAGCGCAGTTAAGGGTCCCTCCAAGTTAATGAGTGCATGATTCAACTAAGAAGCCACAGTAGGGGCCTCATTCAAATGTGATTTAACCAATTGAATAAGGCTCTATATAAGTACAGAGCATATTCGTGAAAACCTTGCTTTAGGCTAGAAGTTCACCAACTAAAAACTTCTGTAAAAAAAAAATGCTATGTGCCTATATAGAGCCCTATTCAATTGACCAAATCGCATTTGAATGAGGCCCCAGGTGGTGAGGTGCCCAGAGTAGAGTCAATTTGTAGGGAGGTCATTTGTGTATTCCTTTACATATAAGTATGTGACCTGGTCATCTCAGAGTGGGCACTTACCTCCACTGCTTTAGTCTTGTTTCTGGTGTTTGCTGCTTCCTTGGTCTGAAACCGATTCTAACTAGGAATAATTAGAATCCAGGAGATATGTATAAAAGTGGGTTGTATTGATGCTGTTCTTAGCTCTGCGTTTCCCATCTCAAAGTCTGGAGCAACCCAGTGGTCTTTAATGAGCAAATACAGAGCCTAGATGAGTGTTGGTTTTGAATAATAAATGTTCTTTGGCTACATTGAGTGTAATGTTAGAAAAAGTGGACTTCGAGAGCCTTAGAAATGGCTTTGCAAACATTTCCAGACTAACAGATATGAAAAACTTTTTTTAATCTCTTCAGGAATTTCCTATGATGATAATGCACCGATTGGAATGGTCAATCTAAGTGAGGTTTATATTGAGCAGGGCTGGCTATAATTAAGCCGGGCTGTGTTCAGTCAGCTGATGCTATTTATCACTTTTATTGCATTGATTTAACAAGGAGGCAATTAAGTTCTCACACAATGCCAGCAGATGTTGGATAAGTGCTCATTAAATAAATGAAAGACGGACAGCATTTTATATTTTCACCTGGTTCCCTTTATTCAATATTTTAAGATTTTTAGACAAAATCTTTTTTACAGGAAGTCAGGAAGGGACAAATATTTATTCTCGTCACTGTACCTCTTCACAATGGACAGATATCCAATATCTCCGACAGCCTTGAACTTATCTTTCCTAATCTCTGCACAATTTTCAACTCCTGTCCAGCACCCCATAACCTTTAAACGCAACACACCCACTGCCCAACATCAATCCACCTCAAGAAGAACCTATAGAACCCGGCAACGACTTTCCAAACCTCTACAACCCCTACTCATCAGACATTGCAAATTTAATTTGCGTTTCTACTTCTCCACTGTGAATCTCACCAAACACTACTTTTCATTAATATCAATGAGGTTGTCCAACCCCAAACATCGGTTCTCTAAACTGTACACTCTCCTCTGCCCACCCCACCTCCTGTCCCTCCATGTCAGCCACTTTAAAAATAAAACAGACAATATCCAGAACCTTTCTTCTCAACATGTCTCAAACACTCACCCCCCCCCCCCCCCCCTCAACAAACCTACAACACACAACCTCTGTCCTTGTTACAGGATAAAAGGAGCCATTTCTGTGGTATTAGAGACTTTTACTGTCTGCCTCTCACCATATAACTTACTCCACTGATTCTATTGCATAACAGCTAATCTCTTTCCTCTATACTACACCTATTTCAACGCACACATCACTTCCAACTTTCCACCAGATATTTTCTTTAAATGCCTGAAATTGCACCTACCCATAAAAAATGTTTGCTTAATCCAGATTCTCCAACCACCTTATCGCTCTACTTCTATTGGCCTCAAACCTGCTTGTATTACTTGTGTACAGCTACCTAATTCTATTGCTCTGTGCCCTCTCTTGCACTCCTCAATCAATAAACAAATGTCATAGACCCCCAAAAAACCTCTCTAATATACATCACATTCTTACACAAGACAACTAAAATCCGAAATTCACTCCCTGAAACGTGCTCCTTGTTGGCCTTGTTACTTGTTGGTCTTTACTCCAATTGAGAAGGAATGCCTCTCTAAGCTCATCTACTTCACTCATCAACGTCTGAAGCACCATCTGTTCTATAGCATCCAAAATAAAATGTAAATCCTAACATACAACAGTGTAGCCCCATATATCTCACCTCTATCTGCAAATTACCTGCTTCTTTCCTTCTTGTTATCTCCTCTCAATCCCACCTTCAAGACTTCTATAGAGCTGCACCTACTCAGCTCCTTGTCATGCTCCATCACACAATTTATTTGTTCATTAAAAAAAGCATTTGTTTAAATAAGCTTATCATTTTCACAATTATCATAATGTGAACCTGGTCTTGATCTTTGTCATAATGCATAGGTCATCCTCCTGTCACACACCCCAACCTTACCTTCTAAATCATAAGGTCTTTGAACCAGGAACCTCAGCTCTATTGCACCAACATTGTTACCTTATTGTATTATATTTCTATATACCATATCATCAGTTATTCAACAAACAAAAACTGTTGTGCATTACCACTACAGTGGTTCTTTATTTGTACAACCATGTTTAATGTAAAAAATACATTCTGAAAAGGATATTTCTGTACTGCGCAACCCTCCAATACAGAGGATTCATTTCTATAATGATGTGTGTTTAAATAAAGTGATACTGCATGGATTATTGGTTCAACTGAATTCTTTATTCAAGATGAAAAATACAAAGAAGAGTTTAAAGGTACTTTAACGGTGACAATACAAATTAGGTTTCAACATACAGAATTAATGCTACATTGCATGGAGTGACCGACTACTGCTGTCAGTCTAAATTATTTCACCTTGGTAAAGTCTCAGCCGCTAACCGTGCAAAGTGACACCATGTCAAAGTAACAAGCAACCCTGGCAATACAATAATAGTACTCCTCTTCATTTTAACAAAAAAAAAAAAAAAAAAAGAAGAACTTGTATCTTCTTTGATAACATTCTAAGTATTTACAAATATATTATCTAATGAAAAGAAATCCTGCAGATAGTAAAATGCATGCAGATGCATTTAAAAGGAGAAATGGATTATCTTACTGCTTTTAAGACATACTGTACTTAAAAACACAATAAAAAAACTCACTTTGGTGTTCAGTGTCATAATAATACAGATATTACGCGATTAGACATAATATCACATCAGTAATTACGGTACATTTTGTCCTCAAACTGAATGTCGCCTGGAGATTATTATTTCTTGTAACAAAAGCTATACAAAACATATTTGCAAGTCTGTTTTTTCTTTAAGGACAAATACCGATCTTTAAAAACACATCAGACGTTTTCTTTTCCGTAAAAGCAACTGAAATAGGTAAATTAACTTATCAATAAATTAAGCTGTGCATCACAAATACATTATCAAGGTGAACTACAGGCACTTGACAGTTTAATGTGCAAGGCAAAACCTTTACTTTAACAGTATAAGGCAGTCTAAATTACAACCAGTGTATACATTCACTAAGGAATTACATTTTTTGGTAAAACCAAGTTATTTTTTTTCTTTTTTTAATGAAAGTATAATGTAGGCACAAACAAGGCACCCTAATCTTTCACAGGTGTATTTTTATTTTTTTGGAAAAGAGTGAGCTATATTTATACCATCCTATTAAATGGAAAAAAAAGAATAGAAGTGCAAATTTATTTCTGAAGATTTAGATATATATATAAAAGTACATAGGTATACAATACTTAGGAGATTTTGGTATAAAATGACAACATGAAAATCATGGAACCTGCTACTCTCAGTGGAAAGATATTGCATATTGTTTAGGTCACTAACACTCATTCTAACTCCTCCCAGTTGTCGGTGAGGTTACCTTTGCTCCGTCTTCTAATACTAACCAACTTGCCGGCAGATTTAATGCTCCACTTGGAGCTGTTTCCTGAACTCATTAGATTTGTATACTTTGTGGATCCTTTGGTTTCATCTTCCCAGCCTGGCCAGGAATGTTGATCTTCTAATGTGTCATCAGTGAAACATGGAGGCTGCTCTACAGAAATTTGTGGGGGGTCCCAACCCTCAATCTCATCAGCTTTCTTTGGCTGAATGTTCTGTTTTATTGACAAACTGTCCCAAAAGCCAGCTTTTTTTTCTGTCTTCAACTCTTCAACTTTTGGTTTCACAGAACCTCTGAAAGAAAAAAGGGATGTGACAGGTGAGTTTTTTTTTAAATTAAAACGTACTTTCGGCCTGCTAAAAATACTATGTATTTCTTTGTATGCACAACCACTCTGGCTCCTAAAATATCTAACATGCTCCTATGTTTTATATAGTTTTGTCCAACATACAAATACTGGAGAATAGTATAATGAAAAACATTGGATAGATCCAACAATAGTTCAGTTTAGATGTTTGGTCTCATGTTTGCATGTTAAAGGATCACTAGAGCCCCATGTTTACTGTATGCGCTTTAGAAGAATTAGACATGATAATCAACAGAAATAACTAGTACACATAATTATCCTGTGATGTAGTATGGAATCTAAGGGCCTCATTCAATTGCGATTTGGCCAATTGAATAGAGCTCTAAATAAGCATATAGCAAATATTTTTTAAAGAAGTTTTTAGTTAGTGAAAACCTTGCTTTTGGATAGATGTTTACTAACTAAAAACTTATTTTAAAAAAATATGTTAGGTGCTTATTTAGAGCCCTATTCAATTGACCAAATTGCAATTGAATGAGGGCCTAAGAGAGGAAGAAAGGGAGCGATTACAATCGGTAAACAAATATGTGTATCATATGATCTGGAAGCCTTTCCATATATATAGTACTTTCCTTCCACTTTCAGATAAAATGATTCTTACACTTTAGTTTTAGGTGATTTTGCTCCTTTTAACAGGTGCTGTTCATCGTCTTTGTTAAATATAGAGGTTACTTCCTTCCAACCACGAAAACTGGCACCCTGGACCTAGAGAAAAAGAGGATTTTAATCTTAGTTATAAAGTCATCATACACTTTGTTCATAAAATAAGAAAAATAAAAGATTCAACAATCATTTTTTGTTTGTTGTATATGAAGAGACAATACATAATTAATATTACTTTTTAATTCCTTATATATTCCTTTATTTATTGAATTGCTTTTATTGCACACACTTCAGTAATATTGGTGGAGCTTTCTCAGAAGGTAGTCTATCCCTTATTCTTACTATTTTTGTAAAAAATGATCTCCATGATAATTGCCTAAATCAGTGAGGGTTGCACATCCTCGGTAGCATAGAGACTTGGCAGCATTATTAGCTATAAAACTGGTATGCTACTGAAGATCTGAGCATGTGCTGACATACATATACCCACACAGATAAGGAGAAATTATCAGAAGAGAATACTTTTCTTTTTGTATTATACATATAAATGCACAATAGTATGTTCAGTTTATATACATATATCATGTGTTCAATTTAAATTATAGAAGAATATTATTTATTGGTCTACTCACTCACCCAATATGTGTTGAACACACAGATACCACAAAAAGTGCAAAAAATGTAAGGCTGGATAAAATACAAATAGGGGAAATTGTTCAATAGACATTACTAGCCACGGCACCCCAACTTTTCGGCGCATGAGCCGGTGGGTACTGGGGGAGAGAGATCTGGGGTTAGAGGGTGGTTACTAGGGGGAGAGACAGAGTGAGTAGTGGGGAGAGAGAGAGAGCTGGGGAGAGAGGGCGAGTACTGGAGGGACAGAGCTAGGGTAAGAGGGCGAGTACTGGAGGGACAGAGCTAGGGAAAGAGGGCGAGTACTGGAGGGACAGAGCTAGGGAAAGAGGGCGAGTACTGGAGGGACAGAGCTAGGGAAAGAGGGCGAGTACTGGAGGGACAGAGCTAGGGAAAGAGGGCGAGTACTGGAGGGACAGAGCTAGGGAAAGAGGGCGAGTACTGGAGGGACAGAGCTAGGGAAAGAGGGCGAGTACTGGAGGGACAGAGCTAGGGAAAGAGGGCGAGTACTGGAGGGACAGAGCTAGGGAAAGAGGGCGAGTACTGGAGGGACAGAGCTAGGGAAAGAGGGCGAGTACTGGAGGGACAGAGCTAGGGAAAGAGGGCGAGTACTGGAGGGGCAGAGCTAGGGAAAGAGGGCGAGTACTGGAGGGGCAGAGCTAGGGAAAGAGGGCGAGTACTGGAGGGGCAGAGCTAGGGAAAGAGGGCGAGTACTGGAGGGGCAGAGCTAGGGAAAGAGGGTGAGTACTGGAGGGGCAGAGCTAGGGAAAGAGGGTGAGTACTGGAGGGGCAGAGCTAGGGTAAGAGGGTGAGTACTGGAGGGACAGAGCTAGGGAAAGAGGGTGAGTACTGGAGTTACAGAGCTAGGGAGAGAGGGTGAGTACTGGAGTTACAGAGCTAGGGAGAGAGGGTGAGTACTGGAGTTACAGAGCTAGGGAGAGAGGGTGAGTACTGGAGGGACAGAGCTAGGGAAAGAGGGTGAGTACTGGAGGGGCAGAGCTAGGGTAAGAGGGTGAGTACTGGAGGGACAGAGCTAGGGAAAGAGGGTGAGTACTGGAGTTACAGAGCTAGGGAGAGAGGGTGAGTACTGGAGTTACAGAGCTAGGGAGAGAGGGTGAGTACTGGAGGGACAGAGCTAGGGAAAGAGGGTGAGTACTGGAGGGACAGAGCTAGGGTAAGAGGGTGAGTACTAGAGGGACAGAGCTAGGGAAAGAGGGTGAGTACTGGAGTTACAGAGCTAGGGAGAGAGGGTGAGTACTGGAGTTACAGAGCTAGGGAGAGAGGGTGAGTACTGTGGGACAGAGCTAGGGAAAGAGGGTGAGTACTGGAGGGACAGAGCTAGGGAGAGAGGGCGAGTACTGGAGGGACAGAGCTAGGGAGAGAGGGTGAGTACTGGAGGGACAGAGCTAGGGAAAGAGGGTGAGTACTGGAGTTACAGAGCTAGGGAAAGAGGTTGGGTACTGGAGGGACAGAGCTAGGGAGAGAGGGTGAGTACTGGAGTTACAGAGCTAGGGAGAGAGGGTAAGTACTGGAGGGACAGAGCTAGGGAAAGAGGTTGGGTACTGGAGGGACAGAGCTAGGGAGAGAGGGTGAGTACTGGAGGGACAGAGCTAGGGAGAGAGGGTGAGTACTGGAGGGGCAGAGCTAGGGAAAGAGGGTGAGTACTGGAGTTACAGAGCTAGGGAGAGAGGGTGAGTACTGGAGGGACAGAGCTAGGGAAAGAGGGTGAGTACTGGAGGGGCAGAGCTAGGGTAAGAGGGTGAGTACTGGAGGGACAGAGCTAGGGAAAGAGGGTGAGTACTGGAGTTACAGAGCTAGGGAGAGAGGGTGAGTACTGGAGTTACAGAGCTAGGGAGAGAGGGTGAGTACTGGAGGGACAGAGCTAGGGAAAGAGGGTGAGTACTGGAGGGACAGAGCTAGGGAAAGAGGGTGAGTACTGGAGGGACAGAGCTAGGGAGAGAGGTTGGGTACTGGAGGGACAGAGCTAGGGAGAGAGGGTGAGTACTGGAGGGACAGAGCTAGGGAGAGAGGGTGAGTACTGGAGGGACAGAGCTAGGGAAAGAGGGTGAGTACTGGAGGGACAGAGCTAGGGAAAGAGGGTGAGTACTGGAGGGACAGAGCTAGGGAGAGAGGTTGGGTACTGGAGGGACAGAGCTAGGGAGAGAGGGTGAGTACTGGAGGGACAGAGCTAGGGAGAGAGGGTGAGTACTGGAGGGACAGAGCTAGGGAGAGAGGGTGAGTACTGGAGGGACAGAGCTAGGGAGAGAGGGTGAGTACTGGAGGGACAGAGCTAGGGAAAGAGGGTGAGTACTGGAGGGACAGAGCTAGGGAGAGAGGGTGAGTACTGGAGGGACAGAGCTAGGGAGAGAGGGTGAGTACTGGAAGGACAGAGCTAGGGAGAGAGGGTGAGTAATGGAAAAGACTGGGTGACTACTAAGGACGGTGAATACTGGGGGAAGAGAGGGTAAATACTGGGGGGTTATTAATTGGGGAGAGGGTGATTATTGGCTGGAGAAGGAGGGTGAGTAGTGGGGGAGGAGAAGGTGAGTGCTGTACTGCCACGCTAGTGTGGGTGCACGCATTTGTCAGGCATTTTTTGGCGCGCACGTCTCCTTCACCCAAAAGTCGTGCTACCACTAGCTATTACAATTTGTATTGCAGCAGTATGTACAGATTAGAAATATGTGCTTATTTCATACTAAAGTCCTCATCTATGTTTTATTACAAGTGGTATTGTTTAATTGTTACAAAATGTATTGGCGCACACAGGGTTTGAAGTTGAGAAATGAACCACTCTACAACTATTTATCACATTTAAAAACTATTATTAGAGATGACGACTTCTCTCAATTGCTGCATTTAATGGAATTAAAAGGACATCGCACGGTATGTAACGGAATCATCAGTTGTTTGGGAAATGATTCTGATGCTCTAGCTTCGTATGCCCCATCTTATTATTTTGCAGATGAGGCTCATCACAAGCCCATGTGCTGCAAATCATCTTCACTGGACCCCTGGACCACAGATTCCTTAAGATTTTTTTCCTACTGTTGGTCATGCAGTGGAATTCCTTGAGACACAAATCTGAGCACTACCTGAAAATCTACTTAAACAGTAGTACAAAATTGTGATTAACCTTATTACACCTTTTTTAGGCTGGTTTAAATAAAGAAAACTAAGAAACTTAAAAAAATGTTTTTCACTATTTACAGAGGAATGGTTACATCCCCTCACACATAAAAGCATGAAGGGAATGCAATATGGGATTACTAAAAAAGACTGTGTTGCGTATATCTACCATAAATCTATAAATACTGCACAACTCTAGTTTTACTTTTTATTTTCATATCTGTTCCTCACAATGTTGCTTTAATAGGACTGACAATTTTAATTTTTAAAACAGCCTTTGTTTTGAATAGCAATAATTATTACATTAAATAAAATCTATGATGCATATTACATGGTTGACCTCATCATGATGGCAAAATCCCATATTAATTGCTATAGACATTAACACAACACTGCAGGTCAAGAAAGAGACACTTGTTTGTCAAGTATGTAAAAAGATTTGGGCAGCAGTGGAAATTTTTGAAGGCTCTTTTTATATGTACAGGATGCATTTTGTGTTTGCTAAATCACTCTCAGAGCTGAATCATGAGGGTGTGTGTTTTAAATATCATTGGAGAGAGGGGAGGGGAAGAAGGGAGCAGAGAGTCATTGTAAAGATATTTGGAAAAGATCAAATTAGACAAACACCCATTCTCTTTCGCTGGCCCAGAAGGAGGCTCCCTGCATCATTTATTTCAACAACAGTGCTCCAGAAACAACCCTCTCACACAACTTCCACCAATGGATCTAACCAGTGTCCTGCAGAGGCATCATTTTTCCCCCCAATTTAAAATTTGAGGTTTGTATTAAAAATGTTATCTGAACATGATTAATCAGGAAGAAAAAATCTAAATATTGTTTTCCATTGTGTGGTAACCTAGCATTTTCACACATCAGAAAGAGGATATCGGATGCCAGTGAGGTATATGTAAGGTATAAAATGTTGTAATGACGTGTATATAGTAAACACAATCTTATATATTTATAGCTAGTAATTCCATTTTTATTACCATTGAATCAATGATGACATTATTCCAAAAGATTTCTCTGCGGCAAGCTATGTTGCATCCTGCAAGATCCGGGTACGGTTTTGATGTACAGATCACTTTAGGCTATTGCAGATACATTTTGGACCAGTTTTTAAAACCTCCAAAAAAAGGAGTTCATTGCTGAAATAGTATGTATCAATATTTCACAAAACCTAATATGTGGCTAGTATAACTTGAAAACTCCCTATAATGTTAAAATTAAATATAAACATTTATTATAATAAAGAATCTTCGTGAATATGGCCAAGAGATGGTTTCTTCATAGTTTTACACCATTGTGTATTTATTGAGGTGCAACACCTGTAAATGTCCACTGGGAGGTGATATAACATAACATCACCTCCCAGTGTAGTAGTCACACTATGATTTTCTATATAGGGTTCTATAAATTGGGTATAAAATGCTGGGAAATGACCAGAAATAGCACTTATGTTGACCACACAAGCAACAAACTAATGCAACATCCTCTCCCAGGAGTTGCCACAAGCCAGTGGAATTTATTTATACTTTAATTGACATTTCCAGAATAGTTATACAAAATGCAATCTGGAAAATTACATTTTAATAATTACTTTATAAAGGTCTTTAGTTACTTATGTGCTCCATAATATGCTTGAATTATTAGTAATTACAATAAACTAACTGTAACAGTTGCCAAGATGCAGAACGTTATCATCTCAACCATATCACATACACTGTGCAGTTCATCCTAAAATATACGGTAATAACCTTTATTATGAGAAATGACATGTAATCCTACATATAGCCTGGAGTGCATCCATTGCTAAACACATTCATCTCTCATCTTGTTTTTTGATCACGGCAGCTACATATTATAATCAAGATATCAACAGCAGAGTCACTCATATAAACATCTGCTTTCAGGGATGATCACCTCTCATGCTGACCTCACTGAGAGATATCCAATACAAATACCAAAATAAGGCGTCCTTTATAGAGATCTATTTCTGATGCTGTTCAATAACATTTAAGTAAGGTCCTGATAGTTTAAAACCAGACTGTGCTTTAAAGGGCCATTTACCTCACTATAAGTGCTCCTTGTGGCATAAATGAGCAAAAGATTCTATGTTAATATTATCTATTATTTTTATTACAATAATAACAGCTAAAAAGATCTAACGTTTTAAGTCTGTTTACATAAAGTGTTTTTTATGCCGAATCGCTGTTGCGTAATTAAAAACAAACAACTAAGCCAGTGGTGAAGACCGTGATTAATAGCAGTTTTCCACTGCACTCAGGAATGCACTGAAAAATGAGCCCATAACGGACTCCTACATTCCATGCTCTGCACAGATATATTTGTTAAGGGTTAACCTATTGAATTATTTAGCTCATTACACAGAGTTGTAGCTGCGGGTCTGTCAGTGGCACATGTAAATACAGATTTAATTCACATCTTTCAAAAATAAAAAAAAGTATTACCACATACTTTTATTGTGATGTGGTCCAAATAGTGTTAAATTAAGTGGCCCTTTAAGAACCGCTGTATGGTACAAAAACAAACTATATATATATATATATATATATATATATATATATAAATAAATACAAATCAAATGTGTATGTTATGATGGTTGTGACACAGATGCAGGTTTAGACGAGTATGTGCTAGGAAACAGGGTAAATGTGAAAACCCAAAAGGTTCACTCACCCCTTGGGCTCCAAGGTATTAGGAAGAGCTCTAGTCAGACAAACTGGAAACTTTCTATGCAATAAAAGAGTCTTCAAAAATGTACATCTTCTCAGTGAAATATTTTTTGATCACTTGCACATCTGCTTTTGTTGTTACTTTGTTATATACAGTCAGGTCCATAAATATTGGGACATCGACATAATTCTAATCTTTTTGGCTCTATAAACCACCACAATGGATTTGAAATTAAACGAACAAGATGGGCTTTAACTGCAGACTTTAATTTGAGGGTATTTACATCCAAATCAGGTGAACGGTGTAGGAATTACAACAGTTTGTATATGTGCCTCCAACTTTTTTAGGGACCAAAAGTAATGGGACAGATTAACAGTCATAAAACAAACTTTCACTTTTTAATACTTGGTTGCAAATCCTTTGCAGTCAATTACAGCCTGAAGTCTGGAACGCATAGACATCACTAGACGCTGGGTTTCATCCCTGGTGATGCTCTGCCAGACCTCTATTGCAACTGTCTTCAGTTCCTGCTTGTTCTTGGGGCATTTTCCCTTCAGTTTTGTCTTCAGCAAGTGAAATGCATGCTCAATCGGATTCAGATCAGGTGATTGACTTGGCCATTGCATAACATTCCACTTCTTTCCCTTAAAAAACTCTTTGGTTGCTTTTGCAGTATGCTTCGGGTCATTGTCCAACTGCACTGTGAAGCGGCGTCCAATGAGTTCTGAAGCATTTGGCTGAATATGAGCAGATAATATTGCCCAAAACACTTCAGAATTCATCCTGCTGCTTTTGTCAGCAGTCACATCATCAATAAATACAAGAGAACCAGTTCCATTGGCAGCCATACATGCCCACGCCATTACACTACCACCACCATGCTTCACTGATGAGGTGGTATGCTTTGGATCATGAGCAGTTCCTTTCCGTCTCCATACTCTTCTCTTCCCATCACTCTGGTACAAGTTGATCTTAGTCTCATCTGTCCATAGGATGTTGTTCCAGAACTGTGAAGGCTTTTTTAGATGTTGTTTGGCAAACTCTAATCTGGCCTTCCTGTTTTTGAGGCTCACCAATGGTTTACATCTTGTGGTGAACCCTCTGTATTTACTCTGGTGAAGTCTTCTCTTGATTGTTGACTTTGACACACATACACCTACCTCCTGGAGAGTGTTCTTGATCTGGCCAACTGTTGTGAAGGGTGTTTTCTTCACCATGGAAATAATTCTTCGGTCATCCACCACAGTTGTTTTCCGTGGTCTTCCGGTGTTGCTGAGCTCACCGGTAGGTTCTTTCTTTTTAAGTATGTTCCAAACAGTTGATTTGGCCACACCTAATGTTTTTGCTATCTCTCTGATGGGTCCGTTTAGTTTTTTCAGCCTAATGATGGCTTACTTCACTGATAGTGACAGCTCTTTGGATCTCATATTGAGAGTTAACAGCAACAAATGCAAATAGCACACTTGAAATGAACACTGGAGCTTGTATCTGCTCTTTGTAAATGGGATAATGAGGGCATAACACACACCTGGCCATGGAACAGCTGAGCAGCCAATTGTCCCATTACTTTTGGTCCCTTAAAAAGTGGGAGGCACATATACAAACTGTTGTAATTCCTACACCGTTCACCTGATTTGGATGTAAATACCCTCAAATGCAAGCTGAAAGTCTGCAGTTAAAGCCCATCTTGTTAGTTTCATTTCAAATCCATTGTGGTGGTGTATAGAGCCAAAAAGTTTATAATTGTGTCGATGTCCCAATATTTATGGACCTGACTGTATGTAACTAAAGCGAGTGTTTTTTGGAAAATACATTGATCATTTAAAGATGGTCAAGTGGAGCATGAGAGGAGCATCTTAATCATGTCACACAAAGGGGCAGGGAGAAAAAGGAATAGTATTGGTCTTTTTGCCATAATATACAAATGGGTTTCACTCCTGATGTAGAAGTGAGATGTTCCCTTTATATGTTAATTAGAACATCTTTGCAGCCATTATTTACCATTTATTATAAATCCAAGTCATATTTTACTATGAATTTAATAAAAATTGTTCAAGATCTTTTACTGCATCTTTAAAAGGGATAATCCAGTCTAATGAAATTAGATTTGCAAGCGGATATAGCCTGTCATTTATAATTAAACAATCATGCAAGTCTGAAAGAAAAATAATAAATGGACCGTCTTCTGTTACAGAGGTGGGTTGAAAAAAGGCACATAACATGTAAGTTATCTAAATAATATTCACTGTTTTTAGGTCAATAACACTACCCATTTGTATGTATTTTTAGAGATTGCCTTAAAAAGGCGTATGGATAACAGCTTATTATTATTGTGAGAATAATACAAGCGCACTTTGAAACTTGTGACTTGGCAGTCTTGGCTTTGCGCTTTCCTTTCTTATATGTGTACCTCGGATACTTCCTTCATTTCCTTCCTACAGAGGAAAAATGACAATGCTTAAACTGTGCAAAGTAAACTTCTCCAGAGCTCATTCATATGGAACAATCACGCTCGCTACATCTTGTGCCAACCATCTAATTATTGCACACTGTGAAAAACAGCACCTACAAGGGACGGAGAATACAAAGACACATGAAGTAAGGCTCCTTCCAGGAATTCACCCGACTTATTGATGGAAACAACATATTTAGGCTGCGAGGAATGGGAAAAAATGCACTTGCTCTTCTAAATCTAAAAAAACAACATAAAGGGACGTGAAATTGAAAATCCTGAAAAACAAAAAATCTCACAAGACCGTTATGACAGGTACAGAAATAAAACAAAATGCTAAATATTACAGCAATTCATAAACGTCAAATGTTAAATAATGAGCAAGTGTAAAA
The DNA here is from genome assembly GCA_027410445.1 of Discoglossus pictus. Lineage (NCBI taxonomy): Eukaryota > Metazoa > Chordata > Amphibia > Anura > Alytidae > Discoglossus > Discoglossus pictus. Next base: position 301,792,772 of record CM050165.1, on the reverse strand, counting down.
TGTATTAAATAATCTCAAGTTTTGCAAAAATACAAGCATAATATATAGGGATAGGATGAAACACGTGTGAATAAAAATAAAAAATAAATCAAAAAATGTAAGATAAAATGCAGAAAACAAACCCTAACAAAAAAAGAAAAGAAAACCCAATAAGAAAAAAAAAAGAAAACCTGTATTCTCACCTGTAACACCAGGAGCACAATATATTCCCTGAGATGATTAGTGACTGAAAATTGTGCTATTAACTATTAATGTTCTACTCAAGATACTTAAGATGGCAGAATTGTGAGCAAAGTAGGAGAATGGAAATGTAAGAGGGATTTTATTCATAATTAGTTAGTTGTGAAAGGGTTATTTAGGAGAGTAGGTAGAAACCTTAAGTGATCATAGGATTAAATTACATTGGTACCAATAGTAGTCCAATTGAAAAACAAAACAAAAAAAAGCCTGCAGCCAATAAAAGTACAAATCATAGTACCCAGTGTAATCTTTAAGTGTCTCTACACAAACCACGAGAGTAAGGTATAAGAAATAATAAAGCATATCAGCTAGGCGACTGTATCGGGTTACATATCAAGGAACGCCATTGTTTCTTGTTGTGTGATCCCCAATAATTTACATAACAAATTCCCATTATGGTGTCTGAGAGGATGGTGATGGGATGTCCTGTGGGCATCTGAAGAGGTGGTTTTGGATCTGTGGAGTCATTTTGCAGATGTGTTGAGAAGATACAAAACCTTGAGATTATCTCTGCCTGAGCACAGGAAACTCAATCCAACACCAAGCCAGGACTGATCTAAGCTTTAAGAACTGGAGTTGCTGCTCATCATAATGCTCATTCACTAGAGCAGTGCCCGCCACTCCATTTGCCTCAAGATTTATGCAGTGAAAGTGGGTGATACTCTTTATAAAGAACAATAATAATCATGATAATAAAAATAAGAGTACTAGACTTTATTATGCATGGTTTCTATTGTTCCATTTGATTAGCTATGTATTTTGAAATGTATCCCTCCTGCTGCATCGGTTTACAAGTAACACTACTGAACTGAGGACTTCTGTTGCCCAATCCTTTGGGAGAAGCCAGCCCCAGATCAGTTTTACCTTGGAGAGTAACTTTATCTACTGAGAGAACAGCAGCGAGTCTGTGTTCTTCCATTAGAAGAGGCCTGGCAGAGCATTAATCTAAAATGCTATCATTTAGCACCATATAAAGAAGTCACGAAGCACAGAGGCACTGTACAGTCTAACATTTATATCAATGCAGCCGTTTCTGTAATTTATGTGTAAAACGTTCTGTAATTTAAAACTTCAAGCCTTAAAGTGACATTGCTTTCTTCAACAAAGATAAAACAAACAGTTACCAGGGTTTGACAAATCCTGGGAGCCAGGACTACTAAAATGTTACAGCTGGCTCCTAACTTTTGAGTTATTATATATATAATCTATAGTCTGGCTCCTAAAAGATGTTTGGCTGCCACCCGACATACCTGGGTGGTTCCTATATTTCAGATAATTTTGTCAACACATGCAGTAGAGTATTGTAGTGCTGGCACAGTCATTTCATACTGTAGTTTATTTTACCTCCCTGGGTATCAATTTCTTAATCTGCTGGACATAGGTCTAGTAATGGACAATAATGTATGTACCATTTAAACATAATACACAACAAAGGGTATAATCGTACACTGGCTCTTAGTTTTAGTTTAACAGAACCAAGGCTTTTCTGTATCCTTTTAACAGTTTTTAAAGTAATTTACACAAATGCTGCAGAAAATGCCTAATATATAGATACTATGTATAGATACTATGATGCAGAAAGGCTAGCAGGTAAGAAGAATTGCTTTCTTGCATAAGTAATAAGATTACTAGCGAATTGCCCGTCAAAAAATGATGGCAATGAAATTGTAAGGTAGCTAATGCCGTTTGGTGTATAATAATGAAATATCTAATACATTAATAAATGAATATACTTTACCTATTTTGAAGCATTGTGTTGAAGAGCTGCAATCTGTTTTGATGTTGCTGCAGCATTAGTGGTGTGGAGCTGCTGTGTAAGCGTGATGAATGTGTGCAGTGTAATAGTGTGCGCGCGCAAGACGAAACCGTTAGCGTAGCTGTGTACTGCGAGTTCCTTGTGGTGTTTTGCATATTTAGAGTGCTGTAGCCTCGTTTTCGTTTTGTTCGGCGGCCAATTTTTCTCTCGCTTAGAGAATTTTTTTGTGTCTAAACTTTTATTTTGAGTGAAATGAAGGTGTAACTTCAGTTTTTGAGGTCCTGGATGCTCCCTCTTGCTGTAGGTAAGCTTTTTATGTATGCGTTGTGTGTATTTATTGTGTTTTTAATTTTTTTATGTCCGCGGGTTGCGGCCGATTTTTGCGAGGTCGTAATGTGTGCTAACGTGTCTCGTATGGTGTTTGCGTTATGACGTGAAGTTTGCGAGGGTCGCAGTTGCTGGCAAGGAGTGCCTGTGGCGCTCCTTGCCAGCAACTGCGACCCTCGCTTTGCGGTGGCCAGAGAGCCGTGGGCTCGCTACGCGACCGCGCAAGCGTTAGCAACAACTCGTTTGCTCACAGCTATATATATGTGATGCATAGTAATGAAGGGACTGGCACAAATATAGCCCTTGATTGGACGTCCGAGTAGAGAGTAGCCTTGTAGGCATATTAGAGTTCTATAGCCCGACTGCAAGCTCTGGTGCCACATTGAATGGGCACACTAGTCCTGCATATATTCTGATATGAGGAAAATGTCTGAAACCTTAAAGGGTTTAGCAGAGATATGTTTTATATCAATAGAACATCTGTAGACTGTATATTTGCATGTTAATCTACCTTTAAAGAATGATTAAACAGAGTAAAGCACATGCTTGTTTTGAAGATGAGACGGAGAGATTAGCAGCCTTCCTGCACAGAGGGAGAGGAGCTGTTTAAATTTAGTGGTGCCTGTCCTGCCAGTAGTGTTCTCATGCATCACAAATGTGTAACAACAGGCCCTTTTATCCAGTCCCTTATGTAAATAAATAGCATAAAAATAGTTGGCAAAATGGGCAACTTGACAGAAAAGTGCACGAAGCTCTTATTATAGACACTGACACCCTCCGTGTTTATACAGGCATAGTCATTAATGGCCACTTCAAGTTTGGAACGGTTGCAAAACGCAGAGACAATGTACACAAGTTCAGCAAAACAGTAATGTAACAACGGATGCAGATGTTCCTTCCAGGAAAGCTACAAAAAGAAATGTCAAACTACCTAAATATTACTAATAAGATAACCTAAAATCACCACAAAATGCAAGTCTACAACTAACTTAAAGGGACACTGAAGTCACTGTATGCATGCACTGCACCAGCCAGAGGGTAGAAAACGGGGTGAAAAAAAGGTTTACATTTCTAAAACTGATTTTATATATATTTTGAGGTAGTCACGAGTGTGAATAATCAGAGTATTGAGGTATATAGTGATACCTTTTTTATTGGACAAACGTATTCATAATATAGCGCCGAGCTTTCGAGAGATAAACCTCTTGATTATGAAGTGAAAGGATAGCACAAAGAGGTGAACTCTTGACTGTGAAGTTAGAGCTGTACGTTCAAGCATCCTCACAGCACTGTTTTGTTTAGAAATAATAAATGTTACTTAGGATATATTATAAGAAATTATGTTATGGTCATAGTGCTTTGAAAATAATTTGAACTCATTATTTTAGAGAAAGACAGCTGTTTATTACAATAACCCTTACGCCTTGGCTAGTGTGTCACTAAATGTTACAAGCAAACAGAAATCAGTGTGCTCAAGTGGAGTAGAAATTCTGATAAGAACTATAAACAAGCAATTTTACAAGATGTCAATAAGAAAACAGCAATTTTACAACAGTATATTCTCAAAATCAGTGTAAGGGACATTAATTGCCACTGATGTCACAAGTTAAGTCAAGAGGTGGGAAAACTCGCTATGGTAAGTTTTCTACACTATAGACCACCAGATTTCCCCCACACAGAAATAACTACTTCATAAATGTTACAAATATAATAACTGCATGATAGAAAATGTGTGGCTGAAAATACTAAATGCCCGGGTCAACAATATATCTATATGTTGCACTCACTGCACATTTTGCACTGAAACAGCCAGAAAGCTCTATCACAATTAATGACCTATAATGATAATGGCAAACACTGTACTATTTGTACTTCCTGTTTAAATGCTCTAAAGGTTTATGAACCATATTTCTTGGAAACAAAAAAGTTAAAGCTCTAAGTTTTAAGAGAAACATAATGTCGATGGCAGCCTATGTTAGAAATAAATATTCACTAGCAACGCTGCTCTTTTGTGCATGAAACTACAACAATGATTAATCAATGTGACAGATTTGAGTTTTTTAGATCTATAATCTGCAGTTAGTGTGAAGATACTGAGCAGCCCGGCTATTCTGTAAATACACAACTTCCTGAAGCCTTAAATGCATTTAATCTTTCATTTCTACTGATGCCATTGATTTACGTGCATGTTTGCCAAGTTAATTCTAAAATCCACAAGCTTTCACCAATATTTTTTATAAAATACAAAAGTAAAATCAAGTTCAAATAGCCCTAGCTTTGGATGCAAAATGAGCACTTATAGATATTATAGAACTGATACAGCAGGGACGGCTGGTGCATTGCTTTGTGACGGACAACATTTTTTGAACAATGACCTCTCCCATTCTGCCCCATACATGCTATAAAATTCTCAGCTTTATATTTTGAAGATTGTACATTTCAGACCTCTGCTATAGAAAATTATCTGTCACTTCTGCAAAACAACAAAAGGGGGAGCTAGTGAGCACTAGGACAGCGTCCTGAATCTACCTTCGCAGTAAGGCAAGTGAGGCAGAGAGGCTAGGACTTGCTTTCATGTGCAGCTCTAATGAGAGCAGCTACAAATGTCCCAACATACAGGGGGCGCTCTAACACATGCTGCCTTGTTATCCACATACTGTGTGTCAATGGAGAGAAGGGAGGGAGCTGAGAGCGGACAGGAAGTTATGCAGGGAACTAAGACTGTTAGTGAAGAGACTGTCAATTCTAATTGGATTTAGTAAGTAGTATTAAAGTGTCTATTATGTTTAAATTCCCCTGCCTAAGTGTATATATATATATATATATATATATATATATATATATATATATATATATATATATATATATATATATATATATATATATATATATATATATATATATATATATATATATATATATTGCTGTGGCTATAAATACTTCTGCCTTCCTATATATTTATTTCTCATTATAAATGCCCCTGCTTCCTATATAGATCTTTCCAGGAGACCAATACCACTGCCTTCCTAAAAGTACATCTGTGTTCACATTTGAACGTCTAAAGCAAGTTAAAAAAAACCTGCTTCCAGCTCAGAGTTCCGAGAAAAACAGTTATTACACTGCATTCTGGGAAGCTGAGCTGGGACATGCAAATGTGCCCACAAATGCCTCGCTCTTCAATCCTAGCCATTACCAAATGATTATATATATATATATATATATATATATATATATATATATATATATTAAACAAGTAAACTCCTCCAGCACCTACGGGAGTCCCCGGAAAAAAAGGGTCTAAACGACCCTTAAACCCCCCAAAATGCATTAGCACCTAAACTGGGCCATTTAGGCCCAAAAAAAATAATAAGAAAAAAAAGTTAGTATTTTTTTGCAGTCTCGAACTGCCGAATAGTGCCGGTTATGCCAGTTTAGCAGGAGTTTTTTTTTTTTTTTTAAATGGGGAATAGGCCAAAAAAACAGTTGTGTGATTGACATAATCATACAACGAATCCATGCTAAAAGACATACAGAAGGAATAGACAATAGATTTAATATGCAGAAGTCCCAATCTGAAAAGACAGTATTATGGAAAGCATACCATACAAAGTCAATCCAAAAAAAGAGAGTCATTTTCTACAAGGCAAAGTTTGGGAAGTATACAAAAAAACTAAACAAAAAAACAGCAATACAAGCAGTTGGACATGAAAAAACAAAAACAATAATTTGTGAAAGCTCTTTATGAAGCACAATTCATTTTATATTCTTACATCATGTCCTGAGAACTAGATAAAAAAGGTTGTGTTTTTTTTTTTGTTTTGTTTTTTAAATCAGTAGTGGGAGAGCTTGCGGAGTGGGAAACATGGGAGGGTCAGGAGGCATTTTAGATAAGTAGATTGAATTTGGAACCACACCCATTCCACCTCACCTCCCAGAAGCAGATTGCTTGCATCAATAAATGCAAGCACTGCTCTCCATAAATCAAAAATTACCCTCTCTCTCTCTCACACACACACAAAACTACATGTTTTGCTTATTAAAAACTATCTTTAGGACTTTTCAATTGCTTAAGTAGGTCTCTCCAAAAGGAGGTTGTTGATATGTATGCTACCAAATTTCCCATCAGTCCCATTTTTGGATGGATAGTACATTGTTTAAGAGAAATTGCCCCTGTCCCTCCGAGCACCTCAAAAGTCCTTCATTTTAACCCGACAGAACATGGACAGTCCCACATTAATTATAAAACACTCTACTTAAATCTAATACTTCTATCTTTCTCCTCATTTTGCCAACTTTTCAGGAGCAAGATAAATTCCATTATTGAGTGTTGTATAATATCCATGTATTTTTATAGCAGTGTACATATATTATGACGTTTAAAATATTTCTAAATAGCAATACAACTAGCAAACAGCTTGTCAGTTTTCAAAAATGTGTGTCCCGTTTTATCAACCTGAAATATTGGGAGGTATGTGATATAGAGATAGTAAAGCCAACGTGGCTTACTGAGAAGAAAGGAAGCAAAACATATTAAAGTCTATATTACTACTTTGCTGCTTCTAACAAAGTAGTATGCATATATGATATCACATTTGGGGCTCTGTGTAAGGAGCAGCTTAAACAGCTACCAAGTAAAGAAATGAATACATGAAGACCCTGTCATATAGAACATGTACAAAAGGGTCTTTGTAAGTCCACTTGAGTCTTGTTTGGACTGCATCTTATGAATAGGGTTTTGATGTTGCCATGAAATGATGTGCAACATATATGTTGGAAGCATTAAAAATAAAAAGCATAGCCTTTAATCTAGTTTGGAGTGCATTGAATCTTCCTTGGCGTCAATACATTAATAGTGAGTTGTGAAGTACTCTGGGAAGGAAATTATCTGATACACTTGTAAAAGAATAGGCCAGCCATACATGATGTGACTGTTTTTGAAGCCTGACGTGGAACCTGACCAAGAAGGCAAAACAAAATCCAACAAATAAAATACGGATAAGGGCTCTTTGTGGCATATCTAAAAGGCCAGAGTTAACACTCATGTTGGTTCTACAAAACAATATTTCCACATATATAGATCATTAATGAGGTTTTAATAAGTTCTGCTAAAGACTATAATTAAATTGGTAAATGTGCAAATTATTTCTAAAAGCAAATGCTTTCATTTCTTTATCTTGAAAATATATTCTGATCACATATCATTATGAAAAGTTTCCCCATTTAGTTAATTCAGGGTTTCCAAATTAATTATGCAATGGAACCTTTCATGGGCTCCTATGGAACTATACATCCACTATCTAGTATGACAAAAATGGAAACTTTCTGTAAGTTTTCTAGTGGAAATTCTGGTCATACAAACCATGGCACACAGATGAGAAACTCCAGTGGTTTCATAACTTGATGTAATCACCTAAACATAACCACAGTGGTCCCTATGGATCCCAAAAGTAATCTTAAGTATAACCATGGGGGACCCTATGGATTGCCGTGACACCTATAATTAACCGTTACCATGGGGGACCTATGCACCCCATGGTAATCTGAAATATAACCAAGACTGTACCTGTGGATCCCTATGGTAGTTAACATTAACCTCTATAACATGAGGGTCCCTACAGACCCCCATGGTATATTATCTAACTTATCTACTTAATTGAGTTAATTGTTTGTGCCATGGGAATCCTTAGGAACCCCCATCATTATGGTTAGAGGCCCCATAAGAAAAGTCAATAATAATCCCATGGTTTTAATGAATCCCACTAAAGCACAAGGGATGGGACTCGGTGGCTCCCTTGTGTTTAGAGAGGGATCCTGGGGGATACCCAAGCTTATAGGAGGTAGCGACCATAGTAGGCAGTAGTAATACATCCTTTATTGTGTTCGATAAGCCTGGGTTGCAAAATCTGAGTAATTTTTGTGCCTTTACAGGTGGTTGATGGCACTTGGACGCCATTTGGAAATATCAAAACACTCTATGAGACTTCTGGGTAAACTTCAGCAAGCATGGATAATATTCAGGGAGGAATGTAATAGCAATTTAGGAAATAGTTCTGGGACAGCCACTCTGGGCTTAAAGACTATCTAAATTTTCTGGGTTTTGATTGCATCTGATAGAATTAGTAGTGCATGCAAACCTTTTTTGCATGGAAAAATCCCCAAACATTTAAACACTTACATTGAAGTCAGCAAAATCTCTTATAATTTCTAACAGTCAAACATTAGGGTTAACAGCCTGCAAACCCAGGCTAAATCAGCATCAAATTTAGAATAATTTGTTTTGGCCAATCAGGTTAGCTGAAATTTTTTAATTAACTCTGGGTTCCTGTTTGTGCTGCAAAGGAGCCTGGGATATGTAGTGTATCACTGATATGTGCTATGTATTGCTTATGCCATACAGACAGGAAGTTGCAAGGAGATTGGCTGAGCAAGCAACAACAGGTAAGGTTAATATTGCTCACATGATGCTGCATGCTCATTAGGGGCGTCAGATGCCTGTGTCGACACCCCCTGGAGGTGTCAACATAATCATTTGAGGGATTTTTAGATATTAATAAAAATAAAATATTTTAGGAAATGTGCTGCATACACATAAGCTGTTTTTGCCTATAGAGTGAAGAAATGTTTTAATCCAGGAAACTTTCATATCCCTTTAAGATATTCCGGACATTTCAAGCTCTAGAATGGCACTTCTTGAGGGTTAGCTTTACATGTGTGATGTCATAGCTTAGAAGTGTTTGGCAAATAAACTCAAAATAAAAAATGTAAGAAAATGGTAAAAAAAAAAAAATGGTGTCACCTTAATGGAAGGAAAGATTAGTAAAACATTTACAATGTCTTCAAAAGAAAGTACACCGGAACATTTCCTTAAAAACTATGCTGCTCTTGTATGTAGAGAAAGCTCTTTAGCAGAAATTAATGACACTTCCATTTCAACACAAAGAACAAATGGAAAGGATTGTTATTAGGAGATATTTCTGGAAGCCTGTTAAATATTCTATGAGACCTGATCAAAAACATATCAGTACAAAAACCAGACGTTAGAGCTGCAAACTCCAATCCAAATTGTAGTATTTACATAAATTGTGCCAAAGGTAGCACAACCAGCTCCTCTTGCATTTAGTGCCAAGTTTCTAGATTTGCATTTTTCATGGTTTCTTATTTAAAAAAGAAAAATGCTTTATGGCATTTTGTTAGCAGCTCTTTAGAATATGTTTTTATGGAGACTTACTCTGCCCAGCACAAAAATGTGTCAGACATAAAATAACGCAAAAATGAAAGTAAGGAGTAAAATTAAAATATAAATATTCACATAGTTCAGCAGTTTTCGTACTTGGTCAATAGCCTCTTAAAAATATAAAGTTGGGGATACAGTGATTGCAAACAGTCATCATTAGGTAAATGTGTTAAAAAGTATTTAAAACAAAAACTAAAATTATTCATAATATGCTTCATTTCACAGAGTGGTTATCCTGCACCAGTACTTCTTAAAACATCCATTAGTAATGAGAGATTAATTCTACAGGATTGCACCGAGGAAAATAACTAGAAATATTCAATGAAATACACATAAATGGAACCACAAAACTATGAATATACACCAAAGAAATAACAAATAAATAAAATCAATTTATTAGCTAATAGAAGTACATACAATGGGTATATGAATGATTAAAAATAATTGATTACATGGAAAATGAAGAGAAATCAACATCTTAATTTAAATAAATAGGAGAGATTAAGTGCATCTAGTATGGCGTCAAAGTAAGGTTATGAGCTACTTCCTTCTGCCGCAAAACCTAAATAAACCATTGTGGACTCGCTCTGTTACGGAGCAATACCTGGAATGTGGACATCATTATATTCCACATCATGACATTATTTAGGTTCACACCATAGGCATCAGCTATACGTCTTTTTCTTTTACCAGCAGTGAGAGAGTGCCAGGATACTTTATCATCGGTACTTTTATTTGTCTCAGTAGGCTACTAATAAAGGCTGGGTGGGTTGATAAAGTATATTTTAAGTGAATGTGTTGGTGTAATTGGGTAAGATGTGCTGGGGAACTTCAGTGGTTAAGGTAAAGGTAAAGTACAGTATACTTAGGGATGTAGTAGGTGAGAACAAACTACAAGTGAGGGTGTGTGGGAAGAGAACATCTGTTGCAGAACCATGCCCGGTGCTCACACAAACACCCCTATGTAACTACTCTGGGCAAATATGCAGTACACAAGAGTAGATTTATCACAAAAGGTCTGTCAAATATGTAGACTTAAACCAGTAATATGTGCAACTAACTCATGTACAGATTGAGAAACAATAGCTTGACATGGAGATATGCAACTATTTATTTTGTTTCAAAATCAGAGAATATATACTCTCATAGGATCTTGCGTGTTTGATCAGCGCCAGTCAGAATGCTGCACACCCCTCCCAGTGGTCTGTCATAGGCTCTGTCCCTATAAGGTAGATTACTACAGTTACAACAATGATAAACAAGCAGAAAGAGTGTTATACAGACCTGGGGGAAGAAGATCAGAATGGAAGACTGGGTGTGGGGTAGGAACTCAGAATGCCCCCCCCCCGAGGTACCCCATTCTGATCTCCTACCCCACCCCGTCCCCCCCAGGTCCCTCATTCTAATCTCCTACCACCCACCCAATCCCATCCTGGTCCCTTATTCTGATATCGTACCCCCCACCCCCAGGTCTGAATAACACGCGGTTTGTTATCATTGTAGTAACTGTAGTAATCCACCTTAAGAGGGCAGAGTCAGTGACAAGAGAGGGGTGTACAGCATTGTGACTCTGGCGCTGAACAAACACGCAAGATCCCTTTTCTAATTGAACGCAACACAATTTTTGTATTCTGGTTCTTTAATGTTTTCCCATTTAAAGATGCATAAAAAGAATAAAACACTAGTGATATCAGTATGTTAAACACAGCCTCCTAAAATAAAATCAATAGCTTTCTGTCAAATATACTACAATTTTATGAATGCTCATAAAGTGACTATTTACCAGCATGTTTATTTTACCTCATGAATTGCTCTAGTCTGCCCAGTAACTTCAAGTTATTTGCATTACTATCTGCGTTTGTGCCTCAAGTGGGGCTGAACAGGGCAATTGAGAAATTGAAAGAAATACGTGAGGCAAAATTGCTGAGTCTATAACAGGAAAATTGTCAAAGCTTCTTCAGGCCATAAAAATAGGCTACATAAACATGTCAAGGAAATGTATTCTGTGGGAAAAAAATGTGAGCAATTTACACAGAAATGAAAAGATGTTTACTTGAAAATAGAGGCCATTCCTATTGTGCCTTTTGTTTTAACAGGATATTCATGCTGCAGTCTGAAGAAGACATCTATGTGACAGTTGTATAAGATCTATTACTAGCACATCACATCAACAGTCTTGGAAGGTTAAGTAGGGAAAAGGCAACTGAGCTATTATTTAATTATACAATTCACTTTGATGCATCTGCTGGACCATGGAAGCATCCATGATGGTGGAAGTTGGGTTTGGGGGTGTTTACATTTCTGGAAATCAATGCTTGTATTGCTTGATACAAGCAAACTGCTTCTGGGCCAGTAAGAGGGGGGGGGGGGGGGGGGATTTGTGTTAATTTCAATTATCTAACAAGGCCTCTTCATCTCTCACTATTCCTTCTTTCCACACACTCCCTCTACTGATAAACTAGAACACAACCATGTTCCAGCTCTCAGAAAGTAACAGAACAAAGAGAAAATGGATTCTGGTATTCATAAAACAGCCGTCAAAACTTTCCCCAAAAGGCTTTCCACCAAAAATATATTATGTCCATGGCTGCTAATGTTAGTTTGTTGCATATACTGTAAATAAGTGCCTTTTTTCTTCTACAGTTGTTCTTTAAACATAATTAAGGTGTAGGAGTTATATCCTGCTAAATATGGTTTTAAAGGACGTCTTAAGAGAACAAAGCTAAGGTAATAACACATACTTTATCAGCTGGATGCTTAAAAAAAAGTGCAGATCTAAAGAATAAAAATAAATGGTAAAATAGAGATAATCGGTCAGCATTCTGTTGGAAAGAAAATGCATGAGAAAATGCTGCTGTCTGGCACCAAGAGCTCCTTTTTGACTTCCCTTTCTCCCCTTAGCCTAGTTTTTCCCTCTTCAAGCCATACAGGATAAAATAATAAAATGTGTATGTTTTGTATAAAAGTCTGACATTATTTCTAGACAATGACCACACACAGGCAATGTTTCCTTATTCAGAATGTATGTTTTTATCACCAGTGTTAGTACTTAAAAGATAAAAAGTATTCAGGGGTACTTTATGAGAAGCTTTTTCCTGGTACAGTCAGCACTATTTATGCTTAATTTATCAGAATATTCTAATGTGACTAATAATGTGTTAAATAGTGTGATGTGAATGTCCAATGAGGTACTAAACAAAACATGGGGCCAAATGTACAAAGTTCTGAAGGGACAGAGATTAGATGACCACTTAGGTGGTCTTCTAAATCTCTCCGTAAATATAGTTAGGTAAGGTTTGAACTTAAACTTTTACTGTGATTTAAACAAAAAATGACCTTTTCCACTTTAAATCATGCACCAGGCTGAATAAGCGCCATATCTCTCCACCCTCTGATAGATGCATTGTGCCTGGAGTGTATACCAAATTTAAAAACTTTTGATACCTCTCTAAAACACACATTAGTAGCAGGCAGTAGTGTAACATGAGCTACTGGCAATGTAGACAAATACACTTTTTTGTCACCTCCCACTATCATACCCCAAGTACAGTATGCCTATCTAGAGAGCATTCTCCTCTGGCAGGCTCACACTCCAGAGGGCAATATATTATACATGGGGTGGTGAGATAAGAAGCTCATACTTCCTGGGGCATGATTAAAGAGAAGAATACAGGTCTTCTCTAAAACTATTCTTTAGAGATCCATTTATTAAAAAAAAAATTAAAGAGTGCTGCTGAGCATCACTACAGCCTTAGCTGTATGTACTAAAATGGCTATGATATTGAGCTTTAAAAATGGCATAATTATATCGGTCAGGACAGACGAATTTCGACATGATCCTTTACAGTCCAGAAAAGTTGTGGTACAGTTCACAAGTCTGCTCAACATTTCTCCTGTAGTTGGTGGCTTCATGAAACCACTTGGAGTTGTTCCAACCTGCATACAAACTTGTATCTCATCAGCTTTGGAACTCAGCCGAGAGTCCTGCATTTAGTGACGTTTGTTTTGCTCTGTTCTGTGACAGATGATGGAGCAGGCCTTCTTTGCTGGTAAGGATGAGTCGTGTTTTTGGAATTGCTTCCAGTCTCTCTCAGCTTCATCCTCAAGACAAAAAAAGTCAACAAGCGTATTCTCTAGGTCTTTCACTAGATTTTCTTTTGAGGTCCTAACAGCCTTGTGGTCATCTCTGACATGATACAGATCTTCATTTTGGATACTATGAGCATGTGATCTGTCCAGCAGTCAGTGTTGCACATAACCTTTGTCACCCTGAAATTCTGTCTGTTGCTTCTCCTGACAATGACCTAGTCTATTAGATGGCAGTGCTTGGAGTGGGGATGTATTCACAAAGTCCTGTTGCGAGTAGGAAAACGGAAGATGATGTTCGTCATCAGAAAGTCATACGCTCAGGAGCAGGTAGGGCATTGCTGTTACACTTGCCTACTCCATTTCTCTTGATGACTCTTTCCTAAGCTGCAGCATCGCATCAGATTCTAGCTTTAATAAACTCGGCAAGCAGATACAGCTAGACTGTTTGATGCTCCGATAAAGGCTGGGCATTCAATTCTTCGAAGAATTGCTCCTGCACATCCTCAAAAGTGCCCTTTCTTCCATTTTGAAGCAGGAGGTGCATTGTCATTAGTCAGTCACTCACACCCTTAGTAAGACTGACACATTTCTTAACATGCCCATTTTTGATGGCAAATCCAACTCCAGATTTGCATTGCTCATTGTTCATGCGTCAACTCCAAAAGAATGTATAGCCACCGCCTGATTCGGACAGCTGCCTAAAGAACTACACTTGAAAACAAGGAACATGATTTATAATGTTAACAAATAGTGTTATTGTTGTTATTACTATTTATATGCAATTCTGCTGCTGAGGTGGGAGCTGGGGTCTGAGCATAAAGTATGTTTTTTATTCCCAGAATGCAGTGTGGCAGCTGCCTGTGTAACTGGATTAATGGAAAGTTCACTAGCATAAAAAGTAGTAGAGAAAGTAGTTGACAGATCAATGTCATGAAGAAATGCAACTCTGCAGTGAATGAGAAAGAAAAAGTTAAGAAGTGTTTAGTGTTTTTTTATTTTTTGTTTTAGAAATCAGAATTATACATGTATACAGTACCCAGTAACCAGAACACTCAAGCAACCAGAAACAAATTAAATCCGGGACTTTAAATAAAAATGTTATTTTACAGGGCTAAACAAGTGCCAGGAGCCAGGTTGTTCTGCAACAAAATGCTTATAGGCAACTAGATTTCATCCACTGTATGTCTCTGCAATTCAGTTTTACCTGGAAGCAGAAAGCTATGAGTGACTGAGCCAGTGTAGTGTTGGCGTTCCATTCCCCAGGCTCAGCACCGCACCCTCCAGCCGAACATACCTGTGTGTAAGGGAGGAGTGAAAGCTGCAGCTGCTAGAACAGCCGTCACTGAAAAAATATATACTTAGCAGAGCATCCTATGTGCAGCTAATCTAGGCCTCATTTAATAATAACTCAAGCAACAAACTACACTTATTCGGCATCTACCAATCCCCATGGGATAACAAAGTCTACTGTATAAAACATGTCAAAAGTGGTCCTTTAAAAGATAACTGAAATGCTTATACAATGTGAAAATTCCAGTACTAACCACCAGCATAATTATACTTTACATGAACGGTAAAAAAAAATAAAAAAAATACACATTTTGTGAGAAAATGTACATATGAAATTGCTCCTTTTTTCATCATCTCAGTTTCTCCCATTTTTATGAAAGTTAGCAGAATGTATTAAAATTACTCTTGACTAACCCAAAATGGCATATTAATATTGCCAGGCCAAACACATATCTGTTGATAAAATAAAATCTATGACTGAACAGACGCACATAAATCCATGGACACTGAAAAAGATGGGTGGAGCTGCACAAGATGGTGGAAACATTTTTGTTTCCGTTACTCACTAAAATTAAAAGGTTTTAAGTACCAAGGTTTTCACAATGCTGGAGCTTTACTGTGACCCCTTGAGTGTTGAATGAAACAAGTCAAAAATAGATCATGATGAATCAACCAGCATCTGCTGCAGTCAGGTAAGGTTAATCATCTTATTTTCTAATCTAGTCTTCTCAAGCAAATTGACCTGACTAGATCCGTTGTTTCAGCCATAGATCTTTGAAACTAAAACTGAAGTGTGATATGGGATAAGCCTATCTGTTAATGCACTTTATTTAATCCTCTCAACATCAGAGGTAGCTCAGTAGCTCACTGAAAAGCAAATGTACAGATCAGAAGAAGCTGATGAAAAACAAGACGCTAGCCTAAATTCTCCCGTATTGGTATTTCCCATGACTAATGGGAGCTTAAGTTGAAAAGATTCCCAAAAATGGTAGTTTGGTTTAAATGACCTGCTGATCCAGTGGCAGCATACAGCAATTCAAGCAGAGCTATCTTTATGAACAATCAAGAAAAGTAATAATTTAAACTAAACTAAGACAGTTTCTCATAGAGGTAGCCAATATATTTGAAAAAAATATAAGTAAAAACAATCCATTTTTTCTGAGGGACATATTTAATTTATGACACTGCAAAAAAATACTTGTCCTGCATCATGCCCACTTTTGAAATATTTTGTTAGGAGAGATACAAGTCCAGGGATAAGCTTAACTGCCATTAGGGGTTTGGTGTACATTTTTCAACAAATCAAAAAAACTGATAATTAAAAATAAGCATTTTCTCAGAGGACTCCCAAAAGCATATTATTAAAATTTGTACAAGTCCCCTCCGTCCACTAAATCCATTTAACTGGAGAATAGTCAACAAAGCTTCTGTTTACACAAAAGGTCATACATCACTGTAGTTTGAAACATGGGAGTCACCAGTTATGGAGTCCACTCGTGAATTTTTTTTTGCTTTCAACACTCTACAGCAATGATTCCCAACCCTCTCCTCCAGGACCCCAGGCCATGATCTAAATTTAACACAAAGTGAGGCAATCAGAGGCTCCATGGCCTGTTGAATACTAAATTGATTCACTGGTTTTAATCCTAAATTATGGACTGTGTGGGGGTCCTGGAGTACAAAGTTGGAAACCAACTGTACGATACGCAACTTGGTTATATACTTTGTTTAAAGCTGCTTTAGTCTGGATGAATTTTTATTTTTTATTCCAGGAAGTGGAGGAGGGAGAAGATTTGTTGGTGCATTGGTGCTTTATTACAACTACCGTTTGCCTTGAAAGGTAGTATGAATATCATAGCAGCTACCATGTAGTCTACTAAAATGAAGAGTCTCAGGAAATATTTTTCTGCCCATGCTTTACATAGCTGCTAATATTATCGGTTGGTTGAACACTACAGTAACACGTGAAGCATTTGCTAACCTACAGTGGTTGTTTACAGACAAAATTGTAATTTAAAAGTCTTGCTTTGCATTTTTCTAATACAGAGTTTTCATCACCAGAATACTGACTTGTGTGAAGGTATGACTTTGTAAAATTATTATCAATACAAACATTGAGAAAAAAAAAAAAAAAGAGGAGTATTTGATCCCCTGCTGATTTTTAACATTTGTCCACGGACCAAGAAATGATCAGTCTATAATTTTAATGTTAGGTGTATTTTAACAGTGAGAGACAGAATAACAAAAAAAAAAGAAAAACTTATGTCAAAAAAGTTATAAATTGATTTGCAGGTCAGTGAGGGAAATAAGTATTTGATCCCCTATCAATCAGCAAGATTTCTGTCTCCCAGGTTCTCCTAATCTCAGCTCGTTACCTGTATAAAAGACACCTGTCCACAGAAGCAATCAATCAGATTCCAAACTCTCCAAAAGAGCTGTCCAAGGATGTCAGGGACAAGATTGTACACAAGGCTGGAATGGGCTACAAGACCATCGCCAAGCAGCTTGGTGAGAAGGTGACAGTAGTTAGTGCGATTATTCGCAAATGGAAGAAACGCAAAATAACGGTCTCTCTCGGTCTGATGCTCCATGCAAGATCTCACCTCATGGAGTTTCAATGATCATGAGAACGGTGAGGAATCAGCCAGAACTACATGGGAGGATCTTGTTAATGATCACAAGGCAGCTGGGACCATGGTGACACTACGCTGTGAAGGACTGAAATCCTGCAGCTCCCGCAAGGTCCCCTTGCTCAAGAAAGCACATGTACAGGCCCATCTTGAAGTTTGCCAATGAACATCTGAAGGATTCAGAGGAGAACTGGGTGAAAGTGTTGTGGTCAGACGAGACCAAAAAAGAACACCATCTCCACCGTCAAACATGGAGGTGGAAACATTATGCTTTGGGGAGTTTTTCTGCTAAGGGGACAGGACAACTGCACCGAATAAAAGGGACGATAGACAGGCCATATACCGTCAAATCTTGGGTGAGAACCTCCCTCCCGCAGCCAAGGCATTGAAAATGGGTCGTGGATGGGTATTCCAACATGACAAGGACCCAAAACACAGCCAAGTGATTCAAGAAGAAGTACATTAGGGTTCTGGAGTGGCCTAGTCAGTCTCCAGACCATAATCCCATAGAAAATCTGTGGAGGGAGCTCAAGGTTCCAGTTGCCGAACATCAGCCTTAAAACCTTAATGACTTGGAGAGGATCTACAAAGAGGAGTGGGACAAAATCCCACCTGAGATGTGTGCAAACCTGGTGGCCAACTACAAGAAACTTCTGACCTTTGATTGCCAACAAGGGTTTTGCCACCAAGTACTAAGTCGAAGGGGTCAAATACTTATTTCCCTCACTGACCTGCAAATCAATATATAACTTTTTTTAAATGCGTTTTTCTGGTTTGTTTATTTGTTATTCTGTCTCTCACTGTTAAAATACACCTATCATTAAAATTATGGACCAATTATTTCTTTGTCAGTGGACAAACATTCAAAATCAGTAGGGGATCAAATACTTTTTTTTCCATCTTCGCTGTAAATTTCAGCCCCTTTTGAATGTAGTATAATAGACCAGAAATAGGCTATCTGGGAATTTTATTTACGTATAAATTAAGGAAATGTGTCCCCCATGCTCCTAGGATTTGTCAAACCCTATATTAAACAGGGAACAGTCAAACTTCATGTGTTTCATATTAGAGAAGCCTCATTAACTATCAATCACAATAATATATAATAAATGCCAATTTGTTTTGCAAAATATTGTAAAGGGACAAAATAATAATTCTCTAGTTATAAAGTGACCATTTATTCACATATTAATTAGATACTTGCAAGCAGATATGAACAGTTATTGCTACTCATTAAGAAAATATTAAAGGGGCATGGAAGAAGTTTTATTATTTTTTTTTCCTTTCAAGCATGTTTTAAATGTTACAGAATGTATAATTGGTTGTTGTTTTTTTTATTTTTTTATAAAATAATATTAAAACTAAAAGCGATTTAAACTTCATTGAAACTAATAGCAAACTGTAGTGTGTAGATCTCATTGGCTGACAGAGGGCAAGCCCCAAAAGGAGTTCCGCTTCTAACACCCTAATTGGAAAACCCCCCACACTGTAACATTATAAAATAACGTCTGACTAAACAAAGAAAACAATTATTTCCGTGTCCCTTTCCCAGTGCCTATGTTTATGCACATTCATGTTATATGCTTATCCCTTTGATTATGATAACACGTCATTGAAACACTGTGTCAAGTTTGTATCGCACGAGCTAAACATTAAAAAATTCCAAAGTTATCATTTGTATGTGAATTTCTCTTTGGTTTATAAAAATATTTCCCTCCTACATTATTTCATATGGTACCCAACAGCATGAAGAAAAATCTCCCTGGGAATTATATGTTGGATAATAATTGTCACCCAATATGGGGTATTTCAAATAATGATATTGTTCCAATGAAAAGTTTTCAGTTGTTTAAATATTAGTCATATTAATCTAAGTAATACCTATCAAAGAAAAATATTATTGAATTAATTTAATAATGTATAGCTATCAATGATCCAGCCAATATAATTGATCTCAACTTTTAGCTTGCCGCCATTCTTTGAATAGTTAGATTCCAAGAATATTATAAATTCACCAATTTTAGATGACACCGTAGAGGTTCGCTAAATTATATGCTATATTATACTATAGCAAATTAATGATATTAAAAATCTAATTTTCCTATGGTAAACATACTTTGAAGTTTGCATATTTAACCAGCTTTACTTATACACACCAAGCACAGTCGGATATCTTGATCTTCTGATGTGTGGTTATGGTCAGTAGTAGTTAATTACCCCCTTGTAGCCTGGCTGTATGGATTCCAATCTAAAGCCATATGATATTGAAAAGGATGAGCGTATTCAGAACCCAGGAAACGTTTAAGCTAATCAGTCAGTTATAAAAACAGTGTAATAATGCTAAATGCTACCTTGGATTAGTCAAACAGCATCATACTATCAAGTGCTGTAGCATTACAGTGACCCTTTATCCAGTGTTGTTTCTGATGTAAACTAAAAAAGTAAATGCAATTCATCTCACTAATTATAGAGCAGTACAGGGTATACTGATGCATTGTTACAAGAGAAGATTATATTTACAAATATAACATGTTGTTCTTTTACTCCTTAAAAGTAAACTCCCTTATGCCCTTCTGACTGCCATGACTACATTTTCATAAAAGACATTAAGACTGATGAATTTTATAAAAAAATAAAAACATAATTAATTTACCCCTGAACTAGAGGAGACATTCAGGAGGACTCTTGGACCTGCTAAGAATAAAGGAGAGGCACTAAAGCCTCTTGGAATGAATTTAAATATTTGTGCAAAATAGTGTAGAATAATTGAAATATGGCCTCAGCTATCCTAGATTTATATGTTATTCTATCTGGCTGTAAAGCATTTTCTGTGCTAATGCAAATCACTATATTATATACAATATGAAATATTTTACGGAGAAAAAGTATTTTATGAAATACTACTTTCATACCTGCTGTTGATCTAGCAAAACATGTAACAGATTACTCTAAAATTACTAAAAATGCACCTCGTTATATTGCACATGGTCCCCTGTTGCTCAGTCGTGCCCAACTCTGACACTATGGAACGAAGCACGCCAGACACATCTGTCAGTCACTGTCCCTCTGAGCTCCCTCAAGCTCATGTTCATTGCTTCAATGATCTATCCACCTCCGCTGTCCCCTTTGTTTTCGTTCAATCTTTCTCAGCATCTGAGTTTTCTCTAGGGAATTCCTTGATCTCATGATATGGCCAACATTTTTGAGTTTTAACCTCCTGATCAAACCATCAGGTGAACCGTTAGGCTGGATTTCCTGTAGTGTGGTTTGATCACATCATCAGACAAGGGACTCTAGGCAGTTTTCTCCAGCACCACAATTCAAAAAGGTGTCAGTTCTATGCCCCAGCTCTCTCATCCACATGTTACTAATGGGAACAGCATAGTTATAACTATGCAGACCTTTATTAAATAGTTTAATAACTTTTTAATAGATTGTCCAGACTTGCCATTGCTTCTGGGAAGAAAAGCTAAGGCCATTTCATGGCAGTAGTCACCCTCTAAAGACATCTTGAAATAAAATCTGTCACTGCCTCCCCCTCTATTTGCCAGGAAGATTGCAGTTTGACATGATCTTCCTCTTCTTAATGTTGAACAGAATGCAGCTTCTGCACTCTTTCACCTTTAGTTCCTCCTCACTCTCATCCATCAGAGTAGTATCATCTTCGTATCGGAGGTTGTTGATATTTCTCCCAGCAATATTGATTCTGGCTTTGGATTTGTCCAGCCTGGCATTACACATGATGTGCTCCGTGTAGAAGTTGAATAAATAAGGTGACAATATACAACCTTGTTGCAATTCTTTCCTGATCTTGAACCATTCTGTTCTATGTTCGGTTCTGACCTTGGCTTCTTGGTTCACACACAAATTCATAAAGAGGCGGAGGAGATGGTATGGTATCCCAATCTCTCTAAGAACTTGCCACATTGTTTTGTGATCCACACAGTTCCATAAGAACATTTACATCTGCATCATTGACTATTCTAAAGCCTTTGACTCTCTTGCTTTCTCGATTATCTACAGAACTTGGCAATTTGATCACTGTTGGCCATGCGAAAACCTGGCTTGGGTATCTGGAAGTTCTCATTACCTTGCTGGCATATGGAATGAGTGCAATTGTTGATAATTAGAGCTCTTTTTGGCACTGTCTTTTTTGGCATGTAGACTGACCTTTTCCAAATCTAGTGGCATAGTGCAAGCAGCACGTTTACAGCATCATCTTCTAGGATTTTAACTGTAAAGCTTTGATTCCATTAACTCCTGCAGCCTTGGTATCAGCAAGGCTTCCTAGAGCCCATCTCACTTCTCACTTGGTCATACTATTAGGATTATCAATGCTGTTAAAAGTCCTTCATACCACTTCTGTGTATTCCTACCATTTCTTTATGTGATCTGCCTATGTTAAGTCCCTACCATTTTTGTCAATTAATAGACCCACTTTTCAAGAAAATTGGGGTTCTCAAGGGAACTTTTCATGTAGTGATCTTTAGAAGTTCTCATTTGGTTATCTTGTTCTATCTCTTTACATTGCCCATTATAGAATGTCTCCTCGAATTGTAGAAGTTTTTATAAAACAATCTTTGCATTCCAGTAATATGAGATGGACTTTTGTTTTTTGTGTGATGTCAGGCTTATTTATGGAGATCACTGCATGTTTTGATCAGGAGAGCTGGGAGCTATAGGATCCAGAAGTAAATAAAAAAGTAAATAACTATAGCATACACTTTTAAGGAACACTGTATATATACACACACACATACACACACACACCTATATAGGTATTTGCTTTTATTTACTTTATTTCATTAAAAAGTGCTTGAAAGTCATTTTTTCTGCCTATCATTATACAAGGTTTCCTGTTTGGGTCTCATCCTCTGTAGCTCATGATTACATAGAGTGTGAAGTGCAGGGTTTGAAATTAGCCTGTCAATGACCCCTCTCAAGGAGCATGATGCAGAATGTTTTCATGGATTGGTTATTATGAGATCATGCAACCCATATACTTAGAAATACACTGTCTTCATGAGCTGCAGAGGGGGAAACTATTTAGGAAGTATTTGTAAGATTTTAGAACGAAAAAAAGGACTTCTTAATAAAATAAAGTACACACAAGTGAAGAAATACATGGGTATTTTACACTCTATGTGAAATCCAGAAACCTTTCATGTCTCTTTACCATTATCAAAATGTTGCACTTATCAATTCTAGTGCTTTAAAAGAGCATACTGTAAAAACATGACCAATTGTGTACTTTACTCAGCAGGACAAGATACAAAAAGGTGGACAATTGCTTTCAGCAAGGTGCATATCCAACCTGCTGAAGATAGTCAGACAACCCTTGGCATCCAGAAGGTCTATTATACACATGAGAAGGCTGGGATTTGTATAAAAGACTTTAAAAATAGTTCATGTTAAACCCATAATGAATTATACTGCACACTAATGCAAGTGAGCATAATCCTGACAAAGTTGGTTATTCTGCCCAAGAGATTAGTGAATTACTTAGCACCTAATTGCATCAAAAGCTCAAATCTGTATTTTTGGCATCAAGAAGAGAGCACCTGAAATATTCCTCCTTTTATGGATCAAAGGCACTGTCCCTCTGTATTTTCTTAATATGGTCAGATTGAATGCAATAATTAAGCTTTAAAGTTTTCCCATTTGCAGAAATTGATGGTGTTGCCAAATGACTCTTCAGGTGAAATACAAGTGTTATGCAAACATTTTATCCATGCAGAGATTTTGCAATTGCCAAAAATAAAAACTTTAGATGCAGACACGGACACAAAGGAACTTTAGTCAACACTATTTGTTTTGTCCACAGTATTTGTTTTCAAGTACATATTTCACTTAATCCAATATGAGCCACTGCTTTGGTTTAAAAGCTGGCCTCCAGTAACAGTAAACGCTGGATTGTCCCCTTCAAGAGATGTGGAACACAATTCATTTTGTAAATACATCGAGAAAAGCGTGCTTTAAACATTACCAAAGTTGTGTTTTGCAGTATTATTATTTAAAAAAAAAATGTAAAACCTGTTTATGCATTTCCTGTTAGCTTCAATGTGTAGATTCCACTTGAAGACATACAGCTAGATTTCTGCACACTGGCTGAAAACACTTTAATCAGTTTTTCCTACGTCAAGAGCTTCATTTGAAAAAGAAAACATAGCAGAGCATTATCCAATGCCCTATTTCAGATACAACAAAGAAATTAATGCATTTAATGTCAATGTAAGGGACATGAAACGATAGTATTATCATTATATTTTATCATTATTGTGCTCGGGTACAATAAAAAGTGTATAGATATTTGCATACATTAGAAGGCAGAGAAGACAAGGCACCACATTTGTACATGAATAGATGATTACCCTGATCTCATGAGACCTTACAATAGGATGACCCAATTCAAGTGCTTCAGGACAGCATCATCTCATGTTTGAGTGTAGGCGAGTTAAATCAATCATTCTGATTGATAGTGATCTGGCCTTGTTAAATTCTGGAGTTGTGCGAGTCTGGTCTGGACTTTTTTAGCATCTATATACACAGAAGATACATGCGTTTAACATATACACCTACATGGAGCTCTTAATTGTTACTAAATTAGATGCGATTAGGTTCTCCAGCCAGGCCAGGTAATCTTGGAGGAATATCTCAAGACCACATGATGACTGTGCAGTGTTTATGGGAAAAGACACCCAGTGAATTGTCCCAATGCTAAATAAAAGAAGGTAAGTCAGAGGTGCTCATCAGAGAACGAAACAACCTTAATAGGTTAGTTCTATAGCCATGATAAGCCACTCTGAGAGCAACCTCTTTTAGCTCACTTGTGCCCTTCACAGGGAGAAATATCCTGTAGTATATCAGTCTGGTCCCACTAAAAAGAGTGACTCAGCCCCGAAATACAAGGCAATTCCACCCTGAACAGGAGAAACAGCAAACTCCAGACGCGTTTCGGCCTTTATGGGCCTCGTCAGTGAGGTGCAGCTGAACTCCCTAAGGCACAGTGAGCAAGGGGTCCACGTCTGGAGTCCCCTATTACCCTTAGGGAGACTAAACCCTAAGGGTAATTTGCATAAACAAAAGAAGGTAAGTCAGAGGTGCTCACCAGAGAACGAGCCAACCTTTGACTTTGTTGCTTTGTTACCTTTAGGGTTTAGTCTCCCTAAAGGTAATAGGCAACCTCGTTCTCTGATGAGCACCTCTGACTTTGTTGCTTTGCCAATGCTAAATAAAGCAATTTGGATTCATATTTATACTTGGAAGTTAAAGGAACACTGAAAGCAGTTTTTTTTTCTTTGTTGCATTTGAAAGAATATTTCACCATACACTGCGGAGAGTTTTTTTTCCCCCCAAAAGAAAATCACAATGCAGAGAAAAAAGATATCAATGTTTAACGGATCTGGGATCTTGGTAGCCAATTAGAAGTAATATAAATGTCAGCCAATGAAATCTACAGACTCACATATGCTCTATGTTCTTCCTGTTGGTTTCAATGACATTTAGCAGGTTCACTTCATATTGGTAATGTTTACTGCATGCTCTTTTAAGAATGCATGAAAACAAATAATTGTGTTCTATGTCCCTTTAATGAATTCTAATACAGCTATATGAATCACTGAGCTGTCAACCACACACACTAGTACATAAAAGCATTAGTTTTGAAGAAATACATTTAAAAAAATATTGTTTTCATATATAAAAACACAAAATGACCAAAAAAAAATGCTAAAGATGAAAGATTTTGGAGTTCAAAATCTATTTATTTAAAGTGGCTATCTTCAGAACACCAAAAATTAATTTATAATACTTTTAATGTTATTTAGGTGATATTTTAGAAAGCTTTTCTACGGTCTGTAAGATCTAGTGTCAGTCAGTTTATCAGTCTTGTGAAGTGCAGTGGATTTAAATATCCTGTGTAATTATGAAATGTATGCAGATGCATCATGAAATATTAAAACAAATGTAATTGATTGTATTTTCCAAGGCTCCCTTCCAACTTCACAATAAACATACTATAAAGGGAGGTCTTACTGAATTGGAGTTACCCAGTGCCATGTAATAATAGGTAATAAATTAAAGCTGTGGTTAATTATGATCATTTCTATGAAGCGGTCTACTATAAGTATTGGGTATCACAGCCTTTACTGACAGATGGTATCACTAATAGGGGTCCTTACAGTTCTACTCGGGTAGTATCTGCTCCAGTCTCTATACCTTGCAGCAAGTGCATCTTTACTACTGCAATGTCAGAAAAAAATACTATTTTATAGGAGATGGCAATTTTATTGCAGGACAATCAGCTGGGAAATGTTTTGAAATGCCATTAAATTGCAGTAGACTAAGAGGTTTATAATTACTAAGAAAAATCAGTGAAAATTAATTTCTCTAAGACATATAAAGATTTTATTTTAGGGAAACAAATATATAGTACTACAGTATAATATCCCCTTCCAGATCACTACCTTGTTGTGGTGAAGTGGCTTGTGTACCTCAATGAAGCTGTGAGCTATACCATGTAGGGTCACCCAGGATGGTCAGGTCAAAGCAGAGAGGTCAGACAAACAGCGGTCCACTGGAGAAGGAACCGGCAACCCACTCCAGTATCCTTGCCAAGAAAGCCATATGGATAAGCAGTCAGAAACACAGACAAATTTGCTTGCCATGCTGCGTCCATTAGGTCAGAGAGATTCAGACACGACTGAAAGACTGAACAAGAACAACTGTATAATATAAGACAGCACCATAAAAGCTGACAGCATATAAATGCCATATGGGGAACTAGATTTCTAACAAGCTGGAATACAATTCTTCATCTCTAAAAAAAAAATACATATTGCTAAGAGGGGGGTGTTTTTTCGAGATTCTAGATTATGTCACAGAAACACTTAAAAATCATTTATTTATCTTCTATTTAGTTAAATACATTCAAGCTTCCTGGGCGGCCCAATTGCATAATTTCAAATGTAAATGCAATACTGACATTCAATTAAAAGTTGCTGCTAAAACTCTGTAGCATCAGCTGTGAGTGGGACTAACAAGTGGACTTACCTTACAAGTAAAGGCTGATAAATTGCAGAGTGCACTAATTGTGCCCAGGTGAGAAGGCAGAAATTAATATAAACAGGAGAAGGGGAACTTGTGAGCTTGCGAACATTTTCAGTATCAAGTGCAATTCTAGTAAAAGCCTAGGAGTTTAAATAAAAGGAGGGACTTCAAAGAAAAAGGAGGGACTTCAAAGAAAAGGGATGGCAGATTTATAGTGCAAAGGAGGAAAACTTTATATAAAATATATTATTTTATATTCTTTATTTTTCCCACTGAAATTTTGTAGACAATAATAATAATTATGAGTGAGTCCAGTGGCAACCTCACTCAGTGTACAGCCTGTCATATGTATGCAATACTGGAACAGATGATCCAGGGTCCATATCTCTGTGAGAGGTGTGAGCATGTCGCCTCTCTGGAACCTCAAATTGGAGATCTGGAGAGGAGAATTGCAGCACTTAGTGATATTGCTCCACTGGAAAGGGGGTTGGTGCTCACTGAGCACAGTTTAGCTGGGCCTAGCATACAGGGTGGAGCTGGGGCTAGTGAGGATGTCCAGGGAGGCAGCTGGGTTACAGTTACAAGGGGAAGCAGGGAGAACAGGAGGAGGCAGGCCAGTTCTGAGTTGGCAAACACCAACAGATTTGCCAGATTGAGTGAAACTGTTGAGGATGTCCATTCAGGAATGGCAATGCCAGATAGAGCTGTTCCCTTTAACAGCCGGGCGAACAGCTCTACTGGAGGAGAGGGAGGGCAGAATAGGCAGAACAACAGACAGGTTTTGGTTGTAGGGGACTCTATTATTAGGAAGGTAGACAGGGTGGTTTGTCACCCAGATCCCAGCAATCGAACAGTTTGCTGTCTGCCGGGTGCTCGGGTTCGTCATGTTGTGGATCGGGTAGACAAATTATTGGGAGGGGCTGGAAATGAACCGGCGGTCTTGATACATATTGGTACCAATGACAATGTTAGTGGAAGATGGAGTGTCCTAAAGAATGATTTTAGAGAACTAGGTAATAAGATGAAGGCAAGGACCTCAAAGGTAGTATTTTCTGAGATACTACCAGTGCCACGTGCTAGCCCAGGGAGGCAGAAGGAGATTAGGGACGTTAATGCGTAGCTAAAGATGTGGTGCACTAAGGAGGGGTTTGGCTTGATATAAGTAATGGGGTAGAAAGTGTAGAGGGTATAAGGGATGAATTAACAACTCATATGGGAGGAGATGGGGGGAGGGGTAGTATAGTCAATAGGGAGGTAGTACTAAGTAATTCAAGTACAGTGGCAGGCACTTCAGAACTACAGACTCATAACATAAGGTGTATGCTTGCTAATGCCAGAAGCTTGCCAGGAAAAATGGGAGAGTTAGAATTATTAGCAATTAATGAAAAATGGGATTTAATAGGCATTACCGAAACGTGGTGGGATGTATCTCATGACTGGACTGTTAATCTGGATGGTTATAACCTATTTAGGAAAGATAGAGGCAATGGTAAACGAGGAGGAGGGATTTGTCTGTATGTTAAGCCTGAATTTAAGGCTATAGTCAGAGAAGATATTTATGGTGGACCTAGTGATAAAGTTGAATGTTTGTGGGTAGAGTTAAATAGCGGAGCAGCAAATTCCAAAAGAATATTAGTAGGAGTATGCTATAAACCCCCAAATATAGCTGAAAGGGAGGAAATACAATTATTGTTACAGATTGGAATTGCAGCTAAGCACGGGCAAGTTCTAATAATGGGAGATTTTAATTACCCTGAAATAAACTGGATAAATGAGACCAGCAGTTCAGCTAAGGGGAGCAGGTTCTTGAATACACTCAGGGATCATTATCTGGCCCAGGTTATACAGGAGCATACTAGAAATGAAGCTATCTTAGATTTACTCATCACAAATAATATTGATATAGTATCAAATGTTGAAATAGGGCAACCTTTGGGAAACAGTGATCACAACACAGTCTCATTTGAGATTGAATTAAAAAAAAACATTTTAAGGGGCCAACAAAAACTCTTAATTTTAAAAAGGGCAGATTTTAACGGTCTAAGGGCAGCAATACAAAGTATAGACTGGGACAGAGAACTGATAGGTAAAAACACTGAACATAAATGGACAACATTTAAATCCTTACTAAATATACATCGGCATATACCGTGTGGGAATAAAAGTAAAAAGAGTAAATCACAACCCATGTGGCTTAACAATGATTTAAAGATCAAGATACAGACTAAAAAAACAGGCATTTAAATTATACAAACAAGAGGGGACAGAGACTGCTTAACGGGAATACAAAGAAATCAGCAAGGCTTGCAAAAGCGCGATTAGACTGGCTAAAATAGAAAATTAAAAATGTATTGCAAAAGAGAGTAAGACTAACCCTAAAATATTTTTTAAGTATATTAATGGGAAGAAGGCGAGGAAGGAAGCTATAGGAACATTAGAATGTGAAACAGGCTGTCTGAAAATTAGTGACCAGGAAAGGGCAGATGATCTAAATAGGTTATTTTCTTTGGTATACACAAGGGAGGTACAAGTGGTTGGGACACTGCAACATAATGGGGCTACACTACCTTTGCCAAATAATTGGTTAACACAGGAAGTAATCCAAAAGAGGTTGGAAAAAATGAATGTTAATAAAGCCCCGGGTCCTGATGAAATACATCCAAGGGTACTAAGGGAACTTGGTTCTGTAATAGCCAAGCCATTATATCTAATTTTTCAAGATTCCCTCAACACAGGGGTTGCTACCAGGTTATACCTATATTTAAGAAGGGAGCAAGAGCAAATCCGGGCGATTATAGACCAGTGAGCCTAAGTTCTGTAGTAGGAAAGCTTTTAGAAGGGTTAATAAGGGATAATATACAATAATATGTCTATTTGAACAGGATTATAAGTAGGAGTCAACATGGATTTATGAGGGATAGGTCATGTCAAACAAATCTAATTAGTTTCTATGAGGAGGTTAGTAGGAACCTGGATCAAGGCAGCTCAGTGGATGTAGTCTTTTTGGATTTTGCAAAGGCTTAGGATACAGTACCACATGGGAGACTATTAGGCAAACTAAAGGATACAGGAATTGCAGTAAATATCTGCTCATGGATTGAGAGCTGGCTAAAAGACAGGAAGCAAAGGGTTGTTGTAAATGGAACATACTCCGATTGGACTAATGTGGTAAGTGGGGTTCCTCAGGGTTCAGTATTAGGTCCTCTCCTTTTTAACATATTTATTAATGACTTAGAGGTAGGATTGGATTTTTCTCCAATTGTCTCCATTTTCGCTGATGACACAAGGTTGTGCAAGGTAATTAAATCAGATAATGATGTGCTTTCCCTCCAAGGGGATTTACATAAAATTGAGGAATGGGCATCTAAATGGCAGATGAGATTTAATACGAATAAATGTAAGGTTATGCATCTGGGAAGGGAAAATAGCCATGCAATTTATAATCTTAATGGAGCAAATCTAGGTGTATCAGATATTGAAAGGGTTTTGGGAGTGCTTGTGGACAACCACCTAGGTAACAGTGCTCAAAGCCAAGCAGCAGCTGCAAAGGCAAATAAAATATTAGCATGTATTAAGAAGGGTATAGAAGCCAGGGAAGCAAATATAATTCTGCCACTATACAAATCTCTAGTACGCCCTCATTTGGAATATGGAGTACAATTTTGGGCACCACTTCATAAAAAGGAAATTTTAGAGCTAGAAAAGGTACAGAGAAGGGCAACAAAACTAATAAGGGGCATCGAGGGTCTAAGTTATGAAGAAAGACTAACCAAATTAAACTTATTTTCTCTAGAAAAAAGGCGTCTAAGAGGAGATATAATTACCTTATATAAATATATCCAGGGTCAGTATAAAGATTTGTCAGGGGAGCTTTTTGTGCCAAGAGGACATCCCTTGAGGTTAGAAGTAAAAAGATTCCACCTCAAAGAAAGAAAAGGGTTCTTCACAGTAAGGGTGGTTAATCTGTGGAATTCTCTACCAGAGGAGGTGACAGCGGATTCGATAGATAACTTTAAAAGGGGACTAGATTTATTTCTAATTAAAAAGGGAATTCAGGGTTATCATGGATAATTAGAGAGACAGTATTGATCCAATTTTTTTACATTTCCCTTTGAGACAATTGGCTAAGTCTCGCTTGCGTTTTTGTGTTTTTTTTTTGTTTTGTTTTTCTATTTGCCTTCCTCTGGACTAATTAATAATAAAAAAAAAAACATTAAATAGTTGATTAATAATTAATTAACAACTAATGAATTAATAACTAATCCGCATATTGCAGATCAGAGGAGATCTTAAAAGGTTGAACTTGATGGACTGAAAAAGTCTTTTTTCAACCTTAAATACTATGGGCTTCATTCTATTACCGGCCGTAGGAGATGCGGGGCTGCAAGGACCGTCCGCAAGCTATTCGGCTATTCTATTCCCCTCTGGCCGGGGATTCCGGCAGGCTTGCGGCCGGCGCCTTGCTATCCCTTGCGGCCGCTCGCGCCGGAGGAAAGCCTTTGATCTAAAACGGCCGCAAGAGTTTCGGCCGCAAGAAAAGCCTGGTTGCTATTCTATTGCTCCGGGAACCCTCTCTGCAAGGCTAAAAGCGAGCCGCAGCTTACTTGCAGGAAAAAGGTCCCGCTAGCACCAATTAATAAAGCAGAAATAAAGACATCCTGCACTCTGAGGAGACTATGAAGTGATTGTAGGTGTTAGCAAAAATAGCACAACATTCCCCTATACTCAAATCCGTAAAAAAAAAAAATTTTTTTATATATGTCAAATATCCATGTAAAAAGTCCAGAGTGCTTGGAGCACCTCAGACCCGGCCACGCTGCGGCCGGAAAATAAACAGTTAATGTAAACTCGGATTTGGGCTGATGTGCAAGCTTGAGAGGGGGTTGCTATTTATCCTCATGTCCCCCAATATGATCCCTAGCATTTACAGAGCTTTACAGTGCGGTCTTGAATTTATTTTTGACTTTAAAGATTTCTGAGCTTACGGCCGGTTGCAAGATATACGGCCGGCCGTAAGAGGAGATCCTTGCGGCAGTTTTACGGCCGATAATAGAATGAGGCCCTATGTAACTTTTTTGCTTTCGGTTGTGTGCGTACATGTAAGCAAAGGTTGACAATTTGTCTGAAACTTAGGAGACAACCAGATTATGGATCATATATACAATTATATGCATAATAGCCCAAAAGTTAAGAATCAGGTGGTAATATTTTAGGCGCTGTGGCTCCCTGGCTCCTGGAATTTCCTAAGCCCTGGTGTAGAGGCTTCATTCACACGAGGCAACAAAGAGCTAGCAGATACCTCTGACTGGATAACAACAGTCTAAGTAACCTGCCCAAGCAGGCTTCAATTAAGTTACCTAAACTCAGATCATTAGTGTATATTTTTAGACGGCTTGAGAACCCTTTAGCAATTTGGGAAACTAATTTAGAAAAACAACATATAGCAAACTTAAAAATTTAAGTCAAAATATTTGTAAGGAATAGTTTCTAATGTACATTAAATACACAAGCACTACTGACAGACAGACAGAGTCATATGGATAACACCCCACTGTAGATCCTGAAAAACATTTATGTGGCCAACTGGTTTTACGTCAGGAATTGATATTTCTGTATGTATAAAACCTCATACTTTTACCTCTTATCTTTACTTTAAGTTTTATCCCCTCACGGATTGCCGGTAGGACCAAGTGATTGTTGATTCATCTTATCACAGCAAAGTTTCAGATATACAGATCGTAGATGTGGGAAAAATGGAAAACTACAAGAATGAGGTGGATGGGTTGCACTTCTACAAGACAAGTCAGTTTTGAGGCATGGTACCCAAATGACAAGTGCAACCAACATTAGTAAGAATTGAATTTTTAGAACAAAAACATTCAAACCCTTACAATAATTACATTTTTATCAACTTCACACATTTACATTCAAATCCATTCCTTTTTTAAAATGAGATGTGCATACCAATAATATATGCATTATATATAGAGGCTGACAAATGTTTAACATAATTAGGAGCCAGACAGATTAAGGAGGAGTCCGTTAACCAACAATGTTAGAAGCCAGAAGTAACATTTTAGGAGCCATGGCTTTCTGGCTCCTTGGATTTGTCAAGCCTACATTATATAACTATATATTTAAAACACATTCATACATCTAATACTTCGAGCCTGGGACAATTTTATAATATCCAGACAGTATGTTACTAGGAGCACTTTATTGAGATACATAATATTTTGGGAAATTATTTAGGAGCTACAACTAAAAAATTTAGGTGCGTAGGATCCTGAGATTTGTTTCACAAATATAAATATATAAATAACTGAATACCTTAAAGCAAAAACCTGAACAAATCTTTATGGAAAAAAAGTGGTTAAAGCAGATGTGGCCAAGAATGTGTGTAATATTTCTGCATTTGCTTATATATAAAAGATCTCTTAAGACAGAATGTTTAACATATAACCAAATCATTTATAACTTCTCCACCAAAATGCTATGTTAAATAAACATACCAAGGTGAACTATACACTGCACTGAATTCTTTAATTAGAGGAGTTTATTTTGTGTAGCTAAAGTTGGGTCCATCGTGACTATCAAATAAACATCCCTGTACCTTTGCCCTTGTGTATTTTATACAGCATCATCTGGAAGACTATATTACTCCAGTTTCAAGTAAAGAAGAAAGACAAAAATGGAGGCAGTGGACTATGTAGCTTTATAAATGTTAGATGGGTATGGCAGTGTATTTTGTATTTTGTATCGGCATTAAAAAGTGCTGGATATTGCTTTAAATTCAACAGCAAAACATTGCAACCTTTCACAATCAATCTGACCTTTTAAAATTAATTTTGTACATAGCACTGGAATTTAAAACCAAAACGTGTCTGTCGAAGCTTCCAGCAATATTAATGTCAGGATTAACAAAGCAGAAATATAGTACAGAGAGGAAAAAATAAAATAGAAAAAAGAGAACATGCCATAAATAAAAAGACAGACCACATCCATAAGGATTAACACTGCATACTATACATGTTATCTATAAAAAGTTCTCAGGCAGTAAAATCATAGCCCCATAAAACCATTTAACATAAAATGCATTCATCATTAGCTACCCTTTTCAATAATAGTGCAGTAAAAAGTCATAGCTTTATAAAACATTTTATTTAGAGGGAAGAGATAAAACACTCATGTCAAAAGCAACACTGTGTACACTGTAACATCCAATCAGTAAGCCGAGGCACCTATTTTACCACAAAATACTGGGCAAAATGAGTGACTCGAGTATAAGCCGAGGGTGGGAAATGTGCTGCCCCCTGTGTCCCCCCTATCTCTCCGTGTCTCTTCTCCCCTCTCCCTTCCCTGTGTCTCTTCTCCCCTCCCTTATCAACCTCCTCAACCCCCCTCCTCAACCTCAACCCCCCCTCCCTTTCCCCTCACTTACCTGCTTCTGCTCCGGCCTCTGCTCCTTCCGTCTTCACCCGGCGCGCATGCGACGTCACATGTGCGCCACGTCATTAGCATATACCGGCACCCGGTATATGCTAATGACGTGACGTGCATGTGACGTCACATGCGCGCCGGGTCAAGACGGAAGGATCAGAGGACGGAGCAGCAGCAGGTAAGTGAGGGGAGAGGTATTTAGAGGGGAAAAAGTGAAGAGGGGGGTTTAGAATGAGGAGGGGGGGGTGAGGATGAGGAGGGGGAGAGAAAGAGACACGGGGGGGGGTTAGAGAGACACTGGGGGGGGGGGGGGGGGGAGTAACTCTAGTATAAGCCGAGCTCTTTTTAGCCTTAAAAAAAGGGCTGAAAAACTCGGCTTATGCTCGAGTATATACGGTACATACATACATACATATACACACACACACAAATTAAACAAAAAAATGGTTGGAATTTTATTCAGACATCAGAGAAGGTAAGTAAATTAATTAACGCACTTAAAAGGGCTTATCCAAAATATGTAAAACAATGCCTATAAAATTTTAAGTCTCCGCATTGAGATATTTAGGTGTGTGTGTTTTTGTGTGTGTATATATATATATATATATATATATATATATATATATATATATATATATATATAGATATATATATAGATATAGAGAGAGAGAGAGAGAGAGAGAGAGAGAGAGAGAGAGAGAGAGAGAGAGAGAGAGAGAGAGAGAGAGAGAGAGAGAGAGAGAGATAACCTAAATATGTGTGATAAACCAGTATATGAACGAATGCAATGTGTAAAATAGTGTAGAAATGTGTAGAATAGTGTTCCTGTCTCACAATTACAGGTTTTCTTCTACCACTTATTTTTCATAAGAATTCAATTTTTGTAAACTTTAAAATATGGTGTTTTAAATAAAATTTATATATATTAGTGTGTGAACAACCAGATCCTTTAAAATATGTTAAATGGAAGGCACATTTTATTATAGGGCCACTGTAGCGCACAACATTTTGTCCTGCATTTAAAAACACCATATTTTAAAGTTTACAAAAATGTAATTCTTATGAAAAATAAGTGGTAGAAGAAACCTGTAATTGTGAGAAAGGAAGCAGATAAAAACAGCTTTGTGGGTGTCTGAACAACAAAACAAGTATTGCTGTAAATCAAGTAAGAAAAACACAATTAACAATGTCTTCGAGTTCTTGTTTACACTTCCTCTCAATTCACTAGTAAGACAAAGGCTGACAAAACATTGATGTTTATATGATTCTTGGTTCCTCTAGTGAAAATGTTGGAACCTTTAATCTTCCTACAGTTTTGTAACACACAAGGTTGCACTTGTATGATCTTCCTCTCTCTCTAGCCACAAATGCTTCGTTCTTCAATTTAAATAAAATCACATGGCTTCATGGTTTGTTGAACCATAAAAAAGTACAAGTTTACACACCACATCTCCTGTCGCTCACTACTTTCCACTACCTACTCTCTTCCACAAAGTTTTTTGCCATTTTGACCAAATGAAATTTGATGGCGGGATACTTTAGAAGACATTGTGTTAAAATATTTAAAACCAAGCCATGTATTTTCTGCAGATGGTACATTAGCTAAGCAGTATATTTTGTAAATAAGAGAAAATAAGGTTAAATTACATTCAAGTCTGATACATTCTAGATTTAAAATCAAATTTCCTTTCTGAAGATCTACAAAGAAAAGCCTGCATAACTATTCCCGTTTCTTCACACCACCTTTTTTTTCTCCTTTTACTCACGGTCTACTTTTT
Source organism: Discoglossus pictus (assembly GCA_027410445.1). Taxonomy (NCBI): domain Eukaryota; kingdom Metazoa; phylum Chordata; class Amphibia; order Anura; family Alytidae; genus Discoglossus; species Discoglossus pictus. The sequence continues at coordinate 301,756,940 of CM050165.1, read as the reverse complement.
TATTAAAAATAAAAATAAAATGTGCACCACAATGAAAATGTGTTCATACTACATTACCCACTAACCCATCACAAAAAAAACCCTCAACATTCACTCTCACAATTCGTTTTGGTTATTACAAGGCCATTTTTATATAATCTTCTCTCCACTGGCTTTACTCTACCCTACTGCAACTCAAGCCTTCGTCATTGAAAAAAAAAAAAAAAAAACTACACACGCACCTTAACTTTCACAATCAATATTAACTTAGTGACGTCAAGTTAAATATGCCTTGAAACTATTATGTTTGCCCACCATTGACATAAGATCCCAACTATGGTGCCTCTGATAAAAAGCAATTGCAAAAGTGAGAAGGGAACCTTAGACATGATACAATTACATATTATAATTAATTTCTGTAAGGAATAGGGAACTTCAATTAACCTCATGTAATCAATCCTGCCATGAGTGGAGGCTTCCTTCTGTTCGTGTGCTGGCATTATCTCAATGCACCTTGAGATCTTAATAATAGATGGGAAACAGAGACCTCATAAAAAAGACAAATGATGGCGCTCTTCTAACCATATGAATTAGTTCACCTGGGATAAGAGACACTTGCTCTGTCAGGAAATAAACTAATCTTACTATTGGGTTTTGTTTCATTTTATTGTGTTTCTAAATCATAGAAACTTATCTTTATAATTTTCAATTCATATTAAAATGTCTTAAGATGATGGAAAGTAAAATATTTGAATGTGTCTTCTAGAAGTTCTATAAATGGTTCTTTATCTCAATTCCAGTTTACATCAAGATTACCTTGTTCTACTAATATTTGACTTTAAGATTACATATATAAACACTCTGAATAAAGAGCTAGATCATACGATTATTACAACAAACACTATTGCCAGGCTAATCTCACTATTGCCAGTGTATACAAAATACTGTAGATGATGCAGCTATAGGTAATAGATAAAAAAAAAGCCAGAATATCATAAATCTATACATTCAATATCAGTCCTCACAGGTTCACAAAATATATGTACAATAACTACGTTAGGAGCCAGCAATAACAATTTAGTAGTCGTGGCTGCCTGGCTCACATGCCCTGTCTTAATGGATGTTAATATTTTACTTGTCTTTGCAGTTGCTGCCTGGGATTGAGCACGGTTTGTAGATTAATGACCACAAGTACTCCTAAATTATTTTCTCTCGAACAGCTTTTAATTTGTTCCTTTTACATTATAAATAGCATTGAATGTTATCCTTCCAAAAAAAGGTACATCTTCACATTTCTCTGTGTTATCTCTCATCTCCTCCTGTGTATACAGAAAGTCTGATTGTATGATTTAATTACCTTGCACAATTTAGTGCCATCTGGAAATGTGGTGATATTTCTCTCCAAGCCTACATTTAAATCATTTATTAATATAATCATTAATACATATTAAAATAAGATTACCTTGTTCTGAACTTTGAGGAACCCTACATATCCTCAGCTTATTAAAAAGTTATTAGCAATGCAATATCACATTTCTCAAATATAATATTCCCTACAGTTCATTTATTTCAAGTGTGTGCAGTTTTTATAGTATGCTGTGAACATGAAGCGGATTTAATTTTAAATAGTATTAAGAACTTGCTATACATTGTACTAGCAATTTTTCTGTACCGTAAATCATTTCTGAAATATTTAGAACTGAACACCTGTATGCTAATGTGTGGCTCTAGAAAGGAATATATTGTTTTGATTTGTATAAGTGAAATTTTGAAATAAAAATGCAGCTAATAAGGGTGAGCTGCTCCTTTGCATATACATACAGCAAGAAATATTCCAGAAATAATTCACTTTAGAAAGAAAATGGATAACACAACATATAATTCATGCTCTTTAAGAATAACCTAAACAAATATATTTTGGGGTCACAGAGTTTAAAAAATGAAATATTTAGATCAATATAGACAGATGGCTGAACTGAACCTATGTTTCTTGGTATAATGAAACACACTAATACAGCAACATTATAATATGTATAGGATTCCATCTCTGTATAGAGTTCTAATGGGGCCAGTTCACAGTGATCTTGATAGATTTATCACCAGTTTAACTAAAGAGAGTATGCTTAGGTTTCAATGGACTTTACTTTTTGGCAGCGCATGGTATATATGAAATGAGAGTGACCTACCCAGAGGATCCTCAAGAGTCACTTTAAAATAATTATAAGCTTGGGGATTTTGCAGAAAACCCCAGTCTTGGTATAGACCTAAAACCTTGAAATTATAAATGTACTGTTAATATTAATATTTTTGTTTAAAATTTTAATTAACTGGAATGAAATTAATTCTCTCTGAAATACTAATTTATTTTGGGGAAACATCTATAAAGAATATTTTTTTTGCGGAATGTGTAAGATGTTCTTATAATTATTCTGATTTTGTTTCAATATAAAACAAATAATTATTACGGCAATTTCCTGCAATTAAAGAGATTAACGCCAGTTTATTCAGTTAGTGAATCAGCCTAATTTCAAATATAAAAACAAATAAAAATAAAAGATTTACAAAAAAGGACAAAAAGCGAACTCACAGAGGTGTAACTCAAATGATTAAGAGAAGCATACCTTTGTAGCAAGCTGGGACACAGGGGACTGTACTTCTTCTTGGGGCAACTGGTCTTTAGTCTAGAAAATGAAAAGTCACAATACAGAGGTTAATACCGTCAGGAGAAGCAGTTCTCCAATTAGCAAGATGTCTTCAATTATTTCACTTAAGAGTCAGTGCCAGATAAAGGACTGAGCATGGAGTTCACCATGTGTTCATTCAGGAAATGTGTATGTATAAATTCTGCAATAAATACATAGTTTTAAAATGTATATTAATTGTAGTATATCCTGATATTCCTGCAGCTGCCCAGTAATGTCACAGCTTTACTGACACAGCCTTGACAAATGTGCTCCCACTACAGCCTCAATGATCAAGGGATAAACAGCAGTTTATAGCGCCATGAAAACACAACCATTACAGTACGCCTTTAAAGTATAAAGTGAGGATTTGTAACATTCACAAAAAAGTAGTAGATTACATTATCTTTAAAGGGCAATGGAAAGCATATTACATTTTCAGATACATATTAAAAAGGAACCTTTAGGTCTGTAAAGGGTAACTCTAAATATATTTTAATATAATCTTTAAACCTACATGGAACACAATTTTTTTTCTTCTGCATTTAAAAGAGCATGTTTTAAACAATCAGAAAGATTGATTTAAATGGAAAATAAATTAGCAAAACCTGTTTAAACTGTATTTAAACTAACAGGAGAGTTGAGTTTGTAGATCTCTTAGTTAATAGAACTACATTTTAATATCAGAGATTTTCATAATAAAATATTTGATAATGTCAGCGTTTTATTTTTTTATTTTTAATGCAACAAGGAAAAAAAAACTTTTTGCATGTCTTTTTATTACTGCAAGTATGCAAGTTTTCAATCTTGTACTCAGTGCTTTAACTAAAGCACCTTAAGTTAGATTTTAAGCTCAGACAGGTCACTCCATTCTTTTGCATTGTGTGAATATTGTTTCTGTTTTGTACTTAACCCCTGTATAGCTGTATGAAATATATTTGTGTGTTAAAAAATAAATATATTAAGACAATTTAGTGGCATAAACCATTAGAATTCCCCTGTAACAACCTTTGCACGTCCATGGTATGGATTTAACATTTATCTTGCTGTACTTCCTCAGTAATAAACTCTCACTTTCCAATGTCTTCTGCACCCAGTCATAATATGGCTGGTTATACTGTTAACTATTACTTTGTAAAGGCTGCTCCTCTAGTCACTGTATCAGGATTCACTTTGTCTCCTTTAGTATGTTATAAACAGTAGTCTGGGTTCAGTTATGGCAGATGGATGCTCACTCATGCCATTTCTTTTATCTCTGCTTGCCAGCTGATTACTTATTATCAGGGTGTGTCACAACACTAGTGCATGCACTTTACAAGTTGTGTAAAGGCCTTACTTCGTCAGACATTATAACACAGTCTGAGTCATGAGGAATGAGAGCTCTCGCCAGCAGTCACGTGATGTCACCCATGATCCTGGCCTGTTCAAGGATGTTGGTTAAAATATATAAAAAAAACAACAAACTATAAAGCTTGAGCTTTGAGGGTGTGAACAATCACATTTAGTCCTTTAGACACATTTTAGAGGTGGCAGCCTCCCCCTCAGAGTTTTTACCAGTCTCTAGGTAGAGAAACAACACAACCAGGAGGAACAACCTGTTCGCAAGACTGAAATTTAGAATATATTCACTTCTTAAAATAAGTTTCATGCCACCAATTTAAACTTATTTTTTCTTATTTACAAAATATACTGCTGAGGTAATGTACCAACAAGTGCCGGATCTACCATTTTGGTGCCCTGGACAGTTAAGTGGACGAATCCCTGCGAGTGAGTGCACAAAGTATGCACGCATCTATTTTCCCCTTTTCTGTGTGTGTATATCTCTCTCTTCCTATGTGAGCAAGTAACAGACATTTACAATAATAGCAATTTTTACAACATAGCTACTCATACAGAGAGCTATTACTTGTTTTTTAAATGCATTTGATGTTGGGCCATATTATTTATATTTTTCCATGGGAGGGCAGCGAGCATATTTTACAAACACATATCACTTGTCTTTCACATAAAAAAAAACAGTGTAATTATGAGAGTTAAAAAGGCCACTGCACAATGAAAACAAACGGTTTGAAAAAAATGGAGTCTAAGAGTATAAGTAATCAGGGGGGGGAAAAAAGTAATACAGCTAGTTTTTAAATTAGATAAAATATATTTCGATGCCTCTGTTTGACCCTGGGGAAATGCATGATACATAGGTTTCATATACTCTAGTTCCAGGTGGGCAGTCGGTGAACTACAGTATTTTGTTTTTAAATCAAAAAAAAAAAAAAGGAAGAAGAGGTTATAGGGTTTTTTTTAAGCTTAAAAATGGGTGCCCCGCACAGGAAAGCTCTCCTAGGGGGGGGGGGTTACAAAGTTTGCCTAATGGGGAATCTAACCATGGTACCAACTGCAGATAATATGTGGCTTGGTGTTAAATAGTTAACATAATGCCTTATAAAGTACCCCGCTTTCAAATTTAATTTGGTCAAATAATTATATATATATATATATATATATATATATATATATATATATATATATATATATATATATATATATATATATATAATTATCTGTACCTCATGTAGGAATGTGTTGCGTTAGCTAAACTATATTAAAAATCTTCTTTGATGACAATGTCAAAATGTGGAAATACAGAGCTAGTACTAAAAAAAAAAAGTTACACCACAATTTACTCCAAGTGTAAGAATGATTTAGTATTTTTTTATTAAAATTCAACAGCTACCTTACAAACATTGTTTTTTACATTTTAAATTAACACCAACATTAGTTGCATTTATTCTATATATGAACCAAGAAACGGAGACTGAGGAATTAGTGTGTTTTCCTTGTGTTCAAGAGGACTTTAAACCAGAGATTTACTTTATTAATTCTCGACTACTTTAATTATGAATAAAAAAAGAAAAACAAAACAAAACAAAAAGGAAAGATGAGCACCCAATATTGTGCGATTTACACACTGAGATGTAGAATTCAATATCAATAGCAGCAAATAAAAGATGGAGCACCAATAAAAACACTGTTCTGTTAGTAGGAAATTAGAAACAAATTACAAAGATTACTGTACAGAAAGTTTTTGATTAGAAAAATATATATGTTGATGTATCTGTAGGACAATGATATGAGAGACCTGAGGGGGGGGGGGGGGGAGGGGGAGGGAAGAGAGAGAAAGAGATTTAATGTCAATGTAAAAAACTGTAGTTCTCAACTCTGTGGGGCACTCTCCCTCATAGCTTTTTGACACAATAAATGCTATACTTTATCTCAGATAAAATAACTATCACCCCCCCCCCCCCATCATGATTCAACTCTGAGGAAGTAACAAACACAAAAAGCATTTCTGTATTTACAGATAATTAAAAAATTCAGATTTTCCCCATATTTTTTATATATTGTAAGTGTGGTATATAGTTACAGTTGCGCTCAAATGTTTACATACCCTGGCAGAAATTATGACATTTTGGTACTTATTTAGAAAATATGACTGATCATGTAAAAAATAAAAAATGTATTGAAGGATAGTGATCATAGAAAGCCATTTATTATCACATAGTTGTTTGGCTCCTTTTTTAAATCATAATAACAGAAATCACGCAAATGGACCTGATCAAAAAAAAGTTTACATACCCTTGAATGTTTGACCTTGTTACAGACACACACAGGTTAAAATGGCAATTAAAAGGTAATTTCCCATCCCTGTGGCTTTTTAAAATTACAATGAGTTTGTTAGCTCTCAAATAGATGAACTGAGCAAGCTAGATACTGAGTCATGAGCAGAAAAGAACTGTTGAAAGACCTGTGTAACAAGGTAATGGAACTTCATAAAGATGAAAAAGAATACAATTAAATAAATAAAGATTTCCAAAGCCTTGAAAATGCCAGCCAATACGTTCCTTGATAGCAAGCCAAGGTCAGGTAGACCAAGAAAGATTTCAGCCAGAACAATTGTTCAGAATACAAAGAAAAACCCACAGGTAACCTCAGGAGAATACAGGATGCGCTGGAAAAAGACGGTGTGGTTGTTTCAAGGAGCACAATACGACAATACTTAAACAAAAATTAGCTGCATGGTCGAGATGCCAGAAAGAAGCCTTTACTGCACCAATGTCACAAAAAAGCCGGGTTACAATATGCCCGACAACACCTAGACACGCCTCACAGCTTCTGGCACACTGTAATTTGAAGTGACGAGACCAAAATCGAGCTTTATGGTCACAAACATAAGCACTATGTTTGGAGAGGGGTCAACAAGGCCTATAGTGAAAAAAATACCATCGCCATTGTGAAGCATGGTGGTGGCTCACTGATGTTCTGGGGGTGTGGGAGCGTTCTTCTGCACGAAGGCTGCACATGGGGCTCTCTTGAACTTTCCAGCATGGCAATGACCCTAAGCACAAGGCCAAGTTGACCCTCCAATGGTTACAGCAGAAAAAGGTGAATGGTGTGGGGTGGCTATCACAGTCTCCTGACATTAATATCATCAAGCCACTCTGGGGGGGGGGGGGGGGGGGGGGGGATCTCAAACGTGCGGTTCATGCAAGCTGACCAAAGTCTTTGCATGACCTGGAGGCTTTTTGCCAAGATGAATAAGCAGCTATACCGCCTGCAAGAATTGGTGGCCTCATAGACACCTATTACAAAAGACTACATGCTGTCATTGATGCGAAGGGTGCAACACACAGTATTAAGTACTAAGGGAATGCAAACTTTTGATCAGGGACATTTGGGTGATTTCTGTTATCATTATGATTTTAAAAAAAAAGGAGCCAAACAACTACGTCATAATAAATGGCTTCATAGGATCACTATCCTTCAATAAAATAAAATAAATTTGCACGATTACTCATATTTTAAAAATAATTGCCAACATTTCACAATTTCTGCCAGTGTATGCAAACTTTGGAGCACAGCTGTATTAAACAAGTTTATTTTTGCCATGAACTGCAGGGGTCCTTTAATAAAGGGAAACATTGACTACACCGACCTCCAGAATAACAGTTCATTCCCTTTTGTAATGTTACTAATAAAAGATTATGCATTAGCAAAGCAAAATAAAAATGTGCTGCCTGTGAATGTTTTCCCTACTTTTCAGGGAACACACTATTAGAGATAACGTATTAGTTAGTTTAACGTGTACAAGCAGTGTACCCAAACACCCCATGATTAAGGGAAATAGTGTTAAAGTATTTAAAGCACATACAGTTGTGGGAAAGGTGTGAGGACGGAGATTGTAGTAGCAGTTTCTCCTATGAGAAAATATAACACAAACAATACTTACTTTCTTTACTAAACAAAAATGTTAATTCATAAACTACAAACTGCAGTTCCAGTAGAAACCAGTTACAAACCCTGTACACGGTGTCCTGTCTTGAAGCAAAGCCTGCTCGATGAAAGAAGGAATCATGTGACTCTTTGCAAGGGATAACATGGAGGGTGTATGGACAGTACCAATTATTGAGCTGAATCTTTGCATTCAGAGTTTGTGTCTGGTTTCTACTAAAGCTGGAGCACAGAGAGGCATTCTCCATATAGAGAATATATTAAAAACGTTACCTTTATTCAATAGGTAAGGGCGTTATAGGTAGATATGAAAGCCAGATTTAACATTGTAGATTTATTTTACCTTTCTTAGAGTCTTCATTAGAAGAATTACTTACTATCCAGTTCCAAAAAAATTACAAGAAATTTTTTAAAAAAAGGTATACAGAAGTTTCCATAGTTTTAACTTTTTCTAATCTAATACATGCTGCTTATATCAAACACATATGTAACATCGATTCATGCTATATACATAAAGATTTATTTTTCTTTATTAAAAAACATTTCCACACCCACAGAGGCATCTGGTACCTACCAATAGAAACACTAACTTAGGTACATTTGTAACCCTATAGTAACCTTCAAGCCAACAGCAGCACCGTGCAGTGATCTAGAGGGGCATTGCTGGAAATAGTCTTCCTTCCTTGCGTTGGGAAGAAAACACTACACATCCCATGATACTTTGTTGCAATGTCTGTGGACCAATATCTACAGCAAAGCATTAGCTACCTCTGATTGGCCAAAACAAATTATGAATTGTATGCAAATTTAGCCTGTTATTTTAGAGGCATTCCTTCTCAAAATCAAATGCCAGACAATTGAAGAAATGTGCAATCTTCAGGTTAAATTTATCAATGTTTATTTTGCCATTTTTCATGCAAAATTATTTGGCATCTACTACTGACGCTCCTCTATCAGATGCATTTATAATTAAAAAAACTTCTATATAGCTTTAAAAAAAGGCACACTGCTAATTATGGCAGATTTCTTTAAAAATCTAGATTTGTGTAGATAGCCAAGGTTGCTATTTCCTCCTATTTGGTCCTGTCTCTTATCTCAGTAGAGCATGCCCAGTTGGTTAAAGGAGACAAATATTTTAACCTTCTAAGTTTCTGCTTTTCCTGCTAATCTAGCACCAACTCTGATTGTTACTTAAGAACCTAAGATAAGGAAGAGGCTAGTAGACTGGGGGGGGGGGGGGGGGGGGTGTATGCTCCACCATTTTTTCTATTCATTAGTAGGAGGGAAGTTTGTGACCTCATAGGTGATCGACCTAGCTTTTTAGCATCTGATCCCTTTCACATGTTCAAAAGTAGTCCGTCACACTTCAAAAACGGCAAAACATTATTTTCCTGCTGTACAACTGCCCCTACACGCACTGGACAAAATAGCACTTAAAATGACTGCTAACGTTGTTTGCTTGTCATATACTTCACTAATGTTGTCCCTAGAACTGGGTCTAGGCCTAAATAGATCTGTTTTCCAGTATCTCTGTGATGGGAAACTTCAACCTGTAACTCATACAGCTTTAACTTTCATAAAAGGTCTCATCAAAAAAAGAAACATTTCTCCCAAATATACAAAATATGTTATATATGTATATAATAAATAGATGTTTGTTTATATTCCCGTATATTAAAAAGGATCCTCCCATCATGCTCACATATCCATGAGCCTCATGTTTATATGACTAGGTCTTGTGGCTGACACAGTGTTCCAAAATATACACGTAAACAAATGACCATTAAAATATATTTACCCTAGTGTCAAATTCCCTCTCCTAAGATTATTCTGTTGATCACATGGAAGAGAAACTGTGTAATGGAAAGTACTAAACAATATATATATATATATATAGCTTATAGATCATACCCCCCCCCCCCCCATTTACTGCCCTTCTTTAATATTACATGTAAATGTTTTTTTACAGAGGTTGAGAAAGTCATATCAAACATAGGTGTCAAAAAAGGATAGTGAGAAATCAGGTAATTTGTTTTCATGAAGAATTGATTAGATAGATAGATAGATAGAATATATTAGCAGGAGCACTAGATGTTGCCGGATTTATCAGGTCCAGACTTCTGAAACACTAGACAGACTGAAAGGGTGCATACTAAAAGGTGCACTATAGTCACATATTTTCCACCATTCATTTAAAGGTGCGAGTAAAATTGCACACTCCACCTTTTTCTGACCGGCTAACTTATAAAAAGCTGCAAGATCAAGTGCTCATTAGACTTTTTAGGGGTGTTTGTTTAGCCAGCTGAAGAATCAACAGGAGATATATATATATATATATATATATATATATATATATATATATATATATATATATATATATATATATATATATATATATATATATATATATATATATATATATATATAAATAATGCAGCAGGCATAAGCTTAAAGGAAGCCATGTTTGAAATTGTTTAGGGATGCATGTCCCTGCTCAGCTTCACAGGATGCAGTGTAAACTGTTTTTTGTGGAATTCTGAGCTGAAAACTGTTTTGTTTGTTTTTTACTTGATTTAGACATTCAAATGTGAACACAGGTAGGTAGGTATGTTTGTTTGTTTGTTTGTTTGTTTGTTTGTTTGTATGTATGTATGTATGTATGTATGTATGTATGTATGTATGTATGTATGTATATATATATGTATATATATATATATATATATATATATATATATATATATATATATATATATATATATATATTAGTTGAATCAGAGTATGCAGTGAATAGTAATACCTTTTTTTATTGATAATTTATTGAAAAAAAATAAAATTGGAAAAACAAGAAAGACAAAATTCATTGGCCACAGTTAAGTGAGAAATAGACCAGCATTGTAAATATTGTCGTGATAGGTCAGTAAGTACTGTATATACTCTAGTAATAACCGAGTTTTTCAGCCCTTTTTTTAAGGCTAAAAAGGGCCCCCCTCATCTTATACTCGAGGATGAGGAGGGAGGTAGAGGATGAGGAGGGAGGTGGAGGATGAGGAGGGAGGTGGAGGATGAGGAGGGATGGGGGGGTCGGCACCCGGTATATGCTAATGACGTGACGTCACTTGCGCCACGTCATAAGCATTGGCCGGGTCAAGACACCGGAAGGAGCGGAGGCCGGAGCAGAAGCTGAAGATGGAGGTAAGTGAGGGGAAAGGGAGAGGGGGAGGTATTTAGAGGGGGAAAGTGAGGGGGGGTTAGAATGAGGAGGGAGGTTGAGGATGAGGAGGGGGGTTGAGGATGAGGGTTGAGGATGAGGAGGGGGGTTGAGGATGAGGAGCGGGAAAGACAGGGAAGGGAGAGGGGTGAAGGGGCACAAGGGAGGGAGAGGGGAGAATAGAAGAGACACAGGGGAGAGAGAGGGGGGACACAAGAAAAGGGCACACAGAGGGCACAAGAGGGACACCGGGGGCAGCACATTTCCCACCCTCTGCTTATACTCGAGTCACTCATTTTTCCCAGTATTTTGTGATAAAATAGGTGTCTCGGCTTATACTCGGGTCGGCTTATACTCGAGTATATACGGTAAGTCTGTAGATCAGGTTATAGATAAGAACATAGAGTACCCGGTATATGCTAATGACGTGACGTCACTTGCGCCACGTCATTAGCATTGGCCGGGTCAAGACGCTGGAAGGAGCGGAGGCCGGAGCAGAAGCTGAAGATGGAGGTAAGTGAGGGGAAAGGGAGAGGGGGAGGTATTTAGAGGGGGAAAGGGAGAGGGGGAGGTATTTAGAGGGGTAAAGTGAGGGGGGGTTAGAATGAGGAGGGAGGTTGAGGAGGTTGAGGTTGAGGATGAGGAGGATGAGGTTGAGGATGAGGAGGATGAGGTTGAGGAGGGGGGTTGAGGATAAGGCGGGGGGTTGAGGATGAGGCGGGGGGTTGAGGATGAGGCGGGGGGTTGAGGATTAGGAGGGGGAAAGACAGGGAAGGGAGAGTGGTGAAGAGACACAGGGGAGGGAGAGGGGAGAATAGAAGAGACACAGGGGAGAGAGAGGGGGGACACAAGAAAAGGGCACACAGAGGGCACAAGAGGGACACCGGGGGCAGCACATTTCCCACCCTCGGCTTATACTCGAGTCACTCATTTTTCCCAGTATTTTGTGATAAAATAGGTGTCTCGGCTTATACTCAAGTATATACGGTAAGTCTGTAGATCAGGTTATAGATAAGAACATAGAGTAAAATAAAGAGCAATAAATTTCAGCATAGCATGTAGCTTACAAAAACAGTAATAGAAGAGGGGGGGGGGGGGGTGTATGTGCTATAAGACATTAAGATAGTGGGCCAGAAAGCCTAAATCAATGTTAATGCCCAAATCCTTTGTATTAAAAAATGGAATAATTTTTTAATGCAAAAGTTTTCAGATCTACACATACATACTGGAATGCACATTTTGTAAACCATGGTGGTAAATTTGAATATGTAAAACCTGCCTTTTTAAATGCATGATAGGAAACTGATGACTTTAAAGAAGTGGCATTCATCTCAAGTTAAGTACAATATGTTTATATTACTGTGGCACATATATTATTATTTGTGCTAGTTTCCCTTTAAAGCCTAGAGCTTATGAGATTAGTGTCAGAGTTTAAGAATGTGTACTAGTTGAACAAACATATCTGATGCAGGCTCTATTATGTCCAAATCTACTCAGAGTGCTATACTTTTTTTCATTTCATACATTTCTCATTGTTCTGTGGTATTTTGCAAAATACTGAACAATGAGAGGGGGAGATATAATAGAACATATGAACATATACGATAGAAGTATATGAAAATGAACTGATATCTGCTTAAGACCACATGTTTATTCAACTAGTACAAATGCTTAAACTCTATCCCTAAATGTCATATTTCATAGGTCCTAAAACAAAATAGGTAGAGCTTGATATGAAAAGAAAATAAAAATAAAAACCGCTCTGTGAAAAATATTAAGATTACCATTTTTAAATTATGCCTTAAACTGAATAAACCCCAGAGGTCTCCACCCTCTGAATGATGTATTGTCTCTGGAGTAGGACCCACTTAGGGGGAACAAACCAAAAACTTTTTAAGAACTATTTAAAAAACAAAAACAAAAAAAAACAACAACAACAACACACAAGTAGCAGGCATTAAGTATTTTACCATGAACTGCTAGCAATGTACACAAACACACCTTCTTGTCACCTCCCACTATCATACTGTACTTGTGGTATTCCTGTTTCTTAGTCCAGGTGTGTCCCACTGCAGCAGCAATACATCATCCTCATAAGAATTTAACGCGTGGGGATGTTTAAAAAGTGAATTTACTTAAAGTTTAAATGAACAGTAAAAGTTTAATCAGGGTTTGTTTGTTTTTATCAGAACCTACTTATTCTTTAGAGAGCCCTTTATAACACAACTAAAGTGCCCCTTTTACTAGCACGCATAATAATGTATGTGCCATGGTAATATAGATGTTCTGCAGTTATCATGAGATGAACGCAGGTGAGACCAGGAGCCTTCAAGACGAGATTCCTAAAATGTTTATTTGTAGCTGCCAAATATTTGAAGGGCTTCCTTCCTGTCTTCAAGAAACAGACGGCCTAGCTCCAACAAAATCTTCCTGACTCTTCTGTATTGTCTATAATCATGGGTGGGCAAAAATATCTATATGATTTTAATTTCCATATATTACAATATATAGCAATAACTTGGAAATTAAAATAAATAGCAATATACATAGAGAGATATGGATGCTTAATTCCAAGTCAATATATTACTTTACATGAGTGAAGCAATTCAGATAAATCTGAAAAGGCTTGTGGAATGGTCATTGTGGGCTGGGCCCAATCAATACCTATTCTGACACATGGGCAGGACCACTGGATCAGAATACATGCAGGATCATTGTGCAGAAGAATTCACAGATCAGTCTGATCATGTCCTCCATAATAATGTATGGATCTTTCTCTCTGCTTAGCAATGTGATGGTCATTGAAAGATTCAAGAGAGTGCCGATTTCCTTTCATATACAGCCTGTGAACTACCCTGACAAGGTCATCAAGGTGAAAGGGGGTTTGGCTGACCAACCAGTCTAAAAAGGTTTTGAAAACAATCTGGATTTGATAAGAGGTCAAACAATTACTTATATGTTGGCCCCACATCAAAAGCTTGTTGCCAAAGGAATTCACTTCAACACAGCAATTATACTGTCTAATTACACCATCTGGCTCCTGTTAGTACATTATAGTGTCTCTTTGAATACGGTTGACAAAAAAAAGGAAAGGATACTAAATTAATTATTATTTGATTCTGTATTTTCAGGAGAAGAACTGGCTGTAGCATTTCTCCATCAAAACAATCCTTCATTCCACTCTAGCTAACATCTCTAATCAAGTGTAATTAGATAACATCACACTATTACAAGTGCACCTTCCTTGGTTACATCTTTAGTATAATTACTACATTAGTTCTGTATCAGCACAGAAATGTATGTTACATACACCACATATTGGACTATTATTCCACTCAGATTGAAGCATTATATAGCACATATTTCACTTACTTCCTATTTAAAGACATATCTGTCCTGAAGTTGCCACACATTTATATCTATACATACTACAGGCGTAATGTAAAACAGTTTGTAGCTGATCTGTGACTATATACTAATATGAACCTATTTATAATATGGCTCCAGTGCCATGTCTGATCATGGGCAAGTCACTTAATTACTTGATATGAGGTCTATGTCCCCTTTTTAACACAAACCATTATGAACATGTGTTTATATAAAGGATGAAAAATAGCTTATCATGCATCTCCAATCTTTTCCATTCTCACATATTGTTGTCAGTACACAATTCTGTATGCAATCAATACACCTGAACATGTGCTAATTGGCAAGAATAACTAGAAATTATAATGAAGGGTGGAACTGTTCTGTAATGCAAGATGCAGTGAAAAAATAAAATAAATACTGCCCCATTACCCATCTTAAAGGGACAATGGAAAGGCTTTTTTTTCTTCACAGTAATCTAATGATAATATTATATATCAGGGTCAATGCTGAATATATTGAAATAAAAAAAAAAAAAACTCATTTAAAAGTGTGATAATTAACTTTTCAGTTGTCTTGCATTGTAACATGGTTCTCCTGGTTGCTCCTCCCCTAATCTAAACTGCACAACTTTATTTTATCCTCACCAGCGTTTGTGTCATGTAAACTTTTCATCTTCAAGAGTAACATTATCGGATTTTTTTAAACCTACCAATTTCTACCTGTTTGCTCTCATTAGGGTGCCATGCCTCGCAATTGTGATCTAAGGCCAAAGCCACTTCACGTATCAGTGTCTTGCGATGCTGAGAGAAACAGCATGTCAGTCTACTTACAGCAGAGCTGCCATCCATGTGGGAATGTCCTTAAATCACAGCTGTGAAACATGGCACCCTGCATGACAGAGAGAACAAAAAGAGGGGGATCGTTCAAGAAGGTAAAAATCTGTTACACTGGGGGCATCTTAGAAGAAAATGAAGTGTAAATATCATATGACCTATACATGGTGCAGAATAAACTTTAGCCACTTAGTTAAACATGTATACAAAAAAAATAAGGAGTCCTTTTAATATATTCTGAAACAAGCAGCTCTAAATACAAATTGCTTCTGCAAGTATAGTTCAGTTAGAAGTACAAAACTGCATTGGCATTGCTGACTTGTAAAGAATGTGAAGTGTTCAAAAAATGCTGCTCTCCTACCTGGCATGAAGACAGATTAACAAGCAAAGAGCACGTGCCGAGGAGCCGTGCAAAGATACAGCGTCTGATACAAGCTTCTAATGAAGGATATTGAATGGTTGATATATTAAATGGAACTGAAAATACATAAAAGGTTGGTATAAAATTTCTCCTAATCAAGATAAAATATGGAAAGCCGGATAAGAAAACCGTTAAAGCACAGCTAGTTCCTTGTATTTGTAGATAATTTAAAACTACCACAACATATAAGATGTGCTCTAAAAGAGGCTGACTTTCCCTTCTGTTTAAACAGAACTGGGCACCTAGGAAGGCACTATGAATACAGATAAGATCTCTATTCCACTGAACCCCGATTACATTGCAGCACTTAATATCATTAAGATCAACTCACAAGCCCACAAAAGGTCTAACATGGAAGCCTCCAGACACCAAGCTGAGTCTGTCAAATTTGTATCTAAATTCTTGTGTGTGTGTGCGCGTTGTGTCCGACTCTCCGTGACCTCATGGACCGCAACACACCATGCTGATCCACTTGGCTTTCATGGCAGATATACTGGATTGGGTTCCTTCTCCAGTGGGCCAAAGCATTCAGCTCCTGGTATTCCCATGTGGTCTCCCATCCAAGTACTGACCAGGCCCAACCCTGCTAGGCTTCGGGTGATACACACACATTTTATATATATATATATATATATATATATATATATATATATATATATATGTGTGTGTGTGTGTGTGTGTGTGTGTGTGTGTGTGTATGTGTGTGTGTGTATATATATATATATATATATATATATATATATATATATATATATATATATATATATATAAACACACACACACACACATACATACATACATACATACATACATACACACACACGATGAAATGGAATTTGCCATTTTAGCTGTTTCCTAAAATATTTATTTAGTTTTTGAAAAACATACCTATAGGGGAGAAGAGATGGTAGGATTATGGCTTTATGTACAGATAGCTGTGAAATGAAAGCACAAACCAGTCACACCCATCTACACTTCCTCTAACATGCAGATACCCTATTCTAACATCTTCACTTCATTAAAAAAAATACGTACAAGTGTTTTCACAGATCTCAAACATATGCCGGGGTGGACTTGTTCCTTCCTTCCCCTCCGGCAATGTGCCAAAATCCACCTCCTATAATCAGATCGACACACTTTCATGTGAGCATCAAGCAACAAAACTGTGAAAGGCTCTACATGGAGGTGGGGGTAATGGGGGTTTGAGACACATTAGTCAAAACAGTAGTTAAATAAATACTTATAAACACATTGATTAAAAGGATGTTTAAAATGCATGCTGCCTGACTTTGAAGAAGACTGTAAACATGTCAGGGCTTCTTCTCCATCCTTGCAAGTCTCAGCATTTCCTCTATAAAGGATTACAATGTAGGGGCAGATCAAAGTAGGGGAGGTGTAGAGAACTAGTGAGTAGCACACTTATTTCAGAATGGAATAAAAGAAGATTAATACACATACAATCTCCCAACAATTTAAAAGCCATTTAATAATTCTAATTTACAATAAATTCCTCAGATTTCAATATGTGTATGCCTTAATACAAAGGAAAACATCAAATAGATATATAAAATAATCTTTGCAGAATGCTTTGCAGCACTGGGTAATCAGGGCACTTCTTAAAATATAGTCAGGTTTTGATAGCAGGAAATCAATCTCCCTCCAAAATAAACAGAGCTGTCTGTTTGCCTAATCTTACAATGCAGATTACCTGATAAAACACAAAAAACATTATTCAGTAACACAAGAGAAGGCCACACATTTTTTCTACACTTAGCAAATTAAAGTAACACTGATGGGTTAAAACTTGCGGTCTGTGCTGCTTACCGGTTAAAATGGCCACTGTAGCACTGCTGCCCTCCTCATGAAGATGATCACAAATCAACTTAATTAATTATTCAGGCCAGATAACATGGAGCACATTCTGTAGGGTAGGAAGCCACCCACTCTAAAGTGAGCATGCTTATCTGGCCTGCAGTGGCTGTGACCAAAACTGTGCATCTAAATAGTTTTTGTCCACTCTGTCCTCCTGAATCCAATGGTTAAGAGAGAAGGAGTTAGGCTTTGTGCCGAGTGGATTGTGGCTGTATATTAAGATATACTACACCCCACACGCAAGGGGGTTATCAACCATGCAGCCAATAATAGCATATGCACTACAACACAAGTGGTTACTACTAGCTGCAAAGTGGATTCACTTACTTGGGTTGCAAAAACCTTGGCATGCCAATTACTTCTCAATTCCTATCCTGTGTGACACATGTACTAAAATGTGATTTAACTAACATTTCACCCTTTTGTACACATTGTAGAATTTCTATCAAGCAGTATCACAGCCATTATCTTTATTTCTAGCTGTAGGTGAGCTCAACACTGAAATAAACAATTCTTTGCATACCCTTAAAAATACTACAATTAAAACTAACAATTTAACACCTTTTTTTCCAATGGAGATTGGGAGGGCCAAAACATATTTTCTAATTAAAATTGACAATAATTTAGTTTTGTGCTACAAATAAATAATTGCATCACCTATGCAGATTTCATTTGGGATTTATTCTGAGAGAGTGTTTGCAAGTAATAATGCTTAATGTGGATAATTTCCATTCTTGAGAAACACTCTTGAGACTAAAGCTTTATTCTGCTTCCCTAGTATTACTGATGTCAGATCCTCAACTAATTCGAGCAGGCCAGGGGTTGTCTATTAAAACAGACAGAGATTTATTACATCTGTTTTATGTCTAGGAAACACATAGCTCACTCACTTTACTAGCCCTCTAGGGTAGGGGGCATGGAGCATGTGTGCTAATGTTGAACATGTTCCCAATCCCATGATAACCCAATGACATAGGAGTTCCAGAAAGCAACTAGTAGCCCTTCATATTCAAGATCATTACATACACAAATGTCATGGCAATTAGCAAATGTATATTCAATTCATATTCAAATCATTTTAAAAAAGCAACACTGAAAAATATTCCACTTACAATCCAAGGGTATATTTTAGTGCTCCTGACGGGCTGGAGACCTACCCAGGCACTGGGTTCGGTCGGAGGGCCACGTGACCTGTGCAGGCCCGGGAGTATGGGAGAGTAGGAGGGGCTAGCTGGGGGCAGAGCCACCTAGGGGATTGGCGCCAATTTGGCCATTATGCCCCCAGCTAGCCAAGAAGTTAGATCCCACCCACCCATCCCTAACATTGGTAGCATAGGTGTTAATCTATTGTAAATGGAAAATTATGTGTTAAAAAAAAAAAAAAAGGATTGGAAAGTATGTGTAAAAAAAAAAAAAAAAAAAAAAAAAAAAAAAAAAAGGAAAAATAAAGTAAGCGGTCAAGTATTTTAGTTTGATCTGTCTACGTCATTAACAGTTGTATATGCTTTCATTTTCAGTTTGATTTATGATGTGTTTGTATTTGTTGTTGTCACAGCGTGGCGGTGGTGAGGGGAGTCGCCGGGACAGTGGTAAAGTGGGGGTGATCCTACCCTACGGGGGTACGGATGCTCCATCAAGGTAGGCCCTGGACGAGGGTCAGGGCGCAGAGTGTACTGTCTCGGTCGTCAGGCTCCTCCCCTCTCTTTATGTATATTTAAACAAATGGTATTGTTATTATGTGAATTTGGGTTTACCAATAAACGCTGTGGCCAGGATCTCCCCAAAAAAGTGGTTGTGTCTAATTATTTAATTAGAGGGTTTAGGAAGTGTTTGTGCCTAACAAATTATTTCTAGGAGAAGTTATCCCAAAGGGTCATACGTACATACCCACTGGGCCTTTCACGGGTCATGATATTCACTATAAGGTTACTTGGGGAGGTGGACCTAACAGGCAGGAGGTGCCAAGCTGACAGTGCAAAGATTAAAATCAACACAATCATTGGCTGGAGAGATGTTGTGTTAAAGTGGGGTTTCTTTGCAACAAGTATAAATGTGATCTTAACCCAATTTATTCTGTAAATAATCAGATTTTTCTTAAAGCTCTACAGACCTGACTTCCAAACAGACTATTCCTTCACCTTTAATAATCTTATACAGTGGATATAAAAAGTCTACACACCCTTGTTAAAATGTCAGGTTTCTGTGCTGTAAAAAAATGAGACAAAGATAAATCATTTCAGAACTTTTTCCACCTTTAATGTGGCCTATAAACTGTACAACACAATTGAAAAACAAGCTGAAATCTTTTAGGTGGAGGGAAAAAAAAAAATATAAAAATAAAATAATATGGTTGCATAAGTATGCACACCCTTAAACGAATACTTTGTTGAAGCACCCTTTGATTTTATTACAGCACTCAGTCTTTTTGGGTATGGGTCTATCAGCATGGCACATTTTGGATTGCCAAGATTTGCCCATTCTTCTTTGCAAAAACACTCCAAATCTGTCAGATTGCGAGGGCATCTCCCGTGCACAGCCCTCTTCAGATCACCCCACAGATTTTCAATCGGATTCAGGTCTGGGCTCTGGCTGGGCCATTCCAAAACTTTAATCTTCTTCTGGTGAAGCCATTCCTTTGTTGATTTGGATGTATGCTTTGGGTCGTTGTCATGCTGAAAGATGAAGTTCCTCTTCATGTTCAGCTTTCTAGCAGAAGCCTGAAGGTTTTGTGCCAATATTGACTGGTATTTGGAACTGTTCATAATTCCCTCTATCTTAACTAAGGCCCCAGTTCCAGCTGAAGAAAAACAGCCCCAAAGCATGATGCTGCCACCACCATGCTTCACTGTGGGTATGGTGTTCTTTTGGTGATGTGCAGTGTTGTTTTTGCGCCAAACATATCTTTTGGAATTATGGCCAAAAAGTTCAACCTTGGTTTCATCAGACCATAACACCTTTTCCCACATGCTTTTGGGAGACTTCAGATGTGTTTTTGCAAAATGTAGCCTGGCTTGGATGTTTTTCTTCGTAAGAAAAGGCTTTTGTATTGCCACTCTACCCCATAGCCCAGACATATGAAGAATACGGGAGATTGTTGTCACATGTACCACACAGCCAGTACTTGCCAGATATTCCTGCAGCTCCTTTAATGTTGCCGTAGAACTCTTGGTAGCCTCCCACACCAGTTTTCTTCTCGTCTTTTTATCAATTTTGGAGGGAGCTCCAGTTCTTGGTAATGTCACTGTTGTGCCATATTTTCTCCACTTGATGACATACCATGGAACACCGTGAAGACAATCTAAATGCCTTGGAAATTCTTTTGTACCCTCCTCCTGACTGATACCTTTTAACAATGAGATCCCTCTGATGCTTTGGAAGCTCTCTGTGGACCATGGCTTTTGCTGTGGGATGCGACTAAGAAAATTTCAGGAAAGACCAACTAGAGCAGCTGAACTTTATTTGGGGTTAATCAGAGGCACTTTAAATGGCAGGTGTATGCTGACTCCTGTTTAAGACGATTTGGAATGCGATTGCTTAATTCTGAACACAGCTACATCGCCAGTTATAAGAGGGTGTGCAGACTTATGCAACCACATTATTTTTATTTTTTATTTTTCTTCCCTATACCTAAAAGATTTCAGTTTGTTTTTCAATTGAGTTGTACAGTTTATAGGTCACATTAATGGTGGAAAAAGTTCTGAAATGATTTATCTTTGTCTAATTTTTTTACAGCACAGAAACCTGACATTTTAACAGGGGTGTGTAGACTTTTTATATCCACTGTACATAATTCTGCAGTTATTTTAATAAATTGTTAAAAGTGCTAGATCCCTCTCTAAATCTACTGCCCCCCCCCCCCCCCCGAGCTCCATGTGAGAAATAAAATAATAACAGATATTAGTATATACAATGCCCAGGTAAATATTTTTTACAATTACACATCAAGTCCTTCATTTAAAAACTTTGCAATAGCAGATCAGCAAAATCTAAATGTAGATTTCAGTAGACAGTTCTCTGTCTGATTAACAACTGTGTGTCTGCTGTAAAGTGTACCAAGAAGTACATTTGAATTCCTATATTTGAAGTCTAGTGGTTCTAGATAATATATTAGTTTAGGGGCTAGCGCAATGGAATATTTCAGCTACAAATAAAAGGATAATAAAAATAATAATAAAAATAATAATAATAATAATAATAATAATGGGCTCCAGATTTTTAAAATAATTATGTTAGTTTTTCTTCGCATATTTGTTTTAAGTACATTTAGAATAATACATTTAAATGTATTATATGGAGTACTGGAGCTGCTTTTTGCATCCAGACGGATATTGTTTTACATGTTTAAGGGAATAATTTATGGAGCAAAAGTTTATGACCTTTAGGTACTGTATAAAACTCTTTTAGTTAAAATATAAAACAAAATTGCCCATTCTGACATCAATATTGATGTTTAATTAATTTGTGCAATATTCTTATACCGGTTTTCAAACCACTTGTATGTTTGGGCATTTCCACAAACAAGGATATAAAATTTGCCACTACCTCATCCCATTTCTGACATTTGTAAAAAAGTATTACATTTTTGACGCAACAAAGGCGTTTGTAAGAGTAATGCAATATTTCCCTGTGCCAATAGTAGTGACCGTTGCTTTAATTAAAAAGGACATGGAATATATTTATAAAGAAGGTATTTGGGAAGGGCATTCTGTTTTCTTTTTTCAAATAAAGGTCTCAGAGCCCAAAAAATTATTCAGGAATTTAACTGCTTTTTTTTTTCTTTCTTTTTTTAACATGCCTACATATTTTGTAGCTCTTTACAGTGATTAAATACATGCCAAAAACAAAAATTGTGTCCCTGTTTTTGAGCGTTAAATCAAAACATGCATAGAGCTGGTTTCCAAAGAACCAACAGAAGATTGAAAACTTGCAAACTTACAATCTAAAGGAATTGGGACAATACAAGAGGGCGATAGATACCAGATGGCAGTGTGGAGGCAATAAGTTCAATCAAGTGGAGGTGTCTCTGTGTGTTGTACTGTAGATTGTGGGTGTATGTGTTATTAAGCTGCGGAGTGTGTAATTGTGCATATTAAGGCTGACAGTGATAAGTTTTTTTGAAACAGATGTTTTTAGTGATGTTTTTTTTTTTTTAAGGTTTTGAGGCAGGAGGATAATCTAATGGAGCGGGGCAAGGAGTTCCAGAGAATAGGGGCAGCACAAGAATAGTCTTGAAGACGGGAGTGAAAGGAGGAAAGAAGGTGGACATTAGCAGAACCAAAAGGGCGGTTGGGTGTGTATTTTGAAACAAGCCGAGATATAAGGGGGTGCACTGTTGTTGAGGGCTTTATAGGTTAGATGACCTTACCATCTTAGTGGTGACTGAGTGTCTTAGCAAAACGCGTTCACATTTAAGGATGGGTATGATTTTATTTTAGGTATGCTATGGGGGTCTGAATCATTTCGGCACAATTAAGGTACTGGTTTAATTAAGCTTTCAGATACGTCAAGCTGAATTGTGACTGGAGATACATGACAACTGTTGTTCAAGTTAGAGTGGGGGACAAGGTGTGGGTTCACAGGATAAATGTTTTCCAAGTACCTAACTATATTATTGTTTGTGAATTTATATGTGCATATGAAAGATCCCCATCGTCATTTTAAGTAAGGGAAATGTTAATAACCATTGAGCACTCACATTAATGCTTGGGTATAGGGAAGTCTGGGAGGGGGGTTAGCAGTAAGTCGGCCATTTGACCTAGGGATATCATCTAGAATGGGATTTATTCCTCCAAGTATACATAAATATATTTTCTAAGATCTATATCCAGGATTTTTCTCTTCCTTATTAAAATCAACTTTTAGAAATCAATTTTGATGTCCTATTTGGATATTTGATAATGTGAAAATTGGTATTTAACATATTTTCCATATAATGTATGTGGTGTTGACACATTTTTTGATACATATACATTATCAGTATTTTATTGAATTAATAAAAGCTATATTTTAAGATATTCCCTGGTTTAGAGAGTGCTCCTAATTAAAAAATAAATAGTGTTGTACTAATGCTTATCAATTTAATTTCTTGTAAAGCACCTGCATCACTTATTGCATTTAGCCTATTGGGTGTAGTGAAAGACAATTTCTTCTCTTTGTTTGTGGCAACTTTATAGGTTAGGGGCATGATTTTAAATTTGATTCTAGAGACTATAGGAATTTCCTGTTTTAATGGGATTTAAACAGGTTTTACTTAATACTTAAAAGTATATGCAAGTGAGCTGGGTTATGTATGCATCTGATAGAGGGGAATTAGTAGTGTATGATTACATTTATTTGCATGCACTATGTTTTTTTTAGCTTTGCATAAAAATAAAACATAAAAAAATACACACACTGTTGCAGGTGATGTTTACACCCCCAGGATTGAGCTAGGCTCATAAGAGGGTTAATTTTTGTAAAAATGTACCCTGTCTTTGTGAGCATGCACAGCTTTGCAGCCAGCCAGCAGTGCTGTATGCAGCCAGCTAGATGAGGCTTCTACACCAGAAAAAATGCTTGAGCGGTTACACTGTTGTTCTTTAGACATATACCCTCTCCTTGATAAACTCTGACAAATTATAATTACATAGTTACATAGGGCCTCATTCAATTGCAATTTGCACAATTGAATTGGACCCTAAATAAGCAAATAACATATATTTTTTAAATAAGTTTTTAGTTAGTGAAAACCTTTCTTTTGGATAGATGCTTGCTAACAAAAAACTTATTTAAAAAATATATGTAATGTGGTTATTTAGGGCCCTATTCAATTGGCCAAAATAGCAATTGAATGAGGGCCATAGTAATTAAGGTTGAAAAAAGACATTCAGTCATCTAGTTCAACCTTTTAAGATCTCCTCTAATCTGCAATATGCTGATTAAATATGAATTAATTAGTTGTTAATTACTAATCAAAAATTTTTTTTTTATTATTATTAGTTCAGAAAAAGACAAACAGAAAAAAAAAAAACAAGTATCAAAAAGGAAATAGAATTAATTCCTTCCTGACCCCAGATACTGGCGACCGGACTTCTCCCTAGATCAATACTGCCTCTCTAATTATCCATGATAACCCTGAATTCCCTTTTTAATTAGAAATAAATCCAGTCCCCTTTTAAAGTTACCTATCGAATCCGCTGTCACCACCTCCTCTGGTAGAGAATTCCACAGAGATTAACCAAACTTACTGTGAAGAACCCCTTTCTTTCTTTAAGGTGGAATCTTTTTACTTCTAACCTCAAGGGATGTCCTCTTGTCAGTTGAAAACCTCTTGGCACAAAAAGTTCCCTTGACAAATCTTTATACTGACCCTGGATGTATTTATATAAGGTAATCATATCTCCTCTTAGATGTTTTTTTTCTAGAGAAAATAAGTTTAATTTGGTTAGTCTTTCTTCATAACTTAGCCCCTTCATTCCCCTTATTAGTTTTGTTGCCCCTTCTGTACCTTTTCCAGCTCTAAAATGTCCTTTTTATGAAGTGGTGCCCAAAATTGTACTCCATATTCCAAATGAGAGCGTACTAGAGATTTGTATAGTGGCAGAATTATATTTGCTTCCCTTGCTTCAATACCCTTCTTAATACATGCTAATATTTTATTTGCCTTTGCAGCTGCTGCTTGACATTGAGCACTGTTACCTAGGTGGTTGTCCACAAGCACTGCCAAATCCCTTTCAATATCTGATACACCTAGATTTGCTCCATTAAGATTATAAATTGCATGGCTATTTTTCCTTCCCAGATGCATAACTTTACATTTATTCGTATTAAATCTCATCTGCCATTTAGATGCTCATTCCTCAATTTTATGTAAAAAACTTTGGACGGAAAGCACATCATTATCTGATTTAATCACCTTGCACAACTTCGTGTCATCAGCGAAAATGGAGACCCCACATTCTAATCCTACCTCTAAGTCATTAATAAATATGTTAAAATGTAGAGGACCTAATACTGAACCCTGAGGAACCCCACTTACCACATTAGTCCAATCGGAGTATTTTCCATTTACAACAACCCTTTGTATCCTGTCTTTTAGCCAGCTCTCAATCCATAAGCAAATATTTACTGCAATTCCTGTATCCCTTAGTTTGCACAATAGTCTCCCATGTGGCACTGTATCAAAAGCCTTTGCGAAATCCAAAAAGACTACATCCACTGAGCTGCCTTGATCCAGGTTCCTACTAACCTCCTCATAGAAACTAATTTGATTTGTTTGACATGACCTATCCCTCATAAATCCATGTTGACTCCTACTTATAATCCTGTTCAAATAGATATGCATTTAAGCATGCATAAGCTTAAAGGAAGCCATGTTCGATGACGGCTAGGGAACGAAGAGCGAGGCATTTGTGGGCATATTTGTGTGTCCCAGCTCAACTTCCCAGAATAACTGTTTTCTCGGAACTCTGAGCTGGAAGCAGGTTTTTTAACTTGCTTTAGACATTCAAATGTGAACACAGATGTACTTTTTATTTACTGTTCAAATAGACATAGTCGTGTATATTATTCCTTATTAACCCTTCTAAAAGCTTCCCCACTACAGAAGTGAGGCTCACTGGTCTATAAATTCCCCGGATTTGCTCTTGCTCCCTTTTTAAATATAGGTATCACATCTGCTTTTCTCCAGTCATCTGGTAGAGACCCTATGTTGAGTGTATCTTGAAAAATTAAATATAAATGGTTTGGCTATTACAGAACCAAGTTCCATCAGGACCCGGGCTTTATTAACATTTTTTCCAACCTCTTTTGGATTACTTCCTGTGTTAACCAATTATTTGGCAAAGGTAGTGTAGCCCCATTATGTTGCGGTGTCCCAACCACTGGTACCTCCCATAACATATTTAGCTCATCTGCCTTTTCCTGGTCACTAATTTTCAGATGGCCTGTGTCACATTGTAATGTTACTATAGCTTCCTTCCTTGCCTTCTTCCCATTGATTAACTTAAAACATATTTTAGGGTTAGTCTTACTCTCTTTTGCAATTAAATTTTACATTTTCTATTTTAGCCAGTCTAATAGCGCTTTTGCAAGCCTTGTTGATCTCCCTGTACTCTCGTAAAGCAGTCTCTGCCCCCTCTTGTTTGTTTAATTAAAATGCCTGTTTTTTACTCTGTATCTTGATCTTTAAAGCATTGTTAAGCCACATTGGATGGGATTTACTCCTTTTACTTTTATTCCCACATGGTATATGCTGATGTGTATGTATATTTAGTAAGGATTTAAATGTTGTCCATTTATGTTCAGTGTTTTTACCTATCAGTTCTCTGTCCGAGTCTATACTTTGTATTGCTGCCCTTAGACCGTAAAAACCTGCCCTTTTAAAATTAAGATTTTTTTTTTTTATTCAATCTCAAATGAGACTGTGTTGTGATCACTGTTTCCCAAAGGTTGCCCTATTCCAACATTGGATACTATATCAACATTATTTGTGATGACTAAATCTAAGATAGCTTCATTTCTATTATGCTCTTGTATAACCTGGGCCAGATAATGATCTCTGAGTGTACTCAAGAACCTGCTCCCCTTAGCTGAACTGCTGGTCTCATTTATCCAGTTTATTTTAGGGTAATTAAAATCTCCCATTATTAGAACTTGCCTATGCTTAGCTGCATTTCCAATCTGTAACACTAATTGTATTTCCTCACTTTCAGCTATATTTGGAGTTTATAGCATACTCCTAATATACTTTTGGAATTTGCTGCTCCGCTATTTAATTCTACCCACAAACATTCAACTTTATCACTAGGTCCACCATAAATATCTTCTCTGACTATAGGCTTAAATTCAGGCTTAACATACAGACAAATCCCTCCTCCTCGTTTACCACTGCCTCTATCTTTCCTAAATAGGTTATAACCATCCAGATTAACAGTCCAGTCATGAGATTCATCCCACCATGTTTCAGTAATGCCTATTAAATCCCATTTTTCATTAATTGCTAATAATTCTAACTCTCCCATGTTTCCTGGCAAGCTTCTGGCATTAGCAAGCATGCACCTTATGTTATGAGTCTGTAGTTCTGAAGGGCCTGCCACTGTACTTGAGTTACTAAGTACTACCTCCCTATTGACTATACTACCCCTCCCCCCCATCTCCTCCCCTATGAGCTGTTAATTCATCCCTTATACCCTCTACACTTTCTACCCCATTACTTATATCTAGTCCCCCCTACCTACTAGTTTAAAAACTCCTCCAGCCTTTCTACCATCCCATCCCCTAGCACAAAAGCTCCCTCAACATTTCAGCAACTTCATCCTATTCTAAATTAGTCTTTTAGGCAAATTAGCATTTATGCTCGATTCATGGTCCTGCAATGACCTGCAAAGTTTTCTGTGCATGTGTCTGTGTGAGGAAGTCCATGCAATTCACTGGGGCTGGGGTAGGTGATGGGGTAAATCGCTGGGGGGGGGGGGGGGGGGGGGTACAGGGGCAAATATCACCTGTGATGTATATAAAACAAATGAGTGAATGAAGGGACACAGACAAAAAGATACAATGTATTATGTATGCTAATTTACCCTGGGATCTTCAGGGGGTGTCAACATTGATAATCAAAATAGTTTGCAAATGCATAGAATTTAGCAAACTTTAGGGTAACTCTTTAAATGTTTATTTTGGTATTTTTTCATGCAAACCGTTTTATTTTTTTTTATACACTACTAAATTCTCCTCTATCAGGTGGATGCATAACCCAGCTCACTTGCATATATCTTTAGAAAACAAAAAGGACATTTTTAATTAAGTGTTAGTTCAGAAAGATGTGTTTTCTACATTATTTATACTTTCAGCATTTCTGATATTTTGCTATACATGTGATAATAAGCAGTTGAGGTATTTGTCTGTAATAATGTATCTATTGTTATTGTATAATCTGCTTCATTAAATTGTGTTAAGTTTTCAGCGAAATGTTTACATTGAAAATAGACTAAACATTGTTGTGAAATTTGGGGAACTTTTTCAGTTATGTTATGAAAGGACAGTACTGGTCTTGTTTTCATAGGACTCAATATGTTTAATTAGTTTGGAGGCCATATTATACCCATTGAGTAAAGAAGGATGGAGGAGAACCTTTCTGAGAATCATAAAATATGCATTTTGAGAGTTTACTGGAAACTAATAGGAAATACCTGTGTGAGAGCAGACCGTATACACCACTTGGTAGACATGACTCATACCGATATATTTATGCACATTGGCTGGCAGGGACAAACCCCACAAAGACAGTTATACATTCAAATCTGTATATTCTGCTCCAGGAGCTTCATTTTCAAAAACGAAAACACGGTTTAACATTATTAAAAGCTTTCTTTCAGAACATAAATATGCATCTCTTAATTATGCAAAATGGCTTAAAACAATTCCTAACAAATTGTAATAGGAGTTTTGAACATTGATTTTAATATAAAACTAACCAGACATACTGGAGCAAAAATAATGGCAATGTTTTTTTTGTAGACTTAATTTCTGGTGATTTTCCTAGTTTGTAATTATTATGTCTTGTTTTTAGTGAGCCTTTAGTTTGAACCTCTTATGAACTGTAGTTCATGACATGCTTACAATGTAATTACATCTGTCCCCGGTTAATGAGAGAAAAATAAAATAGAACATTCCATAGTGATCAGGAGCCAATTTAAAGCTGCTGCATCACTGCTTGAGGCTTAAACCAATTAAATAACCATTTAAGCACCTAGGAGGGTTATCCTGCGTATACATTTATATGACTTTTTTTGTAAATGGAGTGAATAAAAATACTGTATCGAAACCCTGGAGCCAGGGAGATGTTATAGGAGCTAGTCAGACTGTTTTCAAGGAGCCTAGATGGAAGTCCTTGCATTATACTTTTAACATTTGTACTACCAGTTCCTAAACAATTTCCCAGAGACATTGCCCCCAGGAATTCTCTACCCTGGTTAAAACAATTCAGCACTGGGTTACAATAGCTCTATTTTAGCTCATTAGCTTCAATACATCAGTATGGCTCCATTAAAAAGCTACCCAGCCTGGTAGATACAGTCTTATCTAATTAGTTTCATTTTTTTAACTTTTCAGGCCAAGTGGAAGAATATTATTATAGTCTAAACAGTTTGTCTATGTCCTTTCTGCTTGTACCCCAAGTTACACCCTATTCCCCTCTCTTAATCCTTTCCTCTCTCATCTCTATTACTCTAATACTGAAAATACAAATGCTATGGCACAGTATCTACAGAACTCACCATATGAAGATGTGTAAAGTGGCACATTTTCTATTACCTAGCCACTAGCATCTTTCTTCATGCAATTATAATGTTAAAATAGTCCAAAAATGCATCATATAGAAACACACAGCCACGGTGTGGTAAAATAACTTGTAACCTGCATTAATTCTTGAATTACAGTACATAAGTTTGCAAACTGATATTTATTTAAAAAGTATGCATGTAGATCCATGATATTTAGATTACGTCAATAGTTTGTATTTTGACACCGGTAATGCACAAAGTAGGTTTGTTTAAAATGGTTAAAGGGAAACAGGAAAGCTATTCACTATGGAGATTTAATGGCCATGTCCCTAAAACAACAATGA
Organism: Discoglossus pictus; assembly: GCA_027410445.1. Classification (NCBI taxonomy): domain Eukaryota; kingdom Metazoa; phylum Chordata; class Amphibia; order Anura; family Alytidae; genus Discoglossus; species Discoglossus pictus. The sequence goes on along the minus strand of CM050165.1, from coordinate 301,726,690 downwards.
ACTGTAATACAAACAAACAAACCAAAAAGATTTCCAGCAATTTCTTTGTTGTATAGTTGTTTAACTTCTTCTCTTGGTTGCACCTTTTCTGAACAGAGGTTTATATTAATTTATAATCCAAGTTTAAGAACTCCGAAATATTTTCATATTTATACTTTACAAATCCAGAGCCCTTGTTTGATAATCACACCGCACCTGTTCTCCTATCACTGGCATATAAGTAGGACTTGCATCAAAGGATGCAACTATAGATGTCTTGAAATGTAAACTCCCCTCTCATACATATAACTTCCACCAGTGCCCTTCAGAGCGGACAAAACATTGTTTTCCTGATTAAATTCCACCATTAGAAACCTCCATTTCCATTACCGACTGGGCCAAAAATGTAAAATCAAATTGAAATTAGCAGCTCGTCACCCAATATAGAGGTGTTGTAGCAATAAAAAGGCAGGTGCTTTCATATGTACAGTGCCTTGCAAAAGTATTTACCCCCCTTGGCATTTTTCGTGTTTTGTTGCCTCACAACCTGGAACTAACATTGACTGTTTGAGGATTTGCATAATTTAATTTACAGAACATGCCCACAACTTTGAAGATGTTTTTTATTGTGAAGCAAACAACAAAATCGGACAAAATAACAGAAAAAGTCAATGTGCATAACTATTCACCTCCCCTAAAGTCAATACTTTGTAGAGCCACCTTTTGCAGCAATCACAGCTCCAAGTCGCTTTGGATAAGTCTCTATGAGCTTGCCACATCTTACCACTGGGATTTTTGCCCATTCCTCCTTGCAAAACTGCTCCAGCTCCTTCAAGTTAGATTGCTGTTCACAAGCGCAAACCATCCAAGTCACACCACAGATTTTCTGTTGGATTGAGGTCTGGGATTTGACTAGGCCATTCCAACACATTTACATGTTTCCCCTTAAACCAATCAAATGTTGCTTTAGCAGTGTGTTTGGGGTCATTATCCTGCTGGAAGGTGAACCTCCGTCCTAGCCTCAAATCACACACAGATTGGTACAGGTTTTGCTCAAGAATATCCCTGTATTTAGCACCATCCATCTTTCCCTCAACTGTGACCAGTTTCCCAGTCCCGCCTGATGGTGTTTTTTGGGTGATGTGATGTGTTGGGTTGGGTTTGCGCCAGACATAGTGTTTTCTTTGATGGCCGAAAAGTTCAATTTTAGTCTCATCAGACCAGAGCACCTTCCTCCATACATTTTGGGAGTCTCCCACATGCCTTTTCACAAACTCAAAACGTGCCATTTTGTTTTTTGCTGAAAGTAATGGCTTCTTCTGGCCACTCTGCCATAAAGCCTAACTCTATGGAGCTTATTGTCATCCTATGTACAGATACTCCAGTCTCTGCTGTGGAACTCTGCAGCTCCTCCAGGGTTATCTTAGGTCTCTGTGCTGCCTCTTTGATTAATGCTCTTCTTGCCTGGTCTATGAGTTTTGGTGGGCAGCCGTCTCTTGAAAGGTTTGCTGTTGTGCCATGTTCTTTCCAATTGGTTATGATAGATTTGATGGTGCTCCTGGGGATCATCAAAGATTTGGATATGTTTTTATAACCTAACGCTTACTTGTACCTCTCAAAAACATTGTCCCTTACTTGTCTGGAGAGTTCCTTAGTTTTCATGGCAGTGTTTGGTTAGTGGTGCCTCTTGCTTAGGTGTTGCAGCCTCTGGGGCCTTTCAAAAAAGGTGTGTATATGTAATGACAGATCATGTGACACTTAGGTAGCACACAGGTGGACATCATTTCACTAATTATGTGACTTCTGAAGGTAATTGGTTGCACCAGAGCTTTTTATGGGCTTCATAACAAAGGGGGGTGAATACATACGCACGTGCCAATTTTCTGTTTTCTATTTCTAAAAAGTAGTTTTATGTACAGTTTTTATGCATCACATAAAATTCATATTAACAAAACATTGAACTTAAGGCTGTAATGTAACAAAATAGGTAAAAGGTCAAGGGGGTGAATACTTTTGCAAGGCACTGTATCTCAACTTTCTACTATTTCATATAAAAGCAACATAAGTTTATCTGAAACAGATTCAATCTACTAGACATGCTCATATTTACCAGATCCTAATTTCTGATTAAAAACAGCCATATTCAAGTTATTTTATCTTTCAACCAATTACAAACACTGTTTCTAGATAAATATTTCATGTGTATCATAAATAGGGTGCTGTGACCCTTTATATACTATACAATGCCACAATCAGTGGAAACAGTGGTACATACCAGATCTCTCCTTTTATAACCTAGTGGAAGTAGAGGTAATAAAGAGGTGGTTTACTTATTTACTTTCACTCTGGGTAGCACATATGATGTGAATACAATAAATTATTAATCTGTGCCAAATAAATAAATAATGGATTAATGGAACAAGTAGCAGAAAGGGTCATGTAAGCCCAAGGATTGTTTTTTCAGTGAAATGGACACATTAAATCTACATAGAGAACAACATGACATCATTGCTTTTTCCTACATGTCCTGTATTAAGTGTATGTGGTTGCATTAGCATCTTGCTAACACTCCACAGTACACACTATTGGGATATCACATCTAAAAAGAAAGAAACTCATATATACAGAAAGCTCTTTTAAAAATAAAAAAACATATGCAAAATATTTTTAGACGGTAAAAAAAAATAAATAAGACAAGCTTTAAATAATTAAAAGGAACTAAAACCGGCTACGTGTATCTGCATTGTTCTGTTTGTATTATCAAGGGAATGAAGAACTTGGATACAGATAAGGTTTCAGATAATTCTATTGATGGTTTCTAGTTTATATGCAAGCCATCAACACAACCAAAAAATTAATAAATTAAAAAAAACTTTGCAATGGAAATATGGAGACTTAAAAAGGATAATGACGGATTAACGAAAAATAATTTTTTCGTTCCATGACACAAGTATTCAGTTCAAATGAATAATTAATCACATCATTTTTTTTATGACAACGCAGTTATGGTTGTGATGAGTGCAATAAATAATTAAGTTGACTTCTTTCCATTTGCAATTAATACATTTAATTTAATGCAAATAGTATATTTAATATGTAAATACTAAAATTACATTGAACAAAAACGTCTTGAGAATTTTACAGTTATCGGATATACCAGCTCCAGTGGTTCTCAACCTTTTATGGTTTGAGGACCTACTGTGATATCCAGAACATGGTTAACAAGGCGATACTTCATGTGCCACAATACATTTCCATATATATCCACACTAGATATTTGAACAGGGTACAGTTTAACTGCAAATATGTTCATTTACAATATGCCTGTGACTAATGGGGATGGTATGTATAAATTGTTTTTGCTTCATCCCGGAGGACCAGCAAATAACGATACTAGGACAGGCTGTTGAGAACCACTGATCTAGATAATAAGAACAGACACTATAGAGATAGAATCCATGTTACAATGGGTCGGAGCAGGTCTTTAGTCCCTTGCAATGTGTGGGCCCCATATTGAGATGGTCTTTTCTTTAGTAAGCAAGGGAGAAGCTACATGGTATGCAAAAATAATCTCACACTCTAAAGCTGGAAAGTGATAGGGTAGGGGAAAGTAAAGAAAGGTTAGTGAATACAACAGTCTTATAGTTGTTCTGGAAGAGACAATGATATTAGTTTGAATCAGACAATGTAGAACAAAGCTGAATGTTTTTATAAATAAAAGTAAATCCTACTACATATGGTCCACAACCTAATATAGCATCCTGAAACTTGCAATATCAAGAGATTCCGAATAACAGGTATAGCAACATGTTAGAGTCTGACAACCACACATTTGGGTTAAGTGCTTTAATCCTAGGACTTGTATGTAGTCTAATGGGTCACTTCTACAGCTTGTAGGCCAAGGTGTAATAAAAAAAAAAGTAATAATAATAATAATAATAATAATGATGATGATGAGATTGCTGCCTAAACTACTGATCAGTCCCTTAAGCATTTGGGTCCACTGTCTTGAGTGCAGTCACCTGGGTCTCCGCATCCTTTATATGCAGGCAACGCGACTCAAGACAATGGACTCCAGAGTTTAGAAAGCTGCTTCTAATTGGATAATCACTGTTCAAACAAGGGTAATTCATGTTTGTTATTTAACATTATTGTAAATCTATTTTGTATCAATGACACATAACACAAAAATACCATCTGCTCAGTAGTATACAAAAGAGGAAGAAAAAAAAAAAAAAAGGTTTATGAGATGAGACACTACATATCTAGTCTAGGTAAATAGGCAATAGGCTGTATTACTTTCACCTGTATAAATGCTTCAAATATCACTATGATACAATAATATGAGCTGCCGAGTGTATAAATTAAGTCAGCTCTGCTAAGACTATCCCACAATGAATTCATTAAGCCAGTAGGACATTGTGTATTGACTTCTGCATTTGTGCTTCAACCTTGAAATGCATACCTGTGATGACACACAAGTAACGGAAATGCTAGGACTCAGGTTAATGTGATATCCCATGACTTGTCTTGTCAGCACTCGGAGGCAGAGAACTGGGACCCAGACATCATCTCTTACACGGCCTGCAGGAAAGCCAATAAAATACTGATACTATATCCAATGACAGACTGTGTAGACCAAGCGCCAAGAGAGGCCTTGCAGACATGCCATCTCCATGATAGCAGCATCTACATCTGTGAGTATAGCTATCTGTGGATCTAACATAATCAGGGACTGTACCATAACAAACATCCCATCGTGGAGTTACTCAAGAAGAGGTTGTTTAGAATTTACAATAAAGAAGCCAGTGTACTAAAGCAAATAAAATAATTAAAAAAAAGAGAAAAATCACTCCAAAAACAAGTTGGTCTCATCTTTACAGAACACCATTATACAATGTATTAGCAGTTTTTCACTACAATGAATCATTCTGAGATATTCAGCATATTTCTGTGACTCATTTATGCACCTCTTGATATGGGTGGGTGAGGGGATCTAATTACATACCACCACAGAAAAAAATGGCTGCAGTAAAACCAGTTTTTCATAATAAAACATCAAGGGGAACAGTCATTAAATAGAGGAAACATTTGGACTTGGCTTAGTTGTGGGTCGTCTTCAATGACTGAAGCATGTATTTTACCTTCGTACATGTGTCCCTTTATTTGTCTAGATATTTCTACTGATAGAATGAAGGAAGAACAAAAATATACAGATTGAACACCCAGTAGGTTTTCACGTAGCAGAAAATAAACATCCACTTCTGTCCCATTGTAGGAACAACCTTGAAGTCTATTTTTAGCCAATTCATGTTTCCCACAATCTGCTGCTGTATTGTAAGGCTGGAAACTAGCCTCATACGGAGGTTTGTTTCAGTAACAATAGGTTTCAAATCAATGCTTTTTATTAATAAAAGAAGAAAACTGCTGGAATTGTGACGGACTGAATAAGACTTCACAGTTATAGTGCAGGTCATCTAAAAAAGGAGCAGCGACTCAAAGGACTGTAACAAGTCAGTGGGATTGTGACTGACAGATGCAGAGCTGAAAGGAAGCCCCTACAAATAGAACAGCATTTAACATAGAGATGTTATCATGCAAAGATACCAAGTTCACTCCTGTTCTTTAACAAAAAAAAAGACATGTGGTTTTTTGAATAACAAAACTTGAGAATCGATGCCTCCTCTATATTTAAAGTCTATTCCCATCAGAAACCAAAATGGTAGATTCCACTACAAAAGATATTACATATAAAAAGGTGATCAACCTACCATTTTGGTCTCTGACACCAATACGCACGCCTGGTTCCAACTATAGTCCATAAAGTGAGAAAGAAAAAAAACTAAGACAAACAAACAAAGTAGAGGTGCTCGTCTGAGAATGACCTCCACCTAAGTAGGTTTATTCTATAGGTCTGGTTACCTACTCAGAGAGCAGTCCCTTTTAGCTTTCTCAGATGAGCACCTCCGACTTGTTTTGCTTAGATTTTCTCACCTTATGGGTGATAGGGGAACCAGACAGACTTCTTGCTCACTAGTATAGCTGCACCTCACTGATATGGGCTACAGAGGCCAAAAACGTATGTTTGTGGTTTTCGGTTTCTCCTGTTCAGGGTAGAATTGCCTGGTATTTTGGGGCTGGATCACTCGAGTGAGACCGATATACTACAGGATATTTTACCCTGTGAAGGGCACAAGTGAGCTAAAAGAGGTTGCTCTCAGAGTAGCTAACCAGACATATAGAATAAACCTACTTAAGTGTTGTTCATTCTCAGATGAGCACCTCTACTCTTTTTGAACAGGGAAACTTAGATGTACCTTTAAGAGAGAATAAATTAAAACTATACTAACAAGTATATTTGCTCCAACATCATGACTGATAATATAGAAACACTGTGAAATCAATTGAGTCGTGATATATACTTAAAAAGGACACTAGAATGATTGTATTTCTTTGTTACATCAGAAAAAGAGTGTGTCATAATATGCTACGGTGCGTTTTCTTTTTTTCAGGAAATGGTTTCAGAACATGATTATTATTATTCAGGCATGTACAGTGCCATGCAAAAGTATTCACCCCCTTGTTATGAAGCCCATAAAAAGCTCTGGTGCAACCAATTACCTTCAGAAGTCATGTAATTAGTGAAATGATGTCCACCTGTGTGCAATCTAAGTGTCACATGATCTGTCATTACATATACACACCTTTTTTTAAAGGTCCCAGAGGCTGCAACACCTAAGCAAGAGGCACCACTAACCAAACACTGCCATGAAGACCAAGGGACTCTCCAAGCAAGGAAGGGACAATGTTGTTGTGAAGTACAAGTCAGGGTTAGGTTATAAAAAAATATCCAAATATTTGATGATCCCCAGGAGCACCATCAAATCTATCATAGCGAAATGGAAAGAACATGGCACAACAGCAAACCTGCCAAGAGACGGCCGCCCACCAAAACACATGGACCGGGAAAGGAGGGCATTAATCAGAGAGGCAGCACGAGACCGAAGGTAACTCTGGAGGAGCTGCAGAGTTCCACAGCAGAGACTGGATTATCTGTACATAGGACGACAATAAGCTGTATGCTACATAGATTTGGGCTTTATGGCAGAAGAAAGCCATTACTTTCAGCAAAAAACTAAATGGCATGTTTTGAGTTTGGGAAAAGGCATGTGGGAGACTCCCAAAATGTATGGCGGAAGGTGCTGTGGTCTGATGAGACTAAAATTGAACTTTTTGGCTATCAAAGAAAACGCTATGTCTGGCGCAAACCCAACACAACACCCAAAGAACAACATCCCCACAGTGAAATATGGTGGTGGCTGGGAAACTGGTCAGAGTGGAGGGAAAGATGGTGCTAAATACAGGGATATTCTTGAGCAAAACCTGTACCACTCTGTGCGTGATTTGAGGCTAGGACAAACGTTCACCTTCCAGCAGGACAATGACCCCAAACACACTGCTAAAGCAACACTTGAGTGGTTTAAGGAGAAACACGTAAATGTGTTGGAATGGCCTAGTCAGACCTCAATCCAATGGAAAATCTGTGGTCAGACCTAAAAATTGCTGTTCACAAGCTCAAACCATCCAACTTGAAGGAGCTGGAGCAGTTTTGCAAGGAGGGATGGGCAAAAATCCCAGTGCTAAGATGTGGCAAGGTCATAGAGAGCTGTGTTTGCCGCAAAAGGTGGCTCTACAAAGTATTGAGGGGGGGGGGGGGGGGGTGAATAGTTATGCACATTGACTTTTGCTGTTATTTTGTCCTATTTGTTGTTTGCTTCACAATAAAAAAAAAACATCTCCAAAAGTTGTGGGCATGTTCTGTAAATTAAATTATGCAAATCCTCAAACAATCCATGTTAATTCCAGGTTGTGAGGCAAAACAAAACACGAAAAATGCCAAGGGGGTGAATACTTTTGCAAGGCAATGTAACTACTCTCAGGGGCTTGCCCTCTGTCAGCCAATGAGATAAACAAACAAAGTATGCTCTCTGCATTTTCTGTTAGTTTCAATGACGTTTGAAAAGGTTTTGTTTAATATAATTTCCATTAAAAAAAATGTGCACTTTTAAATAGGGTACTTTTAGATTCTTTTCAGATAACTTGAAGCTTGCAACAAACAGAACAGAACACTATTTAAATAAAAAAATTAAAATTAAAAAAAACTTAAGGAAAATAACTTGTTGCCGTTTTCTTAAGTTATATTATGGGAGAGGCTTAGTGAGAATAAAATACTTTTAGAGTTTAATACTTCTTATAAAAAGATACAGAGCTATACATCTCATAAGATGCAGTGTGGTGCATTGCACAGAACGGGATTCCCACTACCTACTAAGGCAGATGCAGATTAGTTTATCCACATATTTGCTAGAACAAATAACTATTAAATCTATGGATATTCCTTATTGGTAAACTCTATCCAAATTAATGAGGTGAAGGCCTAAACCAGTACAGGGAGTGATCATGTGTGATTATCTTCAAAAAGTCACTATAGGAAACACTCTAATTATACCTGTGCTTATTATCACGTGTCCCAGGCCAATTAGAGAGAGCAGTATTATGGACACAAGCAGCTCTGTTGTTGTACTATTTACTACACATGGGTGACATTGTATTGTCCTGTTTGGTTCATTTGTTTTCAATTCAGATAATGCAAACTGGCTGAAAGCCTTGACCATTACCACTAATGATAATGCCAACAGACCATCCCATTACTGTGAATCCACAGTATTCCTTTAAAATTATTTCATAACTCCATTATTAGGGGGGGGGGGGGGAGGAGTCAGTAGGGGATATCTTTATTAGCTCTATTATCAAATGCATAATGAAAGTGACAGTCAAGTTTCCAAATATGGTACTTATCAGTTGAATGTTATTTAAAAAAAAAAAAAAAAAAAAAAAAAAATCCTATAGTAAACTTACATTGATGTTTGCCATTTTAAGATGTCAGTCTTTCTGATCTAGTCTGAAACAAATATTTATATATTTTGTTAATGAGACCATTGTCAGTAATACCAGAGGCATTGGGTAAATTGTCAAGTGCAGTCGCTTGCACAAAAAACACTCTGAACATGCCTAGTTTGCATTTTACCCAGTCACTCATCCTTTGATGATTTCCCTAACTCTGCCACTGCCTGACGTTGTTCTCTATTGCAGTGCTTCCCAGTTACAGAGCCCTTTAAAGGCAACCCCATTTCCTGAAAAAATGCTTCCCTTGTATACCTCATAGCCAATTCTCAAAATACCTCATCAGGGTCCAAACCCCATTCACTGGAAACCCAAAATGGACCACAGGACCTCAAATCCTCTCCACTGTATCCTTGCAATGGCACAAACTTTCATTATGGAAATTCACATCACACAAAATGGAACCACAGGGTTCAATGGAACATGGTTTAGAAAACATTATACCCAGTGTATGATGCTGGAATCTGGAAGCCTACTCTTATAAAGCACAGCACACAGTTGCCAATTTCCAAACACAATTATTATATACACATATAAATACACTGATTAAAAAGGAGTCTGACATCTCTAATCAAAAGTACATTTACATTTGATTGGAGAATTAAACCCTTATCTCCCAACTCTTACATGCTACTATTCTATCAATCATGTGAGCAGGTGAATATTGCTCACATGATTGATAAGCAACCTCTACCCTCTCTTAGGATACTGGAAATGGCTGCAGCTTCCCAGGAAAGGCTGGTGGTAGGGGAAGATGTTCCAGTTTCTATAATTATTAGCTCAAAATAAACACAAAGTTGTTTTGAGATGTTGGTCCTTAAGACGGGCTTGAATCCCAGGAGCCAGAGCTCCTAATATTTTACTGTTGTCTCCCAATTTTTTTAGTTATTATACGTGTATTTCTATAAATAATCCATGATCTGGCCCCTAAGAAAAAATATCTGTCTGGCTCTAACTAATCTCCTTGGCTCCTAAGTTTCAGACAAATGCTTCTCCCTCTGCTTTAAGAGCATGTATAAATGTAAATCTACATTGGTTATGTGAACTTGATGTATTAAGCAAAAACTATTTATAATATATTGCAGGCAGGCAAGTTAATGACCAATAAACATGCAGGCCTCAACTTGCAATAATTACAAGGTTTCGCTTGGATAGTCCAACAGTGGAATTTAAGCTCAGCCATTTGGTAGTTAGGCTTACATGAAGAGGGGCATTGGAATTTTGCCTCCCAGGTACAGTTTTTAATTGTACCAGTTAATTATTTTGTGTATATACACTAAATAAACCATATAACTATTATAATGCAATACCATCTGGAAAAAAATATATAATAATAATAATAATAATAAATATATATATATATATTTATATTATGTATAATGGGTATTGAATTATAATAGTTATATGGTTTATTCAGCATATATAGGTGACTGAATTTGGGCCAAACAGTTTCAAGATACAAAAAAATAACTTAAAAACTAAATTAGACATACCCTAGAGACTACCTTTATCATAGCCTTTGTGGCTATGCAAGAATATTCACTCAAATGCACTTTTGTCTGGACACCAGATTGAACAATATTTGGACAGCATACTAAATAGATAAGAAAAGGTCAAAAAGCTTTAGTCTGCCATATATCAGCTACTGCCCGGAAAGCCATCCTCTCACAACATTAACTATGACTCAGAGTAGACTATTTCACATACCGTATTTATCGGCGTATAACACGCACTTTTTCTCCCTGAAAATAGGGGGCAAATGATGTGTGCGTGTTATACGCCGATATTCCCTCCCCCCTCCTCATCCTCAACCCCACTCATCCTCAACCTCCCCCCTCCCCCTCATCCCCCCTCCTCCTCATCCTCAACCCCCCTCCTCCTCCTCAACACCCCCCCTCCTCCTCATCCTCAACACCCCCCCTCCTCCTCATCCTCAACACCCCCCTCCTCCTCATCCCCCCCTCCTCCTCATCCCCCCCTCCTCCTCATCCTCAACCCCCCCTCCTCCTCAACCCCCCCCTCCTCCTCAACCCCCCCTCCTCCTCAACCCCCCCCCTCCTCATCCTCAACCCCCCCCTCTCCTCATCCCACCCCCCCCAAATACCTCCCCCTCACTTACCTGCTTCTGCTCCGGCCTCCGCCCCATGACCCGGCGCGAGCGCCACGTTATTACTTTCAGATAACTTATGTAGGGGGGGGTTTAGGTTGAGGAGGGGGAGTTTAGAATGAGGAGGAGGGTTAGAATTCGGAGGGGGGTTGAGGAAGGAGGGTGAGGATGGGGGGGTGGAGGATGAGGGGGGGGACGTGGAGGATGAGGATTTTGCTTCAAAGTTCTTTATTTGAAATTATTATTTTTTTTCCTGAAATTTCCTTCTTAAAATGAGGTGCGTGTTATACGCCGGTGCGTGTTATACGCAGATAAATACGGTATATTGGACCAACAGTCTTCTTATGAAGTAACAACACACAAATTCTGTTTTTAACACCCAGCTTCCTTGTATGCGTATGCTGACCCTACATACTAGAAGATGACTACATCAACAGTTCAGTTATATTACTTGGTATACAATGGAAATGATTCATGATAATATACCATTAGTAATAGAAAGGGCCCGGCCTGTGCATCTGTCAAATATTAGAGACACCATTGACATCAATTTCTTTTGTTCAGTCTACCGGGGCAGAGTAAAAGAAGTATGATGTAAAAAAAAAAAAAAAAAAAGAGATCACAATTGTATTTTTTAAATGGTTTAATTGTCACTCAACCTGAATTGTTCTTGGAAACCATATATGCTGATGTAAGAAGTTATACATTAGTCAACTTTTCTTTATACACTTAAAATGAAAATAAAATAGGAGGGAATATCATTCCATTACAAAGACTGATAGAAAGATCTTTAAGTAATAGATTTTATCCATTTCTATGGAAGAGGTCTACAACCTTTAAATACCCACCGCTCACTTTTGATGGTAACATTTCCTTACTGTTCACTGCAGGAACTCATTCCTGGTTATATAAATAATATGGACCTAGCTATGTATCGCCCTGTACTTACTAGATACTGATCCGGTCCTGACTGCTGTCTCTAGGTTCTCTCGTCAGGTCTCAAACTAGCCAAGCGTAGTGCTGCGAGTCTCCGGCGTGTGACGTCACTTGTAAGTGACAACACCTAGAGATTACCCCACCGCCCACCATGAAAGCCTGAATCACCCACTAGTGGGAGGTAGGGACAATGCTGACTACAACTGCTCTATGGTTTGTACAAGCCTTATGTATAAACAAAAACAACATTTCAATTTAATATCTGGGAGCTGCATAAAATAAAACAATTACATTCCAAATCCAGACTGTTGCTATTAAATCTCCTGAATTCTCAGTTGTAAACACCAAGTACCGTTGCCAGCTCAGCTAAAGCTGCTATAAAATCGAGCCCATTGAACACAAATCCTACAAAACTGCACAATAATTTGATAAAGCTATACAATAATGGACAGGTCTGTACACATTTGGATAACACATAAGCAAAATATGATTTACTGGAAGCCCAGAATCATTTCAGTAACTAACACCAGTCAAAAAAAAAAAAAAAAAAAAAAAAAAAAAAAAGAATTAAATGTTAAAAATGATCATCAAGTTATTTACTGCTAAAAGAAAAGGACTATAATTATCTATCTGGTAAATCTATTTAATATACTACTAAGTGGTAAAAACCTGTGTGTCTGCTCTACAAAATTACTTTTTACTTCATTATTAAAGTTTTCAACTTTGTCAAGAATAATATGTTATATATATATATATATATATATATATATATATATATATATATATATATATATATAATTGAAAGTATAATTAGGTTTAGCAGAACCAGTAAATTATATCTTTTTCTGTTTAAGAAGAAGAAATAGCGTCCAATAGTTACACATGATTTCTGTGTTATCCCTTACAGATTACACTGCCCCTCCTACATAGAGGAGACAGGTAGGGGAGGAGTAGGAGAGGAGTTCTTTATTATTATTGTTTATTTGTAACGCGCCAACATATTCCATAGCGCTATACATAAGTTAGGATTCACACATTGCAATGAATGGAGGGTCCTGTCTTTGAGCTTGGAATCCGGTGTCCATAGCTCTTTCCCTAAAGCACCGCGCAGGATTGAAACTCTTTATGCCAAATATATGAATTTTATCCAAGTTTTAAGCTAACATTTCTACTCTATACAAATCAAGAAATGTAAAGGATCACTATACTTTTTTAATATTTTGAAAAACTACACAAAAAAAAATATGCAACATTTTTTTAGAATGAAAACAAAATAGCCTAATATAGCCTCTAATGCATTATCTTTAATTTGCTGCTTCGGGAGACCAGTTTCCTGAGGTGGGAGGAGACTTTGAATACACAGGAAGTGTCTGCACAATGGGAGTTTGGCAGTTATATATGCTAGTGCTTTCAACAAAACTAAAATGGATATTCATTGGTTTACAGTACCCAACCACCTGAGAAAGTAACAAGCTGCAGAATATAAAGGTAGCATACGGTTTTATCATACAATACAGAATAAAATTACTATAGTGGTCCTTAACATAAAATAATTTTATATAGAACTGCACACATTAAACATGTTTTCTGAATGTTTTGAACAGTATTGATTTAAGGTCACTGCACACTTTCAGTAACATGAGGGTTGCTTTATTAAGGGGCATATATGGGGAAAACTGAACCTTTAAACATTTTACCAACACAGTAGGAAATCATTAATTTAAGAATTGGCTCACCCATGATGGTTTGTGCTTAAAGTGGCACAGCGGAAGTTCCTCATAATTAGTATTATAATTTAAAACCATAGGTATAATAAATACTTTATCAATTGGAGGTTAGTAAAAAAATGCATTTTCCTACAGTGAATTTTAAATGTACCATTATAAGCTGTCAGTCAGCCTTTCTGATCCATCCCAAAGCAGAGATTCATATATTTTGTTAATGTTGATAAGTCATTGATGTAGTGCATCCATTGTCTTAAGTGCAGTCATCTGAGCATATAAAGAAAAAATGCACGCGGAGTACACAAAGTATCTTTCCGCGCAGGGAACTCCACAGAAAGCAATAGACCAAATACTTCTGAGGCTAATCAGTAATTATGCCTCATTACCAAAACAGTCTGATCTCTTTTTAGGGTTAATAAGAAAGGCTCACGGCTCAAAATGGCAAAAGTCTATGTTTGTTTATTGTAGGAAAATACATTTTTAAAATCAAATTCAATTGATAAGTACTTGTATTACCTCTAACTATAAAATATTTGGAACCTCTGCTGTGTTACTTTAATGGCAATGATCTCCCATTAACAAGCGTCAAGAATCTCTTTCATGATGGATAAGAAAGGCAGGATGACAACAAACACCAATGTTTGTTTAATGTAGAATTTTTTTTTTTTTTATTAATTACAATCAATTGATAAATATATATTATAACCTATATTTTTAAGTTATACATATATAGAAACTCTAATGTGTCAGTTAAAGGAAGTCCAGTGAAGTTTTACATTTTAGCTAACTTGTTCTTGGCTCCTTAAATGTTAGGAACCCTGAGCATGCCAGGGGATAGAGGACTTGAAAGTTCTTCTACAAAATGTACAGAGAGTATGTGGGGTATCCAGATGAATGATAATGTTTTATCAGGTTGGTTGAAGAAGAAGCACATGAGGGTTTGAGAGCTCAGTACACTATAAATTTGTTAAAAAGCAAAAAAACACACGCACGCACAACACAGACTACTTGGAAACCGAGGAGGGTTTTCACCAACTAACAATTTCAACAACTAACAATTTAATAGAATTTATAAAATCAATAAAAAGTCATCTTTAAAAAAAAAAAATACAAAAAAAAAAACACACAAAAAAAACACATCAGCACTAGTTGTTAAGACATTATTCTTGTGTTATTCTGTAATATATCAATGGGACTGCTGACCACCAGAATGAAGATCGCTGACCTCTGATGGTCTGCTGCTGATCAATGTTTGGGAACCACTTATCTAAGATATAGTAACTGGCGTCTTCACCATAAACCACGGGTTATATATATATATTAAATAAATAGTACATCTGTGTTCACATTTGAATGCCTAAAATAAGTTAAAAAACCTGCTTCCAGCTCAGAGTTCTGAGAAAAACTGTTATTACACTGCATTCTGGGAAGCTGAGCCAGGACATGCAAATGCGCCCACAACGGCCTTGCTCTTCAATCCGTAGCCATTATCAAACATGGCTTACTTTAAGCTTATGCATGCTGAATTATTACACAGCTTTAATGCAAAGCCAAGGTTGGATTAAACACAAGCGGAGTATCCTATATATATATATATATATATTTATATTTTCGTTTTTGATTTCACTGATTCAAAATTTCAGTGTCAACTAAAAAAGGGCCACAGATCTTCTGAGCAGTAATTGTGGATCCTGGGCCTGAAGTATCATGGGTCCTTTCCCTCTTCACCTTCGCAAAATCCGACAGCTGCAATTCCGCCTCCAACCGACAGATGGCGCTGCCAATTTTAGGATACGTCAACACATAGCATATAAGGTGCGCCAACAGAAGAGGCCTTGGGCTACAAATGGAGCGTCTGAGGCCCTGGGGGGCTGAGTACCCGCGCCAAACAAAGCGATGCTCTAGCTGTTGACTCAGCGCCATCAAATTGCACCACGTCGGAGGGGGGGATAGTTCTTTGCCTTACCTCAAACATGACGGCGGTCAAAAATTGACAGCGCCCTCTGCGGGACAGCTCCTGTAACTGCAGCTGTCAGTGCTGCCAAAGAAATGCAAAGGCAAAGAGGGATAGATCCATATCATGCACTATCCTATAGGCTGGCATTGATATCCTGCAATAACATGGGCATTTTCTAGCATGTAAAGTGAGATACTGTACCAGGTATGTTTGGTTTTCTGTCCAATTCTCTCTCATATATATATATATATATATATATATATATATATATATATATACACACATATATATAAATGAACAAAGGTGACACCAATTACTCCATATCCAAGGCAGTGGTTTGTATAATGTTATTACATGTTTTATCAGATACCGCAATTACTGATACATGATTTATTTAAAGTGCATATAAAGTGACAAGCATTTTCAGTGCCTAACAGCAAAGCCATGTGGAGCAGGTCCCTGGGGCCCGGCAGGAGCTGTTACACTGATAACACTTTAGCTGCCAGCAACAGATAAGTGACACTGGGAAAGTCACCATCGTCCTGAGCCTCAGGCACTAAATCTAGACTCGGTGGTGCAGTCAATGAACCTAAATAAACACCATAAACAACTCTGCTTATACTGCAGCTATACAACAATAACAGTAAAATGCAGCTGTCTGATTTAATAAATTCAAGAATGAAATGTTTTAGACAGGCTACTATAACTATAAAATCTAGATATAACTATTTATGTAACATCAATGACCTTGTCCACATCTGTAAAGATTATGAAAAGGTTTATATTTGCGGCCAAATGCTTCCTGGGGGGTGTTTTGGTGTCACCTGAAGTCTTTCAGGGGGGGTTGTTTGGCTCTTACCTGGGGGTCTATCTGTCTGGGGTGGCTCTTGCCTGGGGGTCTATCTGTCTGGGGTGGCTCTCACCTGGGGGGTCTATCTGTCTGGGGTGGCTCTCACCTGGGGGGTCTATCTGTCTGGGGTGGCTCTCACCTGGGGGGTCTATCTGTCTGGGGTGGCTCTCACCTGGGGGGTCTATCTGTCTGGGGTGGCTCTCACCTGGGGGGTCTATCTGTCTGGGGTGGCTCTTGCCTGGGGGTCTATCTGTCTGGGGTGGCTCTCACCTGGGGGGTCTATCTGTCTGGGGTGGCTCTCACCTGGGGGGTCTATCTGTCTGGGGTGGCTCTCACCTGGGGGGTCTATCTGTCTGGGGTGGCTCTCACCTGGGGGGTCTATCTGTCTGGGGTGGCTCTCACCTGGGGGGTTTATCTGTCTGGGGTGGCTCTCACCTGGGGGGACTATCTGTCTGGGGTGGCTCTTACCTTGGGGACTATCTGTCTGGGGTGGCTCTTACCTTGGGGACTATCTGTCTGGGGTGGCTCTTACCTGGGGGACTATCTTCTGGGGTGGCTCTTACCTGGGGGACTATCTGTCTGGGGTGGCTCTTACCTGGGGGACTATCTTCTGGGGTGGCTCTTACCTGGGGGTCTATAAGTCTGGGGTGGCTCTTACCTGGGAGACTATTTGTCTTGGGTGGCTCTTACCTGGGGGTCTATCTGTCTGGGGTGGCTCTTACCTGGGGGTCTATCTGTCTGGGGTGGCTCTTACCTGGGGGTCTATCTGTCTGGGGTGGCTCTTACCTGGGGGTCTATCTGTCTGGGGTGGCTCTTACCTGGGGGTCTATCTGTCTGGGGTGGCTCTTACCTGGGGGTCTATCTGTCTGGGGTGGCTCTTACCTGGGGGTCTATATGTCTGGGGTGGCTCTTACCTGGGGGACTATCTTCTGGGGTGGCTCTTACCTGGGGGTCTATATGTCTGGGGTGGCTCTTACCTGGGAGACTATTTGTCTTGGGTGGCTCTCACCTGGGGGTCTATATGTCTGGGGTGGCTCTTACCTGGGGGTCTGGCTGAGCCTGGATCTCTTCATCAGGTGAATCCTCTATTAGTACTTTGCTCTTGTTGAGCTTCCACATGGTGCCAGATGCAGGGTCCCACGGCCTGTGTGTGCAGAAGTCTTATTAATGATGAGCTGCAGTAAGAGAAATAAATAAGTGTTCGTCTGCAGTTAAACTTTATACAGGCTGCTCAGTAACTCCATCCTGGAAACAAGAAACCTCCAGCGCCTGCTGCACTTCTAATGGCACTAATGATGGTGGGAGGAGGGGAGAGAGAGAGAGGAGGAGGGGGGACAAGGAGAGGGGTGTGTGAGAGGAGAGGGAGGGATAGAGTGGGACACAAGGTTACAGGAGGCTGGATACACACAGGGGGGAGAGCAGTGACGTCACGGGCCGGGGGGACTGTGAGATCAGGATCCTGATCTGGGGGGGTGACATCAGATCTGCCTGCTGCCGGTTTATAGTCAGGAAAATGGCGACTGGAGAAGCGATTATATTAGCAATGAGATCAGTATTAGCAGAGAACAGACAGGAGATATAAAGAAAGTGTATTTAGTAATAAGGATATAAAGATAGTTCCTACCAGCAGTGAAGGTGAAGCTGTGCGAAGTGAGGGGGATCAGCCAATAGAAGGGATGTGTGCGGTTATACTGAGGGGTGTGTCTGTATGGGCCCACCAGGCCAAGGCCTAGGGCAGCAAAATCACAGGGGCAGCAGCCTGCCAGTGCAGTACATTGGAATGTCTTTGTATGGCTACATACAGTGATAAAACATAGCTATCATTGCAATACTCATGTACTCTATTCATATAGATACACACACACACACCTTTTTATTGACTAATCACTTTGCACTGCTTTACCTAAATATGGACATTTAGATAAAAAAGCATTTAACGTTGAACAAGTACAACTAGTACTTTTATCTACGGCCAGTTACATGCTAAATGCGTGTGTTTTTGCTTTTGTAAATAAAGAATGCTGTATCATATTTATATTATGCACTGTTCTTAATGCAATCACTAAGTTTTTATTTTTAACACATCTGCCATCTTTTTGTTTGTCAACAAACTGTGAAGACCTTGAATTCAGATAAATCTTCAGCTGCCTAAACTGCAGTTCTTAGTGTCAGTGCTTGCAATAGACACCATTTACAAATTATTTTGCTGTTAAACAAAGCAATGGGATCTATCGCGTTGTTTAAGCGCAAATAAATCGACATCACTGACAGCTGCAGTGCCAGCAAGTAGCCGCTAGATAGCGTCGTCCAGTTTCAGGGAAGGCCCTAATTATTCCCTCTTCCGATGTAGCGTAACTCGACGGCGCTGAATCAACAGCGAGGCCATTGCTATGTTCGGCGCAGGGCCTCGGGCACACCTCTCATGGCTCAAGGCCTCTTCTGTCTGTGCACCTTCAATGCATTGTGCAGCGCTAGTGGGAAAATCGGCAGCGCCATCTAGCGGTTCGGAGGCGGCCGGCACTGCTGCTGCCAATCTTTTTGCAGGCGCTCATCGCAAGGCCAGCGGGACTTGGCTGCAATGAACGCCAACGACGCTTATTGCAGGGGTGGAGATGAGCGCCACCGGCGCTCATCGCGAGGCCCACGGGACTTAGCTGCAATGAGCGCCAAAAACACTCATTGCAGAGGTGGAGATGAGCGTCACAGGCGCTCATCGTGAGGCCCCTTGAGACTTAGCTGCAATGAACGCCAAAGGCGCTCATTGCAAGGGTGGAGATGAGCGCCACAGGCGCTCATCAAAAGGTCCGCGGGACTAAGGTTTAGTCTGCAATGAGCGCCGAAGGCCCAGAGAACTTTGCAAAAATTGCGAACCTCGCAAATTACACCCTCACAAAAAAACGTGACAGGGTGAAAACGAGGCCGAAGGCAGCAAAAAAGCCCGAAGCCAGTACCACTTAACGCAAACCAGTAATACTTAACCCACGCCAGTAATATTTAACCCAAGGCAGTAACACTTAACCAAAAGTCAGTAACACTCATTACGAGGCATCTAAACTACTCGAGGGGGAGAGGCTTCCAATGAGCCGAAGGCGCTGATTGCGGGGACTGCGATGAGCGTCGAAGGTGCTCAGAGGGGCCACAGCCTTGCATTGTGTGGCAAACAGCATTGCCATGGCTTTACATTTTATTGCTGTAATTTTTAGCGGGCAAATTGCTACTTTAAAAATAATACCGTATTGGTCCGAATATAAGCCGCACCCGCATATAAGCCGCACCCATAAAGTGCAAGGGGAAAAAATAGAAAAAAGATAGTACTCAAATATAAGCCGCACCCGTAAAATTGGAGAGAACAAGACTCTCAAAGTGATCAGCCATTGCAAGAAACAGGCTTTGTTTGCAGGTACAGGCTTTACAGGATGTTGGAATCACTGAAACCGTAAATCGCTATTCAATACCGCAGTTTAAAGCATGAAAATCGGCACCCTTAACTCGCAATTGCGCAAATCGGCAGTAATTTTGCATTCGCGAATAGAAGTTGCACGCGTTACAAGCAAAGTTCGCAAATTGGCAATGATTTTTTGACGGTCGTGAATATAAGCTGCCCCCTTAACTCGCAAGCTCAAAAATCGGAAAAAAGGTGCGGCTTATATTCGGACCACTACGATAATTGTATATAATTCATCCACTATAATAGTTGTTAGGTGTGAGTAATGCCTGCGTGGTGCTTTCCGCGCAGGTGTTATGCTGGCACTGCGCATCCTATGTAATTTAACATGCGCAGTTACGATGGAATTGCACATGCGCACTTAGAACGAAGGAGGGAGATGGGGAGGGATGCATCGGGTAATGGGGAGGGAGGCACTGGGTCACTGGGAGAGAGGGATTGAGAAAGGAAGAAAGAGAAGGAATGGCGGGAAACAAAGGAAGAGAGAGAGAGAAAGAAAAGGAGGAGTGAGAGAACGTGACGGGGAGGGAGAGAGACATAGCGCAGAAAGAGGGCTCACAGAGAGAGACAAAGAGCGACAGCACAGAGAGAGGCAGAACAGACAATAAAAACATAACAAAAGATACCGTCATTTATGACAGGCAAGTTACTAGTATTGTAAATGTGGGACATGAAGTTATTACTAATCTCACCTTTTACAGAAAAAACTTAAAAAAAGAATACACTGTACAGTAAAGCTATAAACCTGTAATGCGTCACTTGTAGGAAGCCATGCAGTGTTTATGTATCACAGATTTCAAGTGATTAGCATAAATCTGTTTTGACATCAAACATGTTTCTACTTTCATGTTATCACATTTAGGAACGTACTGTTCATGTATTTTATCAGATACAACTATTTACAGAATATTTACACATCTAACTAAATAAATGTAAGTCACAACCTGTCATTTCAGTATAAGATAAAAGGAACAGTGTATCTCAGTATTTATTTATTTTTTGAGACAGTCATAAGCTAAAATATAGTTATTGGTATTTTAATACTAGATGATAATATTGATGGGAATTTCCCATCTCTGAACGCAATGTTAAATTGCACCATTACAATGTTTTGCTTTTTCTTTTCAAATAATTTAGAATCCAAATATAATCCATCCACTTTAAATCTAGAAACAACATTACAAAGAAACAGATTCAGTGCCTTGAGTCAAACAGGCAGTTTGCTAAAACAATGGCTTTTACATTTTATTTCATTAGGGAACCCTAAAGATTATTTACTTAACAAAGGATGTACAACTTAACAATGGCAATAATATTGTTATTTCACTTTGTGTTAATCTTTTTCAAGTGACAAAAGTAATTGGCCTTGCCTAGTTTAACTTGTATTACTGAGTGAAAGTGAATTTTCTCTATGTAAATTCAAAGCTTTTACCAGATTGCCTCAAATGAACACCATACCAACAGCCTATACGGCCAATTGAATAGGGCTCTATATAAGCACAGAGCATATTGTTTTTACAGAAGTTTTTAGTTAGTGAAGACCTTGCTTTTGGATAGAAGTTCACTAACTAAAAACTTCTGTAAAAAAAATGTGCCCTGTGCTTATATAGAGCCCTATTCAATTGGCCAATTCACAATTTAATATGGCTGCAAGTCTTTTTTCTAACCAGTAAAAGTCCAGTCATTTTTCTGATGGGAAAGAAAAAGAGTAAAAAAGAACAAATAAGTGGAGTATAATATAAAAAATAAATGTGTATATTAAAATGGAGATCAAAACATCAAGAGCCAATTGGAAGTCCTGTAAAAAAAATATGTAGGAGCCCACCCTCTCCTTTTTTTTTATTTATGTAGCAAGAATTAACAGGCTTTGCCATTAGTGGACATTTTAACCTTTGGATGGCATTTTCGGATACATGTTTACATTTTTATGTGGGCACATTTTTGTGGCCTTACTTCTACCTTGGAAGCAGGCTGCTTGCATAAATAAATGCAAGCATTACTCTCTAGAGATGTAAGAGCCCCCTCTCACACACTCTGCTACCACCAAGGTATCATTGCAGTCTCCATGATCCAAGAAAGACATTAAAAAAAAATTCTAGTTAAAAACTAGCTTTATGACCTTATCTCTGCATCATGAATGTTTTTGTTTTGCGTCATTCAGTCGTTTTCGACTCTGTGACCTCATGGATCGTAACACACCAGGCACATTGTTATGTCCATGATTATGCTAATTCATTTGATTTAAATTGAAGAGATACTGGAGTGGGTTGCCAGTTCCTTCTCCAGTCAGCCACAGCATACAGCTCCTGGTATTCCTAGGTGGTCTCCCATCCAAGTACTGACCAGGCCCAGCCCTGCTCAGCTTGAGGGAGGTGTGACCTCTTGGTTCCCTGACTTACCACTGGACCACCAGGGAAACCGCATGCTCTTAGTCTGATTCAAAGGTTTTAATAAAAGTTTATATTTTTTTGTTTTCATTTAATGGTGGCCCTTTATACTAGTTTTTGGTAGTGGAGATAATTACCAATAATTGCTGATATTCCTGGGGCTCTAATTATATTGCTTTCAGTGTAAGACACATGCAAAACCAAAGATGTGGTGAGACCTCAGGGAATAACTATGCTGATCAGATAAATTATTCCCTGGGATCTGACCATGTCCAGTTTTTTGTTTTGCAAATGGCTTGTTAGTTTCATATGACTAATAATATAGACAGAGTCCAAAAGCTTAATTATTATTATTATCAGCATTAACTACCTATTAAAATTTGATACAAACTATCAGCCTTATTAAATTGCGATTTAGCCAATTGAATAAGGCTCTTCTATATAAGCACAGAGCATATTTTTTTACAGAAGTTTTTAGTTAGTGAAGACCTTGCTTTTGGATGAAAGAAGTTCACTAACTAAAAACTTCTGTAAAAAAAATATGCTATGTGCTATCGCAATTTAATAAGGCTGTATATTTGGTAGGTGGATCAAAAATTCTGTATGTGGAACCTCTGCCATGTCACTTTAAGTGCAGTTTCAAACAGCCATCCAAATATGATTTTTAGGCTTTGCAATGAATATGTGACTCCAGTTAAAGTAAAGTTTGGGTCTTAATATGGGAAATATTTTGAAAAAAAATGTATATACCCACTTTAATGAAAGAATAGGTGAAGTAATTAAAAGGTAGAAACAAGGGCTTGACAAATAATTGAAAAGAGTAAATTAGGGATTTCCTATGTGGTTATATCAGCTGTGATAAATGGAGATGATAGTGCAGAAACCCGCACTACAAAATAACACAAATAATAGGTGGTTGGGTGTGGACAAAGTAAATAGAAGATTATGTTAGATGAATTCAGAGGCAGAAGAGAAGGTGGTAGTGTGTGAGGCTCTGGGACTGGAGGTAAAATAAACTAAGATGAATGGAACTGGGAAATGTATTAGTTGGTGAGTGCTTCTGACCAGATGGATGGTATGAGGTCCAGCGTGATGAGCCCCTGCAAAAGTGACTGTGTAGCCCTGATGGTGAATGACAGCTAAAATCCCACCCTTTCTTGAAACATCCAGAGCTATGAAATCATCATGACAATATGATCTCCAACATGCTTACAGTAATGTTTGGTCATATAATTAAAGGGGCATGGAACACAACTGAGAGCATGTTAAACATTACAAATGTTGTTTTTGCATGAAAATATATTATACTAGCGAATTGCCTGTCAAAAAATGACAGCAATGAAATTGTAAGGTAGCTAATGCTGTTTGGTGTATAATAATGAAATATATAATACATTAATAAATGAATATACTTTACCTATTTTGAAGCATTGTGTTGAAGAGCTGGCAATCTGTTTTGATGTTGCTGCAGCATTAGTGGTGTGGAGCTGCTGTGTAAGCGTGCTGATTGTGTGCAGTGTAATAGTGTGCAAGCGCGAGACGAAACCGTTAGCGTAGTGGTGTACTTCCGCATTGGTGTAAAATGGCGGGTTATCTGTGGTATGTGTCTTTGCGGATTATCCGTAGGTCGTTTGTGGTGTTTTGCGAGTTTCTTGTGGTGTTTTGCGTGGTTAGAGTGCTGTAGCCTCGTTTTCGTTTTGTTCGGCGGCCATTTTTTCTCTCGCTTAGCGATTATTATTTTTTTAGTGTCTAAACTCTTTTATTTTTAGTTAACTGAAGGTGTAAGTTGTTTTTTTGAGGTCCTGGATGCTCCCTCTTGCTGTAGGTAAGCTTTTTATATATGTGCTGTGTGTATTTATTGTGTTTTTAATTTTGTGATGTTCGCGAGTTGCGGACGATTTTTGCGAGGTCGTAATGTGTGGTAACGTGTCTCGTATGTTTTTTGCGTTGCGAGGTAAAGTTTGCGAGGGCCGCGGTTGTTGTGTCGTGTTGTTTGTGTTTTAACGTTAATTTTGCGAGGGTCACAGTTACTGGTAGGGAGCGCCTTCGCCGCTCCCTGCCAGCAACTGAGGTCCTCGCTACTTAAGGGCCGCGGCTCGCACTGAGGCCTTCGCTTTGCGAGGGCCTCAGTTGCTGGCAAGGAGCGCCTTCGCCGCTCCAGCTACGCGAGCCCGCAAGCGTTAGCAACAACTTGTACGCTCACAACTATATATGTGATAAACCCTGCCATTGAAACTAATAAGATATGCATAGATCATATTTTTGTCTGTAGAACTTATCGGCAAGAGGGCAAGCGCAGAAGAGCAATTAAACATCTGAATAAGATTTTTTTTTTTGCTCCGAGAACTTTATTTAGGAAAAAAAAAACACTCTGTGGTACATTATCAAATACACTCTTTATTATGGAACAAAGAAACTATTTCCTATGTTCCTTTAATTACTAAATTAATTACTATCTAAAGTAGTTTTTCCCAAACAATTTGAGCCATGGAACCCTATTTGGACTCCAAACTTATTTATGCTATGCGTATTTTTTCTGTATTCAACAATGTGTGTCCCTCTCTGCACCACACCCTCCTAATCCTGCTCTTGGAATGCATGTTAATAATAATTTAGCATTTGAGGCTAAAAATAAAATAACTCTAAAGTAATAAGTAATCTTGTGCAATGCCAGTACATTATGCCAATATTGCCTTGGTACATGGACTAGACATTAGTTACTGTAATATGTGAAGAGTTTGTCTGTCATGCAATAAAACACTGTAATGATTCATACATGCTCTGTTGAGTTTACAAGAATATGTGTATTTGGTTACTTGAACTAATAAAACCTTTGAATGTATGAGAAGTTGTTTAATATCCTCTGCAATAGAGTAGGAATGCAATATCAGTGCCCTGCCTTCAAAAAATAAGGTTCTAATGTTATTCCATTCACACCATACACTTTCTCTCTTGACTTAAATAGTTTCCGAGTATATAATAATGCATTAATAATTATATTATTAGTATTATAGATATAGCTGGACGTATCTTTGAAGCCTAGTTTCTAAGTATACTACATCATTACATTACTCCTACACTTTACTTGTATGCAGAGTTTCCCCTGTCTGTATGCATTTGTTTCTGGCAATGGTACCCAAACATTTAAATTGATAAAGGTTTATGACAATGTTTGTGGACTACTTGAAAACTCGCGAACTTACAATCTAAGGGTGTGTACATATACCTATAAACCATAAAATCTAGTATCTAGGGCATTCTGTAATGCTTTTTATGCATTTTTACTAATTTTCTTAATTTTGTTCCTTGTGTTAGTACTGTCTCACGGACCACAGTTTGGGAACCTCTGGTGTAAGGATGAGGGAGTACAATGGATCTAATATATTTTAAGACTAACTTGAGTGAGACAGCAGATTTGAGTATAATGCCTTTAGTGGCTTCCTCATTTGTGTACAACATATAATTACATATTGTGAATTGTACTTTGGACTGCAAAACTTCTTCAATAGAGTAAATTATTTGTAAACTGTTATTTTATATTATTATAATTGGATTACTACTTTCTCTAAACTGTGTATCTAAATTTATAATCTAGTGATCATAATTCACTTTTCAATGTAAGATGGCTGTTGTTGATTTGTATCATGTAGTACCTGGTATTTAATTTAAGGATTGACACCAAAAGTTCACAGTTACACAAAAACTCTAACAAAGGAGGTCTTACTTTTGAGAAGATAGGTCCAAGAAGTACTTGATATCTTTTCTTGGAAGTACCGGCAAAAATGGAGTTCCATATGCATTTATGTATCGATGATAGATTAAATTTACATTTTTAATTATTATTATTGTCTTTATTTATATTGCGCCAACATATTCCGTAGCGCTGTACAGGGCTTTAGTACATGTCAAAAAACAAACTTAACACCTTATAAAGAATGGAGGGCCCTGTTTTTGAGCTTATAATCAAATGCACATAGTGCTTGTTTCCAAGACACGGACACACCATTAAAAACTCACAAACTTACAATCTAAGGGTATTTTTAATGATAGTTTTATACTAAAGTACTGTGCTTTATGGTACTATAATTATTCATAAACCTCCATGGCTGTGCTATAATTATATTGTGTTATGTACACCTCTGTGTGTGGTATTCTTAATTTCACTGACTTATTTCTCTGAGAGTTTTATCCATGTTTGTGTCTCAGGATATACCGGAGATGTGAGTGGTGAAGTCTGGGAATCTCCTTCTTTTATTTTTGAAAACCCACAGACTGTGAGCTGCATGTTCTTTTTAAAAGCACTGGGATCCTCAAGGTATGTGGGATATAGTTAATACAAAAGGTAGACAGGACAAAAGGATATGGAGTAGTAAAGTGTCAGACTCCTTTCTTTATTAATAACAATTTTAATTTTGTGAGTCTAAACATTTTATCTTAATTAGGGCAGTGTACAATGCGAACGTCTAGACTATTATTATTACCACTCATTGTTTATATAGAATCAACATAGCCTGCAGTGCTGTACAATGGAGTGACAGAATACAATACCAGGAAGACCATAATGACATGTTAGAAAGGACCCTGCCCAAAAGCTGACAATTCAGACATAAAGAAGAGCGTGCCATAGCAAGGCATTAGCATACAGTGTCAACCTTGGAACTCATGTGAAACAATTCATTATTCTTCTATATAACTTATAGTTTACAATGCATCTCTTCGTATAAACCAGACATGAATTACTTGCACATAAGAACTAGTTTCCATTATTGCCTTTATTGAATAACACTTTTTGTCATGCATACATTCATCAGATAAAATAATCAATTCCTTCCTGGCCCTTATCATCCAATCACATCTGCTTCATCCATAGCACAGGATGACACCCCCTTCCCTGCTCACAAAATATGGAGGTACAAGATGGATAGATCCAGCCATAGCCCACAGGTCATGGGAGTGATTGTGTTTCAATGATGCCAGCCTCAAAGCTGGAGTTAAATAAACAACCTAAAATAACTCAATGACAATTAGCTCTGCATAGCTTGTCCTGGGCAAGACAATACAGGGCTTTGCATTGCATTGATTCAGGGTCAGACTTCACTTCCTTCTAACAGAGGATGATGAGGTGACAAATTGTCACTCCGTCTAATGTAAATAACCTGTCTAAAAGGACATACATAAAGGGTGTCAAACAATCTGACACAAATATTGGATCCTACAAGGTTCCTCTACTATAAATTTCATTGACCATAAAGTACAATATATATAAAAAATACATTTGCGCATGCTGTGGTATAATAATTATATATTATTTTTAGTGCTCTGAATTCCACAGTTACATATACTGTATTGTATTTAATTAGTTATATTAGCATATGTGTTATAGAGTTTGATTATTTAAAGTGTATAATTTTTCGAAAGTCCCATAAAGATATTACATCATTACATATTATAATTGAGGAAAACCTTGTTTCTGCTGACGTTAGTCATAAATTCAGTAGTGGGTATTGATCCTGTGTGAAGACGTGGCCCTGGAGTGCCACATCTTCATGCATGATCACTGCTTACTACTGAATGGTGGCTATCATGTCTTTTTATACAAATATATTTAAACAATTGATCTTTGGAAGTGTTCTCTTATGGTGGTTACGAGATCAGTTTTAAAAAAATGCATCTGTAATTTTTAATATGTAAATATTTCAATATTAGATATATGGGATAAATAACTCCTCTTCCATTCCCCCGTTAGCCTGTGTCTCCCTTGTCAGTTAAACATTTCCTTTTCCTACACAAAACTAAAAAAAACCTGATGCTTAGTACACCTTGCGACATAGTGGGAAGAGATTGAAATATCTAAGAGCATAATTAGGCAGGAACAATACCATCAATCTAATTGGTAACTAAATAAATAAATGTTGATGCCTTTGCTGGACCCCGTAGTCATCCATGATAGTTTGGTGATGATTACATGTAAAAGAGAGGCATTTACATTTATACAGGACACATCTCATCCTTATTTTTGCAAGCTGCATGCTTTTGAACATGTCTGGATAAAGGAGGTAGATGCCAGATTACAAGAGATCCAATCATTTACCAAGTCCACCACCCCTCCCTCCCCTGTTCAAGCACTAAATCTTCAAGTTACTGGTGTCTGCTCTAGTCAGACAAGATGAAATCAAATACAACCTGATTGGAAAAGGGAAGTTTTTTTCTAAACATGTTTTTATGTTCAAAGCTTATAGAGCTGCCAGTGTACATACTTCACAAACACGAGTTTTCCTAAAATACAGTGGTCATTTAACAGAGGCTTAAACCAAGAAAAGAGGGTGAATGTAGTATTTTGTTTTTATTGTTTTATAATCAAACATTATGTTTGTTTAGAAACTCTTGATTTAAGACATTGGTGGAAGCAATACATTGTTTTGTATGTGTTTTTTATATACTGATATTATTACACTTTCTAGGTGAGGTAGGTATCTTGTCTCTGTTGGCTAGTTGGGTGAAGCAGATCATGGTGTGCTGTGACCTCATCTTATCTCTCCCCTGCTTTCCCAAATACCTCTACTCTTCTTGGCAGCTACAGTAGATCATATTAAGAGCTGGGTGGCATTTTGGCATTTTATAAATAGCGACTGATAAAGTTACTTGTGATTACAGATCTTTGTTGCCTCATTTGTATGGTCTGATAGTACAGATCTTTGTTGCCTCATTTGTATGGTCTGATAGTACAGATCACTGATGCCTCATTTGTATGGTCTGATAGTCCTTATACTCCGATTGCACTGGTCATACACTTCCTAGTACAAGAAAACAAAATGTACCACACAAAAATGCGGTTCCAAATATCCTTTCAGAAACCATGTTAAATAAATCTAACAGTATGTCTGGCTTCTGCAAACTATTGCTTCCTTACGTTTCTTCAAATTAGTGTAAATTGCATTTTGTTTAATTAATTCCTGTGTTGGGAAGTGCTTGTCAATTGTTTCTTTATCCTTATCCCACCCTGTCCTTATCAGGAAGCAAGTAAAGATAGCAAATGGGGTTTTGGTATAGATAATCCTGCATAAACATTTATTATTTATTCAGTGATGTGAGACAACTGAATATAATCAAACCCTATATCAAACTCTTCCTGAGCCAATTTCAAACATTATTTAAAAGAAGACTTTCATAAAAAGCAACACTGAATATTTTTCTTATCTTTAGCTAGTGAGACTGATTCCCTGTCCCTGATAGTTTAGTTCCCACAGACTAGCCCCTTTACTGGAGTGATTCTCAACACGTTTGGTGCCAGAGTCAAGCTGGCCAATTTACAGTGGTTATGCAATGTTGGTGTCAGAAGACCAGTCTAAATCCAAAGGCTCATGGCCGAAGATGTGACTCTTGAGAATGATCCTCTGAAGAGCTCTCTGAACTTTCCTGATGTAATTTGAAAAAGATCTTTAAGTTTAGGAAGTATGTTACAAACTACCAATATTTACAACAATGTGAACTTAAAATCAAGTGTACCCAGTGCTTTCCCTAAAGCACATAAGATTGGAATCTCACAGACTTGCAATCTAAAGGATCCTTCCAACTTTGCACATTTTTACACAGGTAAACTTTCTACTTGTCTTATGGGAACATGATTATCTTATCTTCTCTTTCATCCTCTATTATTCTCAACTTTCACTCCCTTCTTATGTTACTCTTGCCTAGGATTTCTACATCTCTCACTTGTATTTGCAAGTTTTCAAACGT
Source organism: Discoglossus pictus (assembly GCA_027410445.1). NCBI lineage: Eukaryota > Metazoa > Chordata > Amphibia > Anura > Alytidae > Discoglossus > Discoglossus pictus. The sequence goes on along the minus strand of CM050165.1, from coordinate 301,696,604 downwards.
GTAAGCTGCTTTGGTAAAAAGCACTATGTACAATAGATTGTAAGCTCAAAGACAGGGTTTTTGCCTCGTTTTTATATTGTGTTTTGATTTGTAAATAACCTCCATATAGTGCTAAGGAATATGGCCTCCATTCCATAGCTCCCGTAAGAAATGAGAGAAGGCTGACTCACTATGGGAGCTTTGAAAAGCAATTTTACAGAGCTATTCGTTGGCTCCCGCAAAAAAAATATATATCCCGAAAAACTGTGTTTGTTAAAAGTCCAGGTAAGAAGTTGCAAGATGGAGGGTGTCTGAAAGCTGAAATGAGAGCCTATCTATCTTTATAAACATTTGCCCATAATAGATAATGGGTTAAATAATAATACAGACTAATGCAGGGGTTTTATGACCTCTCTCCTTGTGACCCGTTACCATATATGCCTTGGTATATATAATATACTAAACTACTACCATATGGTTCTTTATGGACTCCTGTAATATCTAATATTAACTCCTACACCTGGGTAAGTGGGCACTTCCAAGTTCATTGAAGAATCCGTCCTCTACTCTCTTGCATGAAGCCCTTGTTCCTCATCTTCTTCCAGTGGAAATTGGCCTCCACCTAAAAAACCCCGCTCTATAAAAAAACTTCACCCAACGGAGTTCCCTCGCTAAATAAATTTTTTTTGACCCCGCCATCACATTATATGCTATTTTGGGGGAAATTGCGATTGCCTAAAAATATGTGTCAATCATATTTCACCCATTCAGAATCGAATATTTGAATTACTCCTGCACAATATCTGATTGTTTAACCAGTCAGAATGCATGTATTGAAATCGATAAAGACCCCTGTAGTATAGAGATTAATTTTATGTGCCATGGGTCCTCCTGGTTTAGTCATAGCTTAATATACCATGGGGGTCCATAAGAACCCTCACGGTACAGAGGTTAATATTAGGTACCATGGGGGTCCATATGTGTTCCCATAGTAACAGGTTAAGATTGGGGGTCCCATGGGTACACTTTAGTTGGGGGATACCAAGACTCAAAGAGTGCAGCTTATATTAAGTGGGAATCCCTGGGGATACCCAGCTCATAGGGGGTAGCAGGTATTAAGGGGGAATCCCGGGGATACCCAGGCTCATAGAGAGTAGTGGGTATTGAGGAGGGATCCCTAGTATCCTCTGGCTCATAGGAGGTAGCAGTATTAACCCCTTAATTGTGTCAGATTTTAGGAATCAAGCCTCAATCCAACACAATAACGGTGTAGCTCATTTCAGGCATCCAGGCTTCTCTGAGGCAGTTTGTCTGCCTGTATGGAGGGGTGACAGTAGAGGAAGGCTTTTTAAAATGTTGGGCACTAGGACAGAATACAGAGTAAACTTCAGCAACATAGGACTTTGTTACGGAAGCTATGCTATAGCGATTTTTAAAATGGTACAGGTCCTCGGATCTTAGGATCATTTCGAGTACTCACATGGCATGGTGATTATGGTGAGAGGTTATATTCAGATAAACTATAGGCAGTCAGAAGCAACCCCTTAACCATTCTATTATCATTAAAACATACTTTGTTAGCACAACAAATCAGGAAAATCATCCAGAACCAGTATTTAAACTTACATAGACAACATTTAATAGAATTATTGAAATAAAAGGAAGAGAATACTACATTTGTCAATAAAGTACGGTATTAATTATTCAGGTGAGGATATCCATACGGAAAGACTGGCAATTTGCTATAGATCATAATATAGCTCTGCGGTGACTCAATATGCCAAGTCATTGGTGTATGATGTGGAGGCTTAGTGAATGCTAGCCAGGTTTCACTGTTAGGAATCACACTGGGACAGTCAAATTAAAGGATCCATTCCAGGTTCATTTGTGTATGTTAACTTACACAAAGAAAGAAGAGGCTGTTTGCCTTGTTACCAAAAAACACTCCTGTGCATATAACGAGATGTCACAATTTGCAGTGTGCTTGACACGGGTCAGTTGATGTAAATTTACAGCTGATTTGCTGTTTCATTGATTCCAGCCTGCCCCAGAAAATGCTCATGAGTTACAGGCAATTATTCAAGTACTGCATTCCTGCAAAACTCTGAGGCCAAGGTCATCAGAATCATGAATCCTACTGGAGACATTTATTTAATGTTTATATTCACTTGAAGGTCTACTCGTTTCTATTTCATTTAAAATAAAAAGGGCCTTATAATTTAAAATCTTTATATATTATTTAGTGTGTTTTATGGGATATTGTAAGTATAACAACATGTGCAAAATACATTATAATGAAATAAACTATAATATTCTTTAACTGTTAACTAAACTGTAGTGGATTAGGAAGATCATTGTAGATAAACAGAGAAGTAAAAATAGAACTTACTTTAATTCAAATGAAATCCTCTTCTTTCAAACAAGTATGCACTTCAGTCCAAGGAGATACAATCTGTGGTGCAGTATATCCAGTCTATGACATGTGCAGGATAATGAATGAAATGCATGTTTATCCTTTACTATTCCTCCCCCTCCTCAAGCAAATGGCATGTTTCAGAGAAAGACAGTAATAGTGATAATAATTAATTCATACCATGAAAGGCAGTGCATGTAAGCAGATCATTGGTGCTGTTATTAGTGCTGTTACAGCTCAGCTCCTCCTGCAGCTACAAGAAAGACTGCAACATCATGCTATACAAGTCTGGATCTGCAGAGGCCTGTTACACTGAGCATCTGGAAGGACCCGAAACGAGGTTAAATGCAATATGATAACCACTTCCCCCTCAGCTCATCTACACAGACACAAAATGTCATTCACTTCTACTCTATTACGGTCAGATCTAAACAGGATAAAGATGCACACATAATACCCTTTAATTAAATGTTTGGGAAATAATTCTAAATTTACAGTTACAGCAACCTTGTTAATATTTTTGTAGTTAGTAATACAAGTTTGACTTTTATTCTGTTTTACTTTGAAAGGATATTTATTACCTGTACATATATAAATCGTTTTTTCTTGCCTCTACAAAATATAACTTATTCATGTAAGGAGATCTAGGGGCCTATTCTATTGCCCAATTCGTAAATTTATACACACTTAAAATCACTCTTAATATTGCTACCGTATATACTTGAGTATAAGCCGACCCGAGTATAAGCAGAGGCACCTATTTTACCACAAAATACTGGGTAAAATGAGTGGCTTGAGTATAAGCCGAGGGTGGGAAATGTGCTGCCCCCTGTGTCCCTCTTGTGCTTTCTGTGTCCCCCTATTATGTCCCCCTCTCTCTCCCGTGTCTCTTCTCCCCTCTCCCTTCCCTGTGTCTCTCCCCCCCTCTTCATTCTCAACCTCCCTCCACAACCCCACTCCTCATCCTCAACCTCCCTCCTCATCATCCCTCCTCATTATCCCTTCTCATCCTCAACCTCCCTCCTCAACCCCCTCATCCTCAACCCCCTCATCCTCAACCCCCTCCTCCTCAACCTCCCTCCTCCTCAAGCCCCCATCTTCATCCTCAACCCTCCCCATCCTCAACCCCCTCCTCAACCTCAACCCCCCTCCTCATCCTCAACCCCCTCCTCAACCTCAACCCCCCTCCTCATCCACAACCCCCTCCTCAACCTCCCTCCTCAACCTCCCTCCTCATCCTCAACCTCCGCTCCTCATCCTCAGCCCCCCTCCTCATCCTCAGCCCCCCTCCTCATCCTCAACCCCCCTCCTCAACCTCAACCCCCCTCCTCATCTCAACCCCCTCCTCAACCTCCCTCCTCAACCTCCCTCCTCCTCCTCCTCAACTTCCCTCCTCATCCTCGACCTCCCTCCTCATCCTCAGCCCCCTCCTCATCCTCAACCCCCTCCTCAACCTCCCTCCTCAACCTCAACCCCCCCATCCTCAACCCCCCCCAACCTCCCTCCTCATCCTCAACCCCCCCTCATCCTCCCTCCTCATCCTCAACCCCCCTTCATTCTAAAGCCCCCCTCATCATTCTAAAGAATGCATGTATACATTAATAAAAAAAAACACCCAAAGCCAAATTTATGAGTTCAAGGCATTTGCAAGTAGCTAATAGAATATGCCCGCTAGTTTTGACACTCATCAGCCAGGCCCTTGTCTTTTGTGCATCTCCTCCTTTACATTAGTGGGTAATATCACCCTAACAACAAGTTTGTGTTTTCTTAAAGAGCATACAAATCTCAACATTGTATTAGCTGTTTTTCTATACAGTGGTTCATTCCTGGGATATTCAACCTTGTATATGCTTCATTACGCTAATGTGTGACTAATGTGAGGTGCTAGATAAGGGTGTGATATGGAATCTAGCTCTAGGAAGTATTTGTTTATGTGTTTGCAAAAACAGTTTATCATTAATTAGCATGTCAACGCAGCTAATTAGTAGTTGTGATCCTCACATTTGCATAATAATGCATATGAAACAAATGTGAATATCTCAGCAATGATTAACTTAAGAAAACAATGGACAGTACAATGAGTAGCAATGAGTAGACAGTGAGTTAATGCTGTATAAAAAGAAATGAAGAAAAATAAGCATACAATATTAATTGATACATTTTTGTTCTCTTCATCAGTATAATAATTAAACTATGAGCTAATTATAATTGTCTTTTTAGCTTGCATTAAAATATAATAATAGATAAAAGATAATAATAGCTAAATCCTGGTGTTTATTTATCATGAGTATATTCTCAAAGTTTTTACAGTCTTATACCAATATTTCAGAGCTCATAACTATTATGCATTCAATAGAGCAGGTTTTAATAATGAAAATGAACCTCTGTAAATTGCATTTGCAAGAATGTGAAGATTCTTGGTGCCGCAGTAAGTGCCGCTCCACCTGCATTATGGAGCTCTGAGGAGAAGTAATTTACTTCGACTGACTGCAGTTGATGCCTTGAAATGAGAATTTGAATGTTGCTTTTGGATAAATATTACTCTCAATTCCTTTTTTCTCAAAAGCATCTTATTCAACTGCAAAAATAATGCAAAATTCTCATACCTACAATTTTATTTATGATAGCCGTAAAAAATGAATGCCGTAAAAAGGACGCAAAGATGGGATTCCTTACGACAGTGCTGCGGCCTCTCGTAGCCCTACGCCTACATTGCAATTCAAATGAAAAGGGCCGCAGCACACCTCTTCCTACGACTGATCGCAAGCCATGCATTTGGCCGTTAGCTTTGGCGGGCTTGGACCTGATCGCGGGCAATAGTCCCGGATCAGAGTGCAAGCCCGCTAAACTAAAAACTCAAATATAAATTAAATGCAGCACTGTACATTGCTGCAATTGATAGGGGACACATTCGGAGACATGAGGATGACATGTAGTACACTGGCTAACTGGCACAAAGCCGCTAGCCAATACTGGATGACCCAAAAGGCAGTAACCCGTTTGGACTTGTGGCCACAAATGACAGTTTTGGCTAACGGCGCTAGCCAATGTACTACATGTCATCCTCATGTCCACCAATGTGTTCCCTATCAATTACAGTGCTGTACAGTGCTGCATTAAATATTTATTAACCTCTAAAGATATCCAAGCCCGTCCGAGTATAGGCCTAAATTCAAATCTCCCACTGCTGCTCCTTAAAGGGCCCGCGGCACACTAATGATTACCCCAAGCCGCGGGGGTACTGTAAGTACCCCCACAGCAACTAACATTAACTCCCCCCATGCTGCGGGGTCCCCATGTAGACCCCCGGAGGGTCCCTACATTAACCCTTGCAGCGACTATAAGTACCCCCCGGCACCTAAAATGAACCCCAGCAATCATGGGGGTCAATATAGACCCGCATGAGACCAAGATTAACCCCCTCAGTCCAATAGGGGTCTACATAGACCCCTAAAGGAGACTATTAACCCTTAGGTTAACCCCATAAGTGCCATGAGGGTCCTCCAGGACCCCACAACCCTATTCAAATCCCCTGGCCAGCCCTCCGCCAAGCCTGCAAAACTGCCCAAAAGGGCCACAGCTTACTTGTACCCTGGAGCAGCCACAAGGGCTGTGAAGCCCTTGTGGCTGCTTCAATTAAGCCCCCCACTGTTTGCAATGGGACCCCTGCAATGTACACATATTAACCCTTGCAGCAGGGTTCCGACCGGGACCCCCTGCAGGCTACCCACATTAACACCTTGCTGCAGGGATCCCAAAATGGACCCCTGCAGGCTCCCCGCATTAACCCCTTCCCTTCCTGCAGAAGGTCCTGATCATCACCGATCGCGACCCTCGCAGCATCAATGGGATTTCAAATTTCCGAACGCAAAATTCAAGCCTGGTGAATTGCAGGGTTTTAATTTCCCGGCACGGGTCCTTAAAGGGCCAGAGGCACATTAATGGTTACTCCCAAGTCGCGGGGGTACTATAAGTACCCCCCTGGCACCTAAAATTAACCCCATCACTCATGGGGGACAATATAGATCCCCATGAGACTAAAATTAACCCCCTCAGACCAATAGGGGTCTATATAGACCCTGATAGGACACTATTAACCCCTAGATTAACCCTACAAGTGCCATGAGGGTCATTCAGGACCCTCATGACAAAGTCTAAACACTATACTATTAACCTTAACTATACTCCATTAACCCCTTAACCCTAGCTATAACCTATTTGACCATAACTGTACCTATCTAACCTAACTGGGCCTATCTAACCCTAACTGGGCCTATATAACTCCTTCTAGCCCTAATTAACCCCATCACTTATGGGGGTTTATACAAACCCCATAAGCCTCCATCTAACCCCATCACTTATGGGAGTCTATACAGATCCCCATAAGCCTCCATCTAACCCCATCACGTATGGGGATCCATACAGACCCCCGTAAGCCTTTATTTAACCTAATCAGTCCAATAAGTGTCTCTGAAGACCCTCATAGGACAATGAGAACCCTATAATTAACCCCTTAAGTGCCATGAGGGTCCTCCAGGACCCTCATGACACTAAGTACAAACACTACACTACACTATCCCCCCAATAAACCACTAAATCTAAACTAACCCCCCTCTACCCTAACCTATTAACCCATATCTACCTAACATTAACTACCTACTCCCTATTAAATGCCCCACCCCACTAATTACAAAAAATAAAAAAACCTATGTCACCAAAAATAAAAAAAACTGTCACAAAAAAGTACATTACAACCCCCCCACTACAAAAAATAAAAAAGGACATTACAAACCCCACCCCAATGCAAAGAATAAAAGAAGACATCACAAACCCCCCACTACAAAAAATAAAATTACACACCTGCAAAGAAAAGGCATACACAAATATACATAACATTACAGTAACAAATATATTATAAATATACCCCTAACTACAATACATTACCCCCTATCTATACATGACCCCCTATCTATAACACATAACCCCCTATCATGCATACCCCCTATCTAGGCAGCATTAATCCCTATCTAGACAACGTTACCCCCTATCTAGACAACATAACCCCTATCTATACATAACCCCTATCTATACATTACCCCCTATTTATACATAACCTCCTATCTAGACATTACCCCCTATCTATACATTACCCCCTATCTATACATTACCCCCTATCTAGAATACATTAAACCCTAAATCTAAGCTAAAATAGAATAATTTAGACCACTTACCTTTGCAGTGGGGGTGTATCCCATTGTGATTGTCTCCAAGCATCTGAGCCTTCTGATTGGCTGTTGTCACTGTCAATCACTTAGTAGACAATCAGAAGGCGCAGATGCCGTCAGCCAATCCCCCCGCGGGGGTGTATCTCATTCTGTTGCCATGGTTAGGTAGAGTCTCAGCAATAAAGATGACAATATTGCCAAAAATAAATAATTTATTTAGATGCTTACCGTTAGCTGCACCTAATTTTTTGATAAAAAAATATCAATCTTTGATTGATTCATTTATCTATAATGGGAAAAAAATAGAATTAAATTATCGATTGTTAAGAGTTGTTTTGTAAAAGATGGCATTGCTTCCCCATGTATCGAACATTATTACATGGCAATAATGTTTTCTCACTTTATAAATTGGCCTGCAAAAACTAAACAAAATAGCTGTTTAAATATAGAACAGATACTAGCTGATAAAATTCAAATAGCAGATTGGCTTTGGTATGATAAAAATACCTGTGGAGCAAATAAAAATCTTTCAATAGTAATTAAAACAGGCTTTGACTTTTGGTTTAAATGGAATAAGAAATTAAATCTATCCGAATTCCCCTCACCCGGTATATAGTTATCTTGGTTAAGTACTATTCTTAATCTCCCCTTTCTTCGGGATTGGAGTAAATGGAATACATATCTATTAGGAGACGTGTTATTATTATTAAATTTTATTTGTAATGCGCCAACATATTCCGTAGCGCTATACAGGGGATAAAAACAAGGACAAGTATTAAACAGTATTAACAACCTTCCAAAAATGGAAGACCCTGTTTTGAGTTTAGAATCTTTGCAGAAACTGCTTTTTCCCAAAGCACCATACAAGATAGGAAACTCGCTACTTACAATCTAAAGGGAATGGAAGAGACAGAAACCGGGGGAAGAGTAAACAGATAAGGAATAACAAGGGTCAGAAGGGAAGTTAAAGCAAGAAAGATTTTTCATTTAGTGGGAGAGAGAAGGAACAGAGGTGAGGGCTCTAGCATGTAACATGTAGTCTGCCCCTAGTGGTGAGATAATATATGCAAATATGAAAGTCAGGTGATTCCCATGCCTCTATAAATTAAATCTGAAATGGGGTGGAAGGGTGAGGGGCAGGGTGGGAGGGCAGTGCCTCCAGAATTCCAGAATAGGCAGTGACGCCTAGTGAGACCCTGGTGCAGGTAACAATTAGGGCTAAAAGAAAAACAATGAAAATATGGTGTGAGGGACCGATAGTACAGGGAGAGATAGGAGAGAGAGAGGGAGAGAGAGAGTGTGAGTGAGAGAGAAAGCAAGAGTGTGCAGTTAAAAGAAAGGAAATGCTAAGACATGTGGGAAGGAGGAGATCTAGGCAAATTATGCAGGCCATAAAAGGGGAAAGGGGAAGGAGAGCCAGGCAAGATAAAGTAAACATTTGTAAGAGTTTGAACTAATGTTAGAAATAATTATATGTCATCAAATATAGTACCAAGCATACAGTAGAAATATTTATATAATATATTGGCTCCTGGGAAGGTGCAGCTCTCAAAGTCTTCTCCATACCTTCTGGTGTGTATGAAGCTCCCAGAATTGCAGAATAAGCAGTGAGGGCTAGTGAGACCTGGGAGCAGGTGCTGGCATGTATGAAGCTCCCAGAATTCTTATTGATAATGGCAAATTTAAACCTTTTTCGAAGTTCTGTTTAGACTTTAACTTGCCGATTAAAAAATGGCTAGAATATGAAAGAGTAAAAAAAAGCATCATGAAATCTAAATATAGAATAAATGAAAATAGAGATTTATCTAAATTTGAAAAATTGGTATTGTTTGACGATGGTAAACATACAATTTCTAAACGCTATGCTATTTTGAAAAAAATATATGTTTTTGAAAAAACTCTCGGTATGCAGAAATGGGAAAAATAATGTAATAGTCTAATTTCATTAGAAAGTTGGTCTAAAGCATTCATGTTTTCACAGAAAATTATTAAATATCAATCATATAGAGATATTTAATTTAAACCAGTACAAAGGTGTTCCCTGGTCCCTGTTAAATTAGCATTAATAAATAAAAATGTAAATGTAGGGGTATGCGGGAGACTTTGCAAACAACAAGGGTCCCTTAAACATATCTGGTGGGATTGTGAATCGATCTATGGACTCTTTGTTTTGATTATATTTCTAAAATCTGTGGTAAAACTATTACTCCAACATGCAAGATAGCTTTGTTTCACATTATGGGAGATAAATTAAGCCTTGAAGAAAAGGCCTTTATTTTTCATGTAGTTTCAGTGGTCAAATGGCTAATTGTCAAATTCTGGAAACAAACCTTGGTTTCATGATTGAATGAACTGACAACAGTTCTTGAGAAGAACAGAGAGCTAGAATACAATTTAGCTTGGTTTGATCTGGGACAAATATTACTATCCATTGACTTAATATGTATAACCTCACCCAGTCTACGTGTGTCTGTACATGGGTATATTGTTTATGTATGCTGTACATTTTTTATTGTTCTGACCACAGTAAATTGACGCCTTTTTAATTGTGGTGTTGGAGAAAACTACTCAGAGTCCCTTGAAAAGCAAGAAGAACCAATACATCAGTACTTCAGGAAATCAAGATGAACTGTTCACTAGAAGGTATGATCATGAGGCTTAAGCTCACATATTATGGCCATATAACGAGACAGCACAATTCCCTAGAAAAGACTCTGATGGTGGGAAAGATTGAAGGCACAAGAAGAAGGGGACAACAGAGGCGGAGATGGATAGATGAGGTCACTGAAGCAACGAACATAAACTTGATGGAGAGAGGATAGAGGCGTGCTGTGGTCCATAGAGTCACAGAGAGTGAGATGCAACTGAACGACTAAACAACAACAAATTTACATTTATTCACTGTTGTTCCTTTATTATACAATGGTGTCTGCTCTAATGGATCCCAAAAAGCTTTAAAATGTATATTCGATTAGCACATCTGGTCATAATCTGCATTGTTGTACACACATCAGCTATGATACACAAGTTAAATAGTACATTTCATAACAGTGTTGAGGGTGCACTAGAATATTACAGTATAATTAATTAAATGCAAGTTGATCAAATCATTAGTGATAATTTAGAGAATTTCCAAACTATCACCTTTGTTCTACTCTAGTTAAAATGAATACAATTATCCTCCCTGTTAACTGTAGCACTCACTCAGCTGTCTGAAGGAAGTCTCATTAGTAGTATTACATGTAAAGTATGTGCTCATTGTTTTAAGAGATTACAAGGAAACTGGATGAAATGCACTTACTTTAATCTGCTGTACAGAGAGTATTGTATGTCTAAATACCAACTGTAACTTGCTCTTGCCTATTTCCTATTAGGACCGGGAGAAACTTGAAAGCAAAACTCAAACACAAGTTTTAGACACAATGTATTGTTCAGGAAATGATTCTACACTTTTTCTAGATACAGTATCATTTTATTTTTTTTCTGTACAATTCAATATTATTTGGACATCTTACAGGACCACTGTGTGATGAAACATAATATATCGTATTTATCGTCGTATAACATGCACCGGCGTATAACGCGCACCTCATTTTTAGAAGGAAATATCAGGAAAAAAAACTAAAATTTAAAATAAAGAATTTTGAAGCAAAATAAGGGTAGCTCAGAACTTTTTTTAATTAATATTATTAACACTTATAAGGTAAATAACGTAAAATGACAGTAAAAGCAACTGTTTTAACAAAGAAACTTGGATATTATATGTTTTTACAAAAGTTTACTCAGAAATCTCCGCTCTTCCTCAACCCCCTCCTCAACCTCCCATCCTCAACCCCCTCCTCAACCTCAACCTCAACCCCCCTCCTCAACCTCCCTCTTCATCCTCAACCTCCCTCCTCATCCTCAACCCCCTCCTTAACCCCCCACCTCAACCCCCTCCTCATCCTCAACCTCCCTCCTCAACCTAAACCCCCCATCCTCAACCTACACCCCCCTAAATACCTCCCCCTCTCCCTTTCCCCTCACTTACCTGCTTCTGCTCCGGGCTCTGCTCCTTCTTGACCCCATGCGCATGTGATGTCACATGCGCGCCATGTCATTAGCATATACCGGGCACATGTGACGTCACATGCGCGCCGGGTCAAGAAGGAGCGGAGGCCGGAGCAGAAGCAGGTAAGTGAGGGGAAAGGGAGAGGGGGAGGTATTTAGGGGGATTTAGGTTGAGCAGGGGGGTTTAGGTTGAGGAGGGGGGCTTAGAATGAGGAGGGGGTTTGAGGATGAGGAGGGGGGAGGGAAAGAGACACGGGGGGTTAGAGAGACACAGGGGGGTAGAGAGACACGGAGGGGGGGGGGTAGAGAAACACAGAGGGGGGGGGGGGGGTTTGAGACACGGGTCCTTAACATTGTATCGGTGTATAACACGCACACATCATTTGCCCCCAATTTTCAGGCAGAAAAAGTGCGTGTTATACGCCGTTAAATACGGTATATGAAAGAACATAGCCTAAGAACATCCAAGCATCCTACTTGTGTTCCGGTGGCTTTGTTTAATTGTTTTCCTAGTTTTAAATCATGCAATATAATGACTCCGAAGCCTATTTCCTCATCAACTTACAATTAAGCCAATATTCTATTTTTAGGAGTTTGTGGCCTACCTCGTGAGTCTCTGTTTATGACATATTTTAAATAACTTTATACAAGTTGGTTGTGATAGCAGATACATTTTAATGGATCAGCAGAAATGTTTCACTGATCAGGTACAGAACTGTCAAAATTCAGAAATGTTCTTCAAATATTCTACAGCAGGAGTATAGATAAGCTCAGTAAGAAGATTCATGTGCAGTGAGGGGATTATCATACATTTCTAGAATTTCAAATGTATTGCCACTTATATTATGTAAATCAAACAGGCAACAAACTGCTTTTGCATGGACAATTTTGACCAGTTCTATAAGAACTATTTGTTGCCTTGATAACATTTGATTAAAATATATTTTCATATCAGTAATATGTCAAAATGAAGTTCCTGTTAGTGGATTAATAAATGGACACTATACAAAAATGCATCCAGTAACCAAGACACCACAACTTGATCATACGACATATACAGAGTCTTGGGAACTGTCTCTATGACATTGGAATCCACTCTCAATTGTTTGTGTCCCAGGTGTGTACGCTCTAAAGTTGTGGTTTATAATTATACATCATTTACAGCTGTTTCTTAAACTTCAATAAAGTGCTGAGGGAATACAGACTGTGTGTCTGGAAATGTACTTCTACATGCGACATTTAACTGAAACAGGTCAAATAATGCCAATTGAGTTTATCATTGTTGGGCTATTTTGAGACTTGCACTTGAATAAATATTTACTGAAAGTGTCTTATTTTAACTAGACTCTCCAATCTTCTTCAGTAAACTTGACGAATAGCAGTAATAATGTCAAAAGTATCATAACTGTAATTTTTCTGATGAAAGCAATATGTTAATGTTCATGAATTTTACTGAAACACTGCCAAAATACACCATGGAAAGCCAGAAACCGGAGAAGCTATATTACTGCATTTATTAAATGTAACTTTTTTGATAGAAATAGCTAAAAAAAATTATTAAAAATGGGAAAATAGCCAACACTGTAAGAATGGGAAAAGATATTGAATTATATTTCATGGTTTGGAAAACATAGATGTGTGCAAAGAGTGAGATATAAAGAGCTTACCGACAGATACAGCGACAGATAGCTACTAATTCTGTCATATTATATATATATATATATATATATATATATATATATACAGTTACCCTCCATACTATAGATATGTACACACTGCTCCGCCAATTCTTTATTGTTAAAAACACACCTCTAACACACTATAGAGATGTTCGTACTGCTTCCCCACAAACGTTTGCCCGATTCATGTTGTCATTGTAAGGTTGGCGCTGATCTGCTTTTTGCGCTTATTGCAAGGCTGTCCTCTGGTGAAGTTTGTGTGCTATGAGCAGCGTTGGCGCTCGTTGTGAGGCGCGCAGTGAATGTGTTTTGTGTTTATTGTGATAGTGTTTTATTTAATTTTTTTTGTGTATATGTATTTTGTGATGGTAATTAAATAAATAAGGAAGCATTGTGCTGAAGAGCTGAGGCTCTGTTTTCATGTTCCTGCAGCATACAATGTAGGTTTGCACTGTTGTGGAACTGAGGTGTAAGTGTCAGCAATGCGTGCAGTGTGTAGTGTAAATAGGCTGCGTGCGCGAGGGGAAGCTGTTAGTGTAGTTATGTACTTCTGCATTCTGTAAGTTAGTTGTAAAATGGTGGCGAATGTGTATGTGGTAGGCGGGTTTGTATGATGAAGCGTCCTTAATAATGGTGTATGTTGTAGGTCGTACAGGTTTTTCTAAAAGCCGTATTTGCTTTGTGGAATTTAGTGGCTTTAGGGGTCGTGTAGCCTTGTTTTCGTTTTTTTCGGCATCCAATTTTTTCTCTCGCATAGGGGATTTTCGAGTTTGTAAATTTGCCATAATTCGAGGTTTAAGCAGTGTTGCAGAGGACCTGGGTGACCCCCATTGGTGTGAGTAAGGTTTTTATTTTATTTGTGTGTGTATTTTTGTGTTTTTTAATGTTTGCCGATGTGCGCAGGTTGTCCGTTAAGGTCGTATTTTTGCAAGTGCGTAATGGATTTTTTCTAAGTCCCGAGGCTCGTATTTTTTTGTGTAAGTCCGTAGTTAGTAATTGCCTGTTTATGTTTATTTTTGCAAGTCCCGATTGTGTGGTCATTTGTAACCCGTTGTGAGGCGCTGTAGAGCCTCCACCTCCGCAAATGCGGCCCCTCGCTTTGTGAGGGTCCGCATTTGCGGTTGAAAAGTTGTAGGGGGTCGTAGGGATGAGCGCCTATGGCCCTATAACACCTGAAATATCTAAGGATAACTTGGGAAATCCAATAAATATTTGCGACTTTAAGTAAAATATGCTATTTGGAAAAACAGATTTAATTACAGAAACAGAACTGGTTAGTATATTTTATAAACATAATTTATGAAAACATAGTATATTTAACAAAAATAATTTTAAAATAACTTGCAGATTAATACTACAAACAGAAACATATGTACCACATAGTTTTATTTTTTGGAAGTCTAAAGAGTAATTATTAGTAACCATCTTTCATTGATGGAATAATTTTGTTATTCCCCCATCATATTTAAAAGTAAAGACTATTTTCAAGTTTGAAAAGTGCCACTGGCCTTTCTCTAGAAAAGGAGAAATGTGTGTGCCTTGCCATTTTTTATGACTCCCATAAAGCTTGATCATTCTTGACTGAGGAATCTGCACTATGGCTTAAAGGGATATGGAATTTATTTTGTCTTTGCTGCATCAGAAAGAGGGTGTTTAATAATGTGTCACAGGGTATTTTCTTTTTTTCAGATAAAAGTCTCAGCACTTTTTCAGAAGTTGATCTGCTCTTGGAGGCTTAACCTCTGTCAACCAATGAGATCTACAGACTGTTCTCAGCATTTCTTGTTAGTTTCAGTGACGTTTAAACCTTACAACTTTTGTAAGGTTTAAAACATGTTCTTATAAATGCTCGAAACAAAAATTGTGTTTCATGTCCCTTGATTAAACATATCCCATACTATACGTGTAAGCTCAATAAAATACTGAATTGTATAGTTTACTTAAATATCAAATGAGTTTATGGGCCCTAGTTATTTTTCCAACATTCCCTGGACACAGTAGGTAATATTTCATTGTAATTTGACTACTGCAGTGAACTGCAAAAATGAATCCCTTATCTGTCAACTTGTCACAGTTTTGTTAATATTCCCAGGCTCTACTTTTTATGTTCTCCAATTTTTCACATGACAAGAAAACCAGATATTAAAACTACTTTTTATAAGACAGGGTATATGGATGAACCTTATGACGAGTAAGATCTGGTATCTTTGAACAATCTGTTATTCCATGAAAGCAATCCCAGATATTTTTCTAAATTCACCCATTAGTGACACACCTTAAGCCTGGAAGAAACTTTAAATATAGAAAATAACTGATTTATGTGTCACAAGGTAGCAGGCAATCTGCAATACAGTACCACTATTACATTAATTGATTAAATGTCCACTGTTGTTTGGGAAAACATTACATTTGAGGAGTATGTAACAAGCTGACAGTATTAACACCTGTCCTCAAGAAAAATTGCCACTAGATCTGGCTACTAAATAAGCCAAAAAGCTAGCCCAAATAAGCGGGCAGCGGTGCTATTCCTACTTACACAAATGTAATATGCCTCGACTTTCCGAACAAAAAACAGCAGGATTTTTGTGCACTCTTTGGCTTTATTTTCAATTTGTAATCTAAGGTATTAAGTAACAAAAAAAATTCCATAACTCTAAAAAATAACTTTTAAAAATTCTTTAAAACTGACATATGTAAAAGTGATCCTAAATACTAACATGTGACAAAACCACACCAATCCGATGATGGGGAAGGGGATGGATTGATATAAATACTTTAAAGAAAAATCCACACGTAATAATACTTTATTGTGACAGTTAGTATCGTCACATTTCCCAAGTTCTTATAAATATTATGATTACTTGTGTGCATTGAACTGTTGGTAGTATTGCAAAACCCTGGCCCAGGGTTATCACTATATTAGTGATAGCTCTAATTGACTGATGTTTAACTTGCATGTTTTAGTGATGTAATGATGGTCTCATTTCCTATTGGCTGTTTCTACATCGGTAGTTACAGCCTTGCTTACCTCACCTCTGCAGTGATCTGTTGCTTTTTTTTTATTGAACTGGGAACAGCTAAGAATTTGCAGTGTTAGGTTTGTTTACTGACACACTGGAGACTGCCCATGATTTACAGCATCTGCCGGCAATGAGCGTTTTAAATCTCTGTGAAAATAATTTTGGGGGGATTTACAGCTTTTGTGAATGTCATCAGCCATCACTTAACCCCCAAGTCACATATTTGTTAGTTTCTAGCAGTTATTTTCCTGCACAGCTGAATTTGGGAAGGGTTAACCCCTCTTTCTGATCTGCTCTATACAACCAGCTCTCCCTGTCAGTTTCTCCGGAGGCTTGCCTAATTCTCTTGTAAACAGATCTTCATTTATAATTTTTTTTGTGTGAAAAAGGCATCTTTAAAAAAAACAAAAAGTATTTTAACATATTTTCAGGAGTACATTACAGTGGTGTTTTTTAAGTTGTGCTGAATTAACTAGCCCTTTAATTGATCATGATCATGCTCTGAAATGCTATTTACGATTGCATGGTTTACGGTTTAGGCTGTCGGTCAGGTAGTTGCAATCCTAATCAATTGAATCGCTCAGTAACTGTTGCAAATTTCAAGCCCCCAGTTGCCTTTATACTGGCCGTAAGTCTGTGGGCTTGAAATTTGCAACAGTTACAGAGCGATTCAATTGATTAAGCAATTGAATAGGGGCTTGTTTGTTTTAGGATGGCTGATTTGACATAATATATACAGGAATTACTATAGACACAATAGGTAATCTTTGGTTGGATTTTTTAACCAACTTTTAGTAAATTTACCATAATACAGGTGTATTGGTCCGAGGAGAGACAACATTTCCCTAAGAGTACTATAGGCTATTACCAAGATGGTAGCTCTGTTATATCTGGAAGTACAGAGCTATCACTAATATAGTGGCAAACCTGGGCCAGGGTTTTGCAATGGTACCAACAGTTCAATACACACAAGTAATCATAATATTTATAAGAACTTGGGAAATTCACGACTCCAACTGTCACAATAAAGTATTAATACGTGTGGATTTTTCTTTAAAGTGTTTACATCAATCTCTCCCCTTCTTCATTCTCTGATTAGTGTGGTGTGGTTTGTCAAATGTTAGTATTCAGGATCACTTTTACATATGTAGGTTTTAAAGAATTATTAAAAGTTATATTTTAGGATTATGGGACTTTTTTGGTGACTCAATACATTAGATTACAAAAAGAAAATAAAGCCAAAGAGTGCAAAATAAACCTGCTGTTTTTGTTCGGAAAGTCAAGGAGTATTAATTAGCACCTGTGTAAGCTATGAGTATAAAAATATTTTAGGGAAAATCTTAATTGTAGCAGACTCTGCACGTGTCTGTGGTCTTCCATAGTGGACTTCTTTTTAGCCTGAAGCCTGAGTTGGAAGACTATAATATTGTGACTCGCCCTTCCCTTTAATTCTGCTATTAAGTGCCTCAATATTGTGTCAGTCTTTTAGTAGAAATGAATAACGATTTCACCCGTATCTGTATACAAGTCTCTTCCCTCGTGTTGAACAAAGGCAAATGTCTGCTCCCGTTAAAGCTAATCTGAATAGTTATAAAAGAAAGGTTGTATTTATTTTTAAACTCTCAAGGAATGGCCGAGCCGCGATTGGCCTTTACTATCCAATCGCGGTATAGCGTAGTTCTACACAGCGATACAAATCGGTCTAGCCACAGATGATTGACAGAGGGAGATTATAAATTTGCGTTCCACCCCCCCAATGAGTTGACTGTGTTGTATTTTCTTTTGAAGTAGCACGCAGGCCCCGGAATTGTTTTTTTTTTTTAGAGCGAGAGAGAGAGCAGGAGTTATTTGAGAGCAGTAATTTCCAGTTTTGTTCATTTATCTTCTACTATTTAATATTTTACACTTAATCCTTGACTACACATATTTACAAATTACACATAATTGCAATAGACATAATTTAAAGAACACACATTGAGACAAAGACAGCTAGGTCACTCAATACACCCCAGGGCCTAGGACTCAGGAATGGAAGGAGGTAGCGGCTGAGGTGACAGCAGTAGGCACAGCGCCAAGGGATGTGAGGTCTGTCAAGCACCGGATAAATGACATCAGGGCCAAGGTGAGGAGTATGATGGCTAAGGAGGACAAGGAGCAGAACGTGACTTACAGTGAGTCGGGGAGGGTCGCCAGGGACCTTCTGAGACAGGTGCCTGCTGCTGGAGCTTCAGGCCTAGTGGTCCAGCAGGACCCAGCCTCCATGTCAGGTGAATATCACATATACCAACATGCCACCACATGTACATCACACACACTACACATCTACATGATGACCAACAAGGACACTGACATGTCAGCTCCATGGAATTAACAAGGGATAGATGCATCATTAAATCCATGAAGCAGACAAATCACTGTAATTCCTGGGCACAACAAACAGTAATCAATCAATAGATAGTCCATGTATTGGTGTGGCCACTGCAGCCTATGCAGTTACAGACCGCAGCCGGAATCAAGATAGAGTTAGGACACAAGAACGATCAAGACCAAGAGCCAAAAACCAGATTACATCTAGCAATTGATAGCCAATCTGAGTTGCAATTAAGAGTATCATCCAGGTTCAAGCCTAGATGTTAGATAGTTAGGAATGCACTATATAAAACACTATATTATTAATTATACTAATGCCATATACGTTTCTTTTCTCTCTTTCTGCATCAAGGAGGTCTGGGTCCAGTGGCAAGCCAGAGGTGGGGGCGTCGTCTCCATCGGAGCAGGAACTGGAGTGATGACCCAAGCCAGCCACCTCCATCGGGCCCAACCACACCACCTCCAACACTGCAAGATCCTCCAGCTGGGCCCCAGACCCTCCCCACTCACACACCGCCACTTCCTCACAATGCCACGGCCCAGGGACCACCATCCCCAACATCAGCCCAGGCTGCGCAGTCATGCAGAAGTTACATAGTTACCTAGTATTTGAGGTTGAATAAAGACTGTTAGTCCATCAAGTTCAACCTTTTTAGATCTCTTCTGATCCTTTCAATATGTGGACTATTTTATAATAATTGTTAATTGATCCAGAGAAAGGCAAACAGAAAAAAAAACATTGAAACTTGCCAATTGTCTCATAAGGGAAAAAAAAAAAAGCAAAATTCCTTCCTTACCCTAGAGACCGGTGATCACATTTCTCCCTGGATCAATATTCCTTCGCTAGTTATCTAGGATAACCTTGAATGCCCTCTTTATTTAAAAATATATCTAACCCCTTTTTAAAGTTATCTATCGAGTTAGCTGTCACCACTTCCTTTGGTAGAGAATTCCACAGTTTAACCCTTTTCTTTCTTTAAGGTGAAATCTTTTTTCCTCTAACCTAAAGGGATGTCATCTTGTCAGTTGAAAATCTCTTGGCACAAAAATTTCACTTGATAAAGCCTTATACTGACCCTGGATGTATTTAAATAAAGTAATCATATCCCCTTGTAGACGCCTTTTTTTCTACGGAAAATAAGTTTAATTTGGTTAGTCTTCCTTCATAACTTAGCCCATCCATTCCCCTCTTAGTTTTGTTGCCCTTCCCTGTACTTTTTCCAGCTCTAAAGTGGTGCCCAAAATTGTACTCCATATTCCAAATGGGGGCAAGCTAGGGATTTATACAGTGACAGAATTATATCTGATTCCCTTGCTTCTATACCCTTCTTAATACATTCTAATAGTGTACTTGCCTTTGCAGCTGCTGCTTGGCATTGAGCACTGCTACCTAGATGGTTGTCCACAAGTACTCCAAAATCCATTTCAATATCAGATACCCCTAGATTTGGTCCATTAAGATTATAAATTAGATTGCTATTTTTCCTTCACAAATGCATAACCTTACATTTATTTGTATTAAATCTCATCTGCCATTTAGCCGCCCATGTCTCTAATTTATGCAAATCCCTTTGTAGTAAAAGTACATCATTATCTGATTGAATTACCTTGCACAACTTAGTGTCATCAGCGAAAATTGAGACACTACTTTTGAGTCCTACTTCTACGTTATTAATAAATATGTTAAAAATGAGAGGACCTAATACTGAGCCCTGAGGAACCCCACTTATCACATTAGTCCAATCAGAGTATGTCCCATTTACAACAACCCTTTGCTTCCTATCTTTTAGCCAGTTCTCGATCCATGTGCAGATTTTTACTGCAATTCCTTTATCTCTATGTTTGCTCAATAGTCTCCCATGTGGCACTGTATCAAAAGCCTTTGCAATATCCAAAAAGACTACATCCACTGAGCTGCCCTGATCCAAGTTCCTACTAAACTCCTCATAGAAACTAATTAGATTGGTCTGAGATTAACTATCTTTCATAAATCTGTGTTGACTTCTACTTATGATCTTGTTCAAATATACATATTCTTGTATATTGTCCCTTATTAACACTTCTAAAAGCTTCTACAGATGTGAGCCTTACAAGTCTATAGTTCCCTGGATTTTCTCTTTCTCCCTTCTTAAATATATGTATCACCTCTGCTTTTCGCCAGTCATCTGGTAGCGACCCTGTGGTGAGCGAGTCTTGAAAAATTAGATATAATGATTTGGCTATTACAGAACTCAGTTCCCTCAGTACCCTTGGATGTATTAAATCAGGACCTGGGGCTTTATTAACATTTATTTTCTCCAACCTCATTTGGATTTCTATCTGCGTTAACCAATTATTTGGTGAAGATAGTGTAGCCCCATTTTGTTGCAGTGTCCCAACCACTGGTACCTCCCTTGTATATACAGAAAAAAAGCTCATCTGCCTTTTCCTGGTCACTAATTATGAGACGTCCTGTGTCACATTGTAATGTTCCTATAGCTTCCTTCCTCGCCTTCTTCCCATTAATATATTTAAAAAATATTTTAGGGTTAGTCTTACTCTCCCTTACAACTGACTTCTAATTTTCTATTTTAACCAGTCTAATAGCCCTTTTCCAATCCTTGTTTATTTCCTTATATTCACACAAAGCTGCCTCTGTTCCCTCCTTCTTGTATAATTTAAATGCATGTTTCTTTTTCCTTATAAAGATCTTTAAGTCATTGTTAAGCCACATGGGATGTGATTTACTCCTATTAATTTTATTTCCACATGGTAAATGCCGATGTGTATGTGATGTATATTTAGTAAGGATTTCAAAGTTGTCCATTTATTTTCAGTATTTTTCCCTGTAAGTTCTTTATCCTAGTCTATATGCTGTATTGCTGTCCTTAGCCCATTAAAGTTAGTCCTTTTAAAATGTAGAGTTTTTGTTGGCCCCTTACAACTCTGTTTTTTGTATTCAATCTTAAATGAGATTGTGTTGTGATCACTATTCCCCAAGGTTTCCCCTATTTTAACATTTGATGTTATATCTATATTACTTGTGATATAGATAGCATCCAAGATAGCATAATTTCTAGTAGGTTCCTTTATAACCTGGGCCAGATAATAATCCCTGGGCTGAACTGCTGGAATCATTTATCCAGTTTATTTCAGGGTAGTTAAAATCTCCCATTATTAGAACTTGCCCATGTTTAGCTGCACTATCTGCAGCAATAGTTGCAATGCATCACCCTCAATTATATTTGGGGGTTTATAGAATATTCCTACCAATATGCATTTAGAATGAGCTCCGCTGCTATTTAACTAAACCCGCAAAGATTCAATGTTGTCGCTAGTTCCACCATAAATATCTTCTCTGACTACAGGTTTAAAACCAGACTTAACATGCAGACAAAACCCTCCTCCTCTTCTACCATTACTCCTATCTTTTCTAAATAAATTATAACCATCCAAATTAACTGTCCAGTCATGAGAATTATCCCACCAAGTTTCAGTAATGCCTATAAAGTCACATTTTTTTTGTACCGCTAATAATTCTAGCTCGCCCTAGCTTTCCCAGGCAAACTTCTTGCATTAGCAAGCATACACTTTATGTTGCTATGGCTCTGCCATTGTGAAGTGCTTGCCACTGTATTTGAGTCACCTAGTAATACCTCCCTACTGCCTATTGTAACCCTACCCCTTCTCCTCCCCATGGGTAGATAATGTATCCCTTTCCCCCTCTCCCCTTTCTACCCCATTACTTCTATCTAGTCCCTCCCCCATCTACTAGTTTAAAAACTCCCCTAGCCGTTCTATCATCCTTCCCCCTAGCACAACAGCTCCCTCGTCATTAAGGTGCAATACATTACTGCTTTAGAGATTGTACCCAAGTGAGAAGTCAGTCCAGTGCTCTAAAAACCCCAAAACCTCTGTCCTGCACCACTTTTTTAGCCACACATTAACCTCCCTAAGCTCCTTCTGTCTTCCTGGGCTAGCATATGGCACTGGTAGTATCTCAGAAAATACTACCTTGGAGGTCCTTGCTTTAAGCTTATTCCCTAGATCTTTGAAATCATTCTGTAGGACTCTCCATCTTCCAATATGTACCAAGACCGCCGGTTCATTTCCAGCCGCTCCCAATAATTTATCTACCCGTTCCACAACATGCCGAAACTGAGCACCCGGGAGACAGCAAACTGTTTGATTGCTGGGATCTGGGTAACAAATCACCCTGTCTACCTTCCGCAGCCTGCCAAGGTAATGCGCAGCCTGGAGAGGCGCAATAGGGAGAAGAGGAGGCATCATCTATTGAGTCCTACCTGGCCGGGCTACTCAGGATTGGGGCGGACCAGGGCGCATTCCAGGGAGTGACCGCAAAGGCCATGTAACGTGCTCTGGTCCCCAGCCCCACCTCCTGCACCCCGGAGGCATACCCCAGCCATTGGCAGCCCGGCCCCTCCTGTCCTCCCACCATGCCTAAACCGCTGCGGATGCCACTGCCTCTCGGGGGGTTGCCTCCCCCTGCCCCCCACCACGACCACCAGCAGGGAGACAGCGGCCGGCCACGGGGGATTGGGGCCCTGTGCCTTGGCGGAAGAGGACCTAGGGGCTGTGCATATGTTTGTGCCTTCTCAACAGCACTCCTCAGTGACAATCTATTGGTCACAATGTTAACCTAATCTAACCTTGCTACAGAGTCTTGGATCTTGGCCTATGTGATGGTGATATTTTGTATGCTTATGGCAACCTCCCATCACATGGTCCATGATCCTCTTCTCTGTGGACACGTAGGGTTCTGTTTTACATTTTACCAATTGATGGTCACTGTGAAATGCTGTTGAGAAGACATGCTGCAGTCCCTATATTTTTTAAGGCTTTATTTTGTAGGTGTTATGTTTTTGATTTGTTTTAGGTACAATTTAGGTCCATGAAGGCATCTTCTGCATCTGCAAGCATTGTGAAGGAAATGTATGAGGTGTAAGGTTTTCACAGTGCCTCTCCGGTAGACATTCCTTCAATCTTAAATCTATCATATAGTCAGATATCTAAGACATGATTGTTGTTAGCTGATATGTAGACTAATACTGCGGTGGACCCGCAAGGTCTCACAATGGCATGTTAATTACAGCCAGCATTGATATATGCAGTAGTGAAGCATGCGATCCTGACCTCAATATCAGACTGAGAAAAGATCCTTGGGTCTGGCTGCTGACCTTTGTGTCCTTTCCGTATTAATGGGTATTTTCCCATATTGCTGATTATCCAGAGACCTAGTTAATAGTTAGTAATGCTTGCAGATGGGAATCAGGTGAGTTGGTATATTGTTACAGTTACAGTATTTAGAACTGTACTGTACATGCATGTTGATTTTTTTTTTATATCCTCCTCTAACTTTTTTTAGTTGACCACTTTTTTTCCGATTTAGTTTTTGTCACCAAACTGTATGTGTGAAACTGGATTGGATTTCACAGTCAGGAGGTTGAATCTAGATCTAAACAAGTTAGCAATGCACATTAACGGTTTCTTTAATGAAATGAAGTGATTTCTGATGATCCTTTTTTTCATCTGGTTGCAGTGGTGTAGTGACCTCATGTGGCCCTGGTAGGTGCTATGCATCATGCTTATTCTGGACTATCACATTACCCCCTGTAGGTATTCCCTTTTTCCCACATGCCTCTTGCTCTCCTGGGATCTGCCCACACCACACCCATGTTATTAATGCACAGTCTTGTCAATTTCTGATTGTGCTCTGTGTATGAAATAAAGCTTTGTTGTACTGTTCTCACCGTGCCAGTGTGTTTTCAATGGTTGGGGTTATGGGGACATCCGCATACATCACATTTGTGTCACATTTCTATATATGTAAATTAAGGAGCCCTAGTTACTATGCAATAGATCAATACATATAACAATAATAATTGTCATAATAGCATTAGATATAATATAATAATATATCTCATATATGATCAAAAAAAGGGTTAATACAAATGCAAAGTCCAATTAGTGGTATCACCATTCCCCGAAGGGCCTGCTAACAATATGACAGGTGATACTGGAGTGGGCTGCCAGTTCTTTCTCTAGTGGACTTTGATTTGTCTGACCTCTCTGCTTTGACGTGCCCACCTACAGTGGCCCTACATGGTATAGCTCACAGCTTCATTCAGGTACACAAGTCCCTTCACCACCACCACTTAGCAATCCACAAGGGGACTAGGGGAACATACACCACACTAATCTATTCAAACACATCAGGAAGGGCCACTATAGTGAAAAGATAACTGCCTATTTGAAAAGAATACCATTCCCTCTGTGAAGCATGGTGGTGGCTCACTGATGTTTCGGGATGTGTGAGCTCTAAAGGCATGGGGAATCTTGTGAAAATTGATGGCAAGATGAATGCAGCATCATAGCAGAAAATACTGGCAGACAATTTGCATGCTTCTGCACAAAGGCTATCCATTGGATACTCTTGGACTTTCATGCATGACAATGACCCTAAGCACAAGGCCAAGTTGACCCTCCAGTGGTTACAGCAGAAAAAGGTGAAGGTTGTGGAGTGGCAATCACATTCTGCTGACCTTAATATCATCAAGAAACTCTGGGGAGATCTCAAACGTGCGGTTCATGCAAAACGATAAAAGACTTTGCATGATCTGGAGGCATTTTGCCAAGATGAATGGGCAGCTATACCACCTGCAAGAATTTGGGGGCTCATAGACAACTATTACAAAAGACTGCACTCATTAATGCTAAAGGGGGCAATACACAGTATTACGAATTAAATGCAAACTTTTGATCAGGGCCATTTGGGTGATTTCTGTTATCAATATGATTTAAAAAGGAGCCAAACAACAATGGGATAATAAATGGCTTCATATGATCACTATCCTTCAATAAAATACATATTTTTTGCTTGATCAGTCATATTTTTTTTAAAAAAGGCCCAAATTTAAAAATTTCTGCCAGGGTATGCAAACTTTTGAGCACAACTGTATAAATATATATATATTAGGAAATTGCACGTCAATAAAATTGTAAGGCTGGCAAAGCTGTTTGCCATACACTGTGAGGCTTTTGCTCCACTGAGCGCATTCAGTGCTCATTGTGAGCCGCTCCCACTTTATACTTCAACTTTCTTGCTTTGCAATGATCACCATCGGCGCTCATCGCAAAACCCCACGATGAGCCCCTTTGGCGCTCATTTTGGGGCTCGCAGTGAGAGCCTTTGGCGCTCATTGCAAGCCTCTCCCGCTTGCGTTGCTCATCGCAAGCCCCCGATAAGCGCCTACTGTACGGGCCACTCATTGCAGGGTTTGTTAACCTGCAAGTTTTGTGCTTGGGATTGCCATGTGTCTCTTTCCACCATCTCCCCCTTGTCCCTTCCCTGTGTCTTTCTCCTCTGTGTGTCTGCTGAATATTTGCATGTTGAGTGTCATTTGTTTTTTTTTCAACATCCTGCGTGCCTGGCTGTGTTCGTTTAAGTGTTACTGTCTTTGCCGTCGTGTATTTTCTAAGTCCCACGTGCCTAACTTTGCTCAGCCTCGTTTTCATCCTGTTTCAGTTTTTTAACGTTTTTTGTCCGTAATTTTTTTCCTCGCTTAGCTAATTCTTGAGTGATGAAAATCTGCAAATATTGCTCAAATTCGCTTGCAACTTTGAAGGGTAAATACTGATATAAATGGCAGAATAAGATCCAGCATTTCTGTATTGATCTTTATGTCAATTTAAAACAAGCTATCGTGCAAAACTTTAAACAACTTTATAAGATAAAAAAAAAACTCTACAAGATTGGGGAAATAATATTAGGTCTTGGTCTGGACGCTTAGAGGCGGTATAAATGGGCATTCTCCCAAAAATTACTTATTTGTTAGGCAGTTTTCCACTGTGGGTTCCAGCATACATTATCAATAAATTCCAAATCTTAATCGATAAAAACATAAATAATTATAAAATAATTAGGATTGTTATAAATATATGAGTAATTAACCAATTCTGGAGCTGTACTGAAGAGGTTAATATGCTTGAATGTCTTGCTTGTGGATGTCTAGTTATCTGTGATGTTATCTGTCATAAGGGACAAAGGAAAGCTAACTTTCCCAAATGACACCCTGCTGGTGATCACACAACAAATGGTCAGTACTAAAAGCCTCAGGGATGAATTTGCATCATGGACACAAAGCATGGAAATCAACTCAAGAGACGAGAGGTGGAGCAAAGGGGCAATGAAGAATCACATCCAGGGGTCATTCACTGATGAAAGATTTGAATGGCTGGGACAATCCCAGGGTGTGGCTATGATGTGTATAACTTGGCCAAATGAACTTGCTGGGTAGTAGAATTATCTTAGGAAAGGAACAGAGGAATCAGGAGGAATACTCTACACTCTTGCATACACACATTAGTATTTACACACATTCGTATTATATAGGTAGAGCCTTGTATTTCAGATGCCAATCTCACCACTACTCTTGTATATTAATAAACCCTTTAACTTATAAGTTTCCAGTGTATTTGGAGTTCTTATAGCAGTCAGATGTAAGTTAACTGGTCAGGATATACGGTTAGAATTCCAGGATAAAAAGGACTATATTTAACAAGGATAAAGAAAGTCTATATGACATGCGATTTTGAAATGGGAGGAGTCGGATACCCGTTGATTAAAAACTACCAACAAGCCATACAAATGTCCCAACTAGTACTATGGACTCAATCACCTGACCTGTCTAATTGGTCTCAAATTGAGAACTTCGACTTAGAATCGGGGGATCTAAACCTTTTACTGTTTTCCACAGAGGGGGAGTTTAAGGATAGTAAAGTAAGAGGAAGTCTTACATTAAAAAAATCATAGGTGGTGGTGTAAATTTAATGCTTGCTTCTCTCTAATGCCCCTACCCAGCCGGATTACGCCTTTGGCCTCATTGGCCAAATTATTTGATTCTAGCCTACTTAGGATGTTAGTGAGAAAAGGAGCCCTTTGTCTGAAAGATATATATGGGGATACAAAATTAATGGAGTTCCAAGAACTTATTAATGGTTATTCAGTCTCCTTAGATAATTGGCTAGAATATATTAAATTACATAAACTATTGGTTTCATCCCCTTTCTATATGGAGGAGACGAGGAGACTGACGGATTTTGAAATTTTAATCTCTTCTAAAGACAAAAGATATATATGGGGATACAAAATTAATGGAGTTCCAAGAACTTATTAATGGTTATTCAATCTCCTTAGATAATTGGCTAGAATATATTAAATTACGTAAACTATTGGTTTCATCCCCTTTCTATATGGAGGAGACGAGGAGACTGACGGATTTTGAAATTGTAATCTCTTCTAAAGATAAAAAGCACCTTGTGACTAAATGCTATAAAATCATTAAGAAACAATACCAACTTGAGAAACCCTTTAATTGGAGGTTATGGGAAAATGATATAGGTAATTCTTGGCCTATCGAAAAATGGCACTCCTTTTCTCTAGAGGCTGGATTTATTAAAAATGTAACATATAGGGAAATTCAGTTTAAAATTATCAACAGATGGTACATAACTCCAATTAAATTGGGACAGTTAAATAACCCAAAGAACTGTTGGAGAGGTTGTGGGCAGAATGGTTCGCATTTTAATATGTGGTGGAGTTGTCCGCTAATACACAATTTCTGGTCTGAGAGTTTTAAACACTTATCAAAGATCTGCGAAAAGGTAATAACTCCGGCACCAGAATTGGTGATTGTGACGAAGTGCCCTTCGCCACTTTGTCTTGGAGAGGACTGTTTGCCAGCCTCCTGCCCTGCGACTATGGCCCGGGGACATATTGCCCTTTAAACACAGTATTCGGCCATACCAGAGTGTATGTCACTCATTCTGGCCCTTTACATACAGGGGGGTCATTCAGTACTTGCCCTGTGTGAACCATGATACCACAGATAGCTATGCCATGGAGCCCATTCATATAATGAAAGACTATGGGAAAGACTTTAGCTACATGGCAATTGAACTGTGTGAAGATGATCTGAGCGCTATTCGGTAGTTTTGTGCGCTCAGATCCCAGCTGTAACGGAACCCATCACTGTTTTACCCTGTTTATGGTTATTTAATTCTTGGTTAAAATATGATCCTAGTAATATACTGTATGTGTGTTGGTTTGTGCTCTGCAGAATATTGGCCCCAGGCTAGTGCAGACCTTGGCAGGAGAGATAATCCTGTTACAGATAATGGAGTCGATTGTGTGGAGTGTTTTCATTCTCAGATAAGAACAAAGAAGGCTGATTTAATCATTGTCTGATTATATCAAGTTGCCTCAGGGAGGGGTGACCACACCTATTGTCCTATATGTGTATTGTGTGGGGGATAAGTGAAATGTCTGTGTGTTATGTGAAAAACATACTTTTACTAACTTTTGAACCCCTGGTCTGATTCATGCCTTTTTTTAATATGGTGTTCCCCTGGGTGAGAGATATTGAACGGTGCTGGACTTAAAGGTGTACCCCCTGTTTTTGGGGTACATCCAGAATGTGGTTAAAATTGTGTCTGTTTTAATTGTGTTACCTGTTATCTGAGGGGAGGAGACGTGGGGGTTGAACCATGTATATAATTGGCTGTGATAATTATGTGGGTGTAGCTCTTCAGAGGGCACCATTGCATAAAAGGAGATCCCCTGTCATTAAAGTTATAGTTCTACTTGACACTTCGAAACGTAGTCTCATCTCGTTATTGGAGGGGATCGCTATATCATACTGGGGATTGCTATGCTTTTGCATACTCCCTTGATCTGTAACTACTGAACGCTTGTTCCTGATGTGCTCTCCTTGGAGGAGAGGTCTTTTCCACACAATCCTGGATGCTGGAGATTCATACAGGATGGAAGGAAGACGGCGCGGCTCCAGCTAAACTACGGCGGTTGTGGAGTCTGTGGTGGTTGTGGTGTCCGGTGCGGTGCTTGTAGGCCTCGGCGCAAACTAGGACGCGTCTATCAACGGAGGTACCCGGTCGGGGTGCCAGGAGATCCGTTACATTGGTGGCAGTGGTGGGGTGGCGTCCTAGTAAGAGGAAAAGCAGCACGGAGACACCGGTAACGTTTGGAGTTACAAATTGAGGGCAACGCTAGTATCCGTACAGCGCCCCTGGCTACAGCAGGATGGAACCGGCTAGTTTTCGGACAGCGTTCCATGATGAGGATGAGGAGGAGGCCGCGGACTACAGGGATGCAGACAGAAAGGAACTCTGGTATGATGCCCTGGAAGATGCCCAATGGCGGCGAGGTGAGAGTCTCCCAGTGATGAGCAGCGGCTACAGAAGTGTGTGGCGATGCGGATGTATCTATTGGGAGAGCAGCCCCTGGATGAGTGGGTGACAAGACTAGAGACCCTGGTACGGCGAGAGATCTGGCTAGACAACGCATACCAGGCCCTCTGGTGGCATACCGTTCGACTTACCCCCTGGACGGCTGAACACGACTTACCGGAGGGGGATGATTATGATGGCCCGGGATTATTATGGGATGCCTTGGAGGACGACATTGATCTTGGCAGCACGGAGGAGTCTAGGTTTTGGGACATCTACGACTACCGGATGGGCATGTATGTCTGGGATGACGAAGGCGAGGTGAGCAAAGACATGACCCACCTGGTAACAAGAGAGTGGGAGCTGGAGCAGGACTACCAACACCTGCTCAGCTTCGTGCAGCCCCAACCTACTCGACAAGCGGAACCAGACTTCATTGACTGGTCCTGGGATGACCTCCAGATGGCAGGTAGAGATGAGACCGATGTCTCTCTACCGGCCCTACAGGGGGCAGAAGGTGTCGTCCTTCCCCCCCACCGGCAGTGTGAACCCCAGGGGGCAGAAGGTGTCATCCTTCCCCCCCAGTGGCAGTGTGAACCCCAGGGGGCAGAAGGTGTCATCCTTCCCCCCCAGCGGCAGTGTGAACCCCAGGGGGCAGAAGGTGTCGTCCTTCCCCCCCAGCGGCAGTGTGAACCCCAGGGGGCAGAAGGTGTCGTCCTTCCCCCCAGCGGCAGTGTGAACCCCAGGGGGCAGAAGGTGTCATCCTTCCCCCCAGAAGCAGTGTGAACCCCAGGGGGCAGAAGGTGTCGTCCTTTCCCCCCAGCGGCAGTGTGAACCCCAGGGGGCAGAAGGTGTCGTCCTTCCCCCCCAGCGGCAGTGTGAACCACAGGGGGCAGAATGTGTCATCCTTCCCCCCCAGCGGCAGTGTGAACCCCAGGGGGCAGAAGGTGTTGTCCTTCCCCCCCAGCGGCAGTGTGAACCACAGGGGGCAGAAGGTGTCGTCCTTCCTCCCCAGCGACCGTTTACCCTAACCAGGGGAGACACCAATCTCCCAGACGGCACAGATGGGACCGTGGTCTCTGCGCCCACAGCCTGTCCAGATCCCCAACTACCGTCACTGGGACAACCGGAGGAGGGGGTAAGTACAAATTCCTCTCCCCAGCTAACTTCTAATGTGGCCCCAGGGTTAACAGAGGAAATGTTAACCCTCACTGACCTCCACCTTTCCCTGGCTACTGAGCCGGAATATGTCCCAAGTACCCCAGCAGAAGAGCTGACAGTGGGGCAGAGTGCAGTCGGCCTCTGCCCTCCCTTTGTCCCTTGTACAGAGCAGGATGTCCTGCAGGTTATACCAGCAGAAGAGCTGGCATCAGGGCAGAGTGCCGCTGGCCTCTGCCCCTCAAGTCCCCTCAGTGTGTTGCCCCATCACCACAGCGAAATATCCAGGTGCCGTAACTGTTTGTTGTGGGTGGGCTGCTCTTGCACTTGTTGTTGTGGGGGGGGGGCTGCTCTAGCACTGGTTTATTGTGGGTTGGTGGATCGTCTAACAGAGGCACTGACCGGCAGAAGGTCAGATGCCTGGTTAGACTTCCCCCCAAAGGGGAGATGTGTGACGAAGTGCCCTTCGCCACTTTGTCTTGGAGAGGACTGTTTGCCAGCCTCCTGCCCTGCGACTATGGCCCGGGGACATATTGCCCTTTAAACACAGTATTCGGTCATACCAGAGTGTATGTCACTCATTCTGGCCCTTTACATACAGGGGGGTCATTCAGTACTTGCCCTGTGTGAACCATGATACCACAGATAGCTATGCCATTGAGCCCATTCATATAATGAAAGACTATGGGAAAGACTTTAGCTACATGGCAATTGAACTGTGTGAAGATGATCTGAGCGCTATTCGGTAGTTTTGTGCGCTCAGATCCCAGCTGTAACGGAACCCATCACTGTTTTACCCTGTTTATGGTTATTTAATTCTTGGTTAAAATATGATCCTAGTAATATACTGTATGTGTGTTGGTTTGTGCTCTGCAGAATATTGGCCCCAGGCTAGTGCAGACCTTGGCAGGAGAGATAATCCTGTTACAGATAAGGGAGTCGATTGTGTGGAGTGTTTTCATTCTCAGATAAGAACAAAGAAGGCTGATTTAATCATTGTCTGATTATATCAAGTTGCCTCAGGGAGGGGTGACCACACCTATTGTCCTATATGTGTATTGTGTGGGGGATATTTAAAATGTTTGTGTGTTATGTGAAAAACATACTTTTACTAACTTTTGAACCCCTGGTCTGATTCATGCCTTTTTTTAATATGGTGTTCCCCTGGGTGAGAGATATTGAACGGTGCTGGACTTAAAGGTGTACCCCCTGTTTTTGGGGTACATCCAGAATGTGGTTAAAATTGTGTCTGTTTTAATTGTGTTACCTGTTATCTGAGGGGAGGAGACGTGGGGGTTGAACCATGTATATAATTGGCTGTGATAATTATGTGGGTGTAGCCCTTCAGAGGGCACCATTGCATAAAAGAAGATCCCCTGTCATTAAAGTTATAGTTCTACTTGACCCTTCAAAACGTAGCCTCATCTCGTTATTGGAGGGGATTGCTATATCATACTGGGGATTGCTATGCTTTTGCATACTCCCTTGAGCTGTAACTACTGAACGCTTGTTCCTGATGTGCTCTCCTTGGAGGAGAGGTCTTCTCCACACGATCCTGGATGCTGGAGATTCATACAGGGTGGAAGGAAGACGGCGCAGCTCCAGCTAAACTACGGCGGTTGTGGAGTCTGTGGTGGTTGTGGTGTCCGGTGCGGTGCTTGTAGGCCTCGGCGCAAACTAGGACGCGCCTATCAACGGAGGTACCCGGTCGGGGTGCCAGGAGATCCGTTACAGTGATCTTACATTTTTCCCAGATGATTTTTCAACATCAGTTAAAAGTATGGATTTGCTCTTCCTTATGGAATCAAAAACAATTGTAGTTTCTAGATGGAAAAATAAAGTATGCCCATCTTAGATGGAACTTCTAGAAAGATTGGAATATGTTCACTTTTTAGAATGTGGTTTAAGTAATATTAAGATAGGCCCTAAGATAGGAGCTAAATGGGCCCTATGGGAACAAAAATTATCTTCACAAGCGAAGGTTTGAGCTCAGCAAGATGTCTCTCCTTTCTGCTCTCTCCGGAGTGCTTTCCTCATGCTGGAGGTATATGATTTGTTTATGTGATGTTTGTTTTGTATTGTTTTTCATGTTTTATAGACTTTTGCTGACCTGTGTGTCAGAATTGGAATAGTTGGAATATATGTTTTTTTTTTTTCTCTTTTTTGTGTAATGTAACAAAATGTATAAATAAATACTTAAAAAAACAAAAAATAAAACAAAACATTGGCTTGCAATCTCACTCCCAGGCTTCCTGGCTCTCCCCCTGTGCTGTGTGTGAGTGTGTTTTTTTAAATTTATTAATGTTTTGCTTGTTTTCTTTGTTTTTCGCTGGTGTCCCGCGTGACTCAACTGTTCACCTCGCTTCGCGAGGCACGCAGTGCAATGAGCACCTTTGACGCTCATTGCAGCCTAAGTCCCATGTGCCTAAACTGCTTGCTTTACGGGGCTCGCAGTGCAAAGATCGCCTTCGGTGCTCATTGCCGCCTGTCCCGCGTGCATTAACTGCTCGCTTTGCAAAGCTCGCAGTGCAATGCTTCAAAAAGTACTTAATAGGCTAATTTTTCTATCAACTACTATTTGTTATTTAGTTATTACAAAGCGGTTATTGACCCTTAGTTAAAGTTTATCTAGTTGGAGTTCTTGGAGGGATCAGGAGGTTGTTCCATAAGATAACATTCAGATGATAGTAAGAATGCTGTGGGAAGGTAATTTGTTTTTAAATTTATTTTCTTTTTTTTTCTTTTTGGTTGGTTCATTCATAATTAAAATGAAAAGTTTTTTGAGCATTTAGACAAAATGCTCAAAAGATTATTTGTAAAAAATATTTAAAAATATTATCATCCGCTTCTGGAAGACCTTTAAAATAAGAAAACTGATAGCCTTGCTTGACAAGGTGATATGTATTAAGTATTCTAAGTGTATTTACTAAAACTGTGGACTCTTGTTTTTGTTTGTACCAATGAACACCTTGCACTATAGTGCCTTGCACTGTACATTTACGTATACTATTGCTATTGCTCAAGAAAAATATTTAATGACTAAAAATATCAGTTAGTGCAAAAACTTTGTGAACCTTGGTAATAGAAAAAAAACCTCTCAGCATTAGATTTATGACAAAATGTATTCAAAATAGCCATTTCCAAAGCTTTTCTTCTAAATAAGTACCCTAATTATAAAAAATAAAACTTTTTTTTCACTTAATTTCAGTTGGTAATTTACAAACATAATGTAAAAAGTACAAGACATTTTGAAAAGTAGAACTTATA
This sequence comes from Discoglossus pictus, assembly GCA_027410445.1. Classification (NCBI taxonomy): domain Eukaryota; kingdom Metazoa; phylum Chordata; class Amphibia; order Anura; family Alytidae; genus Discoglossus; species Discoglossus pictus. The sequence goes on along the minus strand of CM050165.1, from coordinate 301,662,199 downwards.
ATTGCTCCGCTAGCTCTAATTACAGAACACGTAACTGTAATGAATCACGTGGTAGTGATATGTGCGCAGCTAGGATTTGTTATTCTGTTTTATGTAACTTTAGCCTACAGATGAACTTGGCTCTGTCATCCTCCTAAGGAAAAATGTTATGTGCTATGTTGTTTAAAATTGGATCTACTTTAGTTTATATTCTTTAAGCTGAGGTGTAGATAACATCTTATGTAAAATGTTGAGCATTTACTATAACAAACTTTCATTTACCTTTTTTAGGCAAGCATCCTACATTCGAGGTAATGTTAAATAGACCTCTTAATAAGAATTTTAGCCAAAAACAAAAATGAATTCCTGATAGCAGCATGGTCCTGCTAATCAACATATTACCCAGATTTAGAGTTTTTGTTAAAGTTTTACATAGCTTGGTTGGCAATATATGGCAACTAGCGAATTGCCCGTCAAAAAATGACGGCAATGAAATTGTAAGTTAGCTAATGGTGTTTGGTGTATATAATGTGGCTGATTTAGCGTCCTTCGTTTTCTACGTCATGCGACTTTTTCGGAATATCCGTAGCTGTTTGGTGGTGTTTTGCGTGTTTATGGTGGTGTTTTGCGTGTTTAGGGACCTTTAGCCTCGTTTTCGTTTTGTTCGGCGGCCATTTTTTCTCTCTCATAGGTGATTTTCGGGTCTCTAAACTGCAAAATTTGTGCTTAAATTGAGGTGTAACGTCACTTGCAGAGGTCCTCGGTAGCCCCCCTTGCTGTGAGTAACCTTTTTATGTGTTTGTTGTTTGTATTTATTGTGCTTGTAATGTTTTTGGGGTCGCGCGGGTTGCGTCCTTCTTTTTTAATCTTGTAGGTGTTTTCCGGCAAATACATAGGTGTTTGGTGGTGTTTTGCGTCTTTAGACTGCTGTAGCCTCGGAGACGCCGGAAGTGATGTGCACGCCAGAGTGAGACTGCCGTGTCAGTTTGCAGGGGAGCAGATTCCAGAGAGACACGCTTTTCTCCTGCTAGGAGAAATTATGCCAGTGACTGAATAATGCCTGGCAGCCAGCGAGCCCGGAGCAGCCTGAATAGCCATCTAAGTAAGAGGCCTAGGACACCCCCTCCCAGGACAGACTCCCCTGGACTTATAAAAAAAAGGAGTAAAGTGGTAACTAACTCCGGGTGGGCTGAAACAAAGATTGATGCGGTATAGCATCGTGGAGGGAAAACCCCGCGAAATTGACACCGTCAGCTGGAGCAGAGACGCTGTGAAACCGCCTATACCCAGCCCGATATAGTAAGGCTTAGAAACAGCCACCCGGTAAGGTTACACTAATTTTGAATAGCTAGCACAGCTGGCATAAAATCAATACTCACCTTCCACTTCGCATCGTAAGAGTCCCTATCGGAGTCAGGACTGCAGGTGTGGTAAGGTGGAACCGAAAGAAGTGTGTGGAGTGCTGTGTGCTGGGTCTGTCCTGTCCTGGAGGAAGGGTAAGTGGCTTAGCTGTGGCTGATACAGCTTTCTCTTTCCTTATATGATGGTGCACAGATAATATACGTGGACAAAGAGGAGAAGAGAAGGAAAGAAGAGGGAAGGGAAGGAGAGGGGAAGGGAAAAAGGAAAAGAAGAAATATAATAAGTGGAGCTAACATATTAAATATTCCCTGGCTGAGGATTAAGAGGAAGGGCGGTTTAAGAAACCCTCCTAAAGACAGCTATTATATCAACTACAAGTTGAAGACTCTGGAGAATTAGAACTGGCTTATCAACTTTAAGGAATAGTGAAATAACCGTCTCTGAAATCTGATAAATATGATGTTAAAGTAATAGACAGAATCACCAGCTAACATATAAGTGTAACACCCTCTGAAAACAAGTAAGAAAACCCAACTCTCCTTAAAGACATATCCCCCATAGAAAAACAAGTATAAAAGAAAAGAACTCCTTGCCCCTGTTTGAAAATATACAATCACAAGCGAAGATAAAAGCGAAGATAAAAAAGAAAAAAGAGAGGGGAGAAGGAGAAAGGAAAGAGAGGAAAGGAAGGAGAGGAAGAAGGGGAAGGAGAGGAGAGGAGAGGGAAAGAAAGGGGAAGAAATAAGGAAAGTGGAGAAAATAAGAAAGGGGTTCCCCAAGAAAGTCTTAAAGGAAAAACAAGGAAGATTATAAAAGGTCTAACAATGTCAAATAAAAAAAGTAATACAGTTAATAAAACAAGACTAAAGGAGAAAATAAAAGATTCAACAAAACAAACTTTTTTTCTCCTAGAAATAAAGGAACCAGTGCAGATTCCTCACATGTAGACACTAGTTTAGACCTCATAGAAAATCAGACCCCGGAAAAGTCTCCTCAGGGAAATCTGGAAGATAATTCCATTCAAGAAGAGGAAGTACTTACATGCTCTATGTTAAAGTCCATTTTAAAAGAATTTCAAGTTAACTTGACAAAAGATCTTTCAAAACAAATGTCTGAAATTACCGAATCTATTAATAATATAACTCAAAGAATTGAAGCTAATGAAAATGTTTGTGATAAAATTATAACGGACAATAATGCTATTTTCAACTATCTAACTGCCCTGGAAAACAAAAATGAGGAACTTTCCATCAAAATTAATAATTTTGAAAATCGATCCAGAAAGAATAATTTGCGTCTAAGGGGGATACCAGAGGTAATCCAAGGAGAAGACCTGGAGTCATATGTCAAAGGACTGTTTAACTATCTGGTACCGGAGATGCAGAAAGATCAATGGAAAATGGACGAATTACACAGACTCCCCTTGGCTAAAGCAATGGACAAATCCACCCCTAGAGACATTATAATAAGACTACATTACTTATCCTCAAAAGAAATGGTCTTAAAAAATGCTTTCTTAAAGAAACAGCTAGACCATCCATATGAAAATATTAAGATATTTCAAGATTTATCGGCATATACGCTGGGGAAAAGAAGGGAATTTATACAAATAACCAGAACACTTAGGCTAAAAGAAATTAGATACAAATGGGCTCAGCCTGCAGGCTTATTAATCTATAAAGATCTAAAATGGGTTAAAATAAACTCAGTTCAAGAGGCTATAGAAATACTAAAAGAATGGGATATACATATAGAGAGTAATATAGTCGCTGCAAAAAAATTGGAACTGACAGCAGGAAATCTAGACTGGAAAAAATATAAGAAATAATCTCTGGAAATTGTAGAATAGGGACATGGGTACTTGATAAGTTTGGGAGTAATGAGGTAAAGTGAAACGGATAGAGAAAAGTTTAGTACTCCTAGATCAGTAGCAAGATGAAGGGGGACAGGTAAATACTCACTAACACAAAGATTTTTATAAGATGATTATAGTTAGATGGTCATAATGATAATAGAAGTATGTTTTGCACAAGTGTTTTGTTCTTTTCTTGTGAAGAATTACGATTATGTGGGTGTAAGATAAAATTAGAAATATTAGCATATTATATATGAAGAATAGAACTCCAAATTAGCAGCAAGGTGAAAGGTGACAGGTAGATATTTATTAACACAAAACTGATTATAAAGATGATTATAGTTAAATGGTCATAATTACACAAGTGGATTTTTTTTTTTTTTTCTTTTTTTTTTTATTCAAACGTAAAGAATTACGACTATGTGGGTTTAAGACTAAAATTAGAAATATTAGTATATCACCTAAAATATAATAGATAGATAGGGTAAACAAGCACACTTTTTACTGTCATGAAAGTAAAATAATTGAAGTAGTAGAGCGTAGTAATAAGATTAGGGTTAGACACTCTCACTAGGTTAGAACCCCCGTAAGCAATTGCCTCTAGAATGGAAATTATAATTAACACTATACAAAATATCAGAAAAGATAATCAAGGTGAAAAATAGAGTTATATATGGAAAATCTTAGCGGTATTTATAAAATATACTACCCGTTGGATCCTTTTCTCCTCGGACAGTTAGAAGGTAATAAAGATAGACTTGCTATTAGCTGGAAGGTCAATATTTTGAATAAGTTAGATATGACTATATAAAGGGGGAGCTATGCTCAATTATAAACCGGCAAATCTAAAACTTATAGCTGAGGAGATTTCCCTTCTTGACTGTCCGAGGAACAAAGACATCCATTTTAAGGGTGGTGTGCAGCGAATGTACCATATTTTCACATATTTTTATATATTCTCCTGAAAACCTTATTTATAATATCTGTACCCTAGACCTTATCCCCTCGCTCAGAAATAGAGCGACATATTTTCACTTCCTAATATCTAATGCGTCTTGTAAAATATCAGCTGACATTTTTTCTTAATTTGCAGCTGGTTTTTAAGATTATTCTGACGGTTTTGTGGGTCTATTCCTTATTATTTTTTTTTCTTTCCTTTTTTTTTTTTTTTTTTTTTTTTGTGTGTGTTTTTTTTTTTTCTTTCGAGTCTTGGAGACAACCAGGGAATATCATACATATCTACTCTGGTATTTCTTTCTCTTTTTAAAGTAAAATGCAAATAAAAATAATTTCACATAATGTTAATGGTCTTAACTGTCCAACAAAAAGAAAAACGGCCTTTTTAGAGTACAACAAATTAAATGCTGAAATCTTATGTCTGCAAGAAACACATCTAAAACAGGAAAATCTAAAATATATGAAAAATACAAAATTTACAACTAGAATAGATTCTACCTTTAAGAAAAAATCAAAAGGGGTTTCTATCTTATTTAAAAATAGCCTGAAAATATTAGAAGAAGGCAGTAAGATCGACCCAGAGGGTAGATATATAATATGGACCGGACGGATTGATGGGTTCTTAACAACACTGGTTAATGCTTATTTGCCAAATAAAGGTCAAATAGGGTTCCTTAAAAATCTTCTTAAAGAGATTAACAGAATTAAAGGAGGTTGGTTAATAATTTGTGGCGACTTCAACATGATATTGGATGACAATTTAGATAAACAATTAGTTGGAGCTAACAAACTAGTAGCCCAAACAAATTGCACCTCAAAAGCATTCCGCAAAATTAAAGAGGATAATAACTTGATTGACCCATGGAGGATCTTACACCCAGGGGTACGCGAATATACCCACTTCTCTTACCGACATAACTCATTTTCTAGAATTGATTATATATTGACCGATCTCTCAACCCTAAAAGTAATTAAAAAGATAAACATCCGATCTACCCCGTGGTCAGACCACTCTCTAAATGAATTAATTATACAAGACCTAAATACAAATAATCAAAGGAAAAAGAGTAGTTGGAAGATGGATTCCTGGTTCCTGAAAGATGAAGAATTTGTTACATATCTGAAAAAAGAAACTTTGGAATTTCTCAAAATTAATAAGCCATCTGTTAATTCAGATATAACCCTGTGGTGTACGTATAAAGCATACATGAGGGGTATATTTATTGCAAAAGCAGCCAAAGTGCAAAGGCTAAGAGGTAAGTCCTTAAGGACCCTCTATTTGGAACTAAATAGGAGGAAGGATATCTTTAGGGTGACACCAAATAATGAAAACAGTAAAGCAATAAAAGACATAAACACTCAAATACAAAAAATTCTTCAGCTTCAATCAGATAAAATATTATGGAAATTTCAGCTGACACAATTTTTCGAAGGGGGCAAATCAGGCAAATTCCTGGCTAACAAATTGAAGAAACAGCACATCAAAAATAATATTGAAATTTTTTTAGATCAAAACAACATCCCTCAATTTCACCCAGATAAGATAGGTAATATATTCCAGGATTATTATAGTAATTTATATAATCTAGAGAAAGACCATCAAGTAGCTAAGCCAGGAATAGAAGAGATTAAACAATACCTAGATAAGATAAAGTTCCCCAAAGTATCGGAAGAACAGCTTAGTTTTCTGAATAAACAAATAGAAAGTATAGAGATAACCGAAATTGTGTCCAAAAGTAAAAAAAATAAAACACCCGGGGTAGACGGGTTTAATAATTTATTTTATCGATACCTTAGCAAAGAATTGAATAGTACCTTATGTAATCTCTTTAACGAGATAAAACGGGAAGGAGTGATACCATCAGAACTAACGGAAATAAAAATAGTTAACATATTGAAACAAGGAAAAAACCCTGAAGAGTATAAAAACTACTGCCCAATCTCTTTAATCAACGTTGATATTAAAATTTACTCTAAAATTTTGGCAAATAGATTAAGCAGGATCATATCTACCTTAATAGAACCGGATCAAACAGGATTTATTCCGAATAGACAAGCGTCAGATAATACCAGACGTTTGTTGGACATCTTGACTTATGCGAAGAAAAAGAGGATCTCCTCCCTGACCCTGTCATTAGATGCAGAGAAAGCTTTTGACAGGGTCAGGTGGGACTTCTTGGAGGGCGTTCTGGAGAGTTTTGGCCTGGAAAGCTTTGCCTCATCAGCAGTAAAAGCCCTCTATTTAAATACCATAGCACATATCTCATCTCCACAATTCAGTTCGGGCAAATTTCTAATAACTAATGGTACTTGTCAGGGCTGTCCATTATCTCCCTTGCTTTTTATTTTATTCCTCGAACCCTTACTGATAACTATTAGAGAATCATCAGAAATTAAAGGTATTGAAATAGGACAAGAGGAATATAAGATAATGGCATATGCAGATGACATTATAATAACGATAACAAACCCTGAACATTCCTGTAGAGCTCTGCAGACCGTTCTTGAGGAATTTGGCAAATTTTCTTATTTTAAAATTAACCAACAGAAAACGGAAGTACTGACCTGTAATATATCATTAGAGGAAAAAAATAGGCTAGTGAATTCATACTCTTATTGTTGGAACTCTTTCCATATAGTACACCTGGGGGTAAGATTCCCAGGTCATACAAAAAATATCTTTAAAGATAATTATAATGAAATATTGAAACAAATTAGAAAATTGTTGAATGACTGGAGACCTCTACAGTTATCATGGTTATCCAGAATAAATGCAGTCAATATGAGCTTAATCCCTAAAATCACTTATATAATGAGATGTCTCCCGGGTAAAATACCGGCTTATTATATAAAAATAATTCAAGAAACACTAGATGATTTTATATATCAGGGGAAAAAACCAAGGGTTAAAAAATCTATAATATGCAAGAAACTTGAGAAAGGGGGATTAAGCTCTCCTTCTGTTAAGGAGCTAAATAAAAAAATTATACTTACACAAGCAGCTGGATATAACTACATACAAAATATTCCAAGATGGTTATCAATAGAGGAATCCCTATTGGGTAGATCACCCATAAAAAATATACTATGGATCGCTATGTATAAACAGAAGTGGAGCTCAGAATTACCTCCTAACATTAAATATATTATTAACGCATGGCACAAAAATAAAATAAAATTTTCACTGGTTCAGTCTCCTTCTCTGGCAGCACCAATAGAGTTTCTTAATAATAACTCGAATGGATTATTTATATCCTTACTAAAATCACATAATATTAGAATTGTGGGGGATCTATACGAAAAAGGAAATCTATTGGAACTGAAAAGAATTAAAGAGAAATTTAATTTAGATAAAATAACGTGGTTAGAGTATGAAGGATTACAAAGGTACCTTAGTTTATTGGGATATAAGATTACTAACATGAACAAAATGTGGAAAATGGAAGAATATTTAATCAAAGGTGAATCGTCACATATAATTTCCAAATTCAGTAATATAATCGACGAAAATACTCCCTTTGATAAAAGCTTGGGAATATTAGCCTGGGAAGCTGACTTGAAAATTACAATATTAGAGGAAGACTGGACTAAAATTTTTAGTACAGTTAAGAACTCATCAATCAACTCCTCATATAATGAAATGATGGTAAAATTAATCCACAGATGGTACTATGTTCCCAATAAATTAAAAAAAATATACAGTAATTTAGATTGTCTATGTTGGAAACAATGTGGACTACCAGGCACAACCCTCCATATGTGGTGGGACTGTAAAAAAATTAAAATATTCTGGATGAGAGTAAGCAAAGAACTATATAACTAGGCTCTTACTGGTAAACAAATTTCTTGTAATCCTTTAATATTTATTCTACATTCGCAAATGGAAATTTTCCCTTTAGGGGAAATATATTTAATATCACACATATGCCTAGTTGCCAAATGGTTACTCTTGAAATATTGGAAACAACCTCAGGTTCCTTCTTGGAAAGAACTAGAGAACACCATCTCAAACAACAGGGAAATGATGAGAACAGGAATGTCCGATAACACACGGGATAATATTCCTAAGGCCACTCGTCTAATAAAATGGCAGCTCTGGGACCAACATCTGGCATTAAGCTAGAGAGTTGGTGGAGATGAAGTTCCCCTGGTAGTGTCTCCTTGACGGCTTCCCTTTTTTTTTTTTTTTTTCTTTTTTCCCCTTTTTCCCTTTTCTTCTGCTCTTTTTCATTTTTTCCTCTGTTTCTGTAGATCTTAACAATATAATTGAAACTTGAGGGACAACAAGGAAGTTGGGACAATAAGATCTTGTTTTGTCATATCTTTGTATTGTTTGTTATTGCTTTCTTCTTATATGCTGTAAACACATTATCTGTACAAGACATATTTATATGAAAAAAAAAAAAAAAAAAAGACTGCTGTAGCCTCGTTTTCGTTTTTTTCCGCGGCCATTTTTTCTCTCGCTGCAAGAATTTTTTAGTGTCTAAACTCTTTTAATTTGAGTTAAATTGAGGTGTAACTTAAGTTTTCGAGGTCCTGGATGCTCCCTCTTCCTGTAAGTAAGCTTTTTATGTATTTGTTGTGTGTATTTGTTGTATTTTTCATGTTTTCATGTATGCGTGTTGCGGCCGATTTTTGCGAGGTTGTAATGGTTCGCAACGTGTCTCGTATTTTCCTTGCGTAAGGACGTAAATTTTGCGAGGGTCGCAGTTGCTGGCAAGGAGCGCTTTTGGCAGCAACTGCGGGCTCGATATGCGAGGGCTGAAGGCTCGATATGCGAGCCCGCAAGCGTGAGCAACAGCTCGTATGCTCACAACGATATATGTGATACATAAATTATTTGTTCCGATTGTGGCATTGTATTCTTTTGAGCAGCTCTTAAAACATTTTTTAAAGTCTGCCTGCCTATTCATTGCAGGGTGTAATGGAGTTATAAGTGTATGCTATTGTCATTTAAAAACTGTTTTAAATTATTTTATTTTATTTTTATTTTCTTTTATTAAGAAATTAACACATTACAGATAAAAGTTATGTCAAAAAAAAAAGCTTAAAAATAAAACACATCCACAGGTCTAAATGAATATATAAATATCTAGAAAAACATTATTTAAACATATCCAAACTTATTTTGACAGCTGATAAGAATCAAAAATTATGTCTGCAGATTCTATCCACTTCAAATTTTGGCTTAAGAAAACCTCAGGATAGCCTTATGCTTTACCTAGGCATGTTTAAATACCTTGTGCCTCATTCTATTATCGTCCGTAAAAACGGCCGCAAAGCTGTGATTCCTTGCGGCCGTCTTACGGCCCGTGTAGAGCTACCTTTACCTTGCAATTCAAATAGACGGCGCCGCAAGGATATCCCCCTTACGGCCGGCCGCATATCATGCAACCGGCCGCAAGGTCAGAAAACTTTAAATGCAAATATAAATTCAAGATGGCACTGTAAAGCTTTGTAAATGCTAGGGACCATAATGGGGGACATAAGGATTAATAGCAACCCCCTCTCAAGCTTGCACATCAGCCCAAATCCGATATTTCATTAACGGTTTATTTTCCGTTTCGCAGCCTGGGCGGGTCTGAGGTGCTCCAAGCCCTCAGGACTTTGTCCACGGATATTTGACATGAATTAAAATAAAAATTATTTTCGGATTTGAGTGTAGGGGAATGTTGTGCTATGAATGCTAACACCCCCAATCACTTTATCGTCTCATCAGAGTGCAGGATTGCTTTATTATGTGCTTAATTGTGTGCTTGCGGGACCTTTTTGGTGCAAGTAAGCTGCGGCTCGGTTTTAGCCTTGCCGAGAGGGTTCCCGGAGCAATAGAATAGCAACCGGGGTTTTCTTGCGGCCAAAACTCTTGCGGCCCTTTAAGATCAAAGACTTTCCTGCGGCGCGTGCGGCCGCAAGGGATATTAAGGCGCCGGCCGCAAGCCTGCCGGAGCCCCCGGCCGGAAGGGAATAGAATAGGCAAATAGCCTGCGGCCGGTCCTTGCGGCCCCGCATCTCCTACGGCCAATAATAGAATGAGGCCCCTTGTGTTTGACTCTACAATTTCCACTGGAAGTCTGTTCTGCTTATCCACTACCATTTCTGTAAAGTAGTAGATCACCCAACTTCATCACCTTTCTTATTATATTCCTATTTTTCTAGATGGCATCTCCCTCTTAAAATGTATTACATTATTTGATATATTTGAAGAAGGTTTCTCCCTTCTGTCCTTTAGCTTAACATATTTAAGTCATGAAGTCTTCTCTTGTGAGTTTTATGTTTTAGACCATGAACCATTTTATCTGTCCTTGTTTGAATTGTTTCCAATTTGTTGATATCCCTTTGAAGATTGTGTATTAATACCAGGTGGACACAGAGGATGCAGAATAAAAAAAAAGATATTCATCAAATCTCCCCCTCTTTTTACAGCCACCAAACCTTAAACAAACATTGGTAAGCAGAAGATTTGCCAATGAACAACCCAACAAAGAAAATGGTACCAAAGCTTGTAACAGAACACTTTGCCAATGTATAACTACAAGAAAATTTGTTAGGAGGGACTAGGATCTCCATCCATAAAATAGATTTATGAGGGGATAGCAATCTCCTAGGTAACTAGCTGGAATATTCAAAATAAAAAAGCTAGATGGAAGAAACTAGAGGAAGACCTACTTAATGAAATTTCTCTTATTCTGATTATCTGGACCCACTATTTGGACCCGAGATGGATTTGAGATCTTCCGGGCCAACTGAGATTTCTGATTAAATTATGGTTTAAAGTTAAGCAAAACAGGGGGTGGTTAATGACCCATCTCTGGCTGCACCTATTGACTTACTAGCGCTAAAGAGCAAAGATCTGGAAGTATATTGCCTTAAAAAAGGGGTATCGTCTATATAGCAGACCTATACTGTAATGGTTTCTTTTTTTTTTTTATTCAATTTTTTCCTTAATTTTGTTTATAAATTTAAAAAAACATAACATAAATAAACATATAACGTTTGAAGTAAAACAAATTGCAAACAGTCGAGTAGTTTGTTTCAGAGTTCCCTTACAAATAGATTTCAAAACATAACATACGTAACATTCAAACTTGAACCAGCCTAGAAACAGTACCTGAGGACCTAGAAGGGTCCTACCCTAGCGGCCCTTTGTGCCGTTTTGTGCAGAATTTATGCCTTTACTAATAGATGAGTGAGAGTTTTAGAAATAGAACTAACCTCCGAGAGGATCCCGCAGCGTCCAGATGTCCCAGCAGGAGGCCCAGCGTCCGTATTTCCCGTCTACTTAGGCCGATAGTGAGCTCATGTTTTGTATGTATCCTATTTTTTGCCTCACCTCAGTGTACGATGGAGAAGTGGCTTTCCAGTGTTTTGCGATGACACATCTGGTTGCTAGAAACACTTGACTGGTCAAGAACTGCTCATTTTTTGAAAGACCCCTGATCGGAAGACCCAGTAGAGCTTCACTTGGGTTTTGCGCTAGACGTTTCCCCCATAGTTTTTCTAAAGTGTCATAGGTAAAATCCCATGTTTGGTGAATTTTGGGGCATTCCCAGAGCATGTGTAGCATGGTGCCTTCATTTGGGCACCCTCTAGGGCACCTGGCGCGGTATGCGGGATTTGCACGGTGCAGCCTAGTCGGAGTGAGGTACCACCTCATTATTGTTTTATAGGCGTTCTCCTTAAGTGTTATGTTGAGAGAGACATTGTTTGCTTGTTTTAATATCTTACCCCATTCCTTGTCTTCTAACGTAACCTGTAACTGAAATGGTTTCTTAATGAAACTAGAAGAGATTCAGATAAAATATGATTGTAAACATGTTTCATGGTTAAAATATTTGGCCATAGAGAGAAGCCTCCAGCTATTGGGATATGAGAGACAGAATAGAAATATTTTATTGAAACTGGAAAAAATTCTAATTAAAGATGACTAATCACATATTGTTAAAAAATGTAGTGAAATATTGTCAAACTCAAATTTGACTATAACATCTAGAGGAATAATGGATTGGGAATCCAATTTAAATATGAACCAAGAGGAGTTAGAATGGTTAAAAGTGTATAATATGGTAAAAAAAAATCAGCTATAAATGTTTCCTATATGGAATTATTTTTTTTTAAATTGACACAGAGGTGTTATTTGGTCCCAACAAAAATGAATAAGTTTAGCCCCAATACTTCACCTTTATGGTTGAAAGGGTGTGGGGGAGTTGGCTCAACAATACATCTCTGGTGCGATTGCCAGAACATAAAATCATTCTGGATTCAATGTGGGCTCCAGATAGCCAAAATAATAGGAAGTAAGGTCTCCTGTTCCCCCCAGTTCATGTTATCTCACATGGATATGGACAAAATAGCACCTCAGAGTAAATTGCTAGTCTCTCATATGCTACTAGTATTGAAATGGCTTGTAATTAAACATTGGAATAAAACTTAAATTCCATGTTGGAAAGAAGCAATACATGTAATTACCCTTAATAGGGAGATGATGAGAGATTCAAATATAATTTATATAAAAAAGGTCTGGCTTTCAATTGGTCCTTATGTGTCAACTATGTCACACTACTTTGAACTAGGGTTGGATGAATTTAGTAAGCTATTTAAACTGTGTGGTTAAGATAAGTTTCTATTCTCCTATGTAAAGAATTATAAGACCTTTTGTTAGGTATTTTAATTTCTTCATTTAGAAATTAATTAGCTAAGAATATCATGATTATAAAAAGTATGTCAGCATGTTTCTTATCTTGTATCTTACTAGAATGTTTAAGTGCGTCATCTGTAGAATGTTTACGTTAATGTTCTTTAAAACATCTGTTTCCTGTGTCCTGTTTTTTGCTTCAGATACTACTGAGACAACGTATCTGAAGCAAGCCGGGAGTTTAGATAAGGTTTTGCTGAGTTAAACATAAAAAGACACTTGCTTGCAAATATGTATTTAACCCTATTTCCAACTATGCTAATAAGCTGTGCGTGTACTATATAAGGGACAGACTGTCCAAATAAAACTCAGAGATTATTCTGATGGCACTCTGACTTCTGTGCATTATTTTCTCTCATTATATCTTGGTACCTAGATATAATATTATACACACATCAGAATACATGATTACTCACTAATCTGATCCTATCACCTTTGCATTTATGAAAGAATGTTTTATTTTTGTTTGTTTATCTGTTATTTTTGTACTTATATCCTCTGAATTAATGAAAATGTCCATTTATCTTGTCTTTTTCCATAAAAAAAAAAATACACTTTGCAAACTATGAGCTTGATTCAAATGCAAGCCCCCATCTCACAGGATCCAAGGAGTATTTCTGTGGGAATGCTACGGGCTCCCGTTGGTCTGAGCTATTCGAATGATCAAGCCCGAACCCCCAGTCAGTGAAGAGGTCAAACCACCCTGTAGCCGAGCAGGGTTGGTCCTGGTCAGTACTGGGATGGGAAACCACCTATGAATACTATGAGTTGTATACTGTGGCCCACTGTAGAAGGAACTGGCAACCCACTCCACTATTTCTGCCATGAATACCAAGTGGATCAGCATGACCATGGGCATTAAGATGTTCTGGTATGTTACTGTCCAGGAGGTCACGGAGAGTTGGAAACGACAGAACAACACAAAAAAAAATATTGGATATTAATATCCAGTTCCCTATACAAATAATTATCTTATGTTATTCTAAAGAACTCAATACAACAATATAACACAACACTGCAGCACCTCGATATCCCCTCCGATCTGCCTGAAGAATTGAAACTCTAGCAGGGATAGATCTCCATAATTCATACTTGCATAGTTCCTGCACAGAGATCCTAGCACTTCCATCTGGGGAGCTACAGTTCATTGAGGGAACATGAATGCCAACATGTACTGTGACATACTGAAGCAGAGCATGATCCCCTCCCTTCGGAGACTGGGCCGCAGGGCAGCATTCCAACCTGATAACGACCCCAAACACACCTCCAAGACGACCACTGCCTTGCTAAAGAAGCTGTTGGTAAAGGTGATGGACTGGCCAAGCATGTCTCCAGACCTAAAACCTATTGAGCATCTGTGGGGCATCCTCAAACAGAAAGTGGGGGAGCTCAAGGTCTCTAACATCCACCAGCTCTGTGATGTCATCATGGAGGAGTGGAAGAGGACTCCAGTGGCAACCTGTGAAGCTCTGGTGAACTCCATGCCCATGAGGTTAAGGCAGTGCTGGAAAATAATGGTGGCCACACAAAATATTGACACTTTGGGCCCAATTTGGACATTTCCACTTAAGCATGTACTTACTTTTGTTGCCAACGGTTTAGACATTCATGGCTGTGTATTGGGGTATTTTCCAGGGAAAGCAAATTTACACTGTTATACAGGCTTTACACTTACTACTTTAAGACATAATCAAATATTTACAAAAATGTGAGGGGTGTACTCACTTTTGTGAGATACTATATATATATATATATATATATATATATATATATAAAAATATATGTGTGTATATATCTATATATATATATATATATATATATATATATATACACACACATATATATATATATATATATATATATATATATATATATATATATATCTATATAAATATATATATATATATATATATAAATATATATATATATATATACACACACCTACCCGGGGGGCCACAGAAGACCCTCTGGGGCCACAGAGGCCCTGGGGGGAGGCGCAGGGCAGACACGGGGGGCTGCAGGGGCCACAGGGGACCCGCTGGAGGTCCACAGGGGCCGTGGGGGCACTGGAGGGCCACAGAGAACCCATGGGGGCCACAGAGGACCCGCGGAAGGTCCACAGTGGTTATTGAAATTATTTATGCCTTGCATATTTTCTTGCATTGGTGCTTAAAAGTATAATGTTTCACATTTACTTTCTGAATTGTTGTAATCATCAATACATTTCATTCCATCTCTACATAGCATGCTGGGGGAAGTAATACTATTATAATATTGGTTATATCAACTATAGAGAAAATAACTACTGCTACCACAATCCCACACATATGACTGTAAGGTCTGTCGGTGCTCTAGGGAAGATCCCAGAGATGAGCTTTTGCCTGTGAGACAGTGCCAAGCAGGCTAGATATGAGAAGCACCTGAGAGCATCATGTGCAGGAGAAACTTAGAGAGCCTTTAGACCAGCCAACAAGGTACTTATAAGATACTGATTACCCCTTACCCTCATCACTGACAGTGGAAACAAAAGGGCAGCTCTGGTATTGAAACTCTGAACTGAACAGATTCTCCTGGCATATACAGGGTTAAAATAGTGAACGGTGACATATTTTACTGTACTATAAAATTATCTATTTAGGATTTTGCCATTATAATACTGCGAGACTAATGGCTAAATATTTTGCTAAGTTGTTTGTCAGATTATTTGTGCTGGTAACCATCGAAAAAACATCTAAAATGTATGCATGAAAGCTTGTGCAAACACTTTTTGTGTGAATTCTTTACTGTATTATAAGGAGTGCTTACAATCAGTGCTCTGATTTTCTGTGTATAATGATTCAAATAGACCCTGCTTGGTCCCGCTTTCCTCATCTCATGAAGGCACAGTACGGTTGTACGGATGTGCACTGTCTCTTAGTAGCCAATCAGTGACCATCTCTCAGCAACATTCTGTAACATGCTTCTGAGAGATGGTCACTGAATGGCTAATTTAAAGCACTGCACTTCATAGTCTGTGTCTTCATGAGCTGCAGACAGAAGTAGGTACTATTTGCATGATTTTAGACAGAAAATACTGAACTTTCAAGCCCTAATAAAATATAAAAACATTAAAGTAAATAGATATGTATATATTATATTCCTAATTAAATCCAGAAACATTCCATATCCCTTTAACTGTGATAAATCAGGGAACTGTCATGTTTGTTTTTTTTTCAGCATACAAAATTCATATTTTCTTCTGAATTACCATAAATATGTCTCCCATTCTAATTCCCTTCTATCCGAAGAGCTCAACATGGCTTCTTCCAAACCATAACATAATGAACATGGTCACTTGACCTCTTCCAACTCAGCTCTCACTTATCTGCAGAAGGAGCTTGATGGAACATGTTATGCTACCATGTAACTGCTCTGATGGTCACATTGTCCCATGTCTTCTCTGCAACCTCCATGTCAAGTAAGGGCAATGCACAAGAAGGAGAATGTGAGGGACTCTTCTAAGTGCATTGGTGGTTTCAAACTGTTTGGCAGAGGTGACACCAGTGAAAACTCCGTCATGACAAGTCCTCTTTAATTATTTTTACATTGTCTTACATAGTTATCTGCCTGTATTTCTCAAAGAAACATTTACTCTTATTATAAAAATTTACAACTTGGAAATCGTGTTGGACAGTTTAGCTAAATAAAAGTTAATGCTCATTTAAGAGTTTCCATTATAATTTGCAAAAGGAACACCAATCAAACAATGTGGCAGTTGACTATTTTGAGTCTCCATGTGAATTTTTTTTAATAGCTACCTATTGCATAGAGAATTAACAAAAAAGGGTGAATTTTTTTTATTTCTACTAACTTGTATTATAACCTTTAGTACTTTGCTCATTATATAACTTAATTCAGAATATATCAAATGCAAATAAATATGGTCAATGTACTATTTGGCAGATGGAGATTCTGACAGATAACAGTGGTGCATTTAGCAGTTATGTCTAACTGAAATATGACTACACGAGCCTGCATTGTTTTGTATGTGACCCACTTAAGAGATTGAGGTTAAATCTGTCACATGACACAATGTACTAAGTATATTAAACAGACAACATAGCGCTCACATGCATCTGCTCTGTGGTTAGAAACTGTGTTAAATTAAAAAAAAAAAATAGTAAAAAATATAGAATTAATGCAATGTAGAGTAACAGTTAATTGGGTTGAGCTGTATTTTGACCATTGTCCTAATTTTCTCATGTTTGTGCGTATTAAGAAATATGAATTGAAATTATAACCCAGACAACTTTTTACCCAATTACAACTTTAATATTGCATGGTATCGACTGCAATTTTTTATTGATGTCATTGTAACTTTGCTTGAATAAAAAAAACATGTAAATACACAGTGACAGATATAGTTGTAAACCCATGGACAGATAAAATATAATAAATTGATAAAATATAATAAGATAATATATACCGTAATCATTTTCTGTTGAGTACTGTCAAGAAAAACGGAAGTATGTAACAAATATTAGCAGCAACCTTTGGTATGGTAGGTATAACTATCTAATATCTTCATTTCCTAATAACAACAGCCCCTCAGAATCCAAGATATATCATCTATCAGTGGAGGGGAAAAGGCGAGGATGATTTGCTATGTAATTGGACTATTGAACTTGACACATATCCATTCCACACAAAGATAACTGCAAGCCCTACTCCTGCAGAAACAAAAAACAGCCCTCTCATTCATGCATCGGTCACCAAAGTACCATGGATGTCTCTAGAGATCACAGGGAATCAAAACTTTCTGCTTAAAAAATTACAGCCTTATTAAATTGCGATTCGGCAAATTGTAAAGGGCTCTACACAGAGCATATTTTTTTACAGAAGGTTTTCGTTAGTGAACTTCTATCCAAAAGCAAGGTCTTCACTAACTAAAAACTTACGTAAAAGAAATATGCTATGTGCTTATATAGAGCCCTTTTCAATTTGCCGAATCACAATTTAATAAGGCTGTTACTTTTTTGAAGCCTAATTTCGCTGCATTAGATTCAGTTATCAAACATAAATATTATTATTATCCTGTATTTGTAACGCACCAATATATTCCGTAGCACTACACAGGGGTTAAGTGCATGACAAAAACTAAAATGCAAAATAATGGGGGGCCCAGTCTTTGAGCTTAAAATCAAACATATATAGTGCTTAATATGTTTTTATACATTGCATAATTGCTCTTTCGTGAACTGCATATGAGACTTAGAATATTACCTGTGCAAACAGAAATATTACACTTGCAAGATCATTTTTAAATGTGTATGTTTTACTTTCCATAAAAATAAGTACTGCAAATTTTAGGAAAACATACTTTTAAAGCTCTTCAAGTCAGGCTAACTGTTATTAGGGTGTGCAATGCACCACGTGAGTTTTGGAGCTCCAAAGATAAACCATTTACTTCATTGTGAGTTTATATACAAAAGTAGGCCAGAATTTTAACCATATTATTTCTTTATTTTGGTTCTAGTGGATATATCCTGTTTGTACTTGCAGAAGACTGTTCTAATTTTGTATATGGGGGTGGAAGGATTAGGAGAACATTGTTTGGATTTAGTTATGGCGTGTTTGTATGTGCCTTACAAAAATAACTAAACTTGATAAAAAGCCATGTGATTCCAAAGCAGCTCATTAACATAGAAGTTACACATGCAATGTACTATGTCAATATTTTTTTTATTGTGAGAGCCTTTTTAGTATATGGTTATATGATAATCCAGTTTAGTAGGAAGCGTTTAAGCGATAATATGCATTTTTCTTTCTCGGTGAATAAACATAAAAAAATATATAATCATATAAAATGCAATGTATATAACCTTAAGAAAATGAATAGCATAATTTTGGTTAATGCAATTCTTCACATTTTTATTATAATGCTCACTGAAGGCATCAAATTGGTCTGCACCATCAGATAGTGCAACAAAAAGCTTTTGGAAAAAATCTGATTAAATTGGCAATAAACTAATGTATCTAGGGGTTTTAAACTGCTTTCACATGCCTTTGAATTTGCTATATAAGTTATATTGTTCTTTCTTTTGTTGCTAGTCATGTAGAGGGATGGTGCAGTGGTTACAGCAACTGACTTTGAAACAGAAATTGTTCAAATCCAATTAATTTCTTTTTTTTAAATAATACTTTTTTACCAAACCAACAACATATTAAAATTGTAAAGGTATTGTATGAGACACACATTGGTTTTGTGATGATTTTAAATTAATGAAATGACTAATGTAGTTAAAGAAAAAAGATACTTGTTTGTGATGTATCTAGCAGGTATTAACATAAAATATTATTTAGAGAAAATCAGGATTTTTGAAGGCTGTGTTTATGAATAATGTGGTTGTTTTTGCATCTGTGGAGGGGTGGGAGAGGAGAGAACATGGAGAAGTATGGAGGATTTGTTAGATTATTGGATCTGATTGCTTTCAAGAAATATAAAAGGCCATCTCACAAAAATAACTTCCACAAATGTATCATGGATGGTACTTCATTTGTTCTTAGTCAGGCTCAAAGTTTTCAAACATATATTGTTTCATTGTGCGGTCCTTTAAGGGAGACATAATTTAAACTCACAACACAAAATACATCTTAGTACACTAAAAATCTGAATTCAAAAAAACATTTACTTTTGAAGTCATTTTATTATTTGTGCACATGACATTCCTAAACACATAAAGGACAGTTTTATTATCTCTTTGCAATACAAGACTAACAAGTGCAGTAGCAGTAAAAGTGCTTTGAGTGAAAGGTGTGAGCCAGGCAGCCTTACAGATTTGCATGTTTTTCTCATCACTGATGACCAGAAGCTTGTTGAAGAAGCCTGACATCAAGCTGACAAATATGTGAGACTTCCTTTACACATTCCAAACAGTTTTCAAGTACCCTGTATATTTCTTGTAGTTAAAGAGACATGGGACATTTCTGGATTTCCCTAGGAATATAGTATACAGTGGATATACAAAGTCTACACACCCCTGTTAAAATGTCAGGTTTCTGTGCTGTAAAAAAATGAGACAAAGATAAATAATTTCAGAACTTTTTCCACCTTTAATGTGACCTATAAACTATACAACTTAATTGAAAAACAAACTGAAATCTTTTAGGTAGAGAGAAGAAAAAATATAAAAATAAAATAATATGGTTGCATAAGTATGCACACCCTTAAACTAATACTTTGTTGAAGCACCTTTTGATTTTATTACAGCACTCAGCCTTTTTGGGTATGAATCTATCAGCATGGCACATTGTGACTTGGCAAGATTTGCCCACTCTTCTTTGCAAAAACACTCCAAATCTGTCAGATTGCGAGGGCATCTCCTGTGCACAGCCCTCTTCAGATCACCCCACAGATTTTAAATCGGATTCAGGTCTGGGCTCTGGCTGGGCCATTCCAAAACGTTAATCTTCTTCTGGTGAAGCCATTCCTTTGTTGATTTGGATGTATGCTTTGGGTTGTTGTCATGCTGAAAGATGAAGTTCCTCTTTATGTTCAGCTTTCTAGCAGATGCTGTGGGTATGGTGTTCTTTTGGTGATGTGCAGTGTTGCTTTTGCGCCAAACATATCTTTTGGAATTATGGCCAAAAAGTTCAATCTTGGTTTCATCAGACCATAACACATTTTCCCACATGCTTTGGGAGACTTCAGATGTGTTTTTGCAAAATGTAGCCTGGGATGGATGTTTTTCTTCGTAAGAAAAGGCTTTCGTCTTGCCACTCTAACCCATAGCGCAAACATATGAAGAATACAGGAGATTGATGTCACATGTACCACACAGCCAGTACTTGCCAGATAATCCTGCAGCTCCTTTAATGTTGCTGTAGGCCTCTTGGTAGCCTCCCAGTCCAGTTTTTTTCTTGTCTTTTCATCAATTTTGGACGCACCTGTTGTGCCATATTTTCTCCACTTGATGATGTCTTCACTGTGTTCCATGGTATATCTAATGCCTTGGAAATTCTTTTGTACACTTTTCCTGACTGATACCTTTTAACAATGAGATCTCTCTGAGGACCATGGCTTTTGCTGTGGGATGCGACTAAGAAAACTTCAGGAAAGACCAACTACAGCAGCTGAAGTTTATTTGGGGTTAATCAGAGGCACTTTAAATGATGGCAGGTGTATGCTGACGGCTATTTAACACGATTTGGAATGTGATTGCTTAATTCTGAACACAGCTACATCCCCAGGTATAAGAGGGTGTGCAGACTTATGCAACCACATTATTTTTATTTTTTTCTTCCCTCCACCTAAAATATTTCAGTTTGTTTTTCAATTGAGTTGTACAGTTTATAGGCCACATTAAAGGTGGAAAAAGTTCTGAAATTATTTATCTTTGTCTCATTTTTTTACAGCACAGAAACCTGACATTTTAACAGGGGTGTGTAGACCTTTTATATCCACTGTATCTATGCATCTATTTACTTTTATTCACTTTATGTAATTAAGCCATGCTTAATAGCTCTGTGTTTTTTGCCTAAAATCTTACAAATGGTTCCTAACTTCCATGCCCCTTTAAACTGAGGACTACATTAATACAGTCTGCTGCCAAATACCTCATGATATATCAATTTATTTTTTATAGTGTGATTTTTGTTGAAACCTTTAAAGTAATTTTCTGAAAAGTGAAAAGGAAGGATTTCAAAATAGGAGCATAAAGCAAGTTGGCTCACCTTATCTAAAGCATTTTTACTTAAAGGGCCACTGTGGTTGTATTTTTAAAATATAATATTGTGAAGAACTACACTTGAAAATATACAACTCTACTCTAATTTATTATTTTTTAATTGAAATTATGCTGCTATGGAATCTACCATTTTGTCTTTAGCAGATGAACTTTCTGAAGTTGGAGGAGACTGAAGAAATAGGAAGTTTGTATCTGCACAATTGGAAAGTGGCATCAACACCTGGCTGTGCTCTCAACAGGATTGCAGGGATCTGTATACAAGGACATTCCTACATGAACAAGTAATTGGCGGCATCTGGCATGAAAGCAAAATGGAACCCTGCAGCTAACAATAATTGCATGTAAAAGATGCAAAATGGAAAGGTTGTGTTTAGCCAATTGAAACACACTACAGAAAAATGAAATGACCACAGCAGTCCTTTAATTAATCCCCAGATGGCCTTATTCTTATAAAAGCATGCCTGAATTCCTTTTCTGTGTTAATCCGTACTACTTAAGCTGGAAGACTGTTCTACTAATATATTAGCCTTTCTGTAAATGTACATTTGCATGTTATCCATAAAAATGTATACTCAAGTCATGAAACAGTAAAATGTCATGTTAGTTATTCAATGAAAGTGAATATGCCCATATACATAGTGAAGTTATCAGAGACTGCAAACAGCGATGTTTCTAAACAATATGACATTTAACAATTAAAAATAGGTTTTATGTTAAGTGCATTAAATTACACTATAGACCAGTAATTCCCAAATCTGTTCTCAGGGTCCAGTAACATTCCACAAATTCCACATTCCACAAAGGATGTTCCCGCCTGAGAAACCAGTGTTTAATTGAGGATATCCTCAAAACATGGAATATTGAGGGTAATTGGGGGTAATTGAGGTCAGATTTAGCAATCATTGCTATAGACAATATACACAAATAAACATCTATGTTTCTTACCTAGAAAAATGCATAAATTTTAGCAGTATCATCAGGAAGACCACTGTAAATAACTATTTCATAGAGCATATTAAAGTGTATAGAATTTTAGATTCTGTCATTATTAAAGTCAGTACTAAATATACGTCCAGTATTTTTATTAACTGCCCACATTGCCCAAATTCAATGTGCATTTGTGTAGGATGCTCAGAAGAACACCCATGTTTATGGTACTGTGACGACCTACTGCTTCTGTTGGCTGTGATATGAACCTAGTTCAAATCTACCCAGTAGGACCATCTTGTTCGTTGTATATTCCAGATAGCAGGCACAGAACCAACACAGGTTATATCCACCAAGGCTCCCAGCTGACCAAAGGAACCAGTACAGCCACCCAGGAAATATTACCGACCTTATCAAAGCCCAATGCAGGTTCAGCAGTAATAATCCCAACAATAAGGGTTATTATACCCTCAGAACGAAACATACATAGCAATTATGTAGTTCAAACTGACGTTTATTGATGGTGGTACAGCATATTTTTAAACTAAACTATATAGAGTGATGGAGTGCCCCCCAGTGGATGGTGCAAGATACAGAGCTGTGAAGATTTCACACCAAGAGAGAATGGTTTAATTGCTACTGCAGCAATAATCAAGAGAAAACACCTGTTTTGCAGCTTTAAAATAGACACACAGAGAAATGGGTTGGGCCCCTGTAATGAGCTTCACTTGGGGAGCAGGCAAGGCAAGAGATAGACCCAGAGAGAGAGAGAGAGAGAGAGAGACAGAAAGAGAGAGAGAGAGAGACACAGAAAGGTGGATACCCAGGCTGGAACTGAGCTTTTGGAGATACAGTGGAAAGACATTGGGAAACCTGGACTTCAGAGAGTAAAGGCCAGTACCCAGTGGTTATAAAACAGAGTTTGGATTGTGTGCTATAGTTAGGCTGAATGAAGCTGAATTAATTTGCTGTTTATTTTGTTTTGTCTGTTGTGTTATTTTGCAACACTGACCTATGCTTTCATGACCCTAACTTACAAAGCCCTCAACAATAACGCTTCCCCATACATCTCTGCTCTCATCTCCAAATACTCCCTCTCCCGCCCTCTTCGTTCTGCTAACGATCTTCTTCTTTCTACAACTCTTGTCACCTCCTCTCATTCCCGCCTCCAGGACTTTTCTCGTGCTGCCCCTATTCTCTGGAACTCCTTGCCTCGCCACCAGATTATCCTCTTGCCTCAAAACATTTAAAACCTCACTAAAAATGCATCTCTTTAAAGAAGCGTATCACCTTCCACCCTAGCACGCTTATCACCTCTCTCTCCCTCTTTTACAACTAATTATACCTTAGATTGTAAGTCTGCGAGTTTCTATCCTAAGTACTTTGGGAATGCACCATGGACATTGGATTCCTAGCTCAAAGACAGGGCCCTCCTTGATTTGCTATATGTTTATTTTGTATTTATCTTTATCTGAACTTAACTTATGTACAGCGCTACGGAATATGTTGGCGCGTTATAAATGAACTATAATAACAATAATAATAATAATAATGAAAGCCTTAAAACACATTTAAAGCCTCCTGAGTATTTGTGAACCTGCTGGAAAAGGTAAAGCGATGGCTACATTACCTGAGGGAGGTATCAGGTGTCAGAAGTGGGATCTAAAGTGTCTGTGTTTAAGAAGACAGCCCGCACCCCTGAAAATGGAGGAGGCCTTAAAGGTCTTACTGCAAGCCACAGAGGAACAGCATGGAATTAATAAGGAGCACACAGAAATAAACAGAGCACATGCTGCAAATGATATACTAGGAGATGCTTCTGCCATGTCTGAGAAAGGCCACAGAGAAATGGCAGAGACAAGCAGAAGAGGGTAGAATCTGCATGAGTGAGGCCACAGAGAAATGGCAGAGACAAGCAGAAGAGGGTAGTGTCATGAATCAGCCAGTGGCCATATTGGATTTGGTGTGAACTATGCTGGGGCCATTTTGTGACTGGCAGCGGTGGCCATTTTGGGCTGGGTGGTCTTCCACATGCTGTTGCCATGGGGAGGAACAAAAGGTTTGGGGCCCACTTGTTATGGATATATTGTTGTGTTGTGGTCTAGGGGATAAAGTATTATAAGTTTACCCCTTAGCATATCCCCATCCCTTCCATGTTTAGGCTCATTGTAATGGGTGTCATATGAGGGAGCTGGTGGGATGTGTTGGTTCTATGTGTGTGAAACATTGTGTGTTGTATTTGTAAATATGAATGTATGGTATTATATCAGTATGTCATTATATTGTATAGGGGAAGCCATTGAATACAGCCATGCCTCCTTTGTTCCCAAAGGCCTGTTAATCCCATTAGCTAAGTATCCAGCATAGAACTAACAATGGGAAGCTCACAGCTGGAGAGCAGACAGGCAGGCACCCAGAAACAATGGGATGGCCTGAAGGCTTCTCAGCCTTCATAGCATGGGCACAGGAGAGTAAAAGACATGCTTTGCCCTGGAGAGTCAAAACCCAAATTAATTAGTTGGCCTCGCCTAGTGGGCGGACCTGGGAGGGGACTATTGGTTCACACACAGTTCCCCTTCATGATTGGCCAGACGTCATTTGGGGCTGGCTAACGGTAGCCACTTCCCCCATTCTTGTGTGATGTGGTTAAATATGCTGTTCTAAAATAAAACATGGTTCATAATTTTCATCAAGACTTTGTGTGCAGGTGTATTATTGACCCAAGGGCATATGCTGGCAGAGGAGATCGTTTCTGACTTCCTTCCAGGGTTCCCAGCGCACACTACCTTAAGCTGGGACTTATGCTCTTGCATCCGCAAAGAAGGTCCATTGGTCTGAGTCACCCAAATCTTAGGTCTAAAACCTACAGGAGATAAGAGGACTAGGATCCGCTATACTCCATCATCATTGTAGGTTGTGACAATTGGCTGGCAGTGGTGAGAGACTCTACAGAAAGACCAAGAATGGAACAGACGGATATCACCAAAGAAGCAACAAGACGGTTTAAAGCAGCCAGGCACTTATACCCCAGTAAGATGACCGCACAAGAGGTGTCCAACGTACTAGACCAGCATTGCCAGAGCATCTGGCAGGAGCGCAATGGAGCGAGAACTCCAGCTCAGCAAAGACTTGGCTACAGAGAGACACTGCGTCTAGAGAAATGGATGGCGATTCTGAATCTGTGGCAGGACGATGAGCTAATGGGCTGGCTGGAAGTACTAGTAAGAAAAGAGGTTGCCTTGGAGAACCAATATCACGTTTTTCACGCCAGAATAGTTGGTGGCCCTGGAGAGGAGTTTGATTTCCGCTTGGAGATAGATTCTGGCCTCCAAGACATTGTGTATGGTGATCCTGAAGGGGGCATAGGAACCTTTAAAAGGCACAACTAGTTGTTTGTGGAACGCTGTCGTGGTCTGGGACTGGAACCATGGTCCATGGAGGCTAATTTAATGGTACACCTGATTGAGCAGGAACTGTAGCTGGAGGAGGAGTATTTTGAGTTGTGGGACGAGATCTATGGGGAGACATTTTGCCCATCAAGAGGGGAACAACCCAGTCAAGAGGACTGGTCGCCAGATCGTTACAACACAGATGGTATGTACCGAAGTGATTGTGTGCAAGGGGTCTGGGGAGAACATAGTGATGGAGAATGCGTTCCGTTAAAAAATGCAGAGACTGTGTCAGAGCCTAGAAGGGATGGTAAAGTCAGCTTGGGACCAAATCACCAGCTCCAAGAGCCAGAGACCCAGGGGAATGTTCCCTGGGTGGGGTCAGATAACCCATGTTTGTCCCCTGATACCCCAAGAGACTTAATCCCAGAGGAAATGCTAGCAGAGCACAGTTTCTGCAAACAGGTCTCACCTGAGGACTACCTTCCAGCACAAATCCTGGCAGAAACCCCAGTAACTGCTCAACAGGTAGGGCCAGATGAACTAAGTCTGCCCTCAGAAGTTCTAGGCAATGTGTATGGGCCAGAACTGCTAATGAAGCCAGTGGCTCAGGATAGCCACCCAAGAGACTGTGGGGAGGGCTATGTAATGCACTCTGGGGAAAAGGCTGTAGAGGTCAGGTTGGGTGGGAAGGATAAGATTCCCCAGCCTACAACAGATAACCAAAATCTGTACTCTGACACCCCAGGAGAGTTGCTACAAAAGGTGCTAGGGAAGCACAGAGCCCTGGTGGGCTATGTAATGGACTGTGGGGAGGGAAAGGAACTGGTTCTTAGCTACAGGGAACCAGGCCTCACACAGCAAGAGTGCCAGGGGCACCAAGAGAGTGCCAGGGGCACCAAGAGCCCGACAGGGGCAGCAAGCTTGCCAGCCTTGGCAAAGGAGCTGTGGGTGCAGTGTGGCACCATAGTAGAGGGTGAACCAAGTGGGGAGATATCCTGGATAACCAATGTCCAGAGGCCCACTGGAACAGACACCGCTCCAAAGGCCCAGTTAAACCTGGAGGACTGTGATAAGGGTACCAAGCAAAAGGCCATAGAAGAAGAGGGTCAGCTGAGGGCCCCAAAGCACAGCCTGGGTGGGAACAGCGTAGTTCTCCAGGCTGCAACACAGACAGACCAAGGGGAAGAAAACCAGGAGGGTCTGTCCAAAGATACAGATCTCCAGGAGCCAGAGCAAACAGAGCATCCAAGTCCGGACTCCATCAGGGACGCTGGAGTCAAGCGCAGACCGGTATGTACTTTACTGCAGTTATTGTGTTATTGGGCTACCAACAATAATGATTTTGCTGAGGGAAGTACTGGACTGCCCCCTTGCAATCCCATAGGCCCAGAGACTGTTTTAGAGACCCCAGCCCAGCTGTGGGGACTGGCTGGAGGGAAAGGGGTTGCTATGGGACAGGGGTTGTTTTATGGGGCTCCCAAAAATACGGTTTTGCCTCAGAAGAATGTATGGGTGCAACCCACTGTGTCCCCAGAGACTTCCATGCTGCTGCCAAAAACAGAGAGATGGGATCCTGGACTGTTTTGGGTGGGGGTTGCATGGGAAGAGCAATTTGCTCTATACAGTGGGAGCAAGGCCAATGGCTGGGGGAGGTCTTTACTCTGCACCTTGGGACTGTGTGCGCACCGACATGAACTTGCCTAGCATGCAGCGGGCCGGGCCAAACCAGCAGATTCATGACTATCAGCGTAGCTGGGAAAATCTTGGACGTTCTCCGCCCGCTTGGGGAAGGATTGTCATGAATCAGCCAGTGGCCATATTGGATTTGGTGTGAACTATGCTGGGGCCATTTTGTGACTGGCAGCGGTGGCCATTTTGGGCTGGGTGGTCTTCCACATGCTGTTGCCATGGGGAGGAACAAAAGGTTTGGGGCCCACTTGTTATGGATATATTGTTGTGTTGTGGTCTAGGGGATAAAGTATTATAAGTATACCCCTTAGCATATCCCTATCCCTTCCATGTTTAGGCTCATTGTAATGGGTGTCATGTGAGGGAGCTGGTGGGATGTGTTGGTTCTATGTGTGTGAAACATTGTGTGTTGTATTTGTAAATATGAATGTATGGTATTATATTAGTATGTCATTATATTGTAGAGGGGAAGCCATTGAATACAGCCACGCCTCCTTTGTTCCCAAAGGCCTGTTAATCCCATTAGCTAAGTATCCAGCATAGAACTAACAATGGGAAGCTCACAGCTGGAGAGCAGACAGGCAGGCACCCAGAAACAATGGGATGGCCTGAAGGCTTCTCAGCCTTCATAGCATGGGCACAGGAGAGTAAAAGACATGCTTTGCCCTGGAGAGTCAAAACCCAAATTAATTAGTTGGCCTCGCCTAGTGGGCGGACCTGGGAGGGGACTATTGGTTCACACACAGTTCCCCTTCATGATTGGCCAGACGTCATTTGGGGCTGGCTAACGGTAGCCACTTCCCCCATTCTTGTGTGATGTGGTTAAATATGCTGTTCTAAAATAAAACATGGTTCATAATTTTCATCAAGACTTTGTGTGCAGGTGTATTATTGACCCAAGGGCATATGCTGGCAGAGGAGATCGTTTCTGACTTCCTTCCAGGGTTCCCAGCGCACACTACCTTAAGCTGGGACTTATGCTCTTGCATCCGCAAAGAAGGTCCATTGGTCTGAGTCACCCAAATCTTAGGTCTAAAACCTACAGGAGATAAGAGGACTAGGATCCTCTATACTCCATCATCATTGTAGGTTGTGACAGGTAGCATCTGCATGAGTGAGGCCACAGAGAAATGGCAGAGACAAGCAGAAGAGGGTAGAATCTGCATGAGTGAGGCCACAGAGAAATGGCAGAGACAAGCAGAAGAGGGTAGAATCTGCATGAGTGAGGCCACAGAGAAATGGCGGAGACAAGCGAAAAAGGACAGAGTCCAAATTAGAGATTTTTTGGAAGCACAGAAAGCACAGCTGCAGCAACTGAGGTCTGCAACAAACACTATGGTTCCAGAGTCAAGTGGAAGTATGAATCCCAATCACTTCCTAAAGGAAATGACAAGTAAGGATGATGTAGAAACATTTCTCCTGAATTTTTAGAGAATTGCCACTAGGAAAGGTTGGCCTAAGAAACACTGGGCAACAGTCCTTGACCCCTATCCATGTGGGGAAGCACATGAAGTACATTATATAGTATATTATATTATTGTATCAAGCAACTTTAATATTATGGGATATCCATAATATCCCATAATATTAAAGTTGATTGATGGCACCAGGGATTTTTAGGAATTATTTCTTGAAAAAATTATTGTATACTGAAAGAAGAGATTCTTAAATGTGTAGGAGTGAACACAGTACAAAGATTCCAGTCATGTATTTTTTTTGACAGGCAGGCTTTTTGCTACCCAACAGGCATGCTTGTCTACCCAAGTTTAAAATGCAGTTTCCCTGTTAAGGGAAGGTAAGCCGAACCTGAAGTAGAAGGAAATCATGAGTTAGAGACCTGGTGCAAAAAGCCACCAAGTTCAGTGCTAAGAATGAGACTGCAGGGGCTGCGAATGAGACTACAGAGAAAGGAAATGAGAATGCTGGAGAGCCTAAATTGACAAGAAAGACAGCAAATGAGATTGCAGGGAGCACCAAAGAGACTGCAGGGAGCACCAAAGAGACTGCAGGGAGTGCAAATGAGACTATGAGAAAGTAACAGAAATTGCTGAGAAAGTTACAGAGATTGCTAAGAAAGCAAAAGAGGCAGTTGGTGCAGATAAAGAATCTTGGCTCCTGGAGCAAGATTGTGATATAAAAGTGACTGGAGTTGTGAGCAAAGCCCAACAAGAAAAGGACAAGGTGTTATCACTGACTGAGTGCAAAACAAGCCTCAGTATGAAGCATGCTGATAAAGTCATTGGAGAAGAGGTGAACGCAAACAGATGCAAAATCTTATGGGTAAGAGCAATGAGGAGGCCTCCATAAGAAACCTGGACAGACACAGCCACCTGTCCTTGTTGAATACTCCTGAGGTGGAGAATGATATTTATAAGCTTGACTCTGCTAGCAATTTTATCAGTACCTAAGTCTCTTCAGCTGTGTCTGGTCAGGTGTCTGGTCCTTGGCCTATATAAGGCACTTCCTGTCAAATGTACCTTGCCAGATTATTGTTGGTTCCTGATCCCTTCAATAAAAGCTTGTTCCTGTTTAACCTACAAGTTGCTGAACCGGATTATTGCTGACCTTGGCTACTGGTCTCCACAACTTTGTGATTCCTATATCATTACAAGGCCTGACCTTAACAGAAAGAACGTTGAAGTACAGATCCAAGAGCAAGAAGCAGTGAGAGAGTGAGATCGATGATCTGAAAGAGAAGAAGAATCAGGTGGAAGACAAGGTATCAGAAACCTAAAATGTCTGTGATTTACCCCCAGGGAAGGGACTGTATGGAGAAACGCATTTCAATACAGAAGTATTAACAGTACTTACCAAGGGTCCCGGGAGAGGGCACTCAGAGAGATGGGCGGGCCGGTGCCCTACATGCAATGTTTGGGCGTTGACGATTAACAGCACGGTGGAGAGAACAGTAGAGCCAAAGGGAAAGGATGAGCCAGAAAAGGAAATTTCTCTTCACCCAGAAAGAAAATACGGCTCCAAGGTAATAGGAAAATATGTAAAAGCAGAGATAAAGAATGTGACTTGAAAGATAGCCCTGTGAGAGAGATTGAAAAGACAGTAAGGAAAAATGTTGGTGATGCGACCAGTAGTCAAAAGAAGAGGCCACTAGAGGATGAGACCGCTGAAAGAGAAGTAGTTTCAGCAACAATGGGAAAGTCTTGCTAGTGCATGAGTGACCAGACGATACGTTGGTTGAAGATATGGTCTTGCGACATGATCATTCAACCATGTGTTGTTGAGCTGAGGTGGAGGATGTGTGACGGAGTGCCCCCAGAGGATGGTGCAAGATAAAGAGCTGTGAAGATTTTACACAACGAGAGAATGGGTTAATTGCTACTGCAGCAATAAGAGAAAACACTGGTTTTCAGCTTTAAAAAAGACACACAGAGAAATGGGTGGGGCCCCTGTATTGAGCTCCACTTGGGGAGCAGACAAAGCAGCTCAGAGAGAGAGAGAGAGAGAGAGACCCAGAGAGGTGGATACCCAGGCTGGAACTGAGCTTTTGGAGATACATTGGAAATCCTGGCTGAGTTTGGACTGTGTGCTATAGTTAGGCTGAATGAAGCTGAATTAATTTGCTGTTTATTTTTTTTTGTCTGGTGTGCCATTTTAGGAGCAATAGGCAACTAAAAAGGACTGGCTCACTGTACTAAACCCCACGTTACTTAGCTGTACAGATTCTAAGGGAATTGGCTGACCAGAGGCCCTTTGGAACAGCCTTGTGAAGGACACCCGTAACACTGACCCTAACTGTACTAGCAGTGTGAAAATAGGAATGATTGCAACATAGGATGGAGCAATCTGTCCCAGTTTACCTTGCCATAAGGACCGGACAATCATCCCCATCTTTATGACGGATTCTTCACACCTCTAGGGTCAGTGTTACGGGCGCACGTCACAAGGCTGTCTAAAAGGGTCTCTAGTTGGCCAATTCCTTTAGAATCTGTACATCTAAGTAACAATGGGTTTATTACAGTGAGCCAGTTCTTTTTAGGAGCCTATTGCTACATTTATCACTTAGATCCTGCAGCTGTGTAATTTGAGTACAGCCTCCAAGTCTAAGCCGGCCACACAGCTGGGTTTCACTAATAGTTTCCCTATGCTGGCTATTGATTGTGAAGGTCTAGTATTGTGTGACAGGCTGAGTCACAAGTAGCACCACAATACCTCACATGAGACAGGAGAAATATACTTATTAATACTGATTGGTATACTGTACGATAATGACGTATACTGATATAGCAGCTATTTCAAGTAAGTCTCTTTCAATTTGACATGACAGAGCAAGCTTCCACTATTGAGTGGAACTCCGGTATCTAAATAGAATTAAGGAGTATACAGCATGACTCTGGTTGTCTTATTCTGATTAAATTGTACTCAGCACACTTTGGAAAACTGGTACCGCATATTTATGCATAGCACGGTCCAATCATGTTCAGTGACTAACACAATTCTACCAGCAATAAACTCCCAGAAAAATACAATAGTTTTGATTAACCTTATATTGTGGTTCCCTCCATGAACAACTTGACTTACCCAGACAACATTGTGCAAAATAATCATGTAGCTGTCAAAGTTCAAGTGTCCAGGCTGGGAGGACAGTGTCAGGGGAAAGAAGGAAAAAGAATATCAATAATCCATGTTAATCTAGGTCCGCCAATAGTCCAACAGTTTCTTAAAGTCTTAGTCCCCTTGTCACAGGTACCAATGCTGTACTTAAGGGACACTTAGTTACTAAATGATCATCAGTGTTACAACAGATAGTAATTAACAGCCTCATTAAATTGTGATTTGGTAAATTTAAAAGGGCTCTATTTAGGCACATAGCATATTTTTTTACAGAAATTTTTAGTTAGTGAACTTCTATCCAAAAACAAGGTCTTCAATAACTAAAAACTTCTGTATATAAAATCTGCTGTGTGCTTAAATAGAGCCCTTTTAAATTTGCTGAATCACAATTTAATAAGGCTGTTGGTGTGTAGGTGTGCTTTTTAATTTTAATCAAATTTGATTTCTAAATATTGCTAATTCACATAATTTATCATGTTTGTGGGACCCTAGTAAAATGGATTTTCTTATTACTAACACATACAATTTTTTTATCTAGCATCTAAACTTTACTCAGAATAAGCTTTTAACAATATTATAATATAATTATTTAGGATTTAGGGCAATGAACTGATTTGTGAAACTTTAGTATGAATATTATAAATATAAATGCAAGAGGACTGCATTAACAGTTGAGAGCTTGTGAGTAAGACTTATAATTTGAGATATCAGTATAAAATGTTAGTTATGACCTTGCACTGAAGCAAGAGAAGAAACCTAGGTCTAGATGACCTGACTTTAGCTAAAACACTTGCAAAGCCAATCTTACTTAGCAAACCTTAATTCATGCTAATTACTAACCCTATTACATTGCATCTGTCTTGCAGAGTTTAACAACAGCTAATAGCCCTACACCATTAAAAACCATGTTACTACCAAACTGCTTGCTAATACTAACCAGCCACTAGCATCACCTCAATAACTGGGGAACCTATAGCCCCCCTCCCACTAGTGCTTTGGGATGAGTTAGCGATTAAACAAATAAAGGATAATAAGTATCTACTATAATAAGGCCCTACCAAGGCACACTCTAGCCCTTAAGAGCCTTTGTGGTCTAGGGTTGGCTCTTAAAAAAGGGCTGAAAAACTCGGCTTATACTCGAATATATACAGTATATGTTTATTTCTGAACTAAGTTCTATCTTTAGGTGTTAAGCTCGGTCATATAGATATAGCTTCCTTTAATAAAGGTATAATGGAAACCCCTACTGGATTCCTGTCCCAAAATTGGAATCAGGAAATATGGCTAAATGAAGCCGAGACAATTTTTAGCAAAGAGTTAAACCAAGGTATTAAAAGTGAACCTAATCTAAAAAATCAGTTTATGGAATTAAACAAAATATATAAGAAGCAGCAAAGGATATGGTGGGAAATAGCCAGCCTAGAAAATTATCTATCAAATAGTCTAGTACCCAGGGGACTAAGGATTAACCTATTCCCTACAATTCAGAACCTTACTGAGGACTTTATTAAAAAATGGAACTTTAGTCTTTTGAAGTGTTCTAGTGAATTAATGACACTGACTTTAGACTGGGAACCAAAACAATTTCACAAGACTGGTTCATTGCTAACAAAAGAAGTGGAAACAATTAAATTACACATTGCTGATTCAACAATTTCATAACTAGAAAAGAAACTTCAAAGTGATATTGAGAATTTAAAGAAAACACTCATGGATAGGAAACATCAAAAATGTCAAAGAGATTTGAATGATTTCCAAATGGGGAATGTATTTCGGAGATCTAAAAAATACAATAAACCCCCAAATCATCTGGAAAATTCCCTTACTGAATCAGAGTGGTCTGATATTGAATCAATAGATAGATCTAAACAGACCACCACCCCTCCAAGAGACAATAGATCTCACAAATCTTTTTTAGAACAAATAATAGAACCAGGAGGGGTAAGAAAAAATACAAATGCTTACAAACCTTCCAAGAGGTGAAGAAAGACCTAAACTCTATGCATATCAGTCCTCCAAAAGGGTCTACATTTTTTCCCAACTGGGGATTTTAATGTTTTTCAATGGGTAACAGATATAAATCTATTTGCTAGAAAGCTGGCATTAAAGAAATTCTACTTTGCATATGATGAATTTTGTAACTAAGCCATGTGTGTATACCATGTACTGTCCTCTGTGAAACTGTAATTATTATTATTAAAATGAGCAACATGGGACAAAGGCATGCTGGATTAAACATAATAGAGTATGAAGGCCAACATGCACATTAAGAAATGTTCCATTAGTAAATACAATGATCAAATTAATCCTGGTATTGCAATCTGGGACAGTCAGTATTTTTTATATTTGATGTTATATTGTAATACGTAATATGATTTTTTTTTATTCTATAAAAAATGTTATGTTATAAGAGTTCTTCTATGTCATCCTTGGTTAATTAATTCTCATAGGATATCTTGATTAAATGCTTTCTTTTTGTATTATTTACTATAATTCCACTCGTCTTTTGAATGTATTAACCCATCATATTTATTTAATTATTTATTACTAGTTGATTATTTTGTACTAATTTGTGTTTGAATTTATGATGGGTTAGCTCCTGGAAGAAAACCTACTATTTTGTTGATTTTCCAAGGGTATGTGTGTATAATGGGCGTTGTGGAGTCTTACCAGGCCGCCTGGGTAAGACGCAGCGTTGCTTTACCTGGCAGAGCCTGGGACGTTGTTGCGTCATCGCGTTGGCATCGGAGGCGTGACTTCCGTCCGTTTTGTGCTTTTCGGCAGTCACTGCGCTGCCTGCAGATGGAGTCCCACCCTCCCATCCCTTTAGTTGGTTAGGAATGTTGGAATTAGGTTTAATAAAAAATAAAAAAAAGAAGAAAGAGAATATGTTAAAATGAAAGAGAATACATCTTTGAGAGTTCTATATTTACTCCTTTATAAATATCAGCAAATTAATTAACGATCTCCAACAGAAACAGTGGCAAAACAAATTCTGGATATACAAAGCCAGATAAGAAAAATCACTCAAAAACAAATTGATAAAAAAATCTGGCAACATCAACATAATTACTACCATCATGGTGATAAAAGTGGGAAATTACTGGCCGATAGATTAAATCCTTCTCAGTCCCAAACAAGAATAGGGAAAATCATAGATTTCAATGGTAACATTCTTACTAAACCTTGGAAGATAGTTGAGGCTTTTGCACAATATTACAACTCGCTGTATAATCTTGAGAAGAAACCAAATTTTGTAAAGCCAACAAGCAAAAACATAGAGGACTTTCTTGAGAAAATCAAGCTCCCCAAAATTTCTGCTGAACAATTAAGCTTATTGGAGAAAGAAATATCTGTAAAGGAGACTGAAGAAATTATTTTGGGTCTTTCTAAAAATAAATCTCCAGGACCAGATGGCTTTGAAAATGCTTATTATAAAATATTTTCTCCATCTTTGGTGGAACACCTTATTAACTCTTTGAACAAAATTATGACAACTGGCATAGCTCCACCCAAAATGTTGACATCTAAAATTATTAATATACCGAAAAAGGGCAAGGAGGAATCGGATATTAAAAATTATTAAAAATTATAGAACTATTGCCTTACTTAATACGGATATAAAAATTTACGCTTGAAACCTTTATTTCCAGATCTTATAGATTTTGACCACTCAGGTTTTATCAATAATAGGAATTATTCAGATAATACTAGGAAGCTATTGGATCTGTTGGCTTTTGCTAAATCAAGGAAGATCCCAGCAGTGGCCCTGTCATTAGATGCTGAAAAAGCATTTGATAGAGTCACCTAGGTCTTCCTGGATAAGGTTCTGTTAAAATTTGGTTTTGGTAATATTGTTTGTAAGGCCATTAAAGCACTTTATAGCAATGCCAATGCTTGGGTATCTGGTTTCGGCTTTGATTTAGCTGTTTACCCACTATCAAATGGAACAAGGCAGGGTTGCCCACTGCCACCTCTTTTGTTTGTTTTGTATATAGAGCCCTTGCACAAATTATCAGAGCAGATACTCACATCAAGGAAATTAAAACGAGATCTATAGAAAGTAAAAATACACTTTTTGCAGATGACATTGTGGTGGTTGTCACTAATCCATTAAGCTCTATATCTCATCTTTTGTCTTAAAATCAATATCTTTAGTAAGTTTTCATATTATAAATTAAATTCATCTAAGACTAATATACTGCACGTTAATCTCAATCTTAATTCCAAAATAACTTTGAAAAATAAATTTGATTTTGATTGGAATTCCAATACTTTCAATCAGGTGGGTGTCGATTTTTACCCTGATCTGAATCAAATATCACTAAGAAACCTTGAAAGGATCTGTAATCAAGTAAGTAGCATTCTTCCTAATTGGAAATACTTGAACCTCTCATGGACAGTTTGCATTGCAGCTTTAAAAATGGTAGTCTTGCCTAAGATTACATATGTGCTGCGATGCATCCCACTTTATATCCCGAGGTCCATTTTGAAAAAAATTCAGAGGGTTTTTGACAACTTTATTCTTAAAGGAAAAAGATCATGTATAAGTAAAGAAGTGTTACAAAGAAATTACTCTAAAGGGGGATTATCTTCACCTAATATCTTTGCCTATCATGAAGCTATAAATGCAAAACATCTGTTTAGCTTTTTAGGCTTAGAACAAAGATTTA
Organism: Discoglossus pictus; assembly: GCA_027410445.1. Lineage (NCBI taxonomy): Eukaryota > Metazoa > Chordata > Amphibia > Anura > Alytidae > Discoglossus > Discoglossus pictus. Next base: position 301,625,378 of record CM050165.1, on the reverse strand, counting down.
AATATTTACAAGTGGAAAACTCATTGATTACTCAGATTACTATGAACTCTCTCCCCTGGATCAAAAAATTAGAGGGAAGGTGCAGATCATTATTGCCCCCAGTCGTTCAATCAATTTGGAAACTTTGGCATAAAAGCAATTTGAAGTACGCCTTTCTGCCATTTCCATCTGTAATTACCCCCTTGAAACATTTGGAATTGTTATTTCCTCCTTGGTTTAAGCAATGCTGGTCCAAATAGGGACTTATCTATCTTAGAGACCTATATGATGAGAATTAATTTATATAATTTCAGAAATTAAAAGTAAACAATATTCTCACTTCATCCCAGTGGTTGAATTATTATACTTTTCACCGTAGTATTTCTCATTCAGATTACAATCTGGGGAAACTGAGGGACACCACTCAGTTTGAAAATATGGTCCTGAGAGATCCCCTTTTTTCGATCTCTAATTGCCTGAGAGTAATTAGCTCTTCTAAAGAAAGGCTCAAAACACCATCGATATTAAAATGGGAAGCAGAGTTTCATTGCTGCTGGGACGAGCATAGATGGTATGAGGCTTTTTCTCAGACAAAAAAAACCCCCACTACAACCAGCTTATTTGCGAGAAACATACTTTAAAATACATCAAAGGTGGTATCTAATCCCTAGCTCATTGGAAGAAAATCTCAAAAAACAAATCTGATGGCTTGTGTTGGAGGGGATGTCCAAATAAAGGAACCCAACTGCATATTTGGTGGAACTGTAAAGACATACAAACATTTTTGGAAAATAGTTTCACAAATATAGCTATAATTATTGGGAAAAAAATCCCTTTTGCCTGAAACTGCTTTATTACATATGTTTTCCCATCCTATCTCTAGATTAGAGTCAAGAACCGTTATTAACGTTCTGATGGTGGCCAAATGGCTGCTAGTAAAAAATTGGAAGGGCCCTAATATTCCATCATGGTCATTAATAGAAACAATAGTGGACCGTAATTGATTCCTAGAATTAGGTTCTTTAGAAGACCTTAGCTCTCCAACTAGAGAAGGTAATATCAACTATTGGTTGCTTTGGGACAGATATAAGAAATAGGTTATTTATTTTTACTATATTTATTTATTTACTTATTTATTTATTTATTTTTTCCCTCTCATACTTGTGCTTCCTATAAAATTTCTCAGGAAAAGGTGTGAGGGTTCGGTTTAATGTGTGGAAGCAGGAATCCCCTTCCTTTCCCTTTCCTCACTTTTTTGTTGTTGAAATCGTCGCTGTATGCTTAAATTGTTATAAACTATGGTTAATTTATCGAAACCATTTATGAATCAACAACTTATTTTTTTTATAGCCTACCTTGGTTATGGTAAAATTATAACTGTATATTTCAGATGTATATTTGTAAAAATGTGCAGTAATGTTTACATTTTTCTTTTTTTTTTCTTTCCTCTTTTCTTTTGTTTTCTTATGTTTGGACAAATGTATAAATGTCTAACTTTATGTAAAATAAAAATTTTATGAACAAAAAAAATAAAAAAATGAAAGAGAATAATTTTACGTTAAAATATACAAGAAAGTTGGAGACAGTGGCCTGTATGAGGTGTTTGTTTCTATCCCAGGTGTTGGCGGGAGTTGAGTCGCCCCGGCCCACTGGACTAAGTGGGCGTGGCCCTAACTCACGGGTGTGCTTAAGGTTAAGGCACTAACATGAACAGCAATTGGGCGATAAGCGCCGAAAGGCGCTCATCGCCTGCAAGTCTCACGTATCGAGGGGAGGCGTTATGGCACTAACACGCACAGCATTTGGGCGATGAGCGCCAAAGGTGCTCATTGCCTGCGAGACATGTGAAGCGAGGCGAGCAGTGGAGGCCATGAAACACGCAGGACTTAGCCTACAAACACTTGGGAAACGCGGGATTGCCTTACAGACTTATTAAATTGCCATTCACCCAATTGAATAGGTCTCTATATAAGCACATAGCATCTTTTTTTAAATACATTTTTAGTTACTGAAGACCTTGCTTTTGCATAGAAGTTCACTAACTAAATACTTCTGTAAAAAAAATATGTTATGTGCTTATATAGAGCCGTATTCAATTGCCCGATTCACAATTTAAGGCTGTTAGGTTGCAAGCAGTTGACGAATAAGCGACTTAGAAAAAAAAAAACATTATGAGATGCGGGACTTAGAAAAAATAAAATACAGGACGCGGAACTTAGAAAAAAAAAACGAGGTAAGAAAAATACGAAGTTAACGGCCGAACCGCGAAAAACAAAATACACGAAAAACACAAACCCCCCCAAAAATAAAACAACAAAAACATCACACACAGCACGGGGGAACAGCCAGGACGTCTAGAAGTGAGGTGGAACGCGAATTGAAGTCGATTTTCAAGAGTTTTGGCACTTGAAAATCGGCTAAGCGAGAAAAAAAATGGCGTCCCAAAAAAATGAAAATAAGGCTACACGACCCTGGACCGCGCCACACGCTGCCAACCTCATACCACTTTCACACAAGAACGTACAAGGTACAAAATACACTACTACAAAGGACGCCAAATACTCGCAAACCGCGTAGCACATACACAAACAATGCTACTTTACAATCCAAACTTGCACATCACAACATTATGCATCTACAGTGACGCTTTACACAAATAAACCAACTGTTTTCCTGCATGCACACAGCCTACTTCTAATGCACAGTTGGGACATTCATAAAAAATATCTCCACAGGCCAGCAACAGTCCAAAATGGACATTATATGCTGCAAGAAAATGGAAAACGATTGATTGATGTATATATTAATTACAAATAGGTAAAGTAAATTAATTCATTAAGTAACTAATTCATTGATTATTATTTACAAAAATATAGAGATATCTATCTGTCTTTGTGATGAGCGCAGAGGCTGCTCAGAGGAGCAAAAGTACAGAGTACCAAAAGGAGAGGCTCACAATGAGCGACGAAGGTCCTCACAGTACAAAAATCTTCACATTGTGTTGCACACAGCATTGCCATGGCTTCAAATTTTATTGACCGTCATTTTTTGACGGGCAAGACGCTAGTAAATATATAACTAACATAACTAACTGCTCACAGTAATAAATACATGTACAGTAGCCATGAGGATTATTTTAAAAGATGCAGTGTGATTGATTGTGTAAAATCTATTCTGCCCTCAACCAGATTTATTTAATTATTTTACAAGTATTATACAGTGACAGCTTTTTTATTGGACTAATTTTACTTCACAGTGAAATCCTTTCAAGAGATGCACATCTGTTTTTCAAATCAAACGCAATATGTATGATGTGTGATGTTTTGTTTGTATTTTATTTTAGATATTTAATATATATTTAAATGTGTTTGTATGTATTGACAAAGGCTGTTAAGCATAATCACTATGAATCACCTATAATATCAAAATTACTATCTATCCATCTATCTATCTATCTATCTATCTATCTATCTATCTATCTATCTATGTATCTATCAACATATTAATACCTACTCTCTATTTTTCTGCAATGTGGTATCTTACTGTGAATATAACTCCATTGAATTTAATGGAAATGAAGTTGTTTGCTTAATCCAGAAGCATGTTTGTATATGTATAAAAATATCAGACAAAAATGTACAGAAACAAATACACACACATGGTAATCCATATACATGTAATACAGACACAAAATTGTCAATAGTACCCCTAGAGGCAAAGAGGACAATACACCATTTGTGTAGAATGAATTGAATTTGATTGTAAACCATAGATTCAGTCCTGATGATGGTACGGTACTTACTGTAAGTAAGTACTGTCCTTATATGCCACTGGGGGTAATACATGTATGTCCAGTTTTTGTACATTCTTTATAGGACATGCAGAGTTGATTCTTTTTTATATTTAACATCGTCATCTGGTAAGCTTACGCGTGTCTTTATATCTAGAACACAAAGGCAACTAAGGTTAGTCTGCCTATGGGTACTATAGTTATCATTCTGGCCCTGGCAATATGTATGACTAAGTAAGACTTATCTGAAAGCGTAGTATACCGTTTTAGATACTGAAAAAACAAAGATTTTAGTGTCACTTAAGACTAGACAATGTTGATCTGTCAAGCCTCTGCTCATTGTGAAATTTGCACTGTTTCTTCCTAAATCAAAGCTACTTTTAAGTGGGGGAGATGGTAGTTTGAACCCTAATATGACATAATCAATCCATCAAAAGCATATTCATTCCTAATAAAATAATAATTGTATTTACTCTGTCATTGTCTATGGTCTGGACACATTAATATGATGAACTGGAAGTTTCCTGAGTCATGTCTTCCATTTCTATCTTTCAAGCATGCATGGAAAAATTCATTATAAAATAGCTTTATTTTTTTTATTTGTTTGCAGTAATTGCTTTATCATTTCAAATTCTAAAGCCAACTAATTGTAAGTCTACAATTTAGACTTTTTCTTATGCAATCATATGTAATATGCTACTGAATAATTGGCTGAGATCTTTATGCTTTGAATTTGCCCTAAAATGTACAGTTACCAAAATTATACCAGCAGTGATAAATTATTATTATTATTTATTTGTAACACGCCAACATATTCTGAAGCACTATGCAGGGGTTAAGTAAATGGCACAACAATTTTAACACGTAGCAAATGAATGGAGGGCCCTGTCTTTAATAATCGTTAATAGCTTTGTGAATTTACCATGCAGTAAATACATGAAAGATCTTAAGAATTGTTAAATTAAAATTGGAGTCTAATGTTAATTTGTATAACACTGATGGTATTCAACCTAGTCTAGAGTAACAATAGGCAAGCAAGCATCTAAGGGCATAGACATTGACATGGATTACATGGACTCAGCTCAGACATAACAGACCACTCAAAAATGTCTATACATATAATTATTGCAGCGTTAATTGGACTTAGTAAGTCTTAGTAAGTAACTCAGTTAAATATCTGCTTGTGAGCAGCTATTAACCATTACATTAAAAACTTCTGGCTTTTTTTCATTGCTAATTTTGTGTATTAACAAACAATCCAAACCAGTCTGATTTATATTATTACTGTGATTATTGATTGCTCACCATATTATACTTCACAGAGCATGACCAATGTTCAGTAACACTTGAATTAAATTAAATAGAAAGATATAGGCAAAGTTTTCACCTTTAAGAGTGACATGCAATGATACAATTACCATTGTGCAGTACTGCCATCTATTGTTGGAGGAAGGTCCCACAATTTAAAACAGTATAACAAAAGAGTTTCAGAATAAATACAATTGAAGCCATATAGAAGAGCAATGGAAACAAAGATTTTAATCATAAGCCGCAAGTAACAAACATTAACACATGTTCATTTAGTCCAAGCTTCAACAAAATGTTCAAATAACAGATACACTGGCAAAGATACATTTTAAATAATAACAGACATGGAAATATTTTGTGTGTCTGAAAATATGGGCTAAATTCAAGGCAACAGCCTGACACTTACTATTATAATGAGAGATTTAGGCATTTATGTTTCTTTTTGAAAGAGGTCCAGCCAGTTGCAATGTGCTGTTGTCATAATAGCTCAGTACTTATAAATGAAATAGTCCAATTATGGCAGAATGATTCCACAAAGTGTAGTAGTCAAAGTAATTTGAAAAATATCCACTGATGACACAAAATATGTTAATTTAAACATATTGTATGAAGAACATTTAATCAGATGTGTAAAACGAAGAAAGATGTGTTATAACTTAAGTACTTATGTACAACATGTGTTATACCAGGTTTAAGTATTTAATGTTACTGTCATACCCAGGGCCTGACTGGACTGTTTTGGACCATGGCCTGGGCCTGAGCAGTCAAGAAGTTACCCTGTTTTGTTGTTATAGTTATGTATGTTGTATTACTTTTTGTTAAACTGACATATAAATTGTATGTATTTTGATTATGTTACAGTGTGGTTATCTGGTGATAACTCATTCCGCCCCACCTAAATAAACAAACACAGGGGGCCTTGAGCAGATAAACGGTCTGAGTGTTTACAACAAATGTTTATAGGTAATACAATCACCAGGATAAGCTCATCAGATCTACAGGGTTACCCAGTAAGCAGGTGCAGCCTATTATGTTAATCAGTCCCTCTTCTATGTACCTAAGGATGGGGCTTACTGTGATTGGCCAGCCTGTGTGCCAGAAAATTGTATAAAATGTGACAATTAATAAAGGTATAGCAGTTGTGTCTGGACTCACATAAACAAGGTGTACGTGTCATTCTGTGCATTAATACTAATTCTAATGGATTATATGGTGATCCTGATATCCTGGTGTTCCTGATATCCCTGAAGCAAGCTCTTGGCGTGGAACTGGTGTTTGGTCCATCTTGTGCTATCAGAGTTGTAAACGACCGTACAATTCTGCTGGATAGGTTTGAACCAGGTTCTTACCAAGTCCAATTGAAGTAGCAGATGGTGGTAGTTACCAACATCAGCAAACTCAATCTGCAATTATGTAGTTGGTGATATGCTGTGTCAATGTTCATTCAATTTAATACTGCTTCTTGTGACAATATGGATGATGGGCATTTGATTACTGGCGAGTAACCATGTAAACTTAGAACATTGTGGTTCTAAATGTTCCATTCTGCAATTAAAAAAACATGGTTCCTACATTGCAGTAGTTTGTTGTTATGGGAAATAATTTATAGTAATTAACACAAATCATACACAAAAGAGATAATACACATAAATGTTTGGTGCACCTTACCCTTACCCATAACTTGTAAGAAAGTAAATAGAAAGGACTCATGGAGAGTGTGCTATCTGTGCTATATTAATCTGGTTTGTATTCAAAAGAATAGGAACAGAAACACAAAATTGTTGCGTTGAAATGGCTCCCTGCCTATTCATTTACTGTATCATGTCAAGACAGAGGAGGTGAAAACAATATTGCCCCTGTTTCAGTTTAGTGTAATTTTCACTATAGATCACACATCTTTCATACAAAAAAAAATCCTCATCCAGCCACAATGTTTTCATGCTAACCAATGTACCAACTAGATAGTTTTTACAAACTTAAATAGACCATTTATTTGTTTCCATTCTCCAAGAGTTTTTTTGTGCCACTAATTCATATTAGTGAGTAACATTATAATATTTTGTACTTTACCCAACTTCTTAATCCCTGTATAGATTAGAAAATTGCTTTAAACTTATTTCTTTTATATATAACCTGTTCATATTATACTCCTTGCTAGCACATACATTATTAACCTACCCCGATATAATATAATATATTATAAGCGTGGGTAATTATTTGGGCAATGCCATTTATGTTCCACAGAAAAAAGTCTGGCTCTGCTAAATAGGCATTTGTCTACATTGTTTATATAGCAGAGCCACCTGGAGACTGAAGAAATTGCTGATGTGACCAGAAGATAAAACCCAATTACATTACATTACTATGAATGACGATGCCCCCTGATGCCCTCTGGTGGTTCAATGAAGGCAACTTGCATAGAATACAAGTGAAAGCAGCAAATACAGACTGATACAGCTGACAATATTCACAAAGGTGAATGGTTTCTCACAAATGAGGTGAGACGTTTAATTTATTGTATTGTGCTATGGAACCAAGTCACTAAAATGTGAAGAGACCTTTGCAGTTGGATGTAGGGTCTTTCTAGAATAACATAAGAAAATGGTAAAGATTTATTTCACCAGTGAGAAACCAATCATCTTAGACTGCACAGACCTGGGGTGTCCTATCCATCCACATCCAAACTTTAGAAGTAATAACATATAAATAAAAGCCAATATTTATTTATAAACAACTTAGGGTCTTCTTCAATTCCAGCCTCACATACTTACCCGCAACTGAAAAAAGTATCAAGTTTCTGTCAAAAATATTACGAGCACTAAACAGGACTCACAAGGGCATTTGCAAACACTTATCATAGCTGTAGCACACTTAAACACACAATAGTTTAATTTTAAAAGCATAGGAAGGCATGGAAACACAATATAATTGCACAAGTGTCTGTAACCCATAAATATGAAATTCAAAAAATATTATTTTTAACTGTTATTTCTGAGTAATATAATTTCTGGGACTCAAGGGGTTAACACACATCATGAAACCCACATGGAATAGAACAGATGCTCTAATGCATTTTATAGAGTCCTTGATTGCTTGATTCTGAGCCCGATCAGCAAATATTACTTATTGGCTCTCATTAATTATTAAGCTCTGATTGCAGATTACTTCTAACTTCCATGTCTTACTGACATCATGATACAATCTAATTTACTAATGGCTGTGTCTAAGAAGTAAATTACAGGGTTGCTTAAATATTGCAGTTTCATATGATCACGCCACCTGAAATCTTTCTTAAAAAGGCATGGTTTATGTATGGAGGCTGTAAAACATAAATTGCAGGCTTGAATCAATAGAATACATCTAAACATTTAGAGAAAAAATACCAGCAGGCTAAAAAAAAACACCAGCAGCCAAAATCCTGGGTTAGAGTCACTTAGGGCTCCTTTTTTCAACTGCGGGAGCTTTTTCTCATTAATGTTACACATGTATTCAATTGCCTTCGCTTGTAAATTAAGAATCCCAACCGGAAATACATAAATTAATGTCTTGTCAGTAGAATGCAAGTCATAGAGTCACGTGTCTACTCATAAAATTATACCAAGCATTCTTGGTGAGACACAGCCCTAGCAATCAATAGAAAACGCTAAAGTCATAATATCCTAAAAATATAGGTAAAATGAGAAGAAACAAGCACCCACAATTTGGATAGGCATTTTGAGAGTAAATAGGTAATGTTTGCCATAGGCAATACAATAAAGCATCTGGTTTAGTCCATTTGGGTTTCCTGATATGTATTAACCTCTTGAGTACTGGGCTCTATATATTACTCTGGAAATTGTATATTGAAAAAAAACATAATAATAGTTTTAAATTGCACATATGAGCCTATGGGCTTGTTAAACATTAAATTCTAATGCTTTTTGATGGGTACTTTACTGTCTCTAACTTTCTCTTCTTTTTTCTTCCCTTAAAACACTCACTGTCTCTTACTTTTGACCTTAACAGACATTTTTTATCAATATATAATGTATTATTTGTGTCCCCTACCACAACTTCTTCATGACTGCTACTATCATAAGCATCAATGGCGAATTTAGCACCAGAACTACCTCGCTATATAACATAATATTCATCACCAGCATAAAGATTATAATATCCTCGTCATACCCAACATAATTATGTTCTGTAAAACAAGTACAATAATACAATGTATATTTCCTGAGACAATGCTATTTTAGATACGTATCGCATATTAATTTAATGGAAAGACACTCATGTGATTAATTGACAACCACAACAAGACCTTACTAATATATATTACAGGTAGCTCATATTACATATCTGTGTTGAACTGAAGAATATATTAATATTATAAAATATTCCAAAATAGTCACTTTTATTATATTGCCACTGCCATGTAGGACAATTATAGATTCTACCAATAGGGGACATATAGAGAAGTAACAAAGCTTGGTTACAAAAATAGCTAACCTGTGTGATTAAACTAACATTTGAGTCAGTCATTCAATGTCTGGTGCATCCGATGGCAAGTGGTGGACAACAACTTTCTGACATTACTAGATAGATTGGAACTCCTCCCTTCAAGTAACTTACAGTGAAAATCTTTAAAATAGCATTCTTATGACTGAGTTCACCTTTCATATCTTGACTTAGACCCTTTAACATCCTTCTCCTGAAGTCAGTACTATAACTAATGTGTTGGATAGAGACCCAACACAACAAATCAGTAGTCAGACAGGTGCAGTTATGGGCAGATGATAGGCAAAAGGAGATCTATTGTTATAAAAACAATAACAACATAATAAAAATTAGTACCTAGTATAAAAACTACTGTGACTATCGACTATTGTTTTTATTCTAATTTTTGTATTTGTACTATCCACACTGGTAACATCAATTTGCACCCACTTGCACATATTATGACTATCAAGGAGAGGGCATGAGACACAAACTCTTCCTTCTATCTATATGTAGGGGCATTAGCCAGAAATAGGGGTATCTACATAGGTAGAGCTTTCCATTTAGGAGGCACCCTTTGAGGTCCACTGCCCTTACCTGTAATGTGGAGGTCTTTGTTACAACCCAGATTTTGAGGGATCACATGCACCTCTATTTTCTACTTCTAGGTTGTGCATTTTTTTTGTTCAAGATCTCAGCACTCAGCAAAAACAACTCTTAGGAGAACTCAGGACCAAAGCTTATTGCTTATTAACATTAATAACTCTGCTCTATCCTGTTGGTTAGGACACAATAACAATACATGCACCATTGTTTAGAACACAGCAGACTGACCAGTTTATTGTTGCTTGCATAGCAATATCACAAACACCAATAGACTCCCCCCACACCCAGTTACCAAGGTTACCGACCCCCATCCCTCCTTTCTAGATCTGATTTCACAGAGGTCATAAACTAACTTCCCCCTTTATGACTATCTGAGGCTAGGGAGGATACATGCCTGGCCTCTCTCAGTAGTCGTATATCCACATACATTTTTGTAGAAACATTACCTTTTTGTCCCATAGGTGACTTAAGTAACGTTATATATTATAAGAATATCCTAGGGCCAACTTCTAGCACAAATACATCATTTAAACTTTGTACAATTACCAAAATCACCTTATTAAAACAAATCACATGGCCATCCAGTTGGGAGGAACCCTAGGAGGGAGGTAGAGGACTGGTTACCAGAGGTCTGGGGAGAGGACTATACCAAAAAGGAGGTACAAATGGGCCAGGCCCAATTAATTTTTGCTACAACTGGGACAGTTGATGATGGTATCATACATTATGGGTACATCTCAAAAGCAGTGGAGTCTGAGTCTCAGACAGGAATAGCAGGCCAGACGGAGGGCTTGGGAGAGTTCTCCAAGGAGCCAGAGATGGATTGTGAACCTAGCATGGGGTTCCCATGGATAACTACAGTCCAGGAACCGGCCATGGATACAGGGGCGAGCACAGAGATTAACCTTGGGACTATGTCAGACCAAGGGGGGAAGACATACCCAAATGGCTGGGGCACAATTGCTAATCACAAGGCAGTTGAGAAGACAGAGAATGTATGTCAAACTGATGGCCCAAGGGGAAGTCTGGATGAGAGCTGTGAGGTCCTGCCAGGGAACACTGTGGCCATGGACTCAGAAGGATGTGAGTTCTGTGCCCAGGCGGTGGTTTCAGATTGAGGGGGATGTGACATTCTGATCCAGATGCAACCTAGAGGAGTGGAGTCTTTAGACCAGGCCACAACCATGGGTGCCGGCTTCCAGATCCATCCAGTACATTCCACCTTGGAATTACTATTTTTGGCGCCCCAGGGGAGAGTTTTACCCCGGCAGTGGGGCAGACGAGTGCATCGGCCCTGGTTTTTGGGGGATGGGATGGCAATAGCACCCTTGGACTGTATTGATTACCCTGACACAAAGGACTGTTAGCAGAACCCAGGCCAAACAGAGAGTCTGGATGGGATAAGCTATGTTCACTGTGCCCTGGGAATGGACTGTGGGCATAGCATGGGGCTCCAGCCGATAAAAAATGTCAGAGAGCTAGCCACAGACCAGAGAGCAGGTGAGGTTATGATCCCTGAAATCCTGTCAAACAGAGACACAGCAAATCAGTTAAAGAGGGACCACATTCCTTATTGTGTACCCAATTAAGGAGAGCTGGAGCACAGTGCCCTGACTGTGTTTCCAGGCGAGATGGAATAAAGCGCACCAACTGTGGTCCAAGGAGATGGAGAAACGGAGTCCCATGCCCAGACCATTGCTCCAGGTGAGCAGGGGTACTGTGCCCAGACTGCGGTGCAGGGGAAAGTGGAGCCTCCAGTCCAGACCACCATCATGGATGCTGGGTTCAGGGTCAGACCGGTATGTTCCTCCCTGGAGGTATTAGTTTATGGGACTTCCAAGAAAAATGTTTCCCCTCAGACATTGGGAAGAAAAGGAGGGCACTGGCCCTGGCTTTTGGGTGGGGGGGGGGGCTAGCCATGTCACTTTGGGAACTGTCACTTGGACTGGGTACCACCCAGGGATCTGTTGGACTGGGTGAACTAATAGGCCCAAGGACTGTTTTAGATGCAGCTGCCAAGGAAATTGTTTTCCCCAATGGATGTGGAGGGAGGGATGGGGCATGTGCCATGGTGGCTATGCCCAAAAGTGTGTGTCCATTGCAATTGGAAGAAATGTGGACTGTGAGGCAATTACAAATCTATCACTCGCACAAGTGAGATCAGTGTGGCTATAAATTTGTCTGGCAGGACGAATTCCTAGGCCACACTGGGATGGGGGAAACTTGCTGTTATGAACAGAAGGGCCCACTGGACTGTTTGGTGTTAATCAGTTATTATATGTATGGTTAGAAGGTACTAACAACTTGCTTAACAGTAATATCATGGGTGTAATGCATACATGTAGTTATATCATGGATGTAATAAGTGCATATAGTAGGTTAACATTAAATACTGTATCTGTATTAGAAATGGATAGTAGGCTATGCTTAGATAATAAAGTTAATGCAGTCATATCTGGGATATACAAAGGTTAACATTAAAGATTTTAAAGAATTTATATGGCCCTGCGATCGACCACGTGTGAAGGCTCTGGCTTTAGTCATGAAGGGGGGAGCTAGTTTTATGGGAGAGAAAATGTGTAATGAGAAGAAACCAGACCCCTCTATACATCTGGAAATCATGTGGTTGAGGGGGCATAGCAAGCTATTTGCCTAGGAGGATGGGCTAGAACTAGGGGGAAGTCTTTGGTGTTTAGTGTCATCTTTCTGTTTTTTGATATATCCCTGTAACAATAAAGAAGTGTCAGTCTGATTTTGGACACACTAAATAAAGGTGGTGTCAAAGTCTGCTTGTACTAATCAAAGGTACATGGTGTGTGATTCTTAGATCCTAAGAAAAGGGGTCTGGTGTTGCCTATCTCTTCAGAAATGATACTGTCATCTGAAGTGTCTTCTGGTGTCAAGATCTAAACAAAAAGAGAGAGAATTGGGGTGAGCGTAGTCCCCCAAACCTGGCGGGCTTAACAATGACACATTAATGAAAGACAAATTTGCACAGTCCTTAAAACACTCCTCATGTCCATTGTGAAAGCCTTTTGATCTTAGTAATCACATGTGTTAGTTTTCAAGAACAGAGTTGCTTGTGGGGTTCAGGGTTGTCCCTCCGGCCCCAAAATCAGTCATGACACACTGCACTAAATCAGGTGAAGTACTAGCCAAAGAGTGGCTAGATGGCTAGTTTTTATGATGGTTTAGCACTTTGGTTAAATAATGATAGTTCCTTGTTTTGTTCAAATCTTGATTTATGCACTGAATGAAGCATGGGGTAAATTTAATATATTTTAGAAAATGATTGTGGCTTTTAATGAAACAGATTTAGACTGTTTATAAAGCATTCATATTCATAGTCATATTTCGATTTGCGTTATACATTAGCATACTAATATAAAAATGAAAATTATCATTCCTTATCTTCTTCTTTAAATTAAATCACTTAAAAATAAATAGAACAAACAGAAGGTTTAGTCTTCCCTTAGGGACAGTGGAACACTGAACTGATCATGTGAAAAAAATACTGGAATTATCAGGGTTATTTGAATTTCCCTTTAGTGCATCCTCATTATTGGTAGCTACATCAGCCATGCATTTGAATAGATCTTTGTAAAAATTGTCAGTGTATGCCTATTTCGAAAAAATTGTGATAAATATATCTTCTTTGAAAAACAAAATGCAAATAGTTAATAGCCTCTGAATTCTAGAATACAAAAGGTATGACAAGCTGCTAGCATAAGACAAAAATGCTGCTCAGTAGCTGCAGCCTTATATAGGCCATGTTGTACTTCCTAATTGTGGCAAGAAGCAATTACTGGAATGGATCAGTGCAACAACTGGAATATAAAATCTGTGCCGGATCACAGTAACATGGATCTCACTTACCCAATATGTGACTCCAGTGCCACAAAGCACTGTGCACCTGCAGCAAATTTGGTGCACCTAAATAAGATGTGCTAAGGAAGAAGTAAAAAGATAGGGCCTCATTCTATTATCGGCCGCAGCCGTTGCGGGGCCGCAAGGACCGGCCGCAAGCTATTCTGCTATTTTATTCCCCTCCGGCCGGGGATTCCGGCAGGCTTGCGGCCGGTGCCTTGCTATCTCTTGCGGCCGCTCGCGCCGGAGGAAATCCTTTGATCTAAAACGGCTGCAAGAAAATCGGCCGTAAGAAAATCCTATTTGCAATTCAATTGCTCCGGGAACCCTCTCTGCAAGGCTAAAACCGAGCCGCAGCTTACTTGCAGGAAAGAGGTCCCGCTAGCACCAATTAAGCACGAAATATAGCCCAAATAAAGCCATCCTGCACTTTGAGAAGACTATAAAGTGATTTTCGGTGTTAGCAAAATTAGCACAAAATTCCCCTATACTCAAATCCGTAAAATATATTTTTTTTTAATATACGTCAAATATCCATGTAAAAAGTCCAGAGAGCTTGGAGCACCTCAGACCCGCCCACGCCGCAGCCGAAAAATAAACAGTTAATTTAAACTCGGGTTTGGGCTGATGTGCAAGCTTGAGAGTGGGTTACTTTTAATCCTCATGTCCCCCAATATGATCCCTAGCATTTACAGAGCTTTACAGTGCTGTCTTGAATTTATTTTTGACTTTTTAGATTTCTGAGCTTACGGCCGGTTGCAAGATTTACGGCCGGCCATAAGGGGATAGCCTTGCAGGGCCGTTTAATTGAATTGCGAGGTAACGGGACCCCCGCAAGGAATCGCAGCCTTACGGTCGGTTTACGGCCAATAATAGAATGAGGTCCTTAGTGTGGCCAGGAGGACCTCGGGGACCATGATAGTTCTAAAAACTCTTTGGGCAGTGAAGCCATAGTATCCACAAACACTGTCCCTAGTCTGCTAAGAGTAATCATATAATTTCAAATAAACAATTCAGTGCATCAACAATACACACTAAGGGCCTCATTCAATTGCGATTTGGCTAATTGAATAGGGCTCTAAATAAGCACATAGCATATATTTTTAAATAAGTTTTTAGTTAGTGAAAACCTTGCTTTTGGATAGATGTTTACCAACTAAAAACTTCTTTAAAAAGTATATGTTATGTGCTTATTTAGCACCCTATTCAATTGGCAAAATTGCAATTGAATGAGGGCCTAAGTAGGGCCACAAGGGAGCCTGAATGAGCTGGGATAAATATATAAACTGTGCATATCTATATTTCCCGGTACAATCGTTATGTTATGTAAAAAAAAAAAATATTGTCCTTTGCTCCACAAAAATATTTTATGGTTGTAACATACAGTATGTACAATAAACCTAATAAGCATGTATTTAAATCAATCAATCTATCTATCCAGGAGCATATCCTGCATTGCAGGACTAATGGTGCCTATCCATGTCACAGGAGAGACAAGTAACTTATCAGATGTTTGAATGTAAGATTAATATAGAATATTGCATCTATTCATTCTGTTAAGGCATTGCAGTGTACATTTCAAGGCATATCAAAGTGCCCTAATTATGAATGCATCTGACTGAGAAGAATCAGTAGTGTATGCAAACATTTTTTGCATGAAAAAATACCAAAATAAACATGTACAAACTCACCCTGATCTTGGCTAAATCCTCTCAGTTTGCAAACTGCAGCTTTTGTCAGTTGACACCCCTAAAAATCCATGCTAACAATATCATTAATGTCTAATTGTCTTTGACCAATCGAGAGAAAGCAGAGGTTAGTTAATACATTTGTATTATATTCTGAGGTTCCTGGGCTGCAAAGCAGCCTTGTATATGCAGTCTCTCTCTCTCTATCCTTGGTCCTGGTCTGGCTCAGCAGGTTAAACTCTGTACCTTGCTGCTTTCATGTTATGTAAGCTCCCTGTGGGATCTAGATAACACATATTTTTTCTGATAATCACTGCCTGTTTTTTACCAAACATAAAAAACCCAATACACTTATATATACCTTTAAACTGAATACAATCTTTATGATTTATTTAAATTACTAGTAAAAAAAGTGTCAAGCTATATTACAAGTTTGGCACTTCAGTGGTCCTTTAATCTAACTTTAATGGGCCACTTCATTCTCCAAGAATTGCAGGCGCAGCTAAAAGTTGAAAACAGTGACATCATAACCTTTGTCATTATTTACTGATAAGTAAATCAGGAAACAATGACAAACAGAACAATACAGCAAGGATTTTATGTCTCCCAAACTGTAAGTCATCCAAATGTGGAAATCTATATTGAAACTGCAAAAGTGTTGAGACATCATGAAATGATGGTCTTTATAAAAGCAAATGTCACAAAAAGCAACGTGAAAGACTACAATATTAGTTTGTTTGTGTCTGTGTAGTTTTCCAGTGTGAACAACGGAACTTATAAAAGCATAAACTATTAATAAAAAACTAAATATATGTGTTGTAGGTGACTCTAGTATTATAAAAGCAAGTCACATAATCCTCTCTTTTAAAGTTCCAGGCACATATGCCATTGCAAAGAAATCTAGGACTGTAACTAATGATCTTGAATATATTTCTTTAATTAGTTTTCGTTAATTAAATTCATACTGTCTGAAACTATCAGTGGTATCATATCATGAGCCAGCATTATAATGATCTACAGTCTGTTCAAAATATCAAAATAACTCTTGGATATTAATTTTCCAGTGTAATGAGCAAATGTAGATGGAGAATACATGTGTAGAGAATTTAATTATTGGCTTTAAAGGATTTTTTTCTTTTGAACATTTATACAAAACATTCTGTTACAATATTGTAACTGTGGGGCTTTTTCAATAAATTGTTTTATTCCTCAGTTCAGTATAGGATGACCAAAAGACTACGGCCTGCAGATCTATGCATTGCACTTTAATGGCTAAATATAGAAACAATATCACTTGATTTAAATTTTAGGAAGAAGATACAACTGAATTGCTACAATAATGTTTATTATAATCACTAGCGACTTGCCTGTCAAAAATGACGGCAATGAAATTGTAAAGCTGTGAATGCTGCTTGCCACACAATGTGAGTCTCTGACACTTTTGTTATCTACAAAGAATTACAGCAATTGTAATACATTGTTTTATTTTTTGTTATCTACAAAGAAGTGCAGCAATTGTAATAAATTCTTTTATTTTTTTTTAACATTGAACTTGTATTTGAAGAACTGTCAAACCATATTTTTGTAACAATATTAACCTTTTTAAATGTCAAGTATGCAGGAATAATATAACAATGGATGGATTTTGTATGAATAAGTATTTTAAACCATTACATAAAGCTTTGTAACATGCAACTTATATTTGAAACAGTGGTCAACCAATTATGTTTAACAATACTAACATTTTTAGTTCTGAGCTATGCATGAGTAACATAACAATAGGTCAACTTTGTATTTTAAGCCATTACAGAATGCTTCTTAACATGCAATTTGTAGCTATTGAATCCAGAGGAAGGCAAACAGTAAAACCCCCCATAAAAACTGAGCCAATTGTATCAAAGTGGACAAAAAAAAAGAATTCCTTCCTGACCCCATTAACTGGGAATTGGATTACTCCCTGGATGAATACTCTCTATGTAATTAAACATGTAAATTTAACAACAGATGGTCATCATCGTACTAACATGAACTTAATTATATACAATGAAACAACTTTCTCCACCTTTTAAAATACAATTTTAACATTACAATCAGTAATTTAATGTGGTAACATGTAACCTTGAATTGTAAGAAAATGCAACATAACTGTTTTGTGGGGACAATCATGCGAAAAGGCCCCTTCCAAGACATTCCAATTTGTTTACTTTTTTGTATGTCCAAGTGGTTCCCTTGAAAAGAGCTGATGAGACTTTTACATTTGTCTATGAGATATAACTACTTTTTATTCTTGTTTTGTTTTTTAAACTTTTTTTTTGTTATTTTTGTAGTTCCGGAAAATGGCAGATAGAGTTTCCTAAGTGAAATAGTGGTCCTCTAAAAAGAGTCCCAGTGACATTGTAGTTCGTCCCGGAAGTAAAACTACTCTTCTCTATGTTTTTTGCCATTTTATAGAGTTTCTTAGTGAAATAGTGGTCCTCTAAAAAGAGTCCCAGTGACATTGTAGTTCATCCTGGAAGTAAACCCACTCTTCTCTATGTTTTTTGCCATTTTATAGAGTTTCTTAGTAAAATAGTGGTCCTCTAAAATTTGGATATAAAAACTCATTCACCTTTATGGGTACCAGTCATAATTTCTGCATGCATAAAATTATCTTTTAAATCCTGCACAATTAATCTGGTCCCATTACAAAGTCCTTTTTTGGATTCATATTTCTCAGTAGCGTGACAATTGCCCCTTTTTTAAGTTGCAAAACATGTGGTTGCATTCCGGAGGGAGTTAAAGAATTGATAAATTTGATAGAAAAGTTGGATGTCATCAGTCAGAAACAAATCTGCACTATAGTACAATTTTGTTGGTGCATTGATGAATTAAAACATTTCGTTATTCAGATTCAAGGCATCTATATTTTTTGATGTTAATATCACTTTGTTTGCAATATCTGAGTAATCGTCGTTAATAATTGATTAGTTTTTGATTGTTAGTAATTGATTGTATTCAGAAAGATTGCCGATATTAGTGATTCTTTGCAAATCATTTGCGATGGAATTTCTACGGTGTCATCAGGTAGATTATATATATGTGGATGTTTTCCTTCTCCAATTTGAATTAGCCAATTATTTAATTATTTTTTGCCTTCAGATTACATATTGTTTTCTAATTTTAGGTGAGTAAATATTTTCCACAGTTTATTTGGCTTTATACATGTTTCGATGATGTTAGTCCTATTTACATGTGGCACAACAGGTAATGTTTGCCTAAAATCTCCTCCTAACAACATGATCTTTCCACCAAATGGCAAATCATTATTCATAACTTCTTTTAATAATCGATCAATACATTGCAGGGCATGACATGACATCATTGTAGCCTCATCTATTATAATATTTTTTTTTTGTGGCTTGTAATGAATTAATTAAAATATCTGACACTGATGTTTCTAAAAGGGGAACCGACAGTTTAAATCCACTATGCACAGTTCTGCCACCTTCTAAATAATGTGTGACAATTCCAGTTGTTGCAAATGGCATTGCTATTTGACCCTGTGCTCAATTGTATCTCATCAAACAATTATTCAGATACGTTTTCCACCAGGGCCATCTAGATAGAAATACCACCAAAGCCATCTAGATAGAAATAACGCTCTTTGACCATTTCATCATCTGTTGCATTTATGACGGTGTTAAATGCTTGCAATTGTAATGTATTTAAAGTGCCAAGTTTTTCTTGTGTTTTTTGTTGTTGAATCTCAGTGTCATAATCATCAAAGTTAATTTGATCTATAAGTCCTGGATCAGGCAAATTAAAACTTGCAAAATTGAATCCGTGAGCCAGAAATATTTTTTGAATTTCCATTAATGCTCTTAGTAGTGCAATGGGCTCATTGTAACTTTTCAAATAGTCTTAACACATGTTTAATTTAAATGTTTCCCACAAAGCTAATGCATCAGGTACGTTGCAAATGATGCGAATGAATGCAAATTGTTCTCACATTTGCTTTGGCATTTGACATAGTGCTGCTTCTTCCAAACACCTCTCCCACTCGGTATCATCTGCTATGAAGTTTTGATGTCTTGCAGCTAATTGGAAAGTATCATAAACTATGTAATTCCCTGTGCGTAAATGTTCATGACTTTGTGCACCGGGAACATGTAAAAGAAGTACTCTTAAACTGAAATGTTCAATGTCTCTTGGACTGACGGTATACATTTTGGGGATAATTTTATGACTATGTTTTTTCGTTGTCGCCATTGGCCATTTATGAATACTTAGTGATATGGAATTTCAATGTATAAAAATTGTCTGGCCTTAGTGTCCTGACAATTTAATTGAAACCAAGCAGTAAGTGTTGTTGCTCTATATTCATTTTGTGCTAGAGCATTTCTTTCATTCCTTGCAGTAAAGCAAACAAAGTGACCTGGTGGCAAATGTACAGCTAACCGAAACACAGCATGTGATCGATCATGCATCTCAAATTTAAGAAGACGCCACATTGCTTCTGGAGCACTGACATAGCGAGCATCTAAATAATTAGAAATTTTGTCATGTAAAATTGAATAAGATAATCCAATTTTCAATCCATTGTTCATTTTGTGCACTGTGCACAACAACAGTTGCTGCATCATATCCTTTGTATATATATTTATACACATATTTTATGGATTTTATAGAAGTGCAAGCTTCCACAATTATGTGTGCATTGTACTTCATCAGCAAATGTGGATTGTATGGAACTACATATCTATTATCGACCTTCTGGCCACGAATAATAGCAATTTGTCTTTCTCTTCTTTTATACAAAGGGTATCCATCACAATTTGTATAGGTATGCATTTGAAATTGTTTTGGGAATCCTTTTGTCCATTTTTTATTTTCCATACATGCTGAATTTGGATTGATATCTCCACATGGACCATGAATCATTCTGTGTGTTACAATGTCATAAAGTTTTGAATATTTTTCTGGATGTGGCAGTTCAGCAGTAATTACTAAATCCACTCTCTCTGCAGTATTCAATGTATCTTTTTCTTGTAGGATTAAAAGTATGTGAGCAGGTGGCAGGCCTCTTTTTGAAATTCAATGGTATAAACAAAAGCCACACATTTTCCAAATAACTCTGCTTTATCATGTATTAATGAATTGAGTTTTATTTTGAATACTCTAGCCACTAAATCTGGTCGGTCAGAAGTATTTTGGGAAAGTTTAACATTTTCCTTGATCTCTGGCCATTGTGGATTACACAGGTTTTCCAAATTTTGTCACAATAGCCATGGCATCATTATATCTTTCTCGCATATAGTACCTTGGAAAGTGGATGGCAAAATGATTGCTCTTCCAGCTGGAATGTCTCTGTTGGTAGCCATATCTGCAACATAATCCATCAATCCACACTATTGCTCTATGCGAAGCTTGTTTTGTTGAAATTTGATAAAATAGCAGTTTGTGCCACTTTATATTCCAGCATAGAAATATTGTTTCTAACACAAACGTTACTATTGGGATAACTTTGCAATTGTTATTGTGGTTCCCATCCTGGCTCACCATTTGGAAAGAAAATTGGATATGTCATTGGATCCAAATTACAACTTAATATATTGATGTTTATAAAAGGTTGGTCTTCATTGCGTGGATATATTCTAATATCCAGCTGAAAAGGGGGTTCACCATCCTCATTTTTAAAGACCATGGCAAACTACCGTACTTATCGGCCTATAACACGCACCAGCGTATAACACGCACCTCATTTTAAGAAGTAAATTTCAGGAAAAAAACCCTTACATTTCAAATAAAGAACTTTGAAGCAAAATAAGGGTAGCTCAGAACGTTTTTTTAATTAATATTATTAACACTTATAAGGTAAATAACGTAAAATGACAGTAAAAGCAACTGTTTTAACCAAGAAACTTGGATATTATATGTTTTTACAAAAGTTTACTCAGAAATCGCTGCTCCTCTTCAACCCCCTCCTCAACCTCCCCATCCTCAACCCCCTCCTCAACTTCAACCCCAACCCCCCTCCTCAACCTCCCTCCTCATCCTCAACCTCCCTCCTCATCTTCAACCCCCTCCTCAACCTCCCTCCTCATCCTCCCTCCTCAACCCCCTCCTCAAACCCCCTCCTCAACCCCCCTCCTCAACCCCCTCATCCTCATCCTCCTTCCTCAACCCACTATCCTCAACCCCCTCCTCAACCTCAACTCCCCTCCTCAACCTCCCTCCTCAACCTCCCTCATCATCCTCAACCCCCTCCTCAACCCCCTCCTCAACCCTCTCCTCAACCCCCTCCTCAACCCCCCTCCTCAACCCCCCTCCTCATCCTCAACCCACTCCTCATCCTCCCTCCTCAACCCCCCCATCCTCAACCCCCTCCTCAACCTCCCTCCTCAAACCCCCTCCTCAACCCCCCTCCTCAACCCCCCCATCCTCATCCTCCTTCCTCAACCCCCCTATCCTCAACCCCCCTCCTCAACCTCAACCCCCATCCTGATCCTCAACCCCCCTCCTCAACCTCCCTCCTCATCCTCAACCCCCTCCTCAACCCCCTGCTCAACCCCCTCCTCAACCCTCTCCTCAACCCCCTCCTCAAACCCCCTCCTCAACTCCCCTCCTCATCCTCAACCCCCTCCTCATCCTGAACCCCCTCCTCATTCTCCCTCCTCAACCCCCCATCCTCAACCCCCTCCTCAACCCCTTCCTTAACCCTCTCCTCAACCCCCTCCTCAACACCCCCTCCTCAACTCCCCTCCTCATCCTCAACCCCCTCCTCATCCTGAACCCCCTCCTCATTCTCCCTCCTTAACCCCCCCATCCTCAACCCCCTCCTCAACCTTCCTCCTCAAACCCCCTCCTCAACCCCCCTCCTCAACCCACCCATCCTCATCTTTCTTCCTCAACCCCCCTATCCTCAACCCCCCTCCTCAACCTAAACCCCCATCCTGATCCTCAACCCCCCTCCTCAACCTCCCTCCTCATCCTCAACCTCCCTTCTCATCCTCAACCCCCTCCTCAACCCCCTCCTCAACCCTCTCCTCAACCCCCTTCTCAACCCCCCTCCTCAACTCCCCTCCTCATCCTCAACCCCCTCCTCATCCTGAACCCCCTCCTCATTCTCCCTCCTCAACCCCCCATCCTCAACCCCCTCCTCAACCCCCTCCTCAACCCTCTCCTCAACCCCCTCCTCAACCCCCCTCTTCAACTCCCCTCCTCATCCTCAACCCACTCCTCATCCTGAACCCCCTCCTCATTCTCCCTCCTCAACCCCCCCATCCTCAACCCCCTCCTCAACCTCCCTCCTCATCCTCAACCTCCCTCCTCATCCTCAACCCCCTCCTCAACCCACTCCTCAACCCCCTCCTCAAACCCCCTCCTCAACCCCCCTCCTCAACCCGCCCATCCTCATCTTCCTTCCTCAACCCCCCTATCCTCAACCCCCCTCCTCAACCTCAACCCCCATCCTGATCCTCAACCCCCCTACTCAACCTCCCTCCTCATCCTCAACCTCCCTCCTCATCCTCAACCCCCTCCTCAACCCCCCCTCATCCTCAACCCCCTCCTCATCCTGCCTCCTCAACCTCCCTCCTCAACCCCCCTCCTCAACCCCCCATCCTCATCCTCCTTCCTCAATCCCCCTATCCTCAACCTCACCTCGTCATCCTCAACCTCCCTCCTCATCCTCAACCCCCTCCTCAACCCCCTCCTCAACCCCCCTCCTCAACCCCCCTCCTCAACCACAACCCCCCTCCTCAACCGCAACCCCCCTCCTCAACCTCCCTCCTCATCCTCAACCTCCCTCCTCATCCTCAACCCCCTCCTCAAACCCCCTCCTCAACCACCCTCCTCATCCTCAACCCCCCTCCTCATCCTCAACCCCCTCCTCAACCCCCTCCTCAACCCTCTCCTCAACCCCCTTCTCAACCCCCCTCCTCAACTCCCCTCCTCATCCTCAACCCCCTCCTCATCCTGAACCCCCTCCTCATTCTCCCTCCTCAACCCCCCATCCTCAACCCCCTCCTCAACCCCCTCCTCAACCCTCTCCTCAACCCCCTCCTCAACCCCCCTCTTCAACTCCCCTCATCATCCTCAACCCCCTCCTCATCCTGAACCCCCTCATCATTCTCCCTCCTCAACCCCCCAATCCTCAACCCCCTCCTCAACCTCCCTCCTCGAACCCCCTCCTCAACCCCCCTCCTCAACCCGCCCATCCTCATCTTCCTTCCTCAACCCCCCTATCCTCACCCCCCCCTCCTCAACCTCAACCCCCATCCTGATCCTCAACCCCCCTCCTCAACCTCCCTCCTCATCCTCAACCTCCCTCCTCATCCTCAACCCCCTCCTCAACCCCCTCATCCTCAACCCCCTCCTCATCCTGCCTCCTCAACCTCCCTCCTCAACCCCCCTCCTCAACCCCCCCATCCTCATCCTCCTTCCTCAATCCCCTTATCCTCAACCTCCCTCGTCATCCTCAACCTCCCTCCTCATCCTCAACCCCCTCCTCAACCCCCCTCCTCAACCACAACCCCCCTCCTCAACCGCAACCCCCCTCCTCAACCTCCCTCCTCATCCTCAACCTCCCTCCTCATCCTCAACCCCCTCCTCAAACCCCTCCTCAACCCCCCTCCTCATCCTCAACCCCCCTCCTCATCCTCAACCCCCTCCTCAACCTCCCTCCTCAACCCCCCTCCTAAAGCCCCCTCCTCAGCCTAAACTCCCCTCCTCAACCTAAACCCCCCTAAATACCTCCCGCTCTCCCTTTCCCCTAATTTACCTGCTTCTGCCCCCGGTATATGCTAATGACTTGGCGCGTATGTGATGTCACATGCGCCGCTGGGTCAAGAAGGAGCGGAGGCCGGAGCAGAAGCAGGTAAGTGAGGGGGAAGGTATATCTTTCTCGCACATTGCGAGGAGTACCTTGGAAAGTGGATGGCAAAATGATTGCTCTTCCAGCTGGAATGTCTCTGTTGGTAGCCAATTCAGCAACATAATCCAACAATCCACACTATTGCTCTATGCGAAGCTTGTTTTGTTGAAATTTGATAAAATAGCAGTTTGTGCCACTTTATATTCCAGCATAGAAATATTGTTTCTAACACAAACGTTACTATTGGGATAACTTTGCAATTGTTATTGTGGTTCCCATCCTGGCTCACCATTTGGAAAGAAAATTGGATATGTCATTGGATCCAAATTACAACTTAATATATTGATGTTTATAAAAGGTTGGTCTTCATTGCGTGGATATATTCTAATATCCAGCTGAAAAGGGGGTTCACCATCCTCATTTTTAAAGACCATGGCAAACTACCGTACTTATCGGCCTATAACACGCACCAGCGTATAACACGCACCTCATTTTAAGAAGTAAATTTCAGGAAAAAAAACCTTACATTTCAAATAAAGAACTTTGAAGCAAAATAAGGGTAGCTCAGAACGTTTTTTTTAATTAATATTATTAACACTTATAAGGTAAATAAAGTAAAATGACAGTAAAAGCAACTGTTTTAACCAAGAAACTTGGATATTATATGTTTTTACAAAAGTTTACTCAGAAATCGCTGCTCCTCTTCAACCCCCTCCTCAACCTCCCCATCCTCAACCTCCTCCTCAACTTCAACCTCAACCCCCCTCCTCAACCTCCCTCCTCATCCTCAACCTCCCTCCTCATCTTCAACCCCCTCCTCAACCTCCCTCCTCATCCTCCCTCCTCAACCCCCTCCTCAAACCCCCTCCTCAACCCCCCTCCTCAACCCCCTCATCCTCATCCTCCTTCCTCAACCCACTATCCTCAACCCCCTCCTCAACCTCAACTCCCCTCCTCAACCTCCCTCCTCAACCTCCCTCCTCATCCTCAACCCCCTCCTCAACCCCCTCCTCAACCCTCTCCTCAACCCCCTCCTCAACCCCCCTCCTCAACCCCCCATCCTCATCCTCCTTCCTCAATCCCCCTATCCTCAACCTCCCTCGTCATCCTCAACCTCCCTCCTCATCCTCAACCCCCTCCTCAACCCCCTCCTCAACCCCCCTCCTCAACCCCCCTCCTCAACCACAACCCCCCTCCTCAACCGCAACCCCCCTCCTCAACCTCCCTCCTCATCCTCAACCTCCCTCCTCATCCTCAACCCCCTCCTCAAACCCCCTCCTCAACCGCCCTCCTCATCCTCAACCCCCCTCCTCATCCTCAACCCCCTCCTCAACCCCCTCCTCAACCCTCTCCTCAACCCCCTTCTCAACCCCCCTCCTCAACTCCCCTCCTCATCCTCAACCCCCTCCTCATCCTGAACCCCCTCCTCATTCTCCCTCCTCAACCCCCCCATCCTCAACCCCCTCCTCAACCCCCTCCTCAACCCTCTCCTCAACCCCCTCCTCAACCCCCCTCTTCAACTCCCCTCATCATCCTCAACCCCCTCCTCATCCTAAACCCCCTCATCATTCTCCCTCCTCAACCCCCCAATCCTCAACCCCCTCCTCAACCTCCCTCCTCGAACCCCCTCCTCAACCCCCCTCCTCAACCCGCCCATCCTCATCTTCCTTCCTCAACCCCCCTATCCTCACCCCCCCTCCTCAACCTCAACCCCCATCCTGATCCTCAACCCCCCTCCTCAACCTCCCTCCTCATCCTCAACCTCCCTCCTCATCCTCAACCCCCTCCTCAACCCCCTCATCCTCAACCCCCTCCTCATCCTGCCTCCTCAACCTCCCTCCTCAACCCCCCTCCTCAACCCCCCATCCTCATCCTCCTTCCTCAATCCCCTTATCCTCAACCTCCCTCGTCATCCTCAACCTCCCTCCTCATTCTCAACCCCCTCCTCAACCCCCCTCCTCAACCACAACCCCCCTCCTCAACCGCAACCCCCCTCCTCAACCTCCCTCCTCATCCTCAACCCCCCTCCTCATCCTCAACCCCCTCCTCAAACCCCTCCTCAACCCCCCTCCTCATCCTCAACCCCCCTCCTCATCCTCAACCCCCTCCTCAACCTCCCTCCTCAACCCCCCTCCTAAAGCCCCCTCCTCAGCCTAAACTCCCCTCCTCAACCTAAACCCCCCTAAATACCTCCCGCTCTCCCTTTCCCCTAATTTACCTGCTTCTGCCCCCGGTATATGCTAATGACTTGGCGCGTATGTGATGTCACATGCGCCGCTGGGTCAAGAAGGAGCGGAGGCCGGAGCAGAAGCAGGTAAGTGAGGGGGAAGGTATATCTTTCTCGCACATTGCGAGGAGTACCTTGGAAAGTGGATGGCAAAATGATTGCTCTTCCAGCTGGAATGTCTCTGTTGGTAGCCAATTCAGCAACATAATCCAACAATCCACACTATTGCTCTATGCGAAGCTTGTTTTGTTGAAATTTGATAAAATAGCAGTTTGTGCCACTTTATATTCCAGCATAGAAATATTGTTTCTAACACAAACGTTACTATTGGGATAACTTTGCAATTGTTATTGTGGTTCCCATCCTGGCTCACCATTTGGAAAGAAAATTGGATATGTCATTGGATCCAAATTACAACTTAATATATTGATGTTTATAAAAGGTTGGTCTTCATTGCGTGGATATATTCTAATATCCAGCTGAAAAGGGGGTTCACCATCCTCATTTTTAAAGACCATGGCAAACTACCGTACTTATCGGCCTATAACACGCACCAGCGTATAACACGCACCTCATTTTAAGAAGTAAATTTCAGGAAAAAAAACCTTACATTTCAAATAAAGAACTTTGAAGCAAAATAAGGGTAGCTCAGAACGTTTTTTTAATTAATATTATTAACACTTATAAGGTAAATAACATAAAATGACAGTAAAAGCAACTGTTTTAACAAAGAAACTTGGATATTATATGTTTTTACAAAAGTTTACTCAGAAATCACTGCTCCTCCTCAACCCCCTCCTCAACCTCCCCATCCTCAACCCCCTCCTCAACCTCAACCTCAACCCCCCTCCTCAACCTCCCTCCTCATCCTCAACCTCCCTCCTCATCTTCAACCCCCTCCTCAACCTCCCTCCTCATCCTCCCTCCTCAACCCCCTCCTCAAACCCCCTCCTCAACCCCCCTCCTCAACCCCCTCATCCTCATCCTCCTTCCTCAACCCCCTATCCTCAACCCCCTCCTCAACCCCCCTCCTCAACCTCCCTCCTCATCCTCAACCCCCTCCTCAACCCACTCCTCAACCCTCTCCTCAACCCCCTCCTCAACCCCCCTCCTCATCCTCAACCCCCTCCTCATCCTGAACCCCCTCCTCATCCTGAAACCCCTCATCATTCTCCCTCCTCAACCCCCCAATCCTCAACCCCCTCCTCAACCTCCGTCCTCAAACCCCCTCCTCAACCCCCCTCCTCAACCCCCCTCCTCATCCTCAACCCCCCTCCTCATCCTCAACCCCCTCCTCAACCTCCCTCCTCAACCCCCCTCCTAAAGCCCCCTCCTCAGCCTAAACCCCCTCCCTCAACCTAAACCCCCCTAAATACCTCCCCCTCTCCCTTTCCCCTAACTTACCTGCTTCTGCTCCGGCCTCCGCTCCTTCTTGACCCGGCGCGTATGTGTCGTCACATTCGCGCCACGTCAATAGCATATACCGGGTGCCAGCACCCGGTATATGCTAATGACTTGGCGCGTATGTGATGTCACATGCGCCGCTGGGTCAAGAAGGAGCGGAGGCCGGAGCAGAAGCAGGTAAGTGAGGGGGAAGGTATATCTTTCTCGCATATTGCGAGGAGTACCTTGGAAAGTGGATGGCAAAATGATTGCTCTTCCAGCTGGAATGTCTCTGTTGGTAGCCAATTCAGCAACATAATCCATCAATCCACACTATTGCTCTATGCGAAGCTTGTTTTGTTGAAATTTGATAAAATAGCAGTTTGTGCCACTTTATATTCCAGCATAGAAATATTGTTTCTAACACAAACGTTACTATTGGGATAACTTTGCAATTGTTATTGTGGTTCCCATCCTGGCTCACCATTTGGAAAGAAAATTGGATATGTCATTGGATCCAAATTACAAAAGGGGGTTCACCATCCTCATTTTTAAAGACCATGGCAAACTACCGTACTTATCGGCCTATAACACGCACCAGCGTATAACACGCACCTCATTTTAAGAAGTAAATTTCAGGAAAAAAACCCTTACATTTCAAATAAAGAACTTTGAAGCAAAATAAGGGTAGCTCAGAACGTTTTTTTAATTAATATTATTAACACTTATAAGGTAAATAACGTAAAATGACAGTAAAAGCAACTGTTTTAACAAAGAAACTTGGATAATATATGTTTTTACAAAAGTTTACTCAGAAATCACTGCTCCTCCTCAACCTCCTCCTCAACCTCCCCATCCGCAACCCCCTCCTCAACCTCAACCTCAACCCCCCTCCTCAACCTCCCTCCTCATCCTCAACCTCCCTCCTCATCTTCAACCCCCTCCTCAACCTCCCTCCTCATCCTCCCTCCTCAACCCCCTCCTCAAACCCCCTCCTCAACCCCCTCATCCTCATCCTCCTTCCTCAACCCCCTATCCTCAACCCCCTCCTCAACCCCCCTCCTCAACCTCCCTCCTCATCCTCAACCCCCTCCTCAACCCACTCCTCAACCCTCTCCTCAACCCCCTCCTCAACCCCCCTCCTCATCCTCAACCCCCTCCTCATCCTGAACCCCCTCCTCATCCTCCCTCCTCAACTCCCCCATCTTAAACCCCCTCCTCAACCTCCCTCCTCAACCCCCCTCCTCAAACCGCCCATCCTCATCCTCCTTCCTCAACCCCCCTATCCTCAACCCCCCTCCTCAACCTCAACCCCCATCCTGATCCTCAACCCCCCTCCTCAACCTCCCTCCTCAACCTCAACCCCCTCCTCAACCCCCTCCTCAACTCCCTCCTCAACCCTCTCCTCAACCCCCTCCTCAACCCCCCTCCTCAACTCCCCTCCTCATCCTCAACCCCCTCCTCATCCTGAACCCCCTCCTCATTCTTCCTCCTCAACCCTCCATCCTCAACCACCTCCTCAACCGCCTCCTCAACCCTCTCCTCAACCCCCTCCTCAACCCCCCTCCTCAACTCCCCTCCTCATCCTCAACCCACTCCTCATCCTGAACCCCCTCCTCATTCTCCCTCCTCAACCCCCCCATCCTCAACCCCCTCCTCAACCTCCCTCCTCAAACCCCCTCCTCAACCCCCCTCCTCAACCCCCCTCCTCATCCTCAACCCCCCTCCTCATCCTCAACCCCCTCCTCAACCTCCCTCCTCAACCCCCCTCCTAAAGCCCCCTCCTCAGCCTAAACCCCCTACCTCAACCTAAACCCCCCTAAATACCTCCCCCTCTCCCTTTCCCCTAACTTACCTGCTTCTGCTCCGGCCTCCGCTCCTTCTTGACCCGGCGCGTATGTGTCGTCACATTCGCGCCACGTCAATAGCATATACCGGGTGCCAGCACCCGGTATATGCTAATGACTTGGCGCGTATGTGATGTCACATGCGCCGCTGGGTCAAGAAGGAGCGGAGGCCGGAGCAGAAGCAGGTAAGTGAGGGGGAAGGTATATCTTTCTCGCATATTGCGAGGAGTACCTTGGAAAGTGGATGGCAAAATGATTGCTCTTCCAGCTGGAATGTCTCTGTTGGTAGCCAATTCAGCAACATAATCCATCAATCCACACTATTGCTCTATGCGAAGCTTGTTTTGTTGAAATTTGATAAAATAGCAGTTTGTGCCACTTTATATTCCAGCATAGAAATATTGTTTCTAACACAAACGTTACTATTGGGATAACTTTGCAATTGTTATTGTGGTTCCCATCCTGGCTCACCATTTGGAAAGAAAATTGGATATGTCATTGGATCCAAATTACAACTTAATATATTGATGTTTATAAAAGGTTGGTCTTCATTGCGTGGATATATTCTAATATCCAGCTGAAAAGGGGGTTCACCATCCTCATTTTTAAAGACCATGGCAAACTACCGTACTTATCGGCCTATAACACGCACCAGCGTATAACACGCACCTCATTTTAAGAAGTAAATTTCAGGAAAAAAAACCTTACATTTCAAATAAAGAACTTTGAAGCAAAATAAGGGTAGCTCAGAACGTTTTTTTAATTAATATTATTAACACTTATAAGGTAAATAACGTAAAATGACAGTAAAAGCAACCGTTTTAACAAAGAAACTTGGATAATATATGTTTTTACAAAAGTTTACTCAGAAATCACTGCTCCTCCTCAACCTCCTCCTCAACCTCCCCATCCGCAACCCCCTCCTCAACCTCAACCTCAACCCCCCTCCTCAACCTCCCTCCTCATCCTCAACCTCCCTCCTCATTTTCAACCCCCTCCTCAACCTCCCTCCTCATCCTCCCTCCTCAACCCCCTCCTCAAACCCCCTCCTCAACCCCCCTCCTCAACCCCCTCATCCTCATCCTCCTTCCTCAACCCCCTATCCTCAACCCCCTCCTCAACCTCAACCCCCCTCCTCAACCTCCCTCCTCATCCTCAACCCCCTCCTCAACCCCCTCCTCAACCCTCTCCTCAACCCCCTCCTCAACCCCCCTCCTCAACCCCCCTCCTCATCCTCAACCCCCTCCTCATCCTGAACCCCCTCCTCATCCTCCCTCCTCAACCCCCCCATCCTCAACCCCCTCCTCAACCTCCCTCCTCAAACCCCCTCCTCAACCTCCCTCCTCAACCCGCCCATCCTCATCCTCCTTCCTCAACCCCCCTATCCTCAACCCCCCTCCTCAACCTCAACCCCCATCCTGATCCTCAACCCCCCTCCTCAACCTCCCTCCTCATCCTCAACCCCCTCCTCAACCCCCTCCTGAACCCCCTCCTCAACCCTCTCCTCAACCCCTTCTCAACCCCCCTCCTCAATTCCCCTCCTCATCCTCAACCCCCTCCTCATCCTGAACCCCCTCCTCATTCTCCCTCCTCAACCCCCCCATCCTCAACCCCCTCCTCAACCTCCCTCCTCAAACCCCCTCCTCAACCCCCCTCCTCAACCCGCCCATCCTCATCTTCCTTCCTCAACCCCCTATCCTCAACCCCCCTCCTCAACCTCAACCCCCATCCTGATCCTCAACCCCCCTCCTCAACCTCCCTCTTCATCCTCAACCTCCCTCCTCATCCTCAACCCCCTCCTCAACCCCCTCCTCATCCTCAACCCCCCTCCTCATCCTGCCTCCTCAACCTCCCTCCTCATCCCCCCTCCTCAACCCCCCCATCCTCATCCTCCTTCCTCAACCCCCCTATCCTCAACCCCCTCATCAACCCCCCTCCTCAACCCTTAACCCCCCTCCTCAACCTCCCTCGTCATCCTCAACCTCCCTCCTCATCCTCAACCCCCTCCTCAACCCCCCTCCTCAACCCCCCTCCTCAACCTCATCCCCCCTCCTCAACCTCCCTCCTCATCCTCAACCTCCCTCCTCATCCTCAACCCCCTCCTCAAACCCCCTCCTCAACCCCCCTCCTAAAGCCCCCTCCTCAGCCTAAACCCCCCTCCTCAACCTAAACCTTCCTAAATACCTCCCCCTCTCCCTTTCCCCTAACTTACCTGCTTCTGTTCCGGCCTCCGCTCCTTCTTGAACCGGCGAGCATGTGACGTCACATGCCGGCACCTGGTATATGCTAATGACGTGGCGCGTATGTGATGTCACATGCGCCGCTGGGTCAAGAAGGAGCGGAGGCCGGAGCAGAAGCAGGTAAGGGAGGGGGGTTTAGGTTGATGAGGGGGGTTTAGAATGAGGAGGGGGGGGTTAGAATGAGGAGGGGGGTTGAGGATGAGAGAGGGAAAGAGACACGGGGGGGTTAGAGAGACACAGGGAGGTAGAGAGACACGGGGGGGGGGGGGTAGAGAGACACGGGTCCGGGTCCTTAACATTATATCGGCGTATAACACACACAAATCATTTGCCCCCTATTTTCAGGGAGAAAAAGTGCGGAGGGGGGTTTACTGTTGATAAATTATACCAAAAAAAGATTTAAATGTGTAACTGGTTCGAGGGTCCTATCCCTGTCTGGCAATGAGCATTATTACAAATATATAAGTACAGTGTAAAATATATAATTTTTTTACTGCAGTGTAAAATATCCATTTTTAGGTGGTGCTGAGCATAATAAACTGATGTAAGTAATTGCACTGTAAATTATACATTTTTTTTACTGCAGTGTAAAATATATATATTTTTGAGGTCTAAGAGCATAATAAACTAATTGAAGTACGTGCATTACAAAATTTCCTTATTTGTAACTGTAGTGTAAAATATCCATTTATTTTATTTCAGAGTCCTATTGCTGTCAGGCAATGAGCATTAATACAGATATCTAAGTGCAGTGTAAAAGAGCTCTTTTTTTTTGTGCAAATGAATATTTATTTTTGTAATTAGCAATTAATAAATTAATTTGAGATTATTAATAAATTAATTAATGAATAAGTGTATTATAAAGAGCTAATCATAATACAGATATATAACTGCAGTGTAAAATATACATTTTTGTTCCTGCATTATAAAACATATGTCAGGGTCCTATTGCTGTCAGGCAATGAGCATTAATACAGATATATAAGTGTAGTGTAAAATTTTGTAATTCTTAATTAATGAATTAATTGACGTTAATGAATAAGTGTATTGGGAAGACTTAAGCATAAAACAGACATATAACTGCAGTGTAAAATACACTTTTTTTGTGTTGTTTTTTATAATTAGCAATTAATAAATGAATTTGACATTATTAATAAATGAATTAATTAATAAATGTATGATAAAGAGGTAAGCATAATACATATATATGTAAGTGAAGTGTAAAATATACATTTTCTTCCTGCAGTATAAAACATGTTTACATCTTTAAATTAAGTAATTTTTAATTATTAATGTACATTAATAATTACATAATAAATTAATAAATGTATTAGAAAGAGCTAAGCATAATAAAGATATATAAATACAGTGTAAAATATAAAACATTTTAGTGCAGTGGAAAATATATATATTTGTATTATTAATTAATAATTATTAAATTAATATACGTGAATAATTAATTAATCAATGAATCATTGTGTTTGAAAAAAGCAAAGCATTTATTTCTTCATAAATAAGTTAATGTCCCAAAACATTTTTTTGTTTATATATTTTTTTTATTTATATTAATAATTAATTAATAAATACATTTATATACTTTACCTATTTATAAGTAGTAGCCAGCAATCAATATCCTGAAGAGCTAACAATCTCTTTGGATTTTCCAGCAGCAGACAATTTCAAGTCAGACTATCATCACCTGAGGAGAAAGTGTTAGCAATGTGGCAAGTTTTCAGTATATATAGGCTACGTGCGCGGGAAATCCACCATTTCAGAATCGTAACGTGTTGATTTGCAAGTTAGTGCTGTAAAATGGCGGCAATATTCTATGTATTACATGCCTCGCAAGCATTTTCTGTCCTTCCTAATATTGTATTTTGTACCTTGTACTTGCCTGGGTAAAAGTCGTACATCCCTGGCTATGTTTTGTGCGCTTCGCAGTCATGTAACCTCGTTTTCATTTTTTTCAGCTGCCAATTTTTTCTCACTTAGCTGATTTTGAAGTGCCGAATCTGCTTAAATTTGACTTAAATTTGCGTGCAACCCTACTTCCGGCTGTCACCCCGTGCTGTGTGTGATGTTTTTTTTTATGTTTTTTAAATTTTTCTGTGGTTTTGGTGTTTTTCAATGTACGCGGTTCGGCCGTTAACTTCGTATTTTTGCGACCTCGTAAGTCCTGATTTCCTCATCCTGCGTTGTTGTTTTTTTGTAAGTCACATTTTTCTTGGTTGTTTTTTTTTTTTTTTTTATTGCAGGAATACAAGGTGCAAACAGTTGTACAATATTGAGCGTAATAAAACAATACCCCAACATCAATTGTGAAATCTCATCCTTGTATCCTGCCTCCTCCTTTTTTCCGTATTTACCTCCGTGCTATTATCGGTGAACCAATGTATAGAATTATAATGGACCTTTCTTGGTTATGTAAACATGTATCCCTAAACTTATCCGTTACCTATACTATTCTTTGGTTATTAAGTTGTTATCTCCTAATACCTTTTAAAAAAGCCCTAATTTTATCCATTGGCTGACTCATTTACCTCTAGAGGGATATAGTATGATTATCTGCGTTTGTTAGTCTTTCAGTATCTTCCTTCCATTCAATTCCCCCCCGTTATCTTTTCTTATATATTCAGGAAGAGTTGCTTACAAACTTTTACAAATGTTAACCAAACTAATTAAACTAAAACATTCTATCTGACACATCTATGTCAAGCCTTCCTCTTTGGAAAACATTTCTCTATCTTGATCTTGTTATTGATCCAACCTAACATACCTGTCTGTCTTCTTCCATATCGGTGCAGATCCTCTCCCGGTATCTCCTCTCCGGCCCCCAGCCCCCTCTGTATCCTGTCAACAAGGTGAGGGTGCCCTTCCCTCCTCCTCCCCCTTCATTGGAGTAGAGGGATTCTAATATCAGTGTATCCTATCCAGGGACCCCATATTTCTAAATACTTAGGGATTGAATCCGCCACTGAGTGGGAAATCCTTTCATTAACCGCTAAGTAGTGAATCTTAGCTCGAACTGCCCCTATCTCAAGTGTCTTTTTCCTCCAGTTCCTGGCAATATGTGATTTCGTTGCTAAAAAGATAAATTGTAGGAGTCTGTTGTGGGGGGCAGAAAGAGAGGCCACCGGAATCCCCAGTAGACTAGATTCTGGGGTAACTTCAATATGGTGTCCAAAGATACTATCCACTAAGTCACCCACTGCCGTCCACAACTGCTGAACCTTTGGGCAGCTCCACCAAGTATGGTGAAAGGAGCCCAGCTCTGAGCACCCCCTAAAGCATTTCGGACTTTCCATCTTACTCCATTTAGCTAGTCGATCTGGGGTAATATAAGCCCGATGAAGGACTTTAATTGATGTCTCTAATACACTATAGTTTAGTGACCCCCTCATGAGATTGGCCCAGGAAGTCTCCCACGTCTCAATCTCCCAGTTCTTGGCTATATCCTTTTCCCATTCATTCATGTATTTTTCTTTGGCTAATGATTTTGGGGTATTGAAGACCTCGTATAATTCCCCTATCACTCCTCTTTTAAGGGGGGCTTTTTCACATATTCTAGAGAACCCACACTACCCACACTACTCCTAAGTAGTTTATCTACAAAGTATCTCAATCTGCAAAAGTTATAGTGCTCATAAAGGGGGATGTCATATTCGTCTCTCATAGTTTCAAATGTTAATACCCGACCATCTCTCATCCAGTTTCCCAATCTATCAAGTTTGTTATTCTTCCACCATTGCCGAGAGACCTGTGAGATACCTTCTGGAGCTAGTGGATGCGTAAGTATAGGCGTTAAGTGGGATATCCGGGGTAGGAGGTCTGTATGATTGAAGGCCCAGATAATATTAGCCGTGGAGTTCCTTATTATAGGATTGGCAGATTTCTTAATCTCTGTTGGGAGTGGGTGAATCCAGACCGCCGTGTCCCATGTATAGGGCATCATGTCTTGGCTTTCAACAAACATCCATGCCGGATGGGCTTCATGGTAAGTGGGCCTGGGGAATAAAAGCTAATTGAGCTGCTCGATAATAAAGTTTTAAATTGGGACATGCCAACCCCCCTCTGGATTTATGTTTGTACATGTTATTTCTCGCAATCCTGGAGGGACCCCCACCCCAGATAAAACGGAACACCCTGCTTTGGAAGTTTGAGAGGTCTTTCATATGCATCTGGATCGGTAGAGATCTAAATAAATATAGGAGTCTAGGTAAAATGTTCATTTTGACCGAACTAATCCTACCGAGCCAGGAGATGTTATATTTGCCCCATTTTATCATCTCCTCTTGGAGTAAACGGAACATTGGCCGGTAGTTAGCTTTATATAGATCTTGTACTTTAGCTGTCAACCAAATTCCTAGGTATTTAATCCCCTTCCCAGCCCATTTAAATTTAAACCTCCGTGTGAGGGAATCTTTCTCCGGGATCGGTATATCTAGGGCCAAGGCTTCAGTTTTTTCTACATTAATTTTCAATCCTGAAAGCATCCCGAAGTGTTCAAGTTTTTGCATCAGAGGTGGTACCGACGTCGATGGCTCCGAAATGGAGCATAGTAAGTCGTCCGCAAATAGTGACACCTTGAAATGATGTGACCCCACTTGGATACCCTTTATCTCTGGGGAGGCTCTAATCCATTGGGCTCGACTGCCAACGCAAATAGGAGCGGTGACAATGGGCACCCCTGTCTCGTCCCCCTCTGGATGCTGACCGCTGGCCTCCCCCCACCCGGGAGTCTTAAATTTGCCCTAGGATCTTTGTAATAAGTCCGAATTAGATTTAAAAACTTCCCTGAAAACCCGAATTTGTTTAGCGTAGCCATGAGAAAAGGCCATTCCAGGGAGTCAAAGGCCTTCTCTACATCCAGAGAGAGCAGGCAGGCCGGAGTGTTATTTAATTTAGAAT
This sequence comes from Discoglossus pictus, assembly GCA_027410445.1. NCBI lineage: Eukaryota > Metazoa > Chordata > Amphibia > Anura > Alytidae > Discoglossus > Discoglossus pictus. The sequence goes on along the minus strand of CM050165.1, from coordinate 301,588,202 downwards.
GGTGGACTAAATTCAGAATTTTCCTGATATTGTCCCCTGCTTGTCGCACTGGGATAAATCCCACCTGGTCCTTGTGAACCAAGGAGGGGAGAAACCCAGCTATCCTATCTGCCATGATTTTGGCCAGAAACTTTATGTCGCTGTTAAGGAGTGAAATTGGTCTGTAATTCTTGGCTTCTAACGGGTCCCTCCCCTCCTTGGTAAACAATACCAGGTCAGCTTTGTTGAGTTCAGGGGGAATTGTATTGTATAATGTGGTCAAGTATGGGGCTAAAGTGCTGACAAATTTCTTATAATATGTGTTTGTAAAGCCATCTGGGCCTGGGGCTTTGCCTAATTTTGATTCTAGAATAACTTTGCTCACTTCCTCCTGGGAGATTGCTTTATTCAGTGAATAGGTAGATCCAGGGAGGATAAAAGTGATTGTGTTTCCCCCTGAGCTGGGGAGTTCGAGGCTTTATATAGCTTGCTATAATACGCCTGAAAGATGTCCTGAATTTTTGTGGGGTTGGAGGTCACTAGCCCTTGGGGCGATTTAATTTGGCAGATCCTAGATTGGTTTTGCTTTGATTTTAATTTATTGGCTAGGAAAGTGTCAGGCTTGTTTGCTTTGCTATAAAACTTGTGATGTGTGATTCTAAGCGCTCTCTCCGTTCTCTCTGACAGAATCATATCCAGTTCCGCTCTGGTTTTCTCAATCTGGGACCTATCCCCCATAGAATTATCTTGCTGCATTGCCCTTTCCAATCTCATGAATTCTTTATTTAATGCGTCCTCTCGGGCCCTGTTTTGCTTTTTATGTTCAGCAGATATCTTCATGCAGACCCCTCTAATATATGCTTTGTGGGCCACCCACACCCATCCTATTCCTACATCTCCTTTAGTATTTTCCCCAAAATATATCTCAAGTTCTTGCTGGATCTTATCTTTGGATTGAGGAAATGCTAGTAGCGTATCATTGATGCGCCATGTCGGGGGGGGGGGGGGGGGGGGAGTATGCTGTGCCAAAGTCTAGGGCAATTTTGACTATTGAGTGATCCGACCAGGTACACGGAATAATCTCCGCTTCCTTTGTCTGATCCAAGAGTGAAGCATCAATGATGATATAGTCAATTCTTGAGTATGAATTATGAGGGGCTGAGTAGAAAGAGAACTCCCTGTCCCTAGGATGAAGGTCCCTCCAGGAATCTACCAGGTTCAGGTTCGCTAGCTGTGTTTTAAGTTGTTTTAGCTTACTGGGGAAGTGGGGCCCCACTCTCCCCTTAGACCTGTCTAATCCGGGATCCAACGCTAAATTTAGGTCCCCTCCCAGAATAATTCTACTAAAGTCCCCTTTCTCCAGTACCATAAGTAGTTTCCGGACCGTGTTATAAGGGTTCGTAGGTGGGGCATATAGCGCAGTTAAAGACACTGTTGAGTCGAGTATTTTCCCGGTCAGAATCAGGTAGTGACCCTCGGGATCTGATTTTTTACTCTGGAGTATAAACGGAAAGTCCTTGTGTAAGAGAATTGGCTAACATACCCGTTGTATAGAAGTGTGGGTATTGTTTGTGGAGAAATTTAGGGGGTTTGTCACGCATGAAGTGTGTCTCCTGTAGAAAGATTACTGAGGGGCGATGCTCCCTATATGTAAGAAAGGCTTTACGCCGTTTATGAGGGGAGTTAAATCCCTTCACATTATGGGACAGTATCTTAAATTCGGGCCTAGCCATTTATCCTTGTCTGTCTGTGAGTGCTGTGCCTGGTGTATGACTTACATTTTTCCTGCTCAGGATGGGAAAGTTGTTTGAGGGCCAGGGAGCCGGAGACGAGAGGGCCCCTGGAATGACCAGGAGACGAGGTGCACCTGCATCTTGGAGAGACCTTGGGAGTACTAGGCAGAACAGAGATAGACCATTTACATATAAGACAGAATTCAGGGAAATGTACAGAAATACATGTGTCAACAGAAACAAAACAATTTCAACTTTTTTATCTAAACTAAAACTTTTTCCTTGCGCTCTAGCGCGCTTGGTGGGCATGAGAATCCTGTTCTCCTGCATATAGCCCTGGCGAGGAGGCAGACTAAATTTTAACTACTCAGCTTACACCCCGTTTAATAAAAGGGAAAAACTCTCCGCCTCACCCCATGGGCCTATCACCCCTTGCATTGTGTAGCACAAAACATTCAATTCAGTGAATTAAGAGAAACCCAGTAGGCTTCCATCCTATATCACACTCCCCTCGGCTTCTAGTGTCCATTAGGCTTCTGAGGGAGGCAACTTATCTCTTAGCCAGTCCCCTCATCTCTTCTCTGGAGGGGGGATTTTCCCGGCCAATATCAACTTGAGCATCCCGGCCCAAGCCTGGTGATGTAGGCCTGTCAGTTACACGGGTTGCCTTAGACCCCCTTCTCTCGCCGCTTGAGGTTGTGGGTTTCTTGCAGCTTTTTGTCTCTTTGAGGCAGGAACTACCGTCCATTGTCTAACCGGCCTATCTCGCTTCTCTTTTAGTTCCTGGCCCAGTGGGCGGGGGTTTTCACCCTCCTTCCATAAGTCCAGGGAGGAAAGGATTGTCTGGCATTCCTCCACATCTTGAGCGATAAACTTGTTTCCATTCACCGTAAATTGGATGTTGAAAGGAAAACCCCATCTGTAAGGAATTTTATGTTGTATAAGTACCTCCACAGCCGGTCTCATTTCCCTGCGTCTCGCTAGGGTGGCTGGTGAGAGATCTGCATAAATCTGGATGGTGGTGCCGTCAGGACCCTTGATTTCGTCTAGACCTCTGGCGTGAATGAGAATCTGATCTCTTGTGTGTTGTCTCAGAAAGTGGGCGATGATGTCTTTAGGCATGTTAGGATTTGGGGATGCTCCAAGTGCCCTATGTGCCCTTTCAATGCCGATTTCACCCTCCTGGGGGTCCGGAAGAATTGATTTTATTAAGTCTGAAAGATACGGCTCAAGGTCAGTGATTGAGTTTGGGACGCCTCTGAATCTGACATTGTATCTTCTCGATCTATTTTCGAGGTCCTCCAGTTTGAGTTCAAGAGAGCATATTTTCATTGCATTTGTATCAATGTCTACTCGATCTTGACTTTGGGAGTCTATGACCTGGTCCAGGGAAGATTCCAAAATACTTGTCCGCTGGCCCAATTCTTGGATTTCATGTTTTAGATCTTGAACTGCCAATGATAGTTGTGATTTTAGCATGTTCTCAAACCAAGTTTTGGAGTCATTGGATAAGTTTGCATCCATCATATTCCCTTTTTGGGAGCCCTCAGCATCCGATATATCAGAAGCCCCTGAGATTGATTCCGGGTGGGGGGATCTTCTAGCCGTAGTAGAGGGGAAATGTTCAGTTATCCGTCGGGTTCCCTCACCCTTTTTGGTTCTAACCATCATGACTTTTGCCCTTTGTATTGTAGATCAGGGCGGTGCGGGGCCTAGTTTAGGAATGAGCTTTCCAGTAGACCTGGTCTGTGCATTTGGGGGAGGAGCTCTAGATTAAGGTGAGTCCCGGCCCACTGGGTAGCAATGCTGCTGCAAGGATCTCTTAAGTGCGCTTTAAGAGTTAGGATGGGTGGTGGCACATTTATAGGGGTGTTGGCCCTACATTTATCTCATCTTTTCCTTAGTGAGCAGGGTGTTTGCCAACTGGTTTAGTGTTAACATCCTCCAGGGTCCAGGCCCAGTCTGTGTCAGGCTAAATATTGCCTTAGATCTTCCAAGATAAACCTAGTATGTTAACCCCAATGTGACGTCGTGATATGGAATTAATTCAGTCCTTTGTACTACCGTTTCTCTCTAGTATATGGAGGAGCCGAGTGGGAGGGCAACAGTCAAAGTATGAAGATCTTTAGTCCCTTGGTGTTCTAGAGATTGGCAGGTTCAATTTATTCTTGAAGGACAGAAGGCCTGCAATGCTTTGAGGCTGCCACCGGGTGGGAGTAGAGTATTGTCAATTGAGACTGCCTATACAATGTGGTGAGTGACACTGCATATCTTTATATAACTGTTGATGAGTGGTATATAACGTAATATAATAAGGTGTCTGGTTAGTCCCAAACACTCCGATAGTGTTGGTGATAATAAAGTCACATTAGTAGTCCTGCAACATATAAATACAAAGCCAGATAAATAGCACTCTTTGCCTTTGAAGTCCTGTGCAGTCCAAAGTGTATTTTAGTGTTCTGAGTCTCTGTAGACAGGTTAGCCTGGTGTGCTTAAACCCGGGATACTGGGGGACCTGATGGGGGGACAGAAGGCACAATGTGGAGAGCTGTGGCCCCTTGATGTTCTAGATATTGGCAGGTTCAATACAATGTTGGAATACAATGAGCCTGTAGTGGTTGAAAGTTGCCACCGGGTGGGAGCAGAGTACAGTCAATTGAGACTACTTATATAATGTTTTGGGTGAAATTGTAAATCCTCATGGTGCTGTTACAAAACGTTATATAACACAGTGTAGTAAGGTGCCTGGTTCAATCTCAAGCACTCCGGTGCTGTTGGTACCAATAAAATCACTATAGGAGCACTGAAGCATATAGATGTGGAGCTAGATAATCTGCACTCTTTATCATTGCAGTCCTGTGCAGTTCAAAGTGTACTTTTAACGTTCTGAGTCTTAGTAGATAGGTTGGGCTGGGTTGCTTGGACACAGGGTATGGGGAGAGCTTTAATGGGGATATGTGGGTAAGGGGCCCCGGATTGATTATTTTTTCTGGGGCTAATTTGCTGCTGATGCCCCCCTGGGTACCCCTTCCTTGGATCAGGGCTATCCTCTCCCCCCACAGCTCTATAGCCTCTCCCCTGTACCTGCTTATATTTGTCCTCAGCAGTGCAGCGCCACACTCTCTCCCTCAAGGCTTCCAGGGGGAAAAGTTCAGCTGGATAGGGATTCCATGCAGGGGCCTCTTCCACTTTCCCCTTTTCTTGGAGCCCTCTGCTGCTCTGTGCCCCGTGTTGGATGTTTCAGCTTCTTGGTTGTTTTTAAGGGAGGCAGTTCTGCGAGCTCGCAAAGCATGTCAACAACTCGCATTTTGACAATTATAATATGTGACAGATTGTCTTATTCTCATACACATGCAGTACTGAATGCTGCTGTTTTTTTAAATGTATACTAAAATTCCTACTCTACACACACTCCATCCATGTTAAACCGTAGCACTTAGGCAATGTTGCTGGCGAGCCTCGCGTAGCGAGGCGAGCCGTGAAAAACGTCACACGCACGACTTAGAAAAAAAAAAAAACTCGGAACTAACCTTAACGTAACAAGCACCCACATGCACTAAAAATATGACTATAACGGCCGACCCGCGCTCAACTAAAAACAGTGATAACACACTAAATACTTACACAAACTACATAAAAAGCTTACCCATAGCAAGGGGTGGCACCCAGGACCTCTGAAAGTGAAGTTACACCTCCATTTAAGTCCTAATTCCCGAGTTCAGACACACGAAAATCCCCTAAGCGAGAGAAAATTACCAAAGAAGGGATCCGAGATAAGCTCGGAAACCCGCATTAACCCCAGGGGATCCGAGATAAGCTTGAAGCCCTGCATTAACCCCACATTAACCATCGCAGTGGGGGTCCCGATTGCACGTGATCGGGGACCCCCGCTGCAATTAAAATTCAAAATTCCAGCGTTACAAGTCTTTAAAGGACCGTAAAGGTTCTTAAAGGACCCGTTGTAAAAGAAAAAAAATATACAATGTCACCCTGTCAATCATGGGGGTCAATACAGACCCCCATAAACCCCTCATTAACCCTGTCACTCATGGGGGTCAATATAGACCCCCATAAACCCTTCATTAACCCTGTCACTCATGGGGGTCAATACAGACCCCCATAAACCCCTCATTAGCCCTGTCACTCATGGGGGTCAATATAGACCCTTATAAGCCCTTCATTAACCCTGTCACTCATGGGGGTCAATACAGACCCCCATAAGCCCTTCATTAACCCTGTCATTCATGGGGGTCAATAGAGACCCCCATAAGCCCTTCATTAAGCCCGCACTCCCGGACATCCCCGACACTAATGAGGCCCCCGGAGACTTTTCCGGAAGAAAATAAGCAATGGCGCCTTCTGATTGGTTGAAAAAGCTGTCTATCAAATTCACCCAATCAGGAGGCGCCAATGTGTGAACCAATCACAAAGGGATACACCCTAAAATCCCACTCTGATTGGATAATGCACCTGTCAATCTTTATTTAAACCAATCACAAGGCGCAGATGCCTTCAGCCAATCACAATGGAATACACCCCCACAGGTTGATTGGTTGGAGCCTCTGCGCATTCTGATTGGTTGCACTGACAATAGCCAATCACGATGGAATACACCCTCACGTACTGATTGGTGAAGGATTTGCGCATTCTCATTGGCTACTGTTAATATCAATCAATATTACAGCCAATTGGAAGGCGCAGATGTCTTCACCAATCATTAGGTGGGGGTATATTCCATTGTGATTTGCTGATGGCAATAAAGCCTTAGGATTGGTTCAAATAAAGATTGACAGGTGTGTTATCCAATCAGAGTTGTATTTTGTGGTGTATACTTTTTTCATTGGTTCACAATTGGGGTCTTCTCATTGGCTGAATTTGATAGACAGCCGTTTCAGCCAATCAGAAGCCGCCATTGCCAATTTTATTCTGCAACACTCCATAGGAAGGTCATTAGCGTCGGAAACATCCGCGCAGATGCTTCCGGAGAAGAACAACAGGAGGGGTAAGTATAATGTACATTGTGTTTATTTCACTTTGTTTTATGTTTACTAATGTAATGTTTTTTTTTACAGGAGCAGCGCCGGACAAGACGCAAACATGGAGGACGTGACATGCTGGGACGTGACATGCTGGAACGGGACATGCTGGAAAGGTGAGTATAATATTTAGAATATTTAGAATGTTTAGAATGTTTAGTTATTTCATGTAAACGTGTTGTATTAATTTTTTAAATATTTTTTACCGTAGGTTGCTGATCTGAAGAAACATCTCAAAGGTAAGTGGTCTTAATTAATTTATTGTAGCTTAGAATTAGGGTTGCTATATATAGAGATAGCATGTATTATATATTAGATAGATAGATAGGGGGATGTATTATTAGATAGTATTGTATATTACATAGTGGCATCTATATTAGATAGTGGCATGTATATTAGATAGGGGTGTATTGTATTTAATTGTATTTAATTGTATTGTATTATATTTAATTGTATTGTATTGTATTTAATTGTATTGGATTTTATTTAATTGGATTGTATGTATTATATGTATGTATTGTATTGTGTGTATTATATGTATTTCCTTTTCAGGTGTGTAATTTAAAAAAAAAAAATTGCAGTGGGGGGGGGGGGGGGGGGTTGTAATATATTTTTTTATTTTCTGTAATGTTCCTTTTTTTATTTTTTGTGAATTAGGTTTTTTTTTTGTTCTGTAATGTACGTTTTTTATTTTTGGTGATTTTAGTTTTTCTTATTTTATGTAATGTAGATTTCTGCTTTTTGATGAATTTAGTTACTTGAGGCACACAGTACACTCACATTGTGTGACAAAAAGCATTTCAACACTTTCTTTTATTGACCGTCATTTTTTGACGGGCAAGTCGCTAGTGTTTTAATAAAGAAAGCCAGCTTGGAGGACGTTGTTTTGGTAGACAAAGGGCCCTATTAAATTCCATCTGTCGTAAAGCTCATATGTCTGCGGGCTTGAAATGTTACAGAGCGATTAAATTAGAAAAGCCTGCAAGGACATGGCCGGAATCCAAATCCGTAAACCATGCTACGGTACATAGTATTTCCGTGAGTCAACATGATTAAATATTCAAACCAGTAGTTATGGGTTTAGACGGAGCCAATAGTAAAAGAGACCGTCATCATCATGTCAATAAAACATGGAGGTTAGATTTCAATCATCTACGGTTTTGAAGTTCGACTTGCGATCGGGCCTGCATTCCAGAAGTAATGTAATATAAAAAAAATCAAAAAACATAATATAGTCAATGTGAGTTCCATTATATGTATTAACACATTGATTGCCGGGATCGATATAACACAGGAATTCAACATAAAAAAATGTATTTTTTATTGCAGATTTGCAAGCTTGAGAATGTTGTGCTATTAATTGTATTACCTTCCATCGCTTTCCCTATAATTCAAAATAAAGTAGTGTGTTTATATTTGCTTTTACAGTGCTACGGACAGGTGTTTAACCCACTTGCGGGTCTAATACCCGTAGGATTTTTGGCTACATTTGCCATTTACAGGTGTGAAAACAATTACGGGCTTGAGGACTTGAAGCAATTTAATAGTGATTTTGATTGTAACATTTACGGGATTGAAAGATCAAAAGCTTAGCTGGGTCGGAGTTCAGACTTTGACAGCCCGTAGGGTTTTTTCGTCTGTAACCAACAGATCGTTTGCGGGTAGCTAAAAGAGGCCAATTTAATAGCCGTAACTTTTGCTGGCTCATTTACGGCTTTGGGAGCTCAAAATGTCTGAATTTAATAGGCCCCACAGTTTATAGCAGCACACAATGCATCAAACTGACATAAGATGATCTGTAAAGAACATGCTACTTAACAAGATATGTCTATAGAAATGACAAGTTATGAGGAGAAAAGCACATAAATATATTTCAGCATTTAACCTTCATAGGGAATAGATTCATGTTTTCTAGCAGATATTAAGTAGAGCCATTATTCTAGAAATATTAGTAACTATACAAAAATTCTACATGAAATATATTGCCTGAAAATGTAATTCTACAATTTGTCCTATTGTTCTTATAGTGTTTACTTTCAAATGGCTAAGTGTCATGGTGATTGATATAAACCTAGAGATAATATTACAAACCCAACTGAATGGTGCACATTTTCATAAATGGTTACAATTTAAAAAATAGTATAAAAGTACTGTATTACTGTAAGGTTTTTCTTTTTCTTTTTTTTCTTTTTCAAAAATATAAATATTACAACATACATATAGCAATCATGGTGGGTGGTTCGATACTTTATAAAAAAAAAAAGGAAATATGGTATTCATCATATGACTAAAATAAATATCTACACATCCAGGAAAAAAAAGAAAAAGATAAATTTGCAAACAAATCCCGCCGGTGCCAGTTGGAAAATAAACCCTTTTTTATTAAGCCTTCTGTGGACCCTTCTTTCGCAAAATCTCTATTTTTTGCAATTATATTCTCAATTACAACCCAAGTTGGAATTTGTATAAGTTTCCAATATTTTACCAAGAGCCATTTCGCTATCAATAAAATGTGTGATATTAAATATTTACATTGGGGAGCTGACAAATTAATATCCAAATATAGTAATACAAATTTAGGACTAAAAGGTATATCTCTACCAACCATCTTTGAAATCTGCTTGCAACATTGAGGCCAGAAGGGCTTCCCTTTTACATATTCCCACCATACATTCATGGTGGTACCCTGTCTCCCACATCCCTTCCAACACATGATTTGTGGTTTTAAAACAAATCTATTCATAGGCTCCGGAACCAGATACCACCTCTGTGCTAGTTTGAAGAATAATTCAATATATGAAACGCATAATGCTGACTGTTCAATTAATCTAAATGCAGCGCTCCAAATATTTCATTATAAACTATATTTAAATCTGTCTCCCATTCTTTTAATCCTCTAGATTTAACAAAGGGGCGATTTGCTAAAATAATCTTACCACATTTAGAGATTATATGTGAATCATCCTGCATATATTAATTCTTCAAATGAGGTTAGATTTCTCATATTTGTTCCTTTAAATCCCCATTGTTTCAGGGACTTTTATAAATTTATTTTTTGTTCTATATTAATTCCTCTTGAAACTATATCAGTTTTTTAAATAATTGATTTTAAAATAAGATATTCTTCCAATTTCTGGAGGATTTGATGTATATGGGGAAAGGATATTTCCGGTTCTGTTATTGTTAATATTATGTCATCCGCAAACATCATAATTGTATAGTTTATATTTCCTATCTGCACTCCATGCATGTCAATAAACTCTCTAATGGCTACCGCCAAAGGTTCTATAAATAATATAAATAATAAAGGCAACAAGGGACAACCCAGGAGTGTACCGTTTTTAACAGCAATTTTTTGTGTTTCAAAACCAGGAATAGATCAATATAAGAAAAAGAGGAAAGATCTCTATTGATGGGGCACACCCTTACCCAATCTCACAAGAGAAGCCCATATAAACGTAATTAATAGCATTGATAAAAATGATAATTAAAAATTGTGATTTAGACACTGTACAAAAACTTTCCAGAGTCTGTTATTTCTTTGGATTTCATTTATTATTGTAAAAAGGAATATTGAATCTTGATAGTTGATAAGTGACAAGTAAAGCATGAGCATTTTCCGGCTTTTGTAAGAGTGTATCTTGTAGGTCGTAGTGTGATGTGTAAAGTGCTATGCGTTTTGCAGTGTTTTGCGTGGTCCGGGGTCGTGTAGCTTCATTTTCATTTTTTTTCAGCTGCCATTTTTTTCGTCGCTTAGGCGATTTTCGACTTTCGATTTTCACTCACAGACATCCTGCCTGTTGCCCCATGCTGTCTGTGATGTTTTTGTAATATTTTTGGGTGTATTTAGTGTGTTTTTTGCTTCTCGTCGTTTGGCCGCTAATCTCGTAAATTTTTGCTTCTTATATCTTTTTTTTATAAGTCCTACGTCTCGTATTTTTTTTTCTAAGTACCGCGTCTCGTATTTTAACATCTCGCCTAGCAGCAATGAACGCCTTCGACACTCATCTGCTAAGTGCTACGTTTTAACGGCTCACCTCGGTTTGTGAGGCTCGCAGCGTCGAGCGCCTTAATCGCTCATCGGCTGAGTCCAATGCATTAACAGCTCACCTCGCTTCCTGAGGCTAGCACGGTAGTACAGTCATTATGGGCTGAAGTCCTAGAGCTAGCCTCTACAGTCCTGCAATTTACTACCCCCCACAATCAAAATATGTCTTCTAGGCAAAAACATTCCTTTGATTTCTAGAAGACAAAAGAAATGGCTACAAAACCTAATGATATCAACGAAAAGCCACATAGCACAAAAATGGAAGTCTTCTACTTTAACATTCAGGGCCTCATTAAAATTTCCCTCGTAGTTCTCTCGGTGCTCGCAAAAGGCATTTTTTTGCTGTTTGCGAGTACCGAATCTCTCGCAGCTTGCTTTGTGATATGACTACGAAAAATGGCAGAGAATAGGCTCCGAGAGAGCTACGTAGTCACACGCAGCCTTAAATCTACGAGTGATTCTTGCATTTCGGAAGAATCCCTACGAGCACAAAAAGTGCCCGCAAGGGATCCTAAAGCCTCTACGTGCTGCCTCGGAGCAGCCCGAGACAGCCGTGTGAGGCTCCCACCTGCTCCCTATACACATCCCCATGCTGCAGGGGTCTCTATCGGGACCCCTGCAGCACCCCCACATTAACCCCTTGCAGCGGGGGTCCCCGATCGCCACCGATCAGACCCCCGCTGCATTTAAAAGTTTTAAATTCCCCGCCTCGGCTCCTTAAAGGGCCCGCGGCACACTTTTAGCCAATCCTGGCTGTGGCAAAAAAAATTAACCCCCCTCTATGCTGGGGCTCCCCATCGGGACCCCCGAAGTGTCCCCACATAAACCCCTTGCAGCGGGGGTCCCCGATGGGCACCGATCAGGCCCCAACTGCATTTAAAAGTTTTAAATTCCCTGCCGCGGCTCCTAAAAGAGCCCCCGGGACACATTATTAGCCAATCCTGGCCGCGGCAAAACAAATTAACCCCCCTCTATGCTGGGGGTCCCCATCGGGACTCCCGAAGTGTCCCCACATAAACCCCTTGCTGCAGGGGTCCATAGGGACCCCCACATTCCCCCTGCAGCGGGGGTCCCCGTGCAGCAACGAACGTCACGCTACTGCATTTCAATTTTTACATTTCCCGCCTCGCAGGTCCTTAAAGAACCATAAAGGTCCTGAAACACTAAAAAATATTAACCCCAGGAAACTATAATTAACCCTATAATTCATGGGGGTCAATACAGACCCCCATAAGCCAATAATTAACCCTATAACTCATGGGGGTCAATACAGACCCCCATAAGCACTTAATTAACCCTATAACTCATGGGGGTCAATAGAGACCCCCATAAGCCAATAATTAACCCTATAACTCATGGGGGTCAATACAGACCCCCATAAGCCTCTATTTAACCCCATCAGTCCCATAAGGGTATATTATGACACCTATGGGGCTGTTAAAACCCTAACATTAACCACATAAGTGCCATGACGGTCCACAAGGACCATCATGACACTAACTACAAACACTACACTATAACCCCCAATAAACCATTTATTCTAAATTAACCCCCCTCTACACTAATCTATTAACACTTACACTACCCACCTACACTACCTACCCCCTAATAAACCTCCCCACCACTCTAATTACATAAAATAAAAAAACCTACCTTACAAAAAATAAAAAAACCTACAGTACAGAAAAAAAACCTACAGTACAGAAAAAAAACCTAAGTCACCAAAAATTAAAAACATACAGTACAGAAAATAAAAAACCTACAGTACAGAAAATAAAAAAGACCTACAGTACAGAAAAAAAACCTACAGTACAGAAAATAAAAAAACCTACAGTACAGAAAAAAACCTACAGTACAGAAAAAACCCTACAGTACAGTAAAAAAAAACTACAGTACAGAAAATAAAAAATCCTACAGTACAGAAATTTTTTTTTGCACACCTGAAAAGGAAAGACAGACATACACAATACAATACATACATACAATACATTACATACAATACATTACATACAATACATAACATATAATACATTACATACAATACAAATCAAATACCCCCTATCTATCTAAAATACAATCTATTTAATATAAAATAAATCATAACTATATCAAAAACATCCCCCTATCTATCTAATATACAATAAATCCTAACTACATACACAGACCCTAATTCTAAGCTAAAATAAAATAATTACAGTCCTAACTACATACACAGACCCTAATTCTAAGCTAAAATAAAATAATGACAGTCTTAATTATTTTATTTTAGCTTAGAATTAGGGTCTGTGTATGTAGTTAGGACTGTAATTATTTTATTTTAGCTTAGAATTAGGGTCTGTGTATGTAGTTAGGATTTATTGTATATTAGATAGATAGGGGGACGTATTTTATATAGTTATGATTTATTTTATATTAAATAGATTGTATGTTAGATAGATGGGGGGTATTTGATTTGTATTGTATGTAATGTATTATATGTAATGTATTGTATGTAATGTATTGTATGTATGTATTGTATTTTGTATTTTGTATGTCTGTCTTTCCTTTTCGGGGGTGTAATTTTTTTTTCTGTACTGTAGGATTTTTTATTTTCTGTACTGAAGGTTTTTTTTTCTGTACTGTAGGTTTTTTTCTTTCTGTACTGTAGGTTTTTTTATTTTCTGTACCGTAGGTTTTGTTTTTTTCTGTACTGTAGTTTTTTTTATTTTTGGTAATTAGAGTGGTGGGGAGGTTTATTAGGGGGTAGGTAGTGTAAGTTTTAATAGATTAGTGTAGAGGGGGGTTAGTTTAGATTAAATGGTTTATTGGGGGTTATAGTGTAGTGTTTGTAGTTAGTGTCATGATGGTCCTTGTGGACCGTCATGGCACTTATGTGGTTAATGTTAGGGTTTTAACAGCCCCATAGGTGTCATAATATACCCTTTTGGGACTGATGGGGTTAAATAGAGGCTTATGGGGGTCTGTATTGACCCCCATGAGTTATAGGGTTAATTGAGTGCTTATGGGGGTCTGTATTGACCCCCATGAGTTAAAGGGTTAATTATTGGCTTATGGGGGTCTGTATTGACCCCCATGAGTTTCAGGGTTAATTAAGGCCTTATGGGGGTCTGTATTGACCCCCATGAGTTATAGGTTTAATTAAGGCCTTATGGGGGTCTGTATTGACACCCATGAATTATAGAGTTAATTATTGGCTTATGGGGGTCTGTATTGACCCTCATGAGTTATAGGGTTAATTAAGGCCTTATGGGGGTCTGTATTGACCCCCATGAGTTAAAGGGTTAATTATTGGCTTATGGGGGTCTGTATTGACCCCCATGAGTTATAGGGTTAATTATTGGCTTATGGGGGTCTCTATTGACCCCCATGAGTTATAGGATTAATTAAGTGCTTATGGGGGTCTGTATTGACCCCCATGAGTCATAGGGTTAATTAAGGCCTTATGGGGGTCTGTATTGACCCCCATGAGTTATACGGTTAATTAAGTGCTTATGGGGGTCTATTTTGACCCCCATGAATTATAGAGTTAATTATTGGCTTATGGGGGTCTGTATTAAGCCCCAGGAGTTATAGGGTTAATTATTGGCTTATGGGGGTCTGTATTGACCCCCATGAGTTATAGGGTTAATTAAGTGCTTATGGGGGTCTGTATTGACACCCATGAGTTATAGGGTTAATTAAGGCCATATGGGTGTCTGTATTGACCCCCATGAGTTATAGGGTTAATTAAGGCCTTATGGGGGTCTTTATTGACCCCCATGAATTATAGGGGTTAATTATTGGCTTCTGGGGGTCTGTATTGACCCCAGTGAATTATAGGGTTAATTAAGTGCTTATGGGGGTCTGTATTGACCCCCATGAGTTATAGGGTATAATTATGGCCTTATGGGGGTCTGTATTGACCCCCATGAGTTATAGAGTTAATTATAGTTGCCTGGGGTTAATATTTTTTAGAGCGAGTCCTTTCAGGACCTTTACGGTCCTTTAAAGACCTGCGAGGCAGGAAATTTAAAAATTGAAATGCAGCAGGGTCACGATCAGTGCCGATCGGGGACCTCCGCTGCAGGGGGTTAATGTGGGGGGCTGCGGGGTTCCCTATGGACCCCTGCAGCAAGGGGTTTATGTGGGGACACTTCAGAGTCCTGATGGGGACCCCGAGCATAGAGGGGGGTTAAAATTAGGTGCCGCGGCCGGGATTAGTAATAGTGTGCCGTGGGCCCTTTAAGAGGCAGCGGCGGCAAATTAAATTTTTTTAAATGCAGCGGGGGCCTGATCTATGCAGATCAGGGATCCCCTGCTGCAAGGGGTTTATGTGGGAACACTTGGGGGGTTAATTTTTAGGTGCCGCGGCCGCGATTGGCTAATAGTGTGCCGCGGGCCTTTTAAGGAGCCGCATCGTGGAATTTAAAAGTATTAAATGCAGCGGGGGCCTGATCGGTGCTGATCGGGGACCCCCGCTGCAAGGGGTTAATGTGTGGGGGCTGCAGGGTTCCCTATGGACCCCTGCAGCAAGGTGTTAATGTGAGGACACTTCAGGGGTCCTGATGGGGACTCCCGCATAGAGGGGGGTTATATTTAAGTGCCGGGGGGGTAGTTGGAGTACCACCCACGGCAGAGCTTATGTGGGGGACTGCCGCGGAGGTCCCGTTTAGGACCCCTGCACTACTTGTTGAGGTGCGGGAGCCCGCGATATCATCTTGCAGGCTGTCATTTCTCATATACATTTTCGCAGTGTTGATACATAAGGCCCTGCTGTATAGCTCATACGTTGCTCGCAGCAGGGCGATTGTAATAGCATTGTAACTTAGATAAATTTTGCAGTACATAGGGCTTAAGTAGAAGCCTCTTATTTACGAGGCTGGAATTTAATAGGGCCCTCAAGAAGTAATCAACAAGTTAAATACCATAATGATTCATGACAGACTGTTACATTCTTTAGCAAACACATACCCTCAATTTCTCGAAATATGGAATCCATGACTCTCGTCAACGTAAGCTATAGACATTACTTAAACAGATAATTACACTGTACCTATATAAGCCTGTCTAAACTCGCCTTTATTCCTTTCTTTTAATTTTCTTTCCATTTGTATAATATGTTATGTGAAACATTGATATTTTAAATCTAAACTCAGTGTTGTTATTTGCAACATAAGATCTCAACCAGCATTGTTTATTGTATCAAGATTGTTATAGACCTTCTTACAACCTTTCAATTTAGAAAACAGAAAATGTTGAAATGTATTCAGTGTTAAACAAATAATATACCCTGCATAACAAACAAATACTTTCTTAAACATTATAAAACTTTATTAAGCAAAATGTTTGTAACAACACTGGCTTTGTTTGACAATAAAAAAAAATATTGATACAAAATCTTTAAGCCAACATTTTAGAGTATAACTTTATATCTACATTAATTAATGATATAGTGTGATAGCTTCTGCACTCTTCCGGATCTTTATCTTGTTTTAAAAGATTCAATATTTTAGCTTACGAAAGTTCCGGTATTACATTTCCTGATATTTTAATTTCATTGAACATATTACATAAATGTTAACTTAATATAGAGGAAAGGTTTTGATAATATAAATGGTCACAACCATCCACCCTGGGGGCTTTGTTTTTTTTTTTACTCTTCTTTATTACTTCCTCAATTTTCTTTTTAGAGATATCTTCATTTAAAGATCTTAAATCATTGTTGGATATCTTAGGAAGGTCTTTTTTATTTAAGAAATCTTTTATAGCCAATTTATTTGGTTTGTCAAAGTTATGGTCCTGTTCTAAATTATACAAAGCCTTATAGAAGTGCATAAATATCTCACTAATTTTGTCATAATAAGTATAATACTTTATCTGGGCCTTTCATCCTCAATTTAATTTTGTATTTGTTGTTTTTTTAGCTTGTTGGACAATAATTTATCTGTTTTATTACCAAAAATAAATTGAGATTGTTGATATTTCCAAATTAACCAGTTTGCTTGACTTTGTTGTTACGCCAACCAGATTTGGGGTACTACGCTCACCCCAATTCTCTCCCTCTCTTGGTCGCAACTGTGTGTTCAGATCTTGACACCAGCAGACACTTCAGATGGCAGCATCATTTCTGAAGAGACAGGCACCATCAGACCCCTTTTCTTAGGATCTAAGAATTGCACACCATGTACCTTCAATCAGTACAAGCAGACTCCGACACCACCTTTGTTTAGTGTGTCCAAAATCAGACTGCCACTTCTTTATTGTTACAGAGATATCTCAAAACACAGAAAGATCTCACTCCCCCCACATGCCTAACCCCTCCTCTTGTGGGCAATAGCTTGTAACACTCTCACCACCTGGGAGATGTCTATCCCATGATACATCCCCCAGTTGTCAGATCTCAACTTACAGGGTTATAAAACTAAACTTCCCCCTTCCAGACTAAAGCCAGAGGATTCGTACGTGGATGCCTCTCAAAGCCATATAAATTCTTTAGAATTATTTAACCCTTTGTATAGCCTATAGCCTACTTTCCTACTTCTAATACAGGTACAATATTTTAATGTTAATCAATGACAGTACTATATGCACTTATTACATCCACCATATAACTATATGTATGCATTACACCCATGATATAACTGTTAAGCAAGTTGTTAGTACCTTCTTACCACACATATAATAACTGATTAACCCCAAACAGTCCAGTGGGCCCTTCTGTTCATAACATTTGTAAAAAATGTTTTATTTTTAAATGTATTTTACTGATATGGTTTATAGTATCTTTATTGGGTAATCGTTTATTTTAATATTGTAATTTCTCTAAGTTGCCTCAATTGCTTACCTCTCTGTCTTTTCGTTTCTGCCATCCGAGAGATCATAACTCCATGAATGTATCTTTATTTACGTTAAAGGATTTTTGTTTTTCCATTTTCAAAAAGTTTATATGTTCTTGATTTTTAAACATCATTGGTTCTACTCTCCAGTTTTTTCTATGCACTTCAGTTATCTCATTTAAAATTAAACTAATCATGGAGTGGTCAGACCATGGAGTTTCATGTATTCCTGCTTCTTTATATATTTATAGTTTGTGAGTCCACTAGTATATAATCTATTCTTGAGTAAGAACAGTGACGATTTGAAAAAAAATTCTCTTTTGTAGGGATGTAATATTCTCCATATATCAAAAAGTTCTATTCTAGACATCTCTCTTACAAAATGATAAGGTCAAATTTGATATAAAGCTCTCTGATTTCATTTTTTAGCCAGTCGTTCTATCTTTTAGGGGATCTACAATTAAGTTAAGTCCCTGCATAATATTATTGAGCCCTTCCATATTTTATGAATCAATTTTAGAACTTTCTTAAGAAATTGTATTTGTTTCTTATTAGTTATATATATATATATATATATATATATATATATATATATATATATATATATATATATATCAGAACACAATAGTCTAAGTTGGTGAAGTGAAATGAGAAAAATATATACATAAAACTATTTTTTAGAAATAAAAAACAGAAAATTGGCATCTGCATATGTATTCACCCCCTTTGTTATGAAGCCCATAAAAATCTCTGGTGCAACCAATTACCTTCAGAAGTCACATAATTAGTGAAATGATGTCCACCTGTGTGCAATCTAAGTGTCACATGATCTGTCATTACATATACACACCTTTTTTGAAAGGCCCCAGAGGCTGCAAATCACGGACTGGGCAAGGAGGGCATTAATCAGAGAGGCAGCACAGAGACCTAAGGTAACCCTGGAGGAGCTGCAGAGTTCCCCAGCAGAGACTGGAGTATATGTACATAGGACGACAATAAGCCGTACGCTACATAAAGTTGGGCTTGAAAAAAAACATTATTTTCACCAAAAAACTAAATGGCACGTTTTGAGTTTGCGAAAAGGCATGTGGGAGACTCCCACAATTTATGGAGGAAGATGCTCTGGTCTGATGAGACTAAAATTGAACTTTTCGGTCATTAAAGAAAACACTATGTCTGGCACAGAACCAATACATCACATCACCCAAAGAACGCCATCCTCACAGTGAAACATGGTGGGGGCAGCATCATGCTGCAGGGATGTTTTTCAGCAACCGGGACTGGAAAACTAGTCAGAGTTGAGGAAAAGATGGATGGTGCTAAATACAGGGAAATTCTTGAGAAAAACCTGTACCACTCTGTGTGTGATTTGAGGCTAGGACGGAGGTTCACCTTCCAGCAGGACAATGACCCCAAACACACTGCTTGGGTGGTTTAAGGGGAAACATGTAAATGTGTTGGAATGGCCTAGTCAAAGCCCAAACCTCAATCCAATAGAAAATTTGTGGTCAGACTTAAAGATTGCTGTTCACAAGCGCAAACCATCCAACTTGAAGGAGCTGGAGCAGTTTTGCAAGGAGGAATGGGCAAAAAGTCCAGTGGTAAGATGTGGCAAGCTCATAAAGACTTATCCAAAGCAACTTGGAGCTGTGATTGCCATAAAAGGTGGCTCTACAAAGTATTGACTTTAGGGGCGTGGATAGTTATGCACAATGACTTTTTCTGTTATTTTGTCCTATTTGTTGTTTGCTTTCACAATAAAAAAACATCTTCAAAGTTGTGGGCATGTTTTGTAAATTATATGATGCAAATCCTGAAACAATCCATGTTACTTCCAGGTTGTGAGGCAACAAAACACGAAAAATGCCAAGGAGGGTGAATACTTTTTCAAGGCACTGTATATAGGTCTCAGCAATACGGGTTGTTGCTAAAGCCTCGCAAAGCCGTAGGCGCTTATCCCTACGACCTTGTACGATTTAGGCAGGGTTTGCCGAAGGTGCTCTCTGCTCGGGTGGAGATGAGCGCCATAGGCACTTATCCCTACGACCCACGAAACTACACATTAACACAAAACTCAATTACACAATTCAGAATGCAAGACCCATAGCAATTTAAAAAATCGCCTTAAAAAATTACGGCCCGTAACACTTGCAACATCGAAAGCGAGACCTACAAAAAAGAAATACGACCCGCGGCACTTAGAAAAGAAAAAAAAAATTCCAGATCCAAAAAATAAGAAGTTAACCTCCGAACTGCGCATCATTCAAAAACAACAATAACACCACCAAAATTAGCAAAATTACAAAAAAAAATCACTCACAGCACAAGGGGACAGCCACGACGTCTGAGAGTCAGGTTGCACGACAGTTGAACCACAATTTGCCAAGTTTCCACACACGAATTCCAATACTTGTCCTAGACTTTAATGAGTGGCATGGCACCAATTAGATTGCACTGGTAGATTGTAGGTTCTGAAGGTGGTTGACCAATGGTTGGTATTCACACAGTGCTTGGGGATTTCACACACATTTTGAAATTCAGAGAGCAACTTCACCATTTGTACAGTGTGTGCCTCTTGCCCCTACTATTCTAGTTCCTTTCTTTGGTACCTAATTTGCTCCATATAATATGTGTCTCAACTTTTACTTCCGCAAACTTATGTATCTAGTTGGTCTGCTTGCATCCTGTTTCTTTTTGCAATCCCCTCTTTTTATTCATTTGTTATTAAGTTAATCCGTCCAAAATGCTTTAAGTTTATTCTCATCAGATTCCTTGGTCCCTCCTTCCCCTTTGTTCTCCTTTTGTGTTTTTTTTTACTCCTCTTGTGGCCCCTATTGTACTCTTCCCTCTTGGTTTACAGATATCCAGAAGTCACATATTGCTTCTAATGCCTGTGTATTCAGAAGGGGTTGCTGATTATTACTAATGTAAATCAATAGACCCTTACTCAAGTTGTGATTCATGTAGGCAATGTTTGAAGAAGGAACACACAAGTTTACGTAGCTTTAAGTTGTGCCATAATCACAAGTGACTCACGGTCAGCTCAGCAACAAATAAAGTAGAACAGCATCCGGCACCTCTCTGGGAAGCTCTCCTTTTGT
Organism: Discoglossus pictus; assembly: GCA_027410445.1. Classification (NCBI taxonomy): domain Eukaryota; kingdom Metazoa; phylum Chordata; class Amphibia; order Anura; family Alytidae; genus Discoglossus; species Discoglossus pictus. The sequence goes on along the minus strand of CM050165.1, from coordinate 301,567,490 downwards.
GCAAAATGCAGGGCAGATGTTTATGGCTATCTTTTCCTATGGAGCTTCTGACTAAACAAAGATCCAATACCTTTCTAAGCACAAAAAGCATAAGCTATATTATTTCCATAAATACTTGAGCATCAGATACTAGCTAATTCATTAATGTTGCACCTGCTAGCAAATATAGCAATGTATTCTATAACACAGGATACTGTGGTTTTCCTAACTAAGCAGTGAGTACATGTTACACAGTGTATAGTGCCTCCTCCTTATAGTACCTCCTCATGTTCTTGGTCATCTCTGGCATAAGTCATGTGCCTTAAAACAGCTACATGATGTAATCAATAATTTGATGCAAAATAGGTACTTTTCAATAGGTACTTTCCTAATGTGTGACCTACTTATGCCAAGGGTTACTAACACTGAATTCAGGTACATACTGGCTCAGTAATTATTAATAGGATGAAACTCACAAATTCAGAGTGGCAGTGACAAATGTACCATTATGAATTAGGAATATGCAAACTAGCAATAGTGAATGTATTAAATAAGTATGGCCTCTCACAAAACCAATGCAAGTTTGTAAAAGCCTGGAAAAACTACATCAAATGGGGTTGATGTGATCTCAGTTTCTATGTGTATGTTATACACAGCAAAATATACAGGTAAAGTGAATTGATTGGTACAAATGTTTTATGTGGAAATATGAAATCAGTTTACTTGCATATAGAGCTTCACTTTACTCTCATGCAAATATTAATGCGCATGTGTGTGCGCATATGGATGTACCTAATAAAAATTAGTGTAAAGTTGCAGTATTAATCACATTAGTACACAGTATGAACACTTATTTAGAAATGTAAAATTGCTCCATTTTACAGCTTCCAAATGTTAGAAACAATGTTGTCCATCTATCCATGTCACTGAGCCAGAATTCCATATAGAATAATACACACACATGCCTGTCATTCACTATGTGCTGCTTGAGATACAAAGGGCCATATAAAATTCCTAGCTCATATCGTCACCGGGACAACCCGCAAAGCCTGCAGGCTTGAAATTCGAGAGAACTATTACATTCAACCGACCAACAGGGCGGAGCCGCAATCCCGTAATTTATCTCCCGCGGCCGTAAACTGTTGAGGGGCTGGCCGAGATGCGATCGGCCATTACAATTCAATCGCGGTATAATGTAGTGCGACACAGGCCTCTCAGCCAATAGAAAGTGGTCTAGCTGCAGATGATTGACAGAGGGAGATTATAAAGTTGCGTTCCACATTCACATGTGTTTACTGTGTTGTATTTTCTAACGAAGTAGCACGCAGGTCCCGGAGTTGGAGCTTTTTAGTGAGAGAGAGAGAGTAGGAGTATTATTAGAGCAGTAATTTACGGTTTTGTTTATTTCTATTATACTATTTATGATTTTACACTTAATTCTTGATAATACATATTTACAGATTACACATAATAGCAATACACATAATTTAAAGAGCACACATAAAGACGCATAGAGCTAGGTCACTCCATACACTCAGCCCCCCATCCCATCCCCACACCCTATCCCCATCAGTTATTAAATACACATAATACACACATTTGTTTTCTGCATCCTACATGTACACCCAAACCTTGATTGGTTTATCCTTATTTTATTTTTGGGAATATAATGGAGGGAGGAGAGAGGAGTGGGGAGGAGGAGAAGAGGAGAGGCAAGGAGGAGAGAGAGATGGCCCTGGGGAATAGTGGAGGAGATGAGTGGATGAGAGGAGGAGGAAGTTGGGTGGCGCAGGAGAGGAGCTGGTGGAGCAGGAGTAGGAACAGGAGCAAGAGAAGAAGGAGCAGGAGGTGGAGGAGGAGAGTGGAGAGGAGGAGGTGGGTAGTGGCAGGGTGGCCCTAAAACCAGGCACACATAGAAGAGGGACAGAGGGGGAAGTACCTGATCCCAGGGGGGTGGTAGTTCTAGAGGGAGGGACAGGCCTCACGGACAGGTCAGGGAGATGAGGATCCCCGTCCACAGTAGGGAGGGCAAAGAGGCTAAGGGCAAGCACAGGGCCCACAATTACACACACCAGTAGATTGTGGTCTTCCTTGGTGCTATCCGGGAGGGAAATTAGGCTGAGGTTACAGCAGTGGGCACAGAACCAAGAGATGTGAGGTCCGTCAAGCACCGTTTTGAAAACATCAGGGCCAAGGTGAGGAGGATGATGGCCAAGGAGTAGGAGAACGTGACTGCACACTCTAATGAGTGGGAGAGGGTCATCAAGGACCTTTTGAGTTAGGTGCCCACCACTGGAGCTTCAGGTCTGGTGGCCCAGCAGGACCCAGCCTCCATGTCAAGTGAATATCACATACATCAACATGCCACCACATGTACATGATGACCAACAAGGACACAGACATGTCAGCTCCATGTAATTAACAAGGGGTGAATGGATGAGTCATTAAATCCATTAAGCTTACAAATTACTGTCATTACTGGGCACAGCAACAGTAATCAAGCAATAGAGAGTCCATGTGTTGGTGTGCCCACTGCAGCCTATGCAGTTACAGACTGCAAACAGAATCAAAAAAGTGTTACAAGCCAAGAACGATCAAGACCAAGAACCAAAGAATACATCATAATTATCAAATTGTAGCTAATCCGAGTTGCAATTAGGGGAATCATCCAGGTTCAAGCCTAGATGTCAGATAGTTAGGAATACAGACAAATCAAAGTTATTCATCATACTAATATACCTTATACATATACCTTTATTTTCTCTTTCAGCATGAAGGAGGTCTAGGTCCATTGGTGAGCCAGATGTTGGGGCATGGGCTCCATCAGAGCAGGAAGTGGAGGAGCAAGCCCCCACCCTGCAGGAACCAGCACAGGGGGAGGAGGAGAGAAGAGGAGCCGAGGGCCCTGGTTCGGATGAGGAGGATGTAATATGGCTAGTGGGGTCACCATCAGTACCAACGGCCACACCGCCAGGATGCGACCCCACTATCCCCCTTCTCCAGAGACTGAGCATATTGCCAGAGACCTCCCACTGGAGGGACAATACCAGACAGCCACCACCTACCTCCCCCCCCCACAGCCAATCACTGCCACCACCACCAGGCCCACCAACACCAACGCCCAAAATACAGCAGTCTCCAGCCAGGCCACAGACCCTCCTCACCTGGACACCACCACCGCCATCTCCTAACCAGGCCATGCCCTAGGGGCCTCCATCCCAACATCAGGCCAGGCTGCGCAGGCGGAGATGCTGGCCCTCATCCGACAGCAGGTGGAGTGTCTTCGGGAGATCAAGGCCAGCATCTCTGCCAATCATGCGGAGGTCATGCGCAGCCTGGCCAGACGCAATAGGGAGGAGAGGAGGCACCAACTGATGACTGAATCCTACCTGGCTCGGCTGCTCAGGTTGGGGCGTATTCCAGGGGGTAACCGCAGAAGCCATGCAACGCGCTCTGGTCCCCAGCCCCACCTCCTCTACCCCAGAGGCATCCTCTGGCCACCCGCAGCCCTGCCCCTCCTCTCCACCCACAAAGCCTCTACCACCGCCACTGCTGGTGCTGCTGCCTCCCGGGAGTTGCCTCCCCCTGCCCCACCACCACCAGGGAGATGGCAGCCAGTAACGGGGGATTGGGGCCATGTGATTAGGCGGAGGAGGAACTAGGGGCTGCACAGATGTTTATGCCTTCTCAACAGCACTCCTCAGTGACAATCTATTGGTCACAATGTTAACCTAATCTAGCCTGGCTACAGAGTCTTGGATTTGGCCTAGGTGATGGTAATATTTTGTATGCTGATGGCTACCTCCCATCACATGGTCCATGATCCTCTTCTCTGTGGACACATAGAGTTCTGTTTAACATTTCACCAATTGATGGTCAAGGGGGAAGGCTGTTGAGAAGAGATGCTGCAGTCCCTATATTTTTTAAGGCCTTATTTTGTAGGTGTTATGTTTTATTTTAGGTACAATTCAGGTCCATGAAGGCATCTTCTGCATCTGCAAGCATTGTGAAGGAAATTTATGAGGTGTAAGGTTTTCACAGTGCCTCTCAGGTATACATTCCTTAAATGACAGCCCCCTTAACATGTAGCTCCCACAATCTCAAAGCTATCATGTAACCAGATATCTAAGACATGGTTGTTGTTAGCTTAAATGTAGTTGCAAAGTCTCACAATGGCATGTTAATGACAGCCATCATTAATATATGCACTAGTAAAGCATGTGATCCTGACCTCAATATCAGTCTGAGAACAGATCCTTGGGTCTGATGTAAGTAACAATGAATCTGGCTGCTGACCTTTGTGTCCTATCCGTATTAATGGGTATTTTCCTCTATTGCTAATATCATGAGTATCCTTTAACATGTGTAACAGCTGTATAGCTGATGGATGTGATATCAATGTTCATGAACAATATCTTATGGTGAACTTGATAGTATACATTGACCACTGATGCTGGTCACAGCTAAACATTTATTGTGAGATGATACATCATTATTAATAGTCATGGCCAGTGAGTTATCCTGAGAACTAGCTAATAGTTAGTAATGCTTGCAGATGGGAAGCAGGTGAGTTGGTATATTGTTACAGTTACAGTATTTAGCACTGTACTGTACATGCATGTTGAATCATTTTTTTTTATCCTCCTCTGCCTTTTTTTAGTCAACCACTTTTTTCAGAATTTTGTTTTGTCACCACACTGTATGTGTGAAACTGGATTTGATTACACAGTCCAGAGGTTGAATCATCTGTTTCATCTAGCAGAGCTAGACAAGTTCTAAGTGCTATGCACATTAATGGTTTCTTCAATAAAATGGAGTGATTTCTGATGATCCTTTTTTTCATCAGATTCCGGTTGCAATGGTGTAGTGATCACATGTGACCCTGGTAGGTGCTATGCATCATGCTTATTCTAGACTATGACATTACCCCCTGTAGGTATCCCCTTTTTCCCACAAACCTTTTGCTCTCCCTGGATCCGCCTACATCACATCCATGATATTAATGCACAGTCTAGTCTGATTGTGCTCTGTGCATGAAATAAAGCTTTGTTAAACCGTTCTATCCATGTCAGTGTGTTGTCAATGGTTGGGGTTATGGGACATCCACATACATCACATTTGTGTCACATTCCTATATCAGTAAACTAAGGAGCCTAGGTTACTATGCAATAGATCAATACATATAATAATAATAGTAATAATAGCATTTCATATAATATATCATATATAATAATAATAAAGGGTTAATACGTATGCAAAGTCCAATTTGTGATACTGTGGAGTATCAACATTCCCATGAGGGCCTGATAACAATATGACAGGTGATATTGGATTGGGTTGCTAGTTCCTTCTCTAGTGGACTGTGATTTGTCTGACTTCTCTGCTATGATCTGACCACCTAGAGTGACTCTACATGGTATAGCTCACAGCTTCATTGAAGTACACAAGCCCCTTCACCACCACCACTTAGCAATCCTGAAGGGGACCAGGGGAACATTTACTTTACATTTATTTACTTAGATACCCATTCCTCTAATTTGTGCAAATCCCTTTGTAGGGAAAGTGCATCATTGTGTCGTCAGCAGAAATGGAGACACCACACTCCAATCCCACTTTCAAGTCATTAATAAATATGTTAAAAATTAGGGGACCTATTACTGATCCCTGTGGAACTCCACTTACCACATTAGTCCAAACCAAGTATGTTCCATTTACCACAACCCTTTGCTTCCTGTCTTTTAGCCAGCTCTTAATCCATAAGCAAATATTTATGACAATTCCTGTATCCCTTAGTTTGCTCAATAGTCTCCCATGTGGCACTGTATCAAAAGCCTTTGCAAAATCCAAATAGACTACATCCACTGAGTTGCCTACATCCAAGTTCCTACTAACCTCCTCATAGAAACTAAATAGGTTTGATTGACATGACCTACCCTTCAGAAATCCATGTTGGCTCCTACTTATCCTGTTTGAATAGACATATTCTTGTATATTATCCCTTACTAACCCTTCTAAAAGCTTTCCCACTACCGAAGTGAGACTCACTGGCCTACAATTCCCCGGATTTGCTCTTGCTCCCTTCTTAAATATAGGTATCACCTCTGCCTTTCACTGCTAATAATTCTAACTATCCCATTTTTCCTAGCAAGCTTCTGGCATTAGCAAGCATACATCTTATGTTATGAGTCTGTAGTTCTGAAGTGCCTGCCACTGTACTTGAGTTACTTAGTAATCCCTCCCTATTGACTGTACTAACCCTCCCCATCTCCTCCCCCGTGACTAGTTAATGCATTCCTTACCCCCTCTACACTTTCTACCCAATTACTTCTATCTCGTCCCTCCCCCACCTACTAGTTTAAAAACTACCCCAGCTGTTCTACCATCCTATCCCACAGCACAAAAGCTCCCTCATCATTAAGGTGCAATCCATCCCTGCTATAGAGATTGTACCAAAGTGAGAAGTCAGCCCAGTGCTCTAAAAACCCCAACCCCTACTTAATTCACCACATTTTTAGCCATGCATTAACCTCCCTAAGCTCCTTCTGCCTCGCTGGGTTAGCACATTGCACTGGTAGTATCTCAGAAAATGCTACCTTTGAGGTCCTTGCCTTCAGCTTATTACCTAGTTCTATAAAATCATTCTTTAGGACACTCCATCTTCCACTAACTTTGTCATTGGTACCAATATGTACCAAGACCGCCGGTTCATTTCCAGCCCTCCCAATAATTTATCTAACCGATCCACAACATGCCGGACCTGAGCACCCAGGAGACAGCAAACTCCTCCAGTAGAACTGTTCTCCCGGCTGTTAGAGGGAACAGCTTTATCTGGCATTGCCATTCCTGAATGGACATCCCCAACAGTTTCACTCAATCTGGCAAATCTTTTCGTGCTTGACAACTCAGAACTGGCCTCCCTCCTGCTCCTGTTCCCCCTGCTTCCCCTTCTAACTGTAACCCAAACTTCCTCCCTGGGCATCCTCACTAGCCCCAGCTCCTCCCTCTATGCAAGGACCAGCTAAGCAGTGCTCCGTGAGCACCAACCCCCTTTCCAGTGGAGCAATTTCTCTAAGTTCTGCAACTCTCCTCTCCATTTCTCCAATTTGAGTTTCAAGATAAGCAACATGCTTACACCTGTCACAGAGGTATGGATCCTGGATCATCTGTTCCAGTAGTGCATACAAATGACAGGATGTACACTGAGTGAGGTTCTCTCCTGGACTGACTCATAATTACAGTGGGGAAAAAATTGGATAAAGCACTACAATGTTCTCCCGCTTTGCACTCCCTCCTTTTATTTAAACTCCTACACTTATACTAGAACTGCCCTTATGCTAGAAGTGTTCACACCTTCCCCTGTTTATATAAGGTTCTTACTACTCCCCTGCCCATTACTCACTGCACACACACTTACTGTTCAGAATATAAATGATTTTGGATTAAAGAGAGAAGCCTTTGTGGGCACATTTGCATGTCCCTGACCAGGTTCCCAGAATGGAGTGCAATAACTGTATCAATTATAATAATTGTCAATCTGCAAGCTGTCGTCACACTTGTGGGGTTTGTGTAGAGAGCCCCGCAACTGCGGCAGTCGCGAAGCAAGGGTTGCAGTTGCGGGGGTGGAGTCCAGCGGGAATTAACTGTAAAGAGCACCAAAGGCGCTCATTGCAGGCCGCAAGTGTGGCTCCTCACAAAGCGAAGGACGCAGTTGTGTGGGGTGGAGGCACGCAGGACTTAGCTGCAATGAGCGCCGAAGACGCTCATCCTGAGACACACGGAGCGCCTCGAATTAGTGATGGACCGTAGGACTTTGGACCCGAAGCACGTAGATGGACTGTGGGGCTCACAAAATGAAGTATTTAATGGCTGAACCACCGAACTTCAAAGACTTGCAAAAACACACAAATATGCTTTAAATTAACTTACACACACAGCACAGGGGGAGAGCCAGGGAGCCTGTGGGTTGCAAGTGAATTTGAGGCATATTTGCCTTTTTTTCACAATTGAAAATTGCCTAAGCAAGAAAAAAAATGGCTGCCAAAAAACTAAAACACAACGAAAACGAGGCCAAAGGACGTAAAACACGGCCGAAGGACATAAATACGAGCCCTAAGCAGTAAGACTTAACACAAACCAGTAACATTTAACCCAAGCCAGTAACAGTGAACCCAAGGTAGTAACATTTAACCCAAGACAGTAACACTTAAACCAAGGCAGTAACACTCATTGCGAGGCCCCTAAACAGGCATGTGATGATTGCCTTCGGCACTCAAGTGCCAGGCCTATAAAGTAAACAGGGGGAGGGGCTTGTAATGAGCGCCGAAGGTGCTCATTGCAAGCCACGCGACGAGTGCCAAAGGCGCTCATTGTGGGGCTTGCAATGAGCACCGAAGTTGATCATTGCAAAGCAGGAAAGTTGTACCTCGCAATGAGCTCTAAAGGTGCTCATTGCAAGCCAGGCGATAACCCCCGATGGTACTCAGCCCGGGACTCACGATGAGTGCCGAAGGTGCTCAGAGGAGCCATAGCCTCGCATTGAGTGGCAAACAGCATTGCTAGGCTTCAAATTTTATTGAAGTAATTTTTGACGGGCAAGTCGCTAGTTTCTCATAATTCTGAGCAGGAAACACGTTGTTTAACTTGTTTTAGATGTTGAAATATGAACACAAATGTACTATTTATTTAGTATACTACTGTACAGTAGAGGGCTTCTATCGCTCTTTTGCCCACCATAGATTACATGATTGTTGTGGTAAACTACGTCCCCACAAAATCCACTGCACAAGCTAGGATCCAGTCCCACGCTGATGAGAGGCAGTAACCTCGAACAATTTCGGTCTTTTACCTAATCCATCCTGGCCTTTGCTTAAATGTGAACACAAATGAACTATTTATGTATATATATATATACGTATTTTTTATCAATATTATAGTATAAAATATGTATGGATACGTGTTAATTCATAATTGCAATCAATAAAGATACAAATATATGATACAACACTTAAAATTATTATAAAACACAGAGCAAGTCATGTAGTATATATAAAGTATATAAATTGTTACCTTTATGTTGATCTTTGGCTCTTAAACACATTACAAAAAGGAAGCTGTATAATGCATGGAGGGTACCATGATAACAACACATGAACAACATCATGTAACATTAGGTACATATATATCTTACATCATTGCATACTAAAATAAATACAGTAAACTTAAATATACCTGGCATATACATAAAGTTATCTAGAGGATTATTAGAGGACCACTATAGTTTGTGACACACTAACAACATTAGCAGCTATGTAAGCCATGAGCATAGATGCATTTTTAGAGTAAATCTTACATTTAGGAGACATTGCTAAATGGCATGTAGGTTTAGTAGGCGAATTATGTCACTTGGGGCCTTATTCAATTACAACAGTTATACAGCGATTCAATTGAACAAGCACACAACTACCTGGCCGAAAGCCTAAACCGGAAACCATGCACCCGTAAGTACCATTTCAGAGCGAGATCATGATCGTTTAAGCACGGCTGTAACTACCGATTTAGAAACAGCCAATAGTATATGAGACTGGTATCATTACATCAGTAAAACATGGAGGTTAAACCACAATCAATTAGCATTTAGAGGTGCGATATGCAATAGGACTAGCAATCGGGTAATGTCCAAAATAATAAAAATGAACATGTTCTAGTCCATGTGGATGGCCTGATATGTATTAACTTCTTGATTCCCGAGATTTATATAATACAAAAATAAAACGTATAAAAAATAATTTTTGATTGCAGATTTGCGAGCTTGAGACTGTTGTGCAATTAATTATATTGACTTTCATCACTTTCCCCGTCTTTAAGAGTCCAGTATTGATTTTTTATTTGCATTTATAGAGCTACGAACGGGTGTTTAACCCCTTGCAAGTCCTTTCTGGTACCCGTAGGATATTCTTCTACATTTGGTATTTACGGGACTGCAAAAATTTGCGGGCTTCAGGAATTGTAGCAATTGAATAGTGATATGCGGTTTGTAACATTTATGGGCTTGAAAGATCAAAGGCTTAGGTGGTCGGAGTTACAATTTTGACAACTGCAGGGATTTTTAGCCTGTAACCCGCAACTCATTTGTGGGTTGTGAAAAGACGCCATTTGAATAGCAAATTAGTTTACGGGCTACATTACATGCTCCCATAACTGCAATTTGCTCAATTGAATAGGGGCCTTGATGTCACTCTGCTATTGAGTATTATTGTCAAGTGGCATTTCAATGTGAATGGTGGTGTTATCTGAATCCAAGGCTCTGGTGTCTAATACTTCTATTATGAATAGAGGCAAAGTATATACAGCCATTAAAGCAAGTTGAATGCAATTTTTTTTTTAAATCCTGTATTTTTTTATTTTACATTTTCAAAATATTTTGCACATTATGAAGTCACCTTTTTTCATAAGAACATATTATAAATATAATTCTTTAGTAATTCTTGAAGCCAACACTTTTAGGTTGATATAATGAGCAAATTAGGTTGCCCTATTGGTTGCTATTTGTTGTCAGATCTATTTTTCAATATTTTTATGTTGAAACCAGAAGCTTGAAATAAATATTATTTGTTAAGCCTCTTCCTATTTACAATGGACAGTGTGTGGCTGTAGTATACCCCTTATACCCCTACTTTGAAAAGGATCATCGGGAATCCAACAGGAACAGAACCACACCACTTGTTATCCTTTTCACTTATATCAACACACTGGGTGCTGAAATTATAACTCTAGAAGATCATTCCAAAAATTTAGGATTTGAATCTCTCTAACTTGAGGAATCAAAGGAAACATGAGGTCCCTTTGCCACAGCTACAGTCATACTGCATTTATTCTTTACTCTGTAAGTATAAACCTAACATCACACCCTTCTTTGTGTGCCTTCAATCTTGCTCAACATCAGAGCCATCACTAGGGAATTCTGTTTAGAAGCAGGAAATTCTTCTGATCATGTCTGAAACATCCTTCAGCAACTACTAGAGAACCACATATAAGTCAGTATTTTTAATCAGATTTAAGAACCATTTTTGGGGAATATCATTATACCTCATGCATGGTCTAATATTGTCCCTACTATCCTGTCATGACCATTAGGGATACTGCAATTGAGATGCTTTGCCAATAATTTAATATATCAAAGGTCACTCAACACAGGCCTAATCATATGTGGCAGACAAATAACCAATTGCTATAAAAACTCACAATTCAAGAGTAGATGCATCTTCCAGAGGGTGTTTATCGACAATAAGAACTCAGTATATTTGAAACACTCTTACAACCTTTATCCACAACAAGTACATTCTTTTCATGAGATTTAGCTTTGTATATTCCTGTCAAGAGGGCTCTAAATATACTGGCATTATTTAAGAATGAGAAACAGGAAGATCCTGTCTTCTACCCATTTTCTCACTGCTCTTGCCCAGGTATCAAACATTCTATTCTAAATGCCCAAGAACACATTCCTAAGGGAATTTAACCTTCAGCTCAAAGTCTTTATGTCCCTCCAAAATGGAGACTACCAACTTTTCAATGGTATTATGACTTTTGCCTAGCCAGCCATACTATTTTATAAAAAAAAACACAAACGTCTTTACAGAACTTTTTGCTTGCGAGATATGCCCAAGGACATAAATATGTTTTGATCAATAAATTCCAGCAAGGCTGCTCCAGCTTTCTGTACTTGAAAGACCATGAACTCACATTGCCATGGACTTTGTTGTGAATGTGACCATGATTTACTGTTTTTTCCATACACTGGCATCAAAGAATCTTCCAGCTGCACAAGTTATCATTTTCAATTCTGTTTGACATAGGTTCACAATTTATGGCATGTTTCTGTAAGGCATTATGCAAGAGACTGAAACTACATCTGAAGCATTCTTTGACTTATTATCCCTGAGCAAATGGTATCACTGAAAGAAGAAGTTATACTCAACATTAATAAAGATAGGCTGCTCTGAAAAACAAGAACTTGTAATCCTGGGTATCATCTCATCATCCTACCAACAGCTTCCATGTCCTCTGGTATACCCCTTAGCTGATTAATTTGCTTCAAGTCTGGAATATGGTCTATGGCTCACTCTTCAAAGCAGCTACTAAACATAAGACATTTGCAGATAGTCATTGTTGTCAGACTCTTAGAGCCTCATTCAATTTGGAGGTCGTAACTTATGGGATATAGGCAATATGTCTGCGGGTCTGCTGCAGGCCTGCAAACTCTGCAACTTACGGTGCTATTCAATTCGGCAAGACTGCAAGTTAGGGCCCGATAGCGAAATTAGATCATGCGAAATTAGACCATGCCATCGTATGTAGCATTTGCGAGATTGAACATGATCAATTAAGCAAGGACATAACTCCCGAGTTAGAAACAGCCAATGGAAACAGAAATCGTCATCATAACGTCAATGAAAAATGGCGATTGGATTTCAAAGTCCTACAGGCTTCAATTACAAGTTACGATCTGACCCACATTCCTGAAATATTGCAATATTGATAAAGCTGTAAATATGATATTCTATTACAGTTTCATTATATGTATTTTTTGCAAGTGGATTGTCCTTTACAGGTAAAGGCTGATAAATTGCAGAGTGCACTAATTGTGCCCAGGTGAGAGGGGTGTGGCTTGACTGGTTAACTAGTATAAAAGGTTTGTGAGCTGTTGGGGGCTGTTTGCAAGTGGATTTTTCTTTGCAAGTAAAGGCTGATAAATTGCAGATATAGAGGCAATGGTAAAAGAGGAGGAGGGATTTTACTGTATGTTAAGCCTGAATTCAATCCTATAGTCAGAAAAGATATTTATGGTGGAACTAGTGATAAAGTTGAATGTTTATGGGTAGAGTTAAGTAGCGGGGCAGCAAATTCCAAAAGAATATTAGTAGGAGTATGCTATAAACCCCCAAATATAGCTGAAAGTGAGGAAATACAATTATTGTTACAGATTGGAAATGCAGCTAAGCATGGGCAAGTTCTAATAATGGGAGATTTTAATTACCCTGAAATAAACTGGATAAATGAGACCAGCAGTTCAGCTAAGGGGAGCAGGTTCTTGAGTACACTCAGGGATCATTATCTGGCCCAGGTTATACAAGAGCCTAGTAAAAATTACGCTATCATAGATTTAGTCATCACAAATAATGCTGATATAGTACCCAATGTTGGAATAGGGCAGCCTTTGGGAAACAGTGATCACAACACAGTCTCATTTGAGATTGAATTAAAAAAACAAAATTTGAAGGGGCCAACAAAAACTCTTAATTTTAAAAAGGCAGATTTTAACGGTCTAAGGGCAGCAATACAAAGTATAGACTGGGACAGAGAACTGATGAGATTTAATACGAATAAATGTAAAGTTATGCATCTGGAAAGGAAAAATAGCCATGCAATTTATAATGTTGATGAAGCAAATCTAGGTGTATCAGATATTGAAAGGGATTTAGGATTGCTTGTGGACAACTCCCTAGGTAACAGTGCTCAAAGCCAAGCAGCAGCTGCAAAGGCAAATAAAATATTATAATTCTGCCACTATACAAATCTCTAGCACACCCTCATTTGGAATATGGAGTACAATTTTGGGCACCACTTCATAAAAAGGACATTTTAGAGTTGGAAAAGGTACAGAGGAGGGCAACAAAACTAATAAGGGTAACGGAGGGGCTAAATTATGAAGAAAGACTAACCAAATTAAACTTATTTTCTCTAGAAAAAAGGCGTCTAAGAGGAGATATGATTACCTTTTATAAATACATCCAGGGTCAGTATAAAGATTTGTCAAGGGAGCTTTTTGTGCCAAGAGGTTTTCAACTGACAAGAGGACATCCCTTGAGGTTAGAAGTAAAAAGATTCCACCTTAAAGAAATAAAAGGTTTCTTCACAGTAAGGGTGGTTAATCTGTGGAATTCTCTACCAGAGGAGGTGGTGATAGTGGATTCGATAGATAACTTTTTAATTTATTTCTAATTAAAAAGGGAATACAGGGTTATCATGGATAATTAGAGAGACAGTATTGATTCAGGGAGAAATCCGATCGCCAGTATCTGGGGTCAGGAAGGAATTAATTTTTTTCCCCTTTGAGATGATTGGCTAAGTCTCACTTGTTTTTTTTTTTTCTTTTTGCCTTCCTCTGGATTAATTAATAATTAAAAATGAAATAAAAAATAAATAATTAAATAATTGATTAATAATTAATTAACAACTAATTAATTAATATTTAATCCGCATATTGCAGATCAGAGGAGATCTTAAAAGGTTAATATTGATGGACTGAAAGTCTTGTTTCAACCTTAATTACTATGGGCCTCATTCTATTAGCAGCCGCAGCCGTTGCGGGGCCGCAAGGACCGGCCGCAAGCGATTCTGCTATTCTATTCCCCTCAGGCCGGGGATTCCGGCAGGCTTGCGGCCGGTGCCTTGCTATCTCTTGCGGCCGCTCGCGCCCGTGGAAATCATTTGATCTAAAACGTCCGCAAGGAAATCGGCCGTAAGAAATTCCTATTTGCAATTCAATTGCTCCGGGAACCCTCTCTGCAAGGCTAAAAGCGAGCCGCAGCTTACTTGCAGGAAAGAGGTCCCGCTAGTACCAATTAAGCACATGAAATAGCCCAAATAAAGCCATCCTGCACTTTGAGAAGACTATAAAGGGATTTTCGGTGTTAGCAAAAATAGCACAAAATTCCCCTATACTCAAATCCGTAAAATATATTTTTTCTAATATACGTCAAATATCCATGTAAAAAGTCCAGAGAGCACCTCAGACCCGCCCACGCCGCAGCCGGAAAATAAACAGTTAATTTGAACTCGGGTTTGGGCTGATGTGCAAGCTTGAGAGTGGGTTACTTTTAATCCTCATGTCCCCCAATATGATCCCTAGCATTTACAGAGCTGTACAGTGCAGGCTTGAATTTATTTTTGAGTTTTAAGTTTTCAGAGCTTACGGCCGGTAGCAAGATTTACGGCCGGCCGTAAGAGGAGATCCTTGCGGGGCCGTTTAATTGAATTGCGAGGTAACGGGACCCCCGCAAGGAATCGCAGCCTTACGGCCGGTTTACGGCAATAATAGAATGAGGCCCCTATGTAACTATGTAACTATTAACACATTGATTGCCAGGATCGATATAACACGTAAGCTTAACATGAAATAAAGAACTTTTGTTTTCAGATTTGCAAATATGAGAATGTTGTGCTATTAATTCTAAAGCCTAACATCACTTTCCCTTTTATTAAAAGTACAGTAGCATCTAAAGTACTCCGGACATGTCTTTAAGCCCTTTGCGAGTGCTCCTTGGAACCCTTAACTTGTGGTTCGACTTTTGTGCAGGGAGCGCGATCACACCAGGCACAGTCTCACACACCAGGCAGACACTGACACCCGTGACACACAACACAGCCGTTAGCCGTTACACAGTCTGCTACCAGTAGGGCAGGAAAACTCGAGAGATCTGCACGCTCGTGACGTGCCAGAGCAGGGCTCGCTGGGAAATGTAGTTTTGATAATACATACTATTATTTGTGGTGGTGGCTGAGGAGATCAGGTTAGGTCTTCTAGTGTTTCTTTGTGATGTTCTCTTGTTGGTCTAGAGTGGTTTTAGCTGTTTTAGGATCCGTGGTTAGAAGGTGTGGTTATATTATCTTCTGGTGGAACAATGTTTGGGAGAGTGCAATCTTACTTTTTAATGTTACATCGTATGCATCAAAAATCCATGACCTGTCTTCATTTCATTTAAATTCTCAAAAATGATGTGGACATTCAACTTTTATTTATTTTTTCCCCACAGTCTCTGTAACAATGATCTGAAAGATGCTGGCTTACCATTACTTTACTCTGTCATAATTCACCCCGAGTGTAGAATCCAGAGACTTTCACCCCGAGCGTAGGATCCAGAGACCTTCACCCCGAGCGTAGAATCCAGAGACTTAGGTACATTTTATTTTCATCTCAAATTTTGAACTTTGTTCTCATCATAGAGCCAAGTGGCTCCTATTTACCAGTAAACCCTCGATATGTTCATCATACCTTTCAGTCCACTCTCCATCACATAAGTCTAATCCATTTTTGTGGGAACAGTATTGTAGATTTATGCATTTTGAATATGTTTTTGGATACAATTTAGAACACAAGAGAAGCTGACAGGTGTTTATGAACCTCAACACAAGAGAATACAACACAGGCCAACACACATTTTAGTGCCTCAAATGTTAGACCTGTTTCTGGGTATATTTGACCTGCTGATTCCAAATAGGCATTGCTACTTCCACCAGCTTGTTTATTCTAAGATCTATACTGTATCCTATTTCTGACACTGTAACAATCAATAATATAATCAGGTAATTTCCTTCCTATGGACATTTTTCCACATTCCACTTTAATTTATGGAACCTAAGTCCCCAGAGCTAGTATAGTTTGAATTAGCAGAGTTTTGGGCAGTTAAGGTATTTCCTTTTCAACAAAATTATAATCATTTTAGCAATCATAACCAACATAATGAAATAGTAAAAATGATTGTGTTATTTTCTTTTATCATTTACCAAAATATTGATGCATGATCATGAGATTTTGCTGCACTTTATCTTATCACTAGTAGGGGCAGGAAGTAGTTGATATCATGCTATTATTATTATAATATATTTTATTACTATTATGCAAACAGAACTGAATGCTTTGCTATTAATACAGATAGCACTACAGGGGTTAATACATTACTATTAGACAAAAGCTGCAAGGGCCTCTGTTCTCAGTACTAAAGACTAAATGCTACCATAGATAAGAAGATAGTAAATGTAGTAACTAGAAAAAAAGTTGCAGTGTGATAAGGTACACCCACAAAAGTAGCTGATAACCTTAGGAACACGCTTGAATAAAAATACTAAGTCATAGGACACGCCCAAAATGTACCCGATAAGCTTAGAAATATGCAAACTGTAGAAAATTATTGTACAAGATAAAATGGTGTTGACATAATAAGATTGCTATATAAGGTCTGTGCTGGATCACTGTGTCAGATCCACATTGGTCCTAGTTTACTATATACATCTCTCAAGCTTGATAATAAATCGAAATCTGATTGAAGCTATGAGATTTTGTGGTCTTCCTTGAGTGCCTGAACTGTGTGGTAAGAAACTCTGGGACAATCTTTTCTTCAACAGGCATGGTTCCTATTTTTAGAAGTTTTAACATATCAACCTGGAGCTCCTATTACATTGGAAAAATACAGAGTATACATTTAAAGTATACATACCAAGAACACATACACGTCAGAAAAATAGATATAGTTGTCTGGAACCAGGTGCTTTCAAAATACATTTGGACCCTGTATTGACTTTTTTATGAAGTATTATAGATGTTTGTAAAGCAACAACAGATTCCCTAGCACGGTTTAAAGGGTACACGTAAATGCCAAAAGGTATGATAAAAGTATTAAGTATTCAGAATACAAAGACCATCCTAAATAAAACTGACAATTTGGTGCAATACTGACAAACAAATATTTTAAAATGTGGTATTGATTCTAAGAGGTAATTCTTTAGTTAGATGAATGGTTAGTGGAATACCCCTCCAAGAAACTAGCAGTGGTTCATTGATCTAGCGGCCCTAAAATGCCCTAATCTAGCAGTGGTTCATTGATCTAGCGGCCCTAAAATGCCCCAAGGCAACTATAATGGTTTGTATGGAGTTTATTTCCCCATTATTAATTAAACCATGCTAGGTCAATAGTTATATTGAGACATGGCTGCTTCTATTGTGTGCTTTAGATACACCTTGTTATATATATTACCGTTTGGGAAAGCTAACTGCCTGACAAGTCTCTGACATTGGGCTAATAATCCCAGTTCTAGACTACTTGTGTAATAAAGGCCAAGTTCAATTCCCCTGTCAACAAACACATGCACTCTACAGTAGTTCTCAGAAGATGGAGTGATGGCTGTGTTTCAACTGGGCTTAAATACAAAGAACCTCAAAGAAGGGTCAAGCTGACCAAAATAAATGCCTTCCTGCAAAGGGTTGAAAACCAATATTCGGAAGGGAAGAGCAGTACAAAGAGTAGCACTAGTGAAGCAGCAAGTGAAGTGTGTGCTTACACCCCAAGTACAAGTGAAGAATCAAGGAAAGTGTGTGATACTAACAAGGATGCTAGCACTAGTGTCAAGTGAAGTTTATGCTGACACCCCAAGTACAAGTGAAGAAACAAGGAAAGGGTGTGAGGCCAATGAAGATGCTAGCACCAGTGAAGTGGCAATTGATGTGCTTGCTAATACTCCAAGTATAAGGAAAGAGTGTGAAATGCATGATAGTGGAGAGATCAGTGTATTTCAAGAGCTTTTTGATCCAAATTAATTAGCTAAAGTTTGTTTAAGGGTTAGGAATATTGAAGTTAACACTGAGTAAGAATATCCCACAGATTGAGGACACTTCCCACCAGATATTACAGACTGCAAACTAAAAAGATATATAGTATCACAAGGTTTATGCAGATCTCAAAGAACCTTTCCACGTGATGAAAAACAGGGAGGACGGTGTATTTCAAATAATTTTACACAATGAGTACAAAGGCTGGAGTAACCATACCCCACACGTGGCTTTGCAGTTCAGCTAAGAATGTGCCTATTGTGAGCCATGCTGGCTGTAGGCTGACCGCAGTTACGGAACTTATAGCGCAGCATGGGTAAATGGTGTTAGAAAAAGGGCGCCACTTAGCTGACAGAAGAAGCAATCATGAAAAGTCACAACAACATCTAAGTGCTTGCATGATACTACAACAGTGGCGACTTCATGGTACTATCAGTAAAGAACATGAACGAGAAATAAGAAAAGAAATACCTTTTGGAGACAAGTACTTGATCGCCTTATTAATGTGACCTTTACAATGACAATGTGTAACCTACCATTTAGAGGTGACAGATAGATTGTAGGAGATGCAAACAGTGGACATTTTCTCTCCATTACAGAACTTTTAGCAAAATATGGCCCTGTGTTGAAGCAGCTGATTGATAAGCCAAAAGGGTCAGTTAGATATTGAGATCACACTATACAAGATGAAAGTATACAGTGTAATATTGCCAATGAAATCAAAGCTGCACCATTTTATTCCACCATAATGGATACAACACAAGACATTTCTAAATCACATCAGTTAAGCAAGGTGTTCGGTTATGTGACACTAGAAACTAATGAGTGCAATATGGTAACCCATGTAAAAATAAACAAGACTTTCTTAGGGTTTCTTGTATTAGCTGATCAAACAGCAGTGGGTCTTGAAAGGGACATACTTAAATGCATTGAAGAAAAAGGACTGGACTTATCAAAGTGTAGGGGTCAAGGATACGATGGTGTAGCAAATATATATTCTGGAGTACAAGCAACAATATCCAGGAGAGAACCTAGTGAACAATATGTACACTGTGCTGCCCACAATCTGAACCTTGCGCTAAATGACTCTGCTCAGGGCCTAATCCCAAATAAAACATTTTTATGAAGTAGTTGAAAGAGTCTACACTTTTTTTAACAATAGTGGCAAGAGGTGGGCTATGTTATCTGAATTGTCATTTGTTTCAGAGCATGCCAGGGACATTACCTTAAAAAGTCCAACACGCTGGTCATCCAGAAATGACCCACAGCTCTGAGGTTCTGTTGTGTTCATATAATGAAAATACTCTCCAAAATAATTCTCACCAGTGACAACAGTGAAGAAACAATGACGCTTTCAGTCTGAAGAAAAATTTAGGCACTTTTCAATTTGTTCTACTGGTTGTACTGCAAGCAAAAATATTGGATACAATCAATCCTGTTTCAAAATGTCCGCAATCAAAAGAGTCACACATATAAAAAGCTGCAACACCACTTAGTAATGCAACTCCATGCATCCAGCTGTTCAGAGATCATTTTGAAGAAGCCAAAAACAGTGCAATAAAAATGTCAGAAAAGTGAGGTGTGGATGCTAAGTTAAGTTAACAGATGAGGAAGAAGAGAGTAAAAAACAATGTGATTAACTGTGTGAGGATGAATGATTGACTGATGCTGAGTCATTCTTCAAAGTTCATATTTTCTATAGTTGTTAGGACACAATTTTGGTTCAGTTGAAAAATCGTTTTCAAAGTCTTGAGTTTATCATCATATCAGCAAGTGATGAGCAGCTCTATGAAGAAGGCAAAACGCTGGCCAATAATTTCCGCAAGGACTTGTCTTGGCTTCCCTGCCAGTGCAGTTAGTAGCATTTAGAGACTCGGGTCAGAGATCTCCAAGTTGACTTCAGTTGAAAATCTGGCTAAGTTATTGATTGTTGACAATAATGTTGTGTCGAGTTTTCCTGAAGTTTGTACAGCAATCATGTTATTTCTTACAGTTCCAGTAACAATTGCAAGTGCAGAACGGTCCTTTTCCAAACTAAAAATAATTAAAAACTATCTACGAAGCACAATGGGACAAGAAAGGCTTTCAGGATTATCATTGTTATGCATAGAGAAAGAGAGGGCATGGAACCTCAATTTAGAGCAAATTATTGATGAGTTTGCTGAGAGGTAAGCCCAAAAGGTCAAATTCAAATAAAAGCAAATAACTAGCTTTTCATAACAAAACTCTAGCACAGTTCCTCATTTAAGGGTATATGTACTTTATCATAACAAAATGACAGTTGTTTTTATTTAATATTGTTTTTGTTTTTGTTGTATTTATTCCTAGTGTAGTTCCAGACTCATCGTAAATCTCAAAGTGGGAAAGGATTCTCTGAGATTGTAATTTTCTTTTATCAAGGCACTTTCATATCTTCTTGTTTACAAATATAAAAAAAGGATTATGAAAAGGAAAATTCAGTTGTTTAAGTTAATGTTGTTCTTGTATTATATTTATTACTAGTATATTTCTGGACTCATTGAACCTCTCAGGGGTGGCAAAGGGTTCACTGAGATTGGAATTGTTTTGTTTATTAAGGTATTTTCATATTTCCTTTATTTAAGTTATTTATTTAATTTTCTAATAAAGAAATGTCACTTGTTTAAATTAACTGTCCTGGCGGTCTGGCCGTGGCAGTACCCCGAGTGTTAAAGCGGTACACTCGAGGGTACTGACATGGCCAGACCACCTTGCTCCGCCCCCCTGCTCCTACATTTACATTTTTGATATAGTGTAGTGCCCCCACAGCCCCTACAGCACACCATTCCCCCTCTCCTCCTCTTACCCGTCCATTCCCTCTCCTCCCCCATTCCCCCTTTCCTCCCCTCCTCCCCTCATTCCCCCTCTCCTCCCCTCCTCCCCCTCTCCTCCCCTTATCCCTTCATTCCCCCTATCCTCCCCCCGGTACGGCCATCCTTGTCACGGGAAGTCATTGTGTTTCCTCTAATCTCAAGGGATTACCTCTTGTCAAATTTAGTTAATCTCTATTTGTGGCACAATCCCTTCACCCTTTATTAATTTGTTGTGGTTTCTTATTCTTTCCAAATCTGCAGTGTGTTTTTTAAGTGGTGTTCAAAATTGTCCTCCATATTCTAAATTAGGTTTTACTAGGGATTTATATATGGCAGACTTATCATTGATTTCTTTCCTTTAATTCCCCTTTTAAGGCATGCTAATATTTTGCTTGCCTTTGCAGCTGCTGATTGGCATTGGATACTCTTTACTGTACAGCTCTCACATTCATATGTTACTACTGTAAATACCATAGTTCGAACTATGCAGACCGTGTTGATAGTGATATGTCTTTATTTTTTAATATCTTATCCAGACATACTATAGCTTCCCTAAAAGCAAATGTCTTATAATTTCATGTCAGTACGTACCATCTGAAGAGATCTTGGAGTCCAGGAAAATAAAATCCGTCAATGCCTTTACTTCTGCCCCATTTCTTTGTCAGGAACTGAGATTGCTGTTTGCTATGATCCTAGTCTTGTTAATGTTGAGCAGCAGGCCAAATGTTGCACTCTCTTCTTTCACCCTTACCAATAGGCCCTTTAGTTCTTCCTCATTTTCAGCCTTCAGAGTATGGCATATAAATGAGTGCAATTGTTTGCTAATTGAAGCACTCTTGGTATTACCTTTTTGGGATACAGATTGATACTGACATTTTACAGTCTATTAAGCAGTGTTGAGGTTTTCATATTTGTTGGCAAAATGCAAGCAGCACTTTCGCATGTTTAACAGATTAATTGGGATTCAACTCCTGCAACCTTGTTATCAGCAAGATTTCTTAGGGCCCATCTCACTTCATTCTCTAATATGTCTGACTCCACCTCATTGGACAAACTTTTGAGATTATCAATGCTGTTAAGATCATTCCTGTATAGATCTTCTGTGTATTCCTCCACCTCTTCTTTATCTGATCTGCTTCTATGAAGTCCCTTCAATTTTTGTTTTTTATCACACCTACTTGAAATTCCCAATTTTCTTGAAGAGATCTTTTGACTTTCCCATTCTGTTATCTTCTTCTGTCTCTTTACATCACTCATTAAAAATGTCTCTTCTTGCTGTCCTCTGGAAATCTGCATACAGTTGGCAAATCTTTTCCAATATGTTATACCCTATATGGTATAGCTCACAGCTTCATTGAAGTGCCCAAGCCCCTTCACCACAATAACGTTGCAGTCTAGAAGGAGTTGGTGTAATTACCTTACATAGCTTAAGTATCATCAGCAAATATTGAAAATATTACTCTACAGCCTAAGTCTAAATCATTATTAAATATGTTAAAAATAATAAAAGAACCTATTATTATTATTATTATTAATAATAATAATAATAATAAACTTTATTATTATTATTATTTTTAATATTTCCGACTTGCCAACATATTCTGTTGCACTATATATGGATTGTGTTCAAAGCAAAACAATATTTACACATTGCAAGAAATGGATGGCCCTGTCTTTGATCTTAGGATCCAGTGGGTAAAGTGCATTTGCAAAGCACCTTGCAAAGCACCTTGCAAGATTGAACACTCACAGACTTACAATCTAAAAGGTTTGGTTGTGGTACAGGAGGGTGAAAGATGCATTGTGCATGTTAGGCGACAGGTGATAGGCTTCTTTAAACAGATGTGTTTATAGTGATGTTCTGAAGGATTTGAGGCAAGGGTATAGTATAGTGGAGGGAGGATAGAAGTTCCAGATAATAGGGGCAGCCCAAGAAAAGTCCTGAAGGCAGGAATGAGAGGAGGTGACGAGTGGTGGAAAGAAGAAGGTTGTTAGCAGTGCTAAGAGGGCAGGTGGGGGAATATTTGGACATGAGAGTAGTGAAATAAGGGGGTGCGCTGTTGTTGAGGGCTTTGTAATTTAGGCCATGATTTAAAATGTCATTCTGGCCGCTGAACATTGTGTAGGGTAGAGTCTAGCGGAGGCATTCAATATGGATTAAAGTGGGGATAGTGGATAAGCCAGCAAGAAGTGAGCACAAGTAGACAAGATGAGATATTATGAGAATGTAGTAGAATCTTAGTTGTGTCCTATGTAAGGCAGTGACATATGTTGGAAATGTTGTTTTAAGTTGAAAATACTAGATTTTGTTAGTGACTGTATATAAGGAATGAAAGCGAGGGCAGGGTACAATAGAACTCCAAGACAATGGGCTTGGGAGGTGGGAGTGATTATGGCATTGTTGACCTAATACTGAATCCTGAGGATCCCAACCTATCACATTAGTATAGTTTATGTTCAGTTTATAATAACCCTTTCCTATCTTTTAACCAGTTTTCAATCAATCTGCAGATTTTACTACAATTTCTGTATGCTTTATTTTGTTCAATAGACTCATATGTAACACTGCAACAAAAAGCAATGTCCAAATAGACTACAATAAAGGCATATCTAGGTTTGCTGGATTATTACATTTCTGCAAACCTTAGGTAAAAACTATCCTTAATTAGTGATGTCGCGAACATAAAATTTTCGGTTCGCGAACCGCGAACGCGAACCGCCGCAAATGTTCGCAAACCGGCGAACCCAGCGAACCGCCATAGACTTCAATGGGCAGGCGGATTTTAAAACCCACAGGGACTCTTTCTGGCCACAATAGTGATGGAAAAGTTGTTTTAAGGGGACTAACACCTGGACTGTGGCATGCCGGAGGGGGATCCATGTCAAAACTCCCACGGAAAATTACATAGTTGATGCAGAGTCTGGTTTTAATCCATAAAGGGCATAAATAACCTAACATCCCCCTCCATCATCATCCTCCCCTGTATCTCTTTACCCCCTCCCTCATCATCCTCCCCTGTGTCTCTTTCCCCCCTTCCTCATCATCCTCCCGTGTCTCATCCCCCCTCCCTCATCATCCTCCCACCTCCCTCATCATCCTCCCCTGTATCTCTTTACCCCCTCCCTCATCATCCTCCCCTGTGTCTCTTCCCCCCTCCATCATCATCCTCTCCTGTGTCTCTTTCCCCCCTCCCTCATCATCCTCCCCTGTGTCTCTTTTCCCCCTCCCTCATCATCTTCCCCTGTGTCTCTTCCCTCCCTCCCTCATCATCCTCCCCTGTGTCTCTTTCCCCCCTCCCTCATCATCCTCCCCCCTCCCTTGATGATTAGGGGGGGAAGAGACACAGGGATAAGTGTGAGGGGTGTTAGGGTAAGGGGTGTTAGGGATAAGGGTGAGGGGGTTAGGTGTTAGGGTGAGGGGTGTTAGGGATAAGTGTGAGGGGTGTTAGGGTGAGGGGTGTTAGGGATAAGTGTGATGGGTGTTAGGGTTAGGGTTAGGGGTGTTAGGGATAAGTGTGAGGGGTGTTAGGGTTAGGTGTTAGGGTGAGGGGTGTTATGGATAAGTGTGAGGGGTGTTAGGGTTAGGGTAAGGGGTGTTAGGGATAAGTGTGAGGGGTGTTAGGGTTAGGGTAAGGGGTGTTAGGGATAAGTGTGAGGGGTGTTAGGGTTAGGGTGAGGGATGTTAGGGATAAGTGTGAGGGGTGTTAGGGTTAGGGTAAGGGGTGTTAGGGATAAGTGTGAGGGGTGTTAGGGTTAGGGTGAGGGGTGTTAGGGTTAGGTGTTAGGGTTAGGGTGAGGGGTGTTAAGGATAAGTGTAAGGGGTGTTAGGGTGAGGCATGTTAGGAATAAGTGTGAGGGGTGTTAGGTCTTAGGGATAAGTGTGAGGGGTGTTAGGGTTAGGTGTTAGGTTGATGGGTGTTATGGATAAGTGTGAGGGGTGTTAGGGTTGGGTGCTAAGGTGAGGGGAGGATGACGATAAGGGGGGGAAGAGACACAGGGGTGTCTTTGCAGCAGAGATCAAAAGAGTCCTTCAGGACTGTATTGCACACTGTGTACAGTAGCCTAGCTATGGTTTTCCCTATTGATGCAGTATCACCTACACTCAGCCTCCTCTCAGTAAGACTGCAAGTTAGTTATGATTCCAAAATGGCTGCTGTCCATGAGGTAGAAGGCTCTGGAAGGGAGTGTATGCTGCTTATTGGCTGGAATGTGTCTGCTGACTGTGACATGCAGGGTCAAAGTTTCTCAATGATAAAGTATACGGGACGGGTCGAATATCGCATATGTTCGCAGTTCGCCGCGAACTCATATGTAACACTGCAACAAAAAGCAATGTCCAAATAGACTACAATAAAGGCATATCTAGGTTTGCTGGATTATTACATTTCTGCAAACCTTAGGTAAAAACTATCCTTAATTAGTGATGTCGCGAACATAAAATTTTCGGTTCGCGAACCGCGAACGCGAACCGCTGCAAATGTTCGCAAACCGGCGAACCCAGCGAACCGCCATAGACTTCAATGGGCAGGCGGATTTTAAAACCCACAGGGACTCTTTCTGGCCACAATAGTGATGGAAAAGTTATTTTAAGGGGACTAACACCTGGACTGTGGCATGCCGGAGGGGGATCCATGTCAAAACTCCCACGAAAAATTACATAGTTGATGCAGAGTCTGGTTTTAATCCATAAAGGGCATAAATAACCTAACATCCCCCTCCATCATCATCCTCCCCTGTATCTCTTTACCCCCTCCCTCATCATCCTCCCCTGTGTCTCTTTCCCCCCTTCCTCGTCATCCTCCCCTGTGTCTCATCCCCCCTCCCTCATCATCCTCCCACCTCCCTCATCATCCTCCCCTGTATCTCTTTACCCCCTCCCTCATCATCCTCCCCTGTGTCTCTTCCCCCCTCCATCATCATCCTCTCCTGTGTCTCTTTCCCCCCTCCCTCATCATCCTCCCCTGTGTCTCTTTTCCCCCTCCCTCATCATCTTCCCCTGTGTCTCTTCCCCCCCTGTGTCTCTTTCCCCCCTCCCTCATCATCCTCCCCCCTCCCTTGATGATTAGGGGGGGAAGAGACACAGGGATAAGTGTGAGGGGTGTTAGGGTAAGGGGTGTTACGGATAAGGGTGAGGGGGTTAGGTGTTAGGGTGAGGGGTGTTAGGGATAAGTGTGAGGGGTGTTAGGGTGAGGGGTGTTAGGGATAAGTGTGATGGGTGTTAGGGTTAGGGTGAGGGGTGTTAGGGATAAGTGTGAGGGGTGTTAGGGTTAGGTTTTAGGGTGAGGGGTGTTATGGATAAGTGTGAGGGGTGTTAGGGTTAGGGTAAGGGGTGTTAGGGATAAGTGTGAGGGGTGTTAGGGTTAGGGTAAGGGGTGTTAGGGATAAGTGTGAGGGGTGTTAGGGTTAGGGTGAGGGATGTTAGGGATAAGTGTGAGGGGTGTTAGGGTTAGGGTAAGGGTGTTAGGGATAAGTGTGAGGGGTGTTAGGGTTAGGGTGAGGGGTGTTAGGGATAAGTGTGAGGGGTGTTAGGGTTAGGTGTTAGGGTGAGGGGTGTTAGGGTTAGGGTGAGGGGTGTTAAGGATAAGTTTAAGGGGTGTTAGGGTGAGGCATGTTAGGAATAAGTGTGAGGGGTGTTAGGTCTTAGGGATAAGTGTGAGGGGTGTTAGGGTTAGGTGTTAGGTTGATGGGTGTTATGGATAAGTGTGAGGGGTGTTAGGGTTGGGTGCTAAGGTGAGGGGAGGATGACGATAAGGGGGGGAAGAGACACAGGGGTGTCTTTGCAGCAGAGATCAAAAGAGTCCTTCAGGACTGTATTGCACACTGTGTACAGTAGCCTAGCTATGGTTTTCCCTATTGATGCAGTATCACCTACACTCAGCCTCCTCTCAGTAAGACTGCAAGTTAGTTATGATTCCAAAATGGCTGCTGTCCATGAGGTAGAAGGCTCTGGAAGGGAGTGTATGCTGCTTATTGGCTGGAATGTGTCTGCTGACTGTGACATGCAGGGTCAAAGTTTCTCAATGATAAAGTATACGGGACGGGTCGAATATCGCATATGTTCGCAGTTCGCCGCGAACGCGAACATGTTATGTTCGCCGGGAACAGTCCTCCGGCGAACTATTCGCGACATCTTTATCCTTAATATGTTCAGCATATTTAAAAAAATGTTTTATTTTTTATTAATATCTAAAAATTCCTCTAGTGATTATGTTGATGCCCCCATGTGTGCCTACATAGGCATCTGATAACCCTGAATAAGCATGGAGCATTTGGGAACTTTACTAACCTGCTCTGTTTTCCTCTGCCAATAGGAGATCGCTGATGTCGGTCCCGAAGCCACTGTTGGATTGTAAGCCCCCCCCCCCCCCCCCCCCGGATGTTTCCTGCTACTGGTGAGTGGTGGGTGAGTGAGAGAGTGAGTGGTGGTTCAGTGAGTGGTGGGTGGGTGAGTGTGAGAAAGAGAGAGTGGTGGGTGAGTGAGAGAGAGAGAGAGAATGAGTGGTGGGTGAGTGAATGAGTGGTAGGTGAATGAGAGAGTAAGTGGTAGGTGAATGAGTGCTGGGTGAGTGAGTGAGTGAGTGAGTGAAAGAGTGCGTGAGTGAGTGAAAGGTCGGTGAGTGAGAGGCAGATAAGTGAGTGATGAGTGAATGGTGAGTGAGCAGAGACTATTTTATTATTTGCAGCGTTTAGTAATAAGTACAGTAACATCCCAAGTGAGACTGTACAGTAAGAGTCTTTATCTGAAACAGCAGGGAGATAAAGCAGAGGAAGTGCTGGCAGACATCTGCCCCTACAACCTCAGTTCTTGTACTGAGCATGCCAGAAGCTACTGAGGTGAAGATTAACACAATGTATTAGCCTGCTTTTAATTGGGCACAACTAAATATGAATCTTATTCTAATTTAGCTGGGATTTTCTAGAAGTGTACACAATCAAATGCAGCTGTCATAAAACAATACATATTGCTAATTTTAAGGTAAGCTAGTTATTGTTTATTTAGAGATTTTCATACACTACTAATTCTCCTTTATCAGATGCATTCAGAATCCAGGAAATTAAGATATGCCTTTAACTGATTTGGCATGAACCAAGTTCCTGTTTATCTCCTCAAAGAAACTAATTAGATTAATTTAACATTAATATTCTCTCTTAAATGTTAGCTCTTACACATTATCTTGTCACATTGATACATTCTTGAATGCAATACATTACTACTACCCCCACTGCTTAGTGGTCTATATTCCCTAGTCTTGCTCTAGTTCCCTTCTTAGATATAGGTGCCACTTCTACTTTTCTCTATTCATGAGTACTGAGTCTATGGAGATTGAGTCTTAAACAATTATAAATAATAGAGTGGCTATTATATAGCTGGGTTCCTTCAGTACCCTTGGGTATATTACATATGGACCTGCTGCTTTATATACATTTATATGTTTAAGTATATTTTGGACTAACTGATTAATAGTTAAGAGTAATGTAAGTTTTTTTGCAAGGTTTCTACCATTACTTACTGTATTCAGAAGAGAACAAGTTACTTTTTTGCACATCTGCCTTCTCCTGGTCATTATTTATCAGTTTGCCTGTCTCACATTTTAAGTTTCCAATATTTTGTTTTGTAGTCTTTTCCCATATATATTTAAATAAACTTGAGGGTTATGTTTATTTTCCTTTTTGATCATTTTCAATTTCTAATTTAGTCAATCTAATTTATTTTTTCAAGACTTCTTTTACTCCTTGTATGCACACAATCCTGCCTCTGGTCCCTCATTCTTTTATAATTTCAGTGTCTGTTTAAGTAATTATTAAGCTATATGGGTTTTAATGTATGTCTTTTATTTTTCTACATAGCATGTGCTGATATGCATGATTACCGTATATACTCAAGTATAGGCAGACCCGAGTATAAGCCGAGGCACCCATTTTACCACAAAATACTGGGTAAAATGAGTGACTCGAGTATAAGCCGAGGGTGGGAAATGTGCTGCCCCCTGTGTCACTCTTGTGCCCTCTCTATCCCCCTCTCTCTCCGTGTCTCTTCTCCCCTCTCCCTTCCCTGTGTCTCTTCCCCCTCCCTTATCACCCTCCTCAACCCCACTCCTCAACCTCTCTCCTCATCCTCAACCTCCCTCCTCATCCTCAACCTCCCTCCTCATCCTCAACCTCCCTCCTCATCCTCAATCTCCCTTCTCAACCCCCTCCTCAACCTCCCTCCTCAACCCCCCCATCGTCAGCCCCCTCCTCAACCTTCCTCCTCAACCCCCCATCCTCAAACCCCCCATCCTCATCCTCAACCCCCCATCCTCAACCCCCCTCCTCAACCTCAACCCCCCTCAATCCCAACCCACCTCCTCTACCTCAACCCCCCTCAACCCCAACCCCCCTCAACCCCAACCCCCCTCCTCCACCTAAACCCCCCTAAATACCTCCCCCCTGGCACCCGGTATATGCTAATGATGCGGCGCACATGTGACGTCACATGCCCGCCGGGTCAAGGAGCGGAGGCCGGAGTACAAGCAGGAAAGTGAGGGGAGAGGGGGGAGGTATTTAGGGGGGTTTAGGTGGAGGAGGGGGGTTGAGGGGGGTTTAGGTTGAGGAGGGGGGAGGGAAAGAGACACGGGGGTAGAGAGACACACGGGGGGTTAGAGACACAAGGGGGGGTTAGAGACGCACGGGGGTTAGAGACACACGGGGGGTTAGAGACACACGGGGGGGGGTTAGAGACACGGGGGGGGGGGGTTAGAGAGTGACTCGAGTATAAGCCGAGGGGGCCCTTTTTTGCCTTAAAAAAAGGGCTGAAAAACTCGGCTTATACTCGAGTATATACGGTATTTAGCAATGCCTTAAAGGTTGTCTATTTATTTTTATATATTTTACCTGCCAGTGCTTTATCGCAGTATATGCTCTATAATTATTCGCTCAGACTGTTACAATGTGCCTTTATTGGCCACCCATGATGTTGGTTTTGATCATTAATTTCAAATGATCACTGTTCCCCAATGGGTCCTCTGTTACAACATTTGTTATTACATAAATATTACTTGTAATTACTAGATTCAAGGTAGCCAAATTTCTAGTATGCTCTTGTCTGATGATTTCTAAGTGTACTCTAAAACGTACTCCCCTTTGTTTTACCTCTCTTGTCATGTATCCAGTTTTTTCTGCCTAGTTAAAATCTGCCATTACTAGAAATGACACTGTTTTGCTGCATTCCTATCTGCAATGGTGATTGCATCCCCTCACTTTCACTTATACTGTATTTGGGGATTAATAGTATGTCCCAAAAAATATTTTTGTGGTACTTGTACCACTGCTGTTTATTTCTACCCATAAGGCTTCTGTGTTATCACTAGTGCCACTATAAATATCTTCCAGGACTATAAATTTGGATCAGGCTTAACATACAAACAAAAATATTTACACTAGTCAGAACCAAGAACTTAGTTTCCTTGGCACATGGAAACCACAGCTCTCTTTTAATAGATCTGATCTGGGAGTCATGTGAAAATAGACACTTCATGTTCTATCTTTATGACAAATTAAACCAGTAAGTTTAAGACTTAATATATAGAAACTAGTCAGTGAAAAAAAGCATTACAGGAATACCCTGTTTAGCGCTGTAGATTGGTTTTGGGAAATAGGAGTGTTAAACGAAACAGCAATAAACGGGGTCACTCATGGAAAAAAGACACACATCCAATAGAATTTTAACATTTTTAACTTTATATATAAGAAATTGTAAACATAACAATCACATGAAAAGAACCTTTTTTTTAAATAACATTTAAAGAAACAGCACACAAAAAGTAAGAAGTCCACTTTAAATAGCAGATGTGGAAGCTTCAGACTCATTTTCCATAATGCCCTCTTCTGAGACAAACTGATCCAGGGACATCTGTATTTTTTTTCTGCGGCCATCTAGCAGATGCTGGTAGCAAGAACGCTGTGTCTCACATTTCTGCTCCTCACAGTGTCCGGATCATTTGCCACGAAAGCATTCATAAGTTCATGGATGGAACACAAAGTCTTGGGGAGGTACTTGGTGGAAAGTTATTTTCTTTCCTCTGTGTCAGAGTCACCACTTTTCGGCGATTCCTCACTGCCCTGTTGAGGCAGTTGTTGAAGGTCCTCGTTGATCAGGCTATAGCCTAAAGCTTGTACCAAGGCCTGAGTGTCTGCATCTCCCAGTCCAGCCATATTGACCATATTGACCCAGTCCAGCCATAGCTCAGCTATGATGGGCTTTTCTGGGTGAATATCTGCACTCTGCTTTGTGTTATTGCTGTGTCACCTCCTTCGAGGACAAATCGATGTTCATTATGGCCTGCATGATAATATACTTTTTTCAGAAATACATCAAGGATTGTTTGAGTTGGCGGAATGTGAGGCGAAGATAATAGGCCTTGAAGGTCCCAATGACTCCCTGATCGATTGGCTGGATTACTGAAGTAATGTTGAGTGGCAGGAAAACTACTTCCACTGAAATGCAGCAATGTAGTCAAGTTGGTAGGATGGCTTGGAGCATTGTCCATTAACAGGAGCTCTTTGACCTCAATCCCTTTATGATTGCAGTAGTGTTGTACCTATGGACAGACATGCTTGCTGAATCGGTTCTTGATAATATAAATTGCGATCCAAGCTTTGCTGTTTAAATTCAAAATAACTGGCAAAGTGGATTTAGGAATCCCCTTCATGGCTCTAGGTGTTTCTGAGCAGTACACCAGCAATGGCTTAATCTTAAAGTCTCAGCTGGAGTTCCCACCCAAAAGAAGGGATAGCCGACTTGGCTTCTTTGAACCCTTGGGTTTATTTCTGAAGGTTACGTCTTGGCATTCGTTTCCAATACAGTCCTGTCTCATCAACGTTTAAGACAAGTTCAGGTATATAATTGCCACTTTCCACAATGTCCTAAGTGGAAAGGCCGCAGCAGCTGTGGTGTTAGCCCTCGCGGCTTCTACCATGATTTTGATGTTGAAGAAGTTGTTCCTCTTCTTGAACTGGTTGAACCAACCTCTGCTGGTTGGAGTTTGGCTTTGGATATGGCTATAGATGCTTCTGGCCTTTTCCATTGTGATGGCCTGGGTGTGAGGCATGTTGCGCTCTCTCATTACCAATACAGATTGACAGCCGCTTCTTCATTTCCTCAAGGGCATAGCATCTGGAATGGGTATTCTTTGCAGAAGATGCAGTGCTGATGGTTTCCAAAGACCTGATCTTCTCCTTGTTTTTCATGATGGTGTGGAGGTTGGCAACTTTAAATCCGCTCCAATGTCCACTTAGTGTTCTCGTTTTTCCAAGAGGTCTAGCACTTGCATCTTCACATACAGAGAAAAGCTCTGGTGCTTCAATTTGCTCTGATCTTCCTTGCACTCATTGTCATTGTCTGTAAAAAAAATACAAAGAATAGAATTAATGTAGATTGTATTAGACAAATGGACAGGTGTTAGCCTGGAGTTGATGGTGGAGCCTTCTCTCATATTTAAAAGTCCCACTTCCTTTAAGCCTCTTCCTACAGAACGTGGACCAGATAGAGGGCATTCCGTATCCAGCAACAGCTAGAAAAGATGAGCTATATAGAATATTAAGAAGCCATCAAAACCCAGTACAAGAACAACCTCAGACGATTGCCGGACAATTGCTGCAGATCCAAAGGATGATGGCAGACATTGCCTCATCTTTCAATTCAATGGCAGGACAAATATCTAGGATTGAGAATTCCCAGGCAATAGGGCCCTTACTTTTACCTCAAAGATAGCACAACCCAGCAGGTGAGCCCTCTTCTTTACCACCTACCATTATGCCGGACCACTTTATCTCCGCCAATATCAGGAGAGACATTGTGGAAGGGAAGGACGTCAATCTTTTGACTCTTCTCATTCTTTCACCTGAAGCCACAGAAAATAAAACAGTATCTGAGGGTAATGTCTCAGTAACTGTAAGTTCCAAAGACCCCAGATTAAACAAGAAACTTTCTATAACAGAATTTGTTTTGAGTTTCAGCATCTTCAGCGATATTTTGTGTTCTGTATACTCACTCGGTAGACAATAATTAGATGATTACTTTTATCTGATAATAGATCTCGCTCACAAATATGGCGGATTTTACTATATCAACTATCACAGATCCTTTTCAGCAAAGGCAGCTGCAGCCATCTCCCAATTCAATTTCACAATGAACTGGGCGACATTGCTGCCATTTCGCAGGAAACAAAGCCTCCACTTGCCAAAACTGCCAATCCCTGCTTCACTCCTCCAGTTTTTTCTGTCCTAGCACACCAAAATCCTCACCCCCATCTATTTTTGCACCAATTCCTACCATTCAACCATCTAAAGATATATTGGACAGACAGGTGCATTATCTGGGGTCAGCCCAAAATGCAACAATTTTATTTCTAAAGGTTACATTTGTTCAATCTGCCACAAAGCTCATGCTCGCACCATCTGCCCCCAGGAAATGCACCCACTATGACTAGCTTCCATCATTCTTTCTCTGTTCACTCACCTCCTTACTAGCCACCCGTTAGCAACATTCACTGATTACTTGATATCAGGATTCACGTCTGGTTTTCACTTTGGAGTCACTGCGTTGCCTCATTTTTCCTTTTCCTGTGTCAATTAACAATCCACAGAAAAGGAACCTGAGGTAGTGGATAAGCTCATATCATTTGAGATCTCCACCATTACCTATTTGGCGCATTAACCCAATTGGCATCGCAACAAGCAAATACTCTCGACTTTTCCTCCCCCTACAATAGCACTACAACTAGTATCAATTCACTTACCCTATCAGACGAATTCTCATTAAAATTCGGAGGCCAGATTACCTGCTGATAAACTAAGGAGAATTCAAGAAAATTGATCTTCAAATACTTCTAGGACATCTAAATAATGCCACCTTCATTCTTCCTCAAGGAAGATCATTTATAAATAACGTATTATCTGAACTACAGCATCAATCTAAATTTGAACAAGACTTCCTACTACAAGACCAAATAATGGAAGCTCATTCCCTTTGGTCACTTTTCATTAATCATTGTAACGGTATAACATTCATGCTCACCATATTAATGCCAGCATCACCAGTTTTTATGCATTTTCATTCGAGAAAAATAATAAAAATAATAAATAATAAATAATTAATTAATAAATAATAATAAATAATTAATTCTAATTGGCAATATCCAGCAAAAGACTCCATAACAGCCAAAATTGTAATTCCCATTCTCATTGCAGCCTGCACATGGGGTCATCACTGGACCGGTCACAGCATTCATCTTATTAAGACGGATAAAAATACATATGACACTATATCAAAAATTAGGTCCAATGTTAAGTCCACAATGTCTCTCCTGAGAGAATTAGTAATTACTAAATTTCAACGTCAATTTCAATTATTTCCGTACATAACGAACTTCAAACCTGATGAAATCATTTTTCTCCTCAGGATTACAACTCCATCCCAGAGGGACTCTTTGCCCGTCCTCCACCGAACAAACTACCACATGCTCTACTGTAGTCCCAATATTAGCTGCTTCTAAAAATATCATGTATTCAGGAAATACTTTAAAA
Source organism: Discoglossus pictus (assembly GCA_027410445.1). Classification (NCBI taxonomy): domain Eukaryota; kingdom Metazoa; phylum Chordata; class Amphibia; order Anura; family Alytidae; genus Discoglossus; species Discoglossus pictus. Next base: position 301,532,732 of record CM050165.1, on the reverse strand, counting down.
ACACAACTATTTGAACTCTTTGCCTTCAATCACAAAATTGTATTTCCCTACAATACTGCTAGTATTCTGGCATTTGCTACACACTGTAATATTCATCTTAAATTACACGTAAATACAATCAAAGCTTATCTCTCAGGCATTCAATTTCGTATGATGTCAGAACTCATGTCAGACACATAGATCCTCACATCTACACCCATTAAGGCATTCCTTAGAGGATTAGCCGTTCAAACCCCCTACGATATAACTTATAGACTACCAATTGATAGCACGTTATTTAAGAAATTAATACATTTACTATCACAGTATCCTTTTGGTCCAGAGATCTCTCGTACAATGTCTACAGTTATTATGCTAGCATTTTACGGTTTTCTACAATCTCGAGAATTCTACCAAAACCAGTCACAAGCTGGTATACATCAAATATTATCCAACACACAACAAATTGTGCCTAGTAAACTCACTGAGGTATCTTCTCTCAGACCTATCCAGCAAACCTACATTTCACCCACTACTTAGTATATCCAGTCAACCTTTATTCACCATCACACTCGTACATTACATACGTTCATTACTTATATGTTTAGGACTGGATCCTTTTGCCTACTCAGGACACTCCTTTTGTATTCGTGCCACCACGTCCGCATCTAGAACCAATACTACAGCACACATTATACAAAGTATGGGCAAATGGAAATCTAATTGTTTCTCTAGATATATTCCTAACCCATCTACAAAGATACAGGAGGCCTTTCACAATATTACAAATTAACCCTAGCATTTCCTACATTCAATATATTGACCTCTAAGCAGGCATAGTAGCTTCTGGCCCTATCAGCTACTGTCATCAGTCATATCTACATTTATTATAAGAAAAGGCGACAATGACATTTTAAGCTCGAAAACAGGGCCCCATTTTATTGCCTTGTGTTGATCTTGTTTTTACTTGTTGGCACATTACAAATAAAGGAATAATAATAATAATATTAATAATAATAATAATAATAATAATAATAATAATTAACAATTAACAACCACATTAGGAAAAACAAGGGAACAAGGAAAATATACAGTACCTTCTCTCTTTGGATGGTGTCTTTTGTGGCTCTACTTTCTTCAAATTGGCACTTTTCTTTCTCTGTTTAGCTATCTCCTTTAATGCTGTGACGCTGATCTGAACGTTAAAAAAGATCCTGTGAGGAAAAAACAGTGTTATAGTGAAGCAGAGCGTTAAACGGGTATGGACAGACAAAAAACAGTGCTATAGCAAATCAGAGCTAAAAGGGATAGCGTTAAGCGGGGTGTACCTGTACATTTCTGTTCCCATTCATACAATACTGTTCATAGTTTGTGGTTGGAGCCTTCTCTCTGCTAGTAGTTAGCTTTGAGGTATGGCATTTTTTTTTTTTTACTACGACATCCTAGCCTGATTAGAGGCCAAAAAGTAGATGAGAAATAGGTAAGATTAATGAGTGCTTTGTTGTGAGATAGACATGAAGGCTTTGCTGTGTTCAAAGGAAGGATTGTGAATGTACCTCTTGAAGCAGTCGGACTTCCATCTTCCCAGGGATTTGATAATGTGTTCAGGTGTCTGGTTACGGGGACTTTGCTTGTCTTGGTATGAGGAAGCGTGAGGATATAATGGTCGTTCTGTTGGGTGACAGACTGTTTGAGATATCCGGGTTGGCACGGGGATGTAGTTATTTCCCCTGGACGAAGAAATCCATAGAAAGCCACGGTAGTCATGGCTAGGATGGTGAGGGAGGTATCGTCCCCAAAAAGAACAGTGCATAGCAGCGTAAACAGGCCTCAAAACAGTGGTCCGTCTATAGGGAGGGGTTTTCTAGGTGTAGACGTAGGTTGGGCTGTCAGTCCTCGAAGATATGACTTCACCGTTGGAGATGAGAGAACTGCCAGGTGAGGGTCGAGGCGTAACGAGAAGTGGAGACTGACAAGTAGGGCTTGATAGTATGGTATTGGAGTCCTAGGTGATGCAGTGGGCTGCAAAAGCCAGAATGGTTTGGATGTCGTATGGAGGCTGAATCGTGTTGGAAGTGATGTATTTCTGAAAGATCTGCCAGGCTCTGTCTTATGTCCGTTTGGTGCTACTGGAGATTCCAGCTAGCATCATTGCTTGGATGGTAGGCCATAGCTGGGTGACCGCTGGACTAGGGGTATGTCGGGCAGTGAGCGGATGATGGAAAGCATGGGGGTCAATGTAAAGTCCTGTGCATGAAATGATGGGAGATTGTGGGTTAGCGCGCAGAGGGGAGGAAGCCGTCTAGTTTCCTTAGAAGGGTCATAGATAGTGAGTCCGCTGATCTGAACATTTTGAGGGCTTCATAAGAGGGGGAGTCAGAGGTATTGACAAGAATGGAGTAACCGTGCCATGTCGGACCCCATGTCATGCCTGTGGTAAGAGAAGGAAGTACGGCTCTGATGGGTCCTCCTTTCGGGGGGGTGATGGCTGACCAAGTTTGGGGGATTATTTCGTCCTGGAATAACATTTTAAAATGGACTGTCAGGAGATGCAAGATGAGACATGGTGAGGAGATAGAAGGCTTCATGAGGAAAAAGGACTGTCCGTTTCAGTTTGAGAGAAAGTCTGTCCACATGCGTAAGTCTGCTCGTGCTTCTTTGTGGAGATGAATAAGTAAGAAGCTGCTAGTTCAACTTTTAAGAGCAGATAGGAAATTGAAAATAAAGGCTCTTCCTTGAAGTAGAATAAATGAGGCAGGGTTTAGATGGCTTAGGAGGGACTGGAGCTCCTGGATGGAGCATGTAGGTGAGGTATTGAAAGCAGAGAGGGTAGTTTTTAGACGTTCCAGCTAGTTGGCTGGGAAACTTGCCTCCATGGTAGAGGTGTCCAGGATGATCCCTAGGAATTCGACTCTGTGCCTGGGTCCTTCCGTCTTGTCTGGTGCATATGGGATGTTCAGATCAGTGAACAGGGTGAGTGATTTTTGAAGGCTGGTTGGATTGACGCGGGGATCCCCGATGAACAAAAAGTCATCCAAGTACTGGACTACTACCGGGCATTGTTAAATGTTCAGAAGTATCCAGCATATATCGTCTGCTTTTCGAGCCGAACGTTAGTTTGTTGGAGAAGTAGTAGTAGCCTCACCATTGGATGCCGTGTAAGTGCCACAGAGGGACTGATGGGAAGTAGCTTGAAGGCATTGGTGATATTGGATTTTGACAGCCAAGATCGAGGACCAAGTAGGGTTATGTGACATATGGCATTGTCGACTCTGGAATAGTGAAGTGAGTATTCGTTTGACGGGACAGTGGAATTGATACCCGGGATTAGACTTCCATGGCGGGCTGACAGGTCAATCACCAGGCGCTTTTTCAATGAATATTTCCTGGTGTCAATACCTATGGGGTTGATGCACCAGATGAGAAAGTGAGGTGCGATGAACGGACCCAGGAGGAAATGATGATTGAGTTCAGAAGTTAGGAGTTGATCCACCACCTTAGGTTCTCGTGCAGCTGATTGTAAATTAAAGCTGGCATGGGAGACCTGAGCCCGGTGTCAAAGGTGAAACCTGTCAACAAAAATTCAGTGAGGGATGGTGATGAGTGAAGGGCCAGGTACTGGGTCAATCATGTTGATGGAGTCTAGTCACTTGAGGTGCATTAGCTGGAGACAAACTAGTTTGGCATGGGCTTTTCTGAGAGCAGATGTGAAGAAGCCTACAAGCAATAAAGGTACAGCCCCACATATTAAAGTTATTGCATATGGGTGTGGCTCCCAGATAATGCACCCAAATGGTCTTTCTGAGGAAGGGTAGGAAGTGCAGTGTTGAGCCTGAGAAGAGGGGGTATGTGAGAGGGCCGGGGTAAGGAATTAGCAGGATTGGGACAGAAGCCAGTAAGCCAGTGGAATGCAGGGGTGATGAGCAGTGTTTGCATACTGCTGCTTTGACTCCAGCAAAGTGTCGGCAAAATAGCTTGTGGTACAAGGCAGACCAATCAATTAAGTAATTGAATTGGGCTATGACTGCGGCTGCTTTGGCCGTAAAGGACCGGTGGTAGTCATAGTATTTCTGGCCTCCGTAAGTGTGAGACAAGTCCACCACATGTAATCGTCCAGTTCTTGATGTCTGGTTGGATAAGCGGTTAAGCTGAGCAGGTGATGTCCCTGTATTCGCTTCAAGCGACGAACTCCGTCACTGTTAGTTTCCGGTTGAATCCTCGGATTTTATGACCACTGACACGTCTCCTTGGGACATGGTCTTGTTTTCAGCATTGTCGTAGGATGGGATCAGGAAGGAGATGAGATTTATGTCCCTGCTTTCGATTATATCCTTGCGGATGTGGGCCAGGGACGAAATGAGCTGGTAGAATCATGGGTGGCGTGGTAGATCTCCCACCTTGGATTTGAGGCTGTGCCTCACCAACTTGCATGGGATCGGACGTCGCTGGAATCTCAAGACAACTGACGCGGGTTCGGAGAGAAGAAACGGACGTAGCGACATCTGAAATCAGATGATGGATTTCGAACTGCTGGTCGGTCGTCGCTGATGGGCGGTCACGGTGTTGGACGTAGATCCAATATAGCTCGGCCTTGCGGCGGAAGCTGGAAAGGGGACGCCTCTGTTCTTGGGCAGACTGGACACGGTCCACCGATTGAGTGGCGGTAAAGGGGGCGACCAGGATTCATTGGCCGATGGTGACCCTCGAGGATTTGACACGAATGGCATAGAAGTGAGACGTAGTCAGCCGGTAACGAGCAGAAGTGCATTTCTTGGAATAAGGATGAAAGGATGGCGTTGGAGAGATGGTAAAAAAGGTGGAAAGGTGGTGCGTTGGCAGAGCTGTGTGATGAAGCTGATTGTCTAGAGTGGCTCGGAACAAAATGCTTCTAGTCTGGCGTTACGGGATAATATTATATGTGGGAAGGAGGACCTGGCTGCTGCGAGAGGTGAATTTGTCTCAGCTTGGTAGACCAAAGTAGTCAGTTTGAGGTATTTGGAGAGGAGTGCTTGGAAGGGTGAGATGGATTGAAGCAATGGGACTGTTGAATCGTCAATACGGTTGAGTGAGCGGCGCATAGGGGTCAAGGCAGAAGCGGATGAAATATAGCGATTGGATGACTTGTGCTTTTTATATTTTAGGGAGCATGAAGTTGCGTGTTGGGAAATGGATGGTTTGGAGCGGATGGACGTGTGATAGTAGGAGGGGCTTTGTTGAGGGCATGACAGTAGACGGAGGTACTTGGAACCCTACCAGGCTGAAACGGCTATCAGATGCATGGAGGATAAACGTGGAGGGTATGCTCGTGTATTGTTATGCCTTTTGGTGCACTGAAAACTTTAGCTCCGCTTGCTAAGCATCTGGCTGGTGGAGGAGCTACTGATAGTGCAGCGGTGCAAAGTACCAGAGGCCTATTGCAGGGTAAAGGTCCTTGCATCTAAGCAGGAAGTAGGAAATATAATGGATAATTAGCAGTTTATGAAAAGGTCATCTGGCTGTCCTAGAGGAGTTTATAATATTGAAGTTAAGTGCCAGGCTCTAATGACCCCCCAAGAAGGATGATTAAAAGATAAAAGACAGGAAAGGAAAGTAGGTGTAAGGAAATAAAACATGTAAAGAAGGCCAAAAAAACATGGAAAATAAAAATGGAGCAAAAAGGGAACAAAAGGGGGCAAGCCGCGGCCCCTCGCAGAAAAAGGCAAGGCAACCCAGGCAGGGTCATTGAACCCCAGGCAAGGAGGGAATGCAAGAGAAGGAGAAGGCCAGAGCTGGGATCAAACCCGTGCACAGGGAAGGAGCAGCATGCGCGCCACCACAGCCGACCAGCAGAGAGCGCACTTCCGGATGAAGCTGGTAGACAGGGGGACAGGAGAACACCACAGAGACAGTAGGCGCTGGGGGGGAGAAGAAGAGACACAGAGGGAGACACAACGGGACAGAAAGGAGAAGCCCCGACTGGGGAGCAAACCCGCAGACGATAGAGGGGCAACAAGTGCGCTGCCGTGGGGAGCAGCAGAGGGTGCGCAGGTAGCAGAAGCGGCTAGGAAAGAGAGAGACACCGCAGCAGGAGGAGTGGCAGACAAAGGAAGACGCAGGACAAGAAAGGAGGTAAGACAGGGAAAGCAACCAAAGGGGGCACAATGGAGGAGGGGGAATGCCGCAGGGGGGAGGCCGGACAGCGGGAGGCAGAGGGACGCACAGGCCGCCGAGGTGGCAATAGCCCAGCCAGCAAGGGCTAGGAGGCGGAACAAGGGACCCGGAAAAAGGGGGCTGGCGAGGCCGGCACAGGAGAGGCAGGCAGCGGAGGGCGAAGCCCCGACTGGGGGAGGCAAAAAGGCAGCGAGAGAGAGAGCAGCTCGGCCGGCAGCAGGTGGGAAGGGACTTACCGGCACAGACTGGAGCAAGAGCAGGAAGCGCAGGGCGAATCAGAGCAAACAACTCTCAGCACACGTTCATATGAGGAACGGGCGCTGAGAATGGTGCTCAGGTGGGGTTTATATAGTGTGTGGGAGATCCAGCTCCTCCCACAACTACAGGTCAATTACATCAACCTGTGCTATGTGTTAAATTTGTGCTTTTGTATTTCTAGCTAGATGTTTGTTCTTATATTTCTTGTTCTGTGGTGGTCCTGTGTGGCATTCTGTTATTTTAACAGTGAAGTGGTTATTTCTTGTCTCTAAATATCAAGAGCCCGATTCAATTGAGCAATCGTAAGTTACTGGAGCCCGTAAGTGAGGCCGTAAGTTAATTTGCTATTCAATTAGTGTATTTTAGTGGGTTCCAAGCAGTTTACAGGTTACGGCCTTGAATTTACAGTCTCCCGATGCCTTTGATCTTTCCCGTCCACAAGAGTTATGATCACTAAAATCCCAAATCGCTATTCAATTGCTACAATTTCCCAAGCCCGCAAATGTTTTCACACCCGTAAATGGCAAATGTAGGAGAAAATCTTACGAGTACTAGAGAGGACCCGCAAGGGGGTTTAACCCCTGTTCGCAGCACTATAAATGCAAATAAAAAATCAGTACTGCACTATAAATGACGGGGAAAGCAATGAAAGACATTATAATAAATTGCACAACAGTCTCAAGCTAACAAATCAGCATGTGTCATTTCGAGGTTATATCGATCTCGGAAATCAATGAGTTAATACATATTTGGCCACCCACATGGACTTGAACAGTATCACCATTAATTTTTATTATTTTGTATTTTGAGGGTTTGTGAATCCCATCAAATATCAGGCCCCCAAACCTAATTGACATGTAACCTCCATGTTTTACTGCTGTAATGATGGCAGTCTCATTTTCTATTGGCTGTTTTCGAAATGGGTGGTTAGGCCTTGCTTAACTGATCATATTCCCGCCATGAACTGCTACGCACGAGTGCATGGTTTACCGGTTCAGCCTGTAACTTGTGGGTTTGTTCAATGGAATAGTACAGGAATCGCAGATGAACGGGAGCTCACAGCACACTCACAGACATATGGCCTGTATCCCGTGAGATGCAGGCTTCCAATTGAATTGGGCTCCAAGTTTCTGATCCAAAACTACAGAAAGTATTTTATATTGTCAATCTGTGTTAAGGAAGATGTTACATTAAGCGATTTATGCTAAATGCTTACAAATCAGCATTGATATTGCTAGCTTAAATCACAATAATATACTTTACATTTGCAAGTGTTGATGACTTATTATCAGCAAAGCTAGGTTGCACATGAACATTGCTTGCATTAGATGCTATTCATTCTTCCACTGATTTGCTATAAAGAATGTTTTTGCAGCACATGCTGCAGTTTATGCATATTTAGTTCTGCCAAGCATAGCCAATGCATTAACTTGTCCTGCTATGCCCAGAAGTGGGACTGCTGGAATGGGAAACCATCCAACTCAATGAGACTCTGTCCAAGTTGTTCTCTGGCTACAACTCATCCATATCACATTAATTACTTCTAGGTCAATAAAAATAAAATTGTATTTAAAATAGATAGATAAAGGTTTAGAATAATACACTAGTTACAAAAAAGCAGTTATAAAAAGAGTAGTGACGTGACTGATTTATGCCTTGTGTGCTGTATAAATATATTAATATATCTTAAGCTAAATAATCAGAATTATAATAACTGTTCACCACAGTTTGTTATTATAGATCAGAAAGCAATACAGTTACTTAAAGGGGTATGCAGCTCATATATTCATCCAACATGCATATGTTATCTTAATTTACAGTGCTTGATTTTTTTGGATGAACAGCTAGATGTGACAGGCAGTTTTATCTTTCTTATACTCTAATTATTGATTACTATTTCTACTTTGCAGTCAAATTATTTAAACAACCTGATCCTTATATGCTATTTAAAAATCATTATTTATATTTACTATAGCATTCTCTAATACAGAGATTTTCTATTAGCTAAAGGGAAGACTTAGTCATCAGTTGCATACTATGCATTAAATATTACAAAACAAATACATTTTCTATATTTAATTGCATTAAAGTTGTTGCTTTGGGAATGATTTGTTCATCTCTTTGTCCCTGATTTATTAAATTATACACACTCTGCTCCTAATTGGTAGAGTTACTTAGTAATTGTACTGGGCTGTGAATAGCTACAAAGGCAAGTTTCCCCCTAGGAAATATACATTGTAAACTTGTTGAAGCTCTTGTGTGGCTTTGAGAACTTAGAGACTGATTAACAACCTTTAGAATGAAAAACTGGTGAAAAAAATATTTCTTACTCCTTGCAATTCCCTCAAAAAAGAACCAGCGACTTCACATTAGTAGCAAAAGCCTTTAATAGCTGTTTATTCCTCAGTGAAGTTCTTGGATCTGACAGGTGCTTATATGGGAGATTTAAAAATGTTGTCTGTATAATCTATTGACTCCATCTTCTACAGTTTGTTAAGTGCTATGGAATATGTTGGTGCGTTACAAATAAAATAATAATAATAATAATAATGATGGATCTCGGAGGGGCAGTGACAGATGTGCCTGGCGTGCAGCAGTCCATAAGGTCATGAAGTGTCAGACACAACACCAACAAAATACTCACTAACCTTTAATGATCTATAGCAGTTCCTTACTCTGTACATTTTTAAATCTCAGTGAAGTTCTTGGACCTGACAGGTGCTTATATGGGAGATTTAAAAATGTTGTCTGCATAATCTATTGACTGCTCAATTATTTAAAGCAACACAGAATGGTTTCAATAAAATGTGTATAAATTATATAACTCATGATCGATATCTTTTAAGTTATAAATATCTAAAAACGTATTTAAAGCGATATGTAAGTTAGGTGGGTTATGAATGCATCCAGTAGAATGCGCCATAACCCACCTAGCAAATTCAAGCAGTTTTTGCAATATATATAAAAAAATGTGCTGGGGGTAATTTAGACACCCCCAGCAACTGTGAGTTGCATAAAAGATATTTAATTTGAGCCAATCAGCAAGCAGCAGTGACATCAGCTGTGATATCACTGCTGTGGCCTAACACCTCCGAGGAGGGAGAAGCAGGAGGAGGGAAATGCAGGTGGGGGTTGGCCGCACGAGTGTCTGAGTGAGCGTGTGTCTGTCTCTGTGTGTGTCTCTGTGTGTGTGTCAGCATGCATGTCTCTGTTTGTGTCAGCATGTGTGTGTCGTTGTGTTGTTGTGTGTCTCTGTGTGTGTCTCAGCATGTGTGTCTCTGTGTGTGTGTGTGTCAGCATGTGTGTCTTTGTGTGTATGTGTGTGTGCCAGCATGTGTGTGTCTCTGTGTGTGTGTGTCAGCATGTGTGTCTGTGTGTGTGTGTCAGCATGTGTGTCTCTGTGTGTCAGCATGTGTGTCTCTGTGTGTGTGTGTGTCAGCATGTGTGTGTCTCTGTGTGTCTGTTTCTCTGTGTGTGTCAGCATATGTGTGTCTCTTTGTGTGTGGGTGTGTCCGCATGTGTATCTGTGTGTGTGTCAGCATGTGTGTCTCTGTGTGTGTGTGTGTGTGTCAGACATGTTTGTCTCTCTGTGTCTCTGTGTGTGTCTCTCTCTCTCTCTCTGTATTTGTGTGTGAGTCAGCATGTGTGTACCTTTGTGTCAGTGTGTGTGTGTGTGTGTCAGCATGTATGTGTCTCTGCGTGTGTCAGTGTGTGTGTCTGTACGAGTGTCAGCGTGTGTCTGTATGTATGTCAGTATGTGTGTGGGTCAGCATGTGTCAGTGTGTGTGTATGTGTGTGTGTGTGTCTGTAGGTGTGTGGGTCAGCATGTGTCAGTTTGTGTGTGCGTTTGTATGTGTGTGTCTGTGTGTCAGTATGTGTGTGGGTCAGCATGTGTCAGTGTGTGTGTGTCAGTATGTGTGTGTGGCTCTGTGTGTGAGTCTGTGTGTGTGTGTCAGCATGTGTGTGTGTGTCAGCGTGCGTGTGTCTCTGTGTATGCGTGTGTCTCTGCGTGTGTCAGTGTGTGTGTCTCTGCGTGTGTCAGTGTGTGTGTGGGGGTGTCATTGTGTGTGGGTCAGCATGTGTCAGTGTGTGGGTGTGTCAGTGTGTGTGTGTCAGCATGTGTGTGTGTTTCTGTGTGTGTGTTTCTGTGGGTGTTAGCGTGTGTGTGTGTCTCTGCATGTGTGTGTGTCTCTGTGTGTCAGTGTATGTATCTCTGTGTGTCAGTGTGTGTGTGTGTGTCAGTGTATGTATCTCTCTGTGTCAGTGTGTGTTTGTGTGTCAGAGTGTGTGTGTGTGTGTCAGCATGTGCGACTGATTCTGTGTGTGTGGGAGGTCACAGGGCAATTCACTGGGGCTGGGGGCAATTCTCTGGGGCTGGGGGGCAATTATCTGGGGATGGGGGAGGTCACAGGGCAATTATCTGGGGCTAGGGTCAATTCTCTGGGGCTGGGGGCAATTATCTGGGGTTTGGGAGGTCACGGGGCAATTCTCTGGGGCTGGGGGGCAATTCACTGGCATTGGGTGAGGTCACAGGGCAATTCACTGGGGCTGGGGGCAATTATCTGGGGTTGGGGGAGGTCACAGGGCAATTCTCTGTGGCTGGGGGGCAATTCTCTGTGGCTGAGGGAGGTGATGAGGCAATTCTCTGGGGCTGGGGAAGTATCATCTGGGATGTAGATAAAACAATCAGTGAATGAAGGGACAGAAATCTAAATGAAAGGAAAGTGTCTGACATCACGTGACTTCCCACAGTAGGGCAGTCTTCAGGTGATAACTGAGCATGTCTGCATAATCCCCAGGCCAAAAAGAAACAATGTATAAGTTATGCTAATTATCCCTGGGAATTTCAGGGGGTGTCAACATTGAGAAAAAACTCTTTGCAAAAGCAAGATATTCAGCAAACTTCAGGCTAACGGTTTAACTGTGTAAGTATGCTTATTAAGAGTATTAAGGAAAAACTTGATATCACAATGAAGAAATACATATTTATGTGCTTAAAATGTATTCTGCATTGGAATAAAATATATACTACAAAGTGGGTGTGGCCCAAGCTTTATTTTGTGTTGCCCCACCTCCAGTGCCAACATTATATATACATACATATATATATATATATATATATATATATATATATATATATATACACAACATACTGTAAAAAAACAGTGCCTTGCAAAAGTATCCACCCCCCTTGACTTTTTACCTATTTTGTAACATTAAAGCCTTAAGTTCAATGTTTTGTTAATCTGAATGTTATGTGATGGATCAGAACACAATAGTCTAAGTTGGTAAAGTGAAATGAGAAAAATATATACTGTACGTAAAACAATTTTTTAGAAAGAGAAAACAGAAAATGGCATGTGCGTTTATATTCACCCCCTTTGTTATGAAGCCCATAAAAAGCTCTGGTGCAACCAATTGCCTACAGAAGTCACATTATTAGTGAAATGATTTCCACCTGCGTGCAATCGAAGTGTAACATGATCTGTCATTACATATACACACCTTTTTTGAAAGGCCCCAGAGACTGCAACACTTAAGCAAGAGGCACCACTAACCAAACACTGCCATGAAGACCAAGGAACTCTCCAAACAAGTAAGAGACAATGTTGTTGAGAAGTACAAGTCAGGGTTAGGTTATAAAAAAATATTCAAATCTTTGATGATCCCCAGGAGCACCATCAAATTTGTCATAACCAAATTGAAAGAATATGGCACAACAGCAAACCTGCCAAGAGACGGCCGCCCTCCAAAACTCATGGACAAGGCAAGTAGGGCATTAATCAGAGAGGCAGCACAAAGACCTAAGGTAACCCTGGAGGAGCTGCAGAGTTCCACAGCAGAGACTGAAGTATCTGTACATAGGACAACAATAAGCCGTACGCTCCATAGAGTTTGGCTTTATGGCAGAGTGGCCAGAAGAAAGCCATTACTTTCAGCAAAAAACAAAATAGCACGTTCTGAGTTTGCGAAAAGGCATGTGGGAGACTCCTAAAATGTATGGATGAAGGTGCGCTGGTCTTATGAGACTAAAATTGCATTTTTCGGCCATCAAAGAAAACGCTATGTCTAACGCAAACCCAACACATAACATCACCTAAAGAACACCATCCCACAATAAAACATGGTGGTGGCAGCAATATGCTGTGGGGATGTTTTTCAGAGTTGAGGGAAAGATGGATGGTGCTAAATACAGGGATATTCTTGAGCAAAACTTGTACCACTCTGTGCGTGATTTGAGGCTAGGACTGAGGTTCACCTTCCAGCAGGACAATGACCCCAAACACACTGCTAAAGCAACACTTGGGTTGTTTAAGGGGAGACATGTAAATGTGTTGGAATGGCCTAGTCAAAGCCCAGACCTCAATCCAATAGAAAATCTGTGGTCAGACTTAAAGATTGCTGTTCACAAGCGCAAACCATCCAACTTGAAGGAGCTGGAGCAGTTTTGCAAGGAGGAATGGTCTAAAATCACAGTGGTAAGATGTGGCAAGCACATAGAGACTTATCCAAAGCGACTTGGAGCTGTGATTGCCACAAAAGGTAGCTCTACAAAGTATTGACTTTAGGGGGGTTAATAGTTATGCACATTTACTTTTTCTGTTATTTTGTCCTATTTGTTGTTTGCTTCACAATAGAAAAAATAAATCTTTAAAGTTGTGAGCATGTTCTGTAAATTAAATGATGCAAATCCTTAAACAGAACAAAACACAAAAAATGCCAAGGGGGGTGAATACTTTTGCAAGGCACTGTACAACACAATGTAATATACATGGGCATACAGCACATCACATTTATAGAGTTGTGGATCTTTGCAATGTTCGGAACGTTTGCGATCTGGGTAACGCACTTGCGGCCCTAGCTCATTGCACTGTCAGCCTCGCAAAACGAGGCAAGCAGTTGAGGCACGCTGGATGCCGGTGAAAAACGTAGCACTTTGCCACTGAACGCAAGGAATGCAGTTTGCTAATTTAACGGCCAAACTTACTTTAAGCATGTAACTCTAAAAAAAACCAAAACAAGCAAAATAGTACTAAAAAAACACACACTCGCTCACAGCACAGGGGAAGAGCCAGGAAGCCTGGGAGTGTGGTTGCATGCGAATTTGAGCCATATTTGGCGATTTTCATCACTCGAAAATCGGCTAATCAAGGAAAAAAATGTTGAAAAACTTAAAAAACTGAAACAGGATGAAACAAGGCTGAGCAAAACCAGGCACTCGGGACTTAGAAAATACACGACGGCAAAGACCGTAACACTTACACCAACAACAAAAGGCACGAGGGACTTTGAAAATAAAACAAACGGCAGTCGGCGTGCGCCACTCATACATTCAGCAGACACACAGAGGAGAAAGACACAGGGGAGGGACAGAGGGGAGATGGTGGAAAGAGACACATGGCATTGCCAAGCACAAAACTTGCAGGTTAACGAACCATGCAAAGAGCAGCCTCTACATTAGGTAGGAGGGAAGGCTCGCAATGAGCGCTGAAGGCAATCATTGTGGGGCTCATGATGAGCGCCAAAGGGGCTTACAGGAGCAAAAGCCTCACATTGTGTGGCAAACAGCATTGCCAGCCTTACAATTTTATTCTCATCATTTTTGACTGGCATTTTCCTAGTTGTAATATATACAACACATACTATATAGGGACACACAGCACAATGTAATATATATGGACATAGTGGACATAGCATACTGTAACATATAGGGGCACAACACATTGTACTATATAAATAAACACATACTGTAATATATAGACACACGTCACGCTGTAACACATAGGGTAACAACACACTAATATACAGAGACACAGCACACTGTAATATATAGGCACTCATGACATTGTAACATATAGAGGCACAGTACCCCCCACTACACTCCAGAAAACATTAAAAACATATATTATTAAATAAAGAGTGGATTTAGTTGGGGAACAGCATTGGGCCCTCCTGGAGGCGAGGGCACTGCTGGCACCGGCGGTAGCTCCGCTGCTGTGTATGGGTATCTATTACCCATTTATGCATATTTAATTGAGCATGTGTGATTAAAGTAAAATAATCTAACAAAGTTATTTGTCGCTTTCTGAATCACTTTACTTAATAACATTTTCAGTATTATCTAGAAAAGTCTTGCAAGAGCATTCTATTTGGAAATTAATCATATTATATATTGCACATCATGATATCATAATATAGTAAGTGATAGACACAATACATAATGCAGAGTAATGTTTTACTAGAAGCTTTTTGCTCATTTTAAGTTGTCCTTTATCCAATCTTACAAAATATGTTGCTATATATCCTCAGGAAATATAGGGCTCATAATCATTGTTACCTTACATAGTAATTAAGATTGAAAAAAAGTATTTTAGTCCATCAAGTTCAATCCTTTTAGATCTCCTTGCTTTTGGGGAAGGGTGGGACTACCTTGACATTGTCATAAACCCCAGGACACTTGGACTTTTGTTTCAGGCCACTAGGCCCTGGTGGACATTACTCACGTGGCCAGTTGAATCAAAGGGGTGTTATCACGGCCATAAGGATCTTGTGAAATACTTTATAACTTGTTGATTAGTTATGTTGTATGCCTTCGAGGGCTCTGGGTCTTTTTTTCATTTGTGGGGCCGTTATTTTGTGTGTAGAATGTGTTTAGGGAGTAAATATTACATTAAGCAGATAACAATATTCCTTACTCTGGTTGAATCCCAAACCTACACCCAGGCACTCTGTCTTCAGCAGTCACACTACCTAATCAACCACTGCTATCCCCAGATCCTGCCTGCAGGTAGCTAATACCTGGGGGCGTAGATCCCTCAGCACCTAGGTGGGGAAGGAGACAGACTGGCACCTGGTTCTTGCAGACAGAACTGTCCCAAGTTGGGTATTTCAAAGGGGATAAAAGGTGTTACACATGTTTTTACCAAGAGATGTGGCCCATTGGTGATTGGTGTGGGGCTGGGCTATGTAAATGTATCACTGTTTTAAGTATGGAAGAAATGTATAAAAAGGAGACCCAAGGAATAAAGATGATGCACTTTTATTATTTTTACTGGGCTATAATCACTTTGTATCCTGAACCTCTGCTGCTATCCTCTGAAAAGGTTATCGAAGAACCGGACTGATGCTGATAATGAGAATAGATAAACTGGATGAGATCTATGGGTAGGATTAGTCTCCTTGGCCTTTTCAAGCCCACTGAAGAGCACTTTGTACCGGTTATGTTGAGCCTGTGACCCTGTATTCCTGATGCTCCTGCTACTCACCCTGGTATGATCAATCGGCATTGGGAAGTCCTCCATCCTCACGATCCTGAGGGAGAATTCCTGTAACTGAAGGCAGGAGTTTTTTGGGGGTAAAGCAGGCCCTCCTCCCCTGGGCTGTGTGACATATGGATTAATGTAATTCATCCAGAAGAAGGCAAAGAGGAAAAAAAAACATCAACACATTGCCAATTGCCAAATAAAGGGGAAAATATTTTCTGACTCCAGATACTGGCAATCAGATTACTCTTTGGATCTATACTCCTCCTTCTCTAGTTATCCAGGATAACTATAAATGCCTTTTTTATGGAAAGTTATCTATCAAATCTACTGTCACAATCTCGTTTGGTAGAGAATTCCACAGTTTAACCACCATTACTGTAAAGGACATTTTCCTTTTTTAAAGTGATTTTTTTTTTAATTCTAACCTCAAGGGATGTCAGCTGAAAACCTCTTGGCACAGAAAATTCACTTGACAAAGCTATATTGACCTTAGATAATTTATATAAGGTACTCATATCCCCTATTAGGCACCTATTTTTATAGCTTTGTTTTATTGCCCTTCTCTGTACTTTTATCAGTTCTAAAATGTTCTTTTTATTAAGTGGTGACGGAAATGTTGTTCCATATTTGAAATGAGGGCTTACTAGAGATTTGTACAGTGGCAAATTTATATTTGTTTCCTTGCTTCTATACCTATCTTAAAACATGCAAAAATTGTACTTGCCTTTGTAGATGCAGCGTGGCATTGCACACTGTTACGTAAGTGATTGTCTACAAGTATCCATTGAGATTATACATTGCATGGCTGTTTTCCTTCCCAAATGCATAACTTTTAATTTATTTGTGTTAAACCTGCAATTTAGTAGTCCATTTCTATAATTTATGCAAATCCCTTTTTGTGAGAAAGTACATCATTTTCTGATTTAACTACCTTGCACAACTTTATGGTATCAAGAAAAAAGAAGACAATACTTTCCATTCCTACTTCTAAGTCGTTAATAAATATGTTAAAAAGGAGAGAGCATTATACTTAACATCGAGGAACACCACTTACCACATTAGTCAAATCTCAGTATGTTCCATTTACAAAAACTCTTTGCTTCCAGACTTTAGCCAGTTCTCAATGAGACTGTATCATGGCACTGTATCAAAATCCTTTGCAAAATCTAAAAAGACTACATCCACTGAGTTGCTTTGATCCAAGTTCTTACTAACCTCCTCATAGAAATAAAAAAGATTTGTTTGACATGACCTATCCCTCATAAATCCGTATTGACCCCTATTTATGATCTTGTTAAACTAGACATATTCATGTATACTATCCCTTATTAACCATTTTAAAAGCTTCTCCACTACAGAAGTGAGACTTACATGTCTATCGTTCCCAGGATTTGCTCTTGCTTTAATATAGGAATTTCATCTGCTTTTCTCCAGTTATCTGATACAGAGCCATTTGTGAGTGAGTCTTGAAAAATTAGATATAATGGTTTGGCTATTATATAAGCCATGTCTTTCAGTATCCTTGGATGCTTTCCACCAGGACCTGATGCTTTATTAATATTTATTTTTTCAGCCTTTTTGGATTTCTTCCTGCCTTAAATAGTTATTTAGGGAAGGTAGTGTAGCCCCATTTTTGTTGCAATTTCCCAACTACTGGTTTCTCTCTTGTATATACAGAAGAAAATAAACTATTTAGCTCATCTGTGCTTTCCGTGTTGGTCTGTTACACATTGTAATGGTCTGTAGCTTCTTTTCTATCCAATCTAATGGCCCTTTTGCAAGCCTTGTTAAATTCCATATACTCAAGAGAAGCAGCCTCTGTTCCCTCTTTCTTGTATAATTTAAAGGCCTGCTTTTTAGTCCTTATCTTGAACTTTAAATAATTGTTAAGCAACATGGGATGATATTTATTCCTTTTACTTTCATTTCACATAGTATATGGTGATAGGTATATATATTTAGTAAAGCTTTAAATCTGGTCCATTTATTTTCTTTTTTTTTTACCTGTCAGTTCTTTGTCCCAGTCTATACGCTTTATTGCTGCCCATTTGCCCCTTTAAACTTAAGAGTTTTTGTTTTTTAACTCTATCTCAAATGGGGCTGTGTTGTCATTACTGTTCTTTAAAGTTTCCCCTATTTCATAATTTGATATCATATTAATATTATTTGTGACGACAAAATGCAATATACTTTTTCACAATCTTAGATGTTATATACATTCATTCAGTTTATTTCAGGGTAGTTAATATGTAGCAATAATTGCAATTCCCCACTTTCAGTTATATTTGGGGGTATATTGTTTTAGAATGTGTTCCTCTGCTAGTTAACTCAACCCACAAGGTTTCAACATTATCACTAGTTCCACCATAAATATCTTCTCTGACTATAGGCTTTAAATCAGAGTAATCCCTCCACCTCTCTCACAATTACCACATAGGTTGCTACCCTCCAAATTAACCGTTCAGTCATAATAATGATCCTACAATGTGAGAAGAGCAGATATACCAAAGAGCCTCTTTACAATGCTTTTATAGGACATATAATTAACATAACTCTGACTGTGCCATATTCAAGCACCACAATGTTATATTGTATATACCTTTAGCAATCTTAAATGCAGTAAAAACATAGAAAGAATGTGACCATTTAAATTATGCTGTATGAAATAAGAGATTTTTACTCAATATACATTTATTTTTATGTTCACATGGACATTTAAGTAAATAAAAAAGAAAGCAAAAGACTTCATTAGTAACTTTCTGAAAACATTTGGGTCAAAAAGGTGAACGGCACTGAGATGTGATTGTCTAGTGCTGAAGAATTTAATAAATTGGTTTTAGTGAGGAATTAATATCACAATGTGTAATGGGAACATCAAGGATGGCATAGTGAATGATTCTTACCTTCCCAACCCCAGAAAACTCAACATATCTCAGGAATGCATCTGAAAAGCATTCATTTTAAGAAACTTTTCATGCATACATTTTAGTGCTTTATAACATTTTTTTTTTTTAGCAAAGATTGTTTTATACATTTGTAACCAACTTTATTATGTTCTATTTATTAATATTTCATAATTTTGGAATTTCAGTTTGTTTAGAATGTATTATACTAGCAACTTGCCTGTCAAAAATGACGGGGCAATACATTTTGAAGTCATGGGAATGCTGTTTGACACACAATGTAAACATTTTTGTACTCTGAGGACCTTCGGCGCTCATTGAGAGCCTCTCCTCTTGTGTACTTTTGCTCCTCTGAGCACCTTCGTCCCTCATTAGAAAGAGAGATATATATTTATCTATATTTATTTAACTAATAATGAATGAATTAGTTATTGAAAAAATTAATATACTTTACCTATTTGTAATTAATATATCCAGCAATCAATAGCCTAAAGAGCTAACAATCTGTTTGTATTTTCCGGCAGCATACAATGTACAGTTTGAGTGTTGGTGCCCTGATGATAAAGTGTAATGAATGTCCCAACTGTGCATTAGAAATAGGCTGCGTGCGCGAGGGAAAGCTGTTGGTTTAGTTGTGTAAAGTGCTATTGTAGATTTGTAATGTTATTATTGTGTTACGCGGCTCGTGAGCCTTTTCCGTCATTTGTAATAGTGTATTTTGTAGTTTGCACGTTCCTGTGTGAAAGTGCTAGGCGTTTGGCAGTGTTTGGCGCGGTCTGGGGTAGTGTAGCCTCGTTTTAATTTTTTTTGTTGGCCATTTTTTATCTTGCTTAGGCGATTTTTGCGTGGCGAAAGTTGTCCAAATGGCCTTAAATTCACGTTCCACCTCACTCCCAGACGTTCTGGCTGTTCCCCCAAGCTGTGTGTGATGTTTTTGTTGTTTTTTGTTTTTCTTAATTTTCGTATCTCGTATTTTTTTTTTTACTGTGTAATAGTGTATTTTGTATCTCGTATGTTTGTGTGTTAAAGTGCTATGCGGTTGGCAGTGTTTTGTGCGGTTCGTGGATGTGAGGCCTCGTTTTCATTTTTTTTGGCTGCCATTTTTTTTCTCGTTTAGGCGATTTTCCCTGACGTCCTAGCTGTTCCCCTATGCTGTGTGTGATGTTTTTGTAGCACTTTTTGTGTATTTATTGTGTTTTTATTGTTTTTTTGTTTTTGGCTGTTAACCTAGTATTTTTGCTATCTCGTATCTTATTCTTTAAAGTCCCGCGTCTTTTAAGTCCTGCGCTTGTCCAGTGCTTGCAGACTAAGGAGATTGCATGTTTCATTGTCTTCACTGCTCGCCTCGCTTTGCGAGGCGAGCAGGCAATGAGCGTCTTCGGTGCTTGTCGCCTATGTGCTGCGAGTTTTAGTGCCTTAACAGCTCGCCTCACTATGCAAGGCTTGCAGGTGATGAGCGCCTTTGGCGTTCATCACCTAGGTGCTACGGGTTAATGTCTCGCCTCGCTTTGCGAGGCTTGCAGCGATGAGCGCCTTTGCCTCTCATGGCCTAAGTGCTAAGCGTTAGTGGCTTGCCTCGCTTCACGAGGCTCGCAAGCGATGAGTTCCAACTATGATATGGGACTAGCTACTTGCCCGTCAAAGATGACAGGGCAATAAAATTCAAAGGCAGGTAATGCTGTTTGCCACAGACATACATTTTTTTTGGTGGTCTGAGACCCTTGGGCGCTCATTGCAAGTCTCTTGGTTTTTGTACTTTTTCTATCAGAGGTGCTTTTGCTGTCATTGTAAGGTCAGTGCTGATCTGCTTTTTGCGCTTATTGCATGGCTGTCCCCTGGTGTAGTTTGTGTGCTATGAGCAGAGTTGGCGCTCGTTGTGAGGCGCGTGGTGAATGGCTATTGTGTTTATTGCGATAGTGTTTTTTTGTGTGTAAGTGCAAATTAAATAATTAATAAATTAATATGCTTTACCTATTTGGAAGTAATATATGCAGGAAGCATTGTGCTGAAGAGCTGACAGTCTGTTTTGATGTTCCTGGTGCATACAATGTAGGTTTGCAGTGTTGTGGAGCTGAGGTGTAAGTGTCAGCAATGTGTGCAGTGTGTAGTGTAAATTGGCTGCGTGCGTGAGGGTAAGCCATTAGTGTAGCTCTGTACTTCCGCATTGTGTAAGTTAGTGTTGCAAAATGGCGCTGAATGTGTATGTGGTACGCAGGTGTGGATGATTTAGCGTCCTTGCTAAAAGTGTATTTTGTACCTCGCACAGCTTTTTTGAAAAGCTGTATGTGTTTGTTGGGGTTTTGCAGCTTAAGGGTCCTTTAGCCTCCTTTTCGTTTTTTTCTGCGGACATTTTTTCTCTCGCTTAGGGGATTTTTGTGTATCTAAACTCAGTAATTTGGACTTAAATTGAGGTGTAACTTCACTTGCAGAGGTCCTGGGTGCCCCCCCTTGCTGTGGGTAAGCTTTTTATGTTATTTTTGTGTGTATTTGTTTTTTTTATGTTTTCAGGTGCGCGCTGTTCAGCTGCTAAGGTCGTTTTTTTGTGGGCTCCTAATGGGTTTTTTTCAAAGTCCCGCGGCTCAATCATTGCGTGTTAGATGTATTTTTTCAAAGTCCCGCTTCTGTGGGTGTTTGTAACTGCTTGTGAGGCGCCATAGAGCCTCCACCTCCGCAAATGCGGCCCCTCATTTCGCCTCCATTTTCCACAAATGCAGCCCCTCGCTTTTCGAGGGTCCGCATTTGCGGCCCAAACTGTGTCCCTCGCTTCGCGAGGGATGCAGTTCTTGTGACAACTATTATATGTGATCGTTACATAGTAATTGAGGTTGAAAAAAAGTTTAAGCCATCAAGATCAACCTTTTTCGATTTATAACATGCAGATAAATTAATTGTTAATTAATGAAGTCAAAAAGGAAAAAACCCAATTGAAACATTGCTAATTGTCTCAAAAAGGGAAAACATTAAATTCTGTCCTGACTCCAGATACTGGCAATCATATTCATCTCTGGTATTTAAGTTATTCAGGATAACCCTAAATGCCCTTTTTATTCAAAAATATGCAATCTCTTTTTAAAGTTATCTATTGAATCTGCTGTCACCTTCTCATTTGGAAGAGAATTCCACAGCTTAACAACCCTTACTGTGAAGAACCCTTTTCTTTATTTAAAGTGGAATCTTTTTACTTTTTCTTTTTTTTAATCTCTTGTCAGTTGAAAACCTCTTGGCACAAAAACATTTTCTTTTTGCACCAGGGCCCCCCATGGACTAGCTCCGCCACTGGCTTACTTACAGTGTACTTTTAATGTTGAAACCTATGTGCATTAGGATTCTAATCGTTACATCCCCTTTCCAAAGGAGCTATGGTTTGGAAAGAAATGGTGCCAGAATTCACCCTGGCAAAGTCTACAAAAGCTGGATTGTGGTTCATGATGAAATTTGAAAGATGCCCAGGAGAGGAGAGATATTAGTTCAAGTCCTCAGCTAGCTTATTTTCAAAATAAATCTAAATAAACTTCAAGTGTAAGACCCCCTTCAAAGAAGTTTCCTTTCATACTTTGGACACATACCATGAGGAAAATCAGTTGAACAGCAGCATTACAGTTTCATGGATGTAATGTTATTGTGAAAACTTGATGGTGGCTCCATCAATGTATGTGCAGTAAGCGCTAATGTACAATGCTTAACATTTGTCTGGGCTGGCTATTCATCTTTCCAGGTAGATAACCCTAAGGTTGGATAAAAGGAACGCTGTGTTCCAAACACTCATTCCATTAGTCTTACATTTCACTGCTTAGGAAATACATTTATTGCAAAGCTCCCCTGCCAAATTCATTACACTGAACCTTCACTAACTTGAAATATAAGGAGAACAGTCTCTCAATCTTAATATACACAAGTTACAGAAGTGAAACGCTTTGTTGTTTTCAGTGGATTAATCTATTAGGTTTTAACCTAACCTAGGGAAAAGATGGTATATAAATATACATATTATATATAGTAACAATACTTCATGTATATGTCTTCTTGCTTTTTGTTTTGAAAACCTTAAGGTTTTTGCTCTTCTGTTGTTAATGTGTTGCATGCTTTCAACACGTGAACATTTTTCTAAACCACTGTGGTCTTTGAAGGGTCATTGAAGTCACCAGATGTGCTCTGCACCATCAGGTAGAGGCTTAAAAACAGGTGGAAAAGTTGTTTACATTTTCCAAATCGAGGAAGAATTGATTTAGATATAGGCATTGTCCTTGAAGCCTTCTCATAAAAACAGCAGAAGTGGTAAGGTTTGAGTTTGTAACTGTGACATAAGCTATTTAAGATATATTATTTCGTATACGCATATCAACCATGTAACTATTATTTTATAAGGACTACAAAACCCATATTCACCCTTGCCTTATTACATTGCATAAATACAATATATATATATATATATATATATATATATATATATATATATATATATATTTATATTTAAATAAAATAAAATAAAAATTTGAGAGAATTTAGACTTACAGGCTGCACAGTTGCTTCTAATTAATATTTATTACCAACATGTAGTGCAAGGCTCATTAGTGATTCAAGTATAGAAGCAGCAGACTGATCTACTGATTATAACACCACAAATTAAGTATGAATTTTGAAAAGAACATCTTTTCCACATGCTTTTTCATACACTGTCTAATCACAAAAAACACATGTGGTGACTTCAGTAACCAGTAAAATTCTCAAGTATACAAAATTGGTGACTGGCAAAGCTGGTTATACAAAAGCCTTTGCAAGGTTTTTTGTGCTCGGGCCCAGGGCTGGAACAGTGAACTGAGCAGTGAACTCTAAGGTCCCCAAGGAGCATGTAGTACGCAACATATTTTTGCATTATGGATGTGATATCTATATTCTATCTATCTATCTATCTATCTATCTATCTATCTATCTATCTATCTATCTATCTATCTGTCTGTCTATCTTTATTTTTTTATTATTTTACATACAGAGCCAGGCAAAAGCAGCACTGTCTGAACCTATATATCATATCTAGATGTACACATATTCACGTATATACTACAAATGCAGATACAATGTGCAAATCTGGGGCTTTTTCAGGAGTTATGTATAACTAATATTTGATGTTTAGTTTTACATGAAAAAATTAATCTCACCTTTCATCACACCCTGTCTATCACATATAATAGTTTTCAAACTGCAATTTGTCGTCACAATTGCGCACTCTGAAAAAAATATACAACCTCGAAAAAATACGGATTTATTGTCCGAACCGCGAAAATTGAAAACCATGAAAACCAAGAAAATTAATTAAACAAAAATAAAAACACATTCAAACACAGCACAGGGTGAGAGCCAGGAATCCTGGGAGTGAGGTTGCAAGCGAATTTGAGCCTTATTTGCCATGCTTCGTCACTCAAAAATTGACTAAAAAAATGGCGGACGAAAAACATAAAAAATTCTGAAACTGGATGAAAACGAGACTAAGCAAAGACAGGCACGCGGGACTTAGAAAATACACGACGGCAAAGACAGTAACACTTACACCAACAATGGCAGGCATGCAGGACTTTGAAAATAAAACAAACGTCAGTCACCACGCGCAACACAAACCTTTGAAAATAAAACAAACGTCAGTCAGTGCGCGCCACACAAACATTTAGCAGTAACACAAAGGAGAAAGACACAGGGAAGGCACAGGGGGGAGATGCTGGAAAGAGACACATGGCATTCCCAAGCACAAATCTTGCAGGTTAATGAACCCGGCAATGAGCAGCCCGTACAGTAGGCGGGAGGAAAGGTTCGCAATAAGCGCCGAAGGTGCTCAGAGAAGAAAAAGCCTAGCATTGTGTGGCAAACAGCAGTGCCTGGCTTACAATTTTATTGGCGTCATTTTTTGATGGGAAATTCGCTAGCATATACTGTATAAGAACACGTGTGAAATATAGAATATGTGCTCTATGTGTAGGCTTCCAACTATAAGTACTGTTTACGTATATATATATATATATATATATACCTACACACGTACACACATACCTATGTGTACACTTCCTTTGCTAAGGTACATAACTCCAGCCATCTCCATCAGTATCAGTTGTAGATTTAAATAAGGTTTTATTAAATGTATTTCATCTTTGTTTGCATATTCTTTTGAGATTTGATGATTTGTAAAATTGTAAATTGTAAGATGACCAATATTTCATGTCACACAAAAGAAATTACAATATATTTTGGCAGATATCAGATCAGTTGATTGTGTTTAACCAAAATGGTAACCAAAGATTCTAATTGAAATGTTTTCATGTGAGTTTAGGACTATGTTAAATTCAGTTCAACAAAAACATTAATAAGAGTACCATATTAAACAATATACTATACTGGGGGGAGGGGGGGATGGACAATTTTCTATTAGATCAAAATTGATTAGACATTCAAAAGAGAGTGCATGTCTGGGTGTGCGCACTGTGGCATATGTGGATACAGACGCTGTAGGACTGCATGAGTGTGTCATATACTGTCCTAACCTGGACCTTGTCTCAGCTGCATTTTAACAACCATTGCTGGCAATATGTCACAGATTGGTCAGTCTCACACACTACACAGCAGATCCGGCAGAGCATGTATCTGATGCACATGCAGATGGCATATCGCACCTACAGTATACATATTCATATGAACCATGATCCACTATGTTCATTATGCAGGCCGTGCTTCATCTGTGTAACACAAGCACCACAGTCAATCACAGGTGACCATGATGTCACGGATATGGAAATACATAGCTGTCAATTGTGTGGGTAAAAGAACTCAAATATATTTTTTCTTCTACTCCGGCCCCAATGAAAAAACCTTCGGCCCCAATGCCGTCACCTTTGGCCCCAATGCCGTCATCTCCAGCCCCAATACCGTCACTTCCAGCACCAATGCCGTCACCTCTGGCCCTAATGCCGTCAACATCCGCCACAATGCCGTCAACACCACCACCCCTGAGGGAATCATGGCTCGTTTCACCAGGGAGGACATGGCACGCAAGAAGCAACAGAATGAGAAGCTCCAGTTGCTCAGAAGGCAGTGTAGGCTCACACACACCCTCCTGGTGAGCACCAGATTTCTCCATTCTGAGGTGAGGAGGCACAACCGAAGGATGGAGAGATATGAGGAACGGACGATTCGAGACAGACAGCAACTCATCGAATTAGCCAAAGCCAACTCATACCTCTCCATCCTTCGGTTGCACAAGTGCAACCTGAGACGTTGGCCCCCTCATCTCAGACTTTACCAGCATCTCAACCTGATCCCCAGCCACCCAACGTAGTTGCACCCCACGCTCCTACACCACCAAGACGTAGAAGAGTGAGACGGGGCGCAGGCACGGAAGGTGCGGGCCCATTGCTGCGGAAAAGGAGGTCTTAGGACCATCCAGAAAGTCCTCCTCTTGATCACTCCTCACTGAATACTGATTGGTATAGATGTTGGCTGGCTACAGAGTGTGTACATGTCTGGTTATGTTTAACATTTCAACAATTGATGTTCAATGTGGATCGACCTTGAGATGAGGTGTTATAGTTAATCCGAATATTGTGATGATTGATTTCTTGTTCTTGTCCCTGTCGTTGTTAATAGCCAAATCTCATGACCATGAAGGCATGTTCTACATCTTCGATCAGTACCCATCTTGTGGGTGAACATTCAACCAAGTTCCCAACAGGCATTCGATAAGTGTCATTCACCACTGCAGATGGATCTGAAATGTAATATATGTCTACATAGCTCTTTACTAATGAACATGAGTGGTGTGAATTTCAGTGCCCCGGCTTTCGAGTTGCACGGTCCTTAGGATCTGCTAATCCAAACCAGTACACATGTGTTTTTGTTGCATGTCATCCCGTTAACAGTATGAAAGCGGATTGACATCAGGATCAATGTGCATGAGT
This sequence comes from Discoglossus pictus, assembly GCA_027410445.1. Classification (NCBI taxonomy): domain Eukaryota; kingdom Metazoa; phylum Chordata; class Amphibia; order Anura; family Alytidae; genus Discoglossus; species Discoglossus pictus. The sequence continues at coordinate 301,506,239 of CM050165.1, read as the reverse complement.
TTAGGGGTAATGTGAACTGTGTAATCTGTCTGGCCTTGGTACTACCCATATACCAGTGAAATGTGATGTCAGCATGGCACAACTATTCCATGTACCGTATTTGCCGGAGTATAAGACGACTTTTTTGTCCTGCCTCCAAGTGGGGGGGTCGTCTTCTATGCCGGGTGCACTTTGTCTGCGCAGAGCTTGTGCCTGTCACAGGGCCCTTCTATTACCTGAAAGGGAGTCAATAGGCGGGCCTGGGTGCCAATCAGGACATCTTCTGGACCTCTACATCAATATTGACCCCCCCTTGTGTCTCTATGACCCCCCCGTGTCTCTCTAACCCCCCCCCGTGTCTCTCTACCCCCCCGTGTCTCTCTAACCCCCCTGTGTCTCTTTCCCTCCCCCTCCTCATCCTCAACCCCCTCCTCATTCTAATCCCCCATCTCATTCTAAACCCCACTCCTCACTTTACCCCTCTAAATACCTCCCCCTCTCCCTTTCCCCTCACTTACCTTCATCTGCAGTTTCTCCTCCGGCTTCCGCTCCTTCCTGGGTCGACACCCGGTATATGCTAATGACGTGGCTCGCATGTGACGTCATGTCATTAGCATATACCGAGTGCCGACGCAACCACCCCCTCTCCCCTCCTCATCCTCATCCTCAACCCCCCGTCCTCATTATAATCCCCCCTCCTCATTCTAAACCCCCCTCCTCACTTTACCCCTCCAAATACCTCCCCCTCTCCCTTTCCCGTCACGTCATTAGCATATACCAGGTGCTGATGCAGGAAGGAGGGGAGGCTGGAGGAGAAGCTGCAGATGAAGGTAAGTGAGGGGAAAGGGAGAGGAGGAGGTATTTAGAGGGGTAAAGTGAGGAGGGGGGTTTAGGATGAGGAGGGAGGTTGAGGATGAGGAGGGGGTTAAGGTTGAGGAGGGAGGTTGAGGATGAGGAGGGAGGTTAAGGATGAGGAGGGAGGATGAGGAGGGAGGTTGAGGATGAGGAGGGAGGATGAGGAGGGAGGTTGAGGATGAGGAGGGAGGATGAGGAGGGAGGTTGAGGATGAGGAGGGGGGTTGAGGTGGGGGTTGAGGATGAGGAGGGGCGGGCCAAAGGCAATGTGGTCGCGTTGCAGGGGCGGGCCAGAGGCGCTGCGGTCGCATTGCAGGGGCGGGCCGGAGGCCCTGCGGTCGCGTAACAAACTCTATATTTTGAGTGGCAATGTTGGGGGTCGTCTTTTATGCCTTATGGTACTTGTTGATGAAAGATTGTGTTCACAGTGAAGCATGTCTTGTTGTATTACACATCCTCAACATATTCCGGGAAGGCTGATTGAACAAGACAGAATCAATATGGTTATCACTGCTCGTAGATGACGTTCATATTAATTGGTTTATCATAGTGTCCAGAGCAAAAACGATGTACTATAATAACAGCCTATGATTTTTCTAAAACCTCCTCTTTATGTTTTCCAGATTCCTAACATTTATTTGGGAACCAGCAGTAATGTATGAAAACATACTGTGTGTGGAATTGATTAGTATCACATGATCCATGATTTCTAGAATGGAGACCATATGTTCCTATGTCACATCTGATTATGGTTACTGTGGTGTCCTGACCACATGTGACCATAGTAGATGCTATGCTTTATCCATATGATGTTGTCTAACAGTTAACCCTTTAGGTGTTCTTTGATTCCCCACAGCCTCTTGCCCTTCCGGTATCTGCCCACACCACACCCATGATATTAATGCACAGTCTTTTCCATTGCTGATTGTGCTCTGTGTATGAAATAAAGCTTTGTTATACCGTTCTCACCATGGCAGTGTGTTTTCAATGATTGTGGTTATCAACATACATCCCATTTGTGTCACATGAAGCTTGGCAATGCTGTTTGCCACACAATGCTCTAACTTGCGTGCCTCGCGATGAGCGCCTTCAGCACTCATTGTGAGCCTCTTCCCCTCTACTTTACGGGCATCGCACTGAGCGAGTTTGGCACTCATCGCGAGCCCTGCAATGAACGGCTTCGCCGCTCATTGCAGGCCTCGGCCAACTCTTCCCCCCTCTCCCTCCCCTGTGTCTCTTCACCCCTCTCCCTTCCCTATGTCTGTTCCCCCCTCTCCCTCCCCCTCTCCCTCCCCTGTCTCTTTCCCCCCTCTCTCTTCTGTGTCTCTTTCCCCCCTCTCCCTCCCCTGTGTCTCCTTCCCTCATCTCCCTCCCGTGCATCTTCTTTCCCCTCTCTCCTTTCCCTGTGTCTCTTTCCCCCTCTCCCTCCCATGTGTCTCTCCCCCACTCTCTCTCCCCCCTGTGTCTCTTTCTCCCCACACCCTCCCCTGTGTCTCTTTCCAGGTTCTCCCTCCTCTCCCTCTCCTGTGTCTTTCTCCCCCCTCCTCTGTGCTTCTGTTTGAATTTACGAGTGTGAAACTATTTGTGGGCTTGGGAAAATCTTTATTTTCCCCAACCTCTAAATAGCTTTCTAATTTACAGGCTTGAAAAAAAATTATGGCTTTACGGACGCCATTTTTTTCCTTGCCTAGCCGATCTAAGACCTTCCCAAAATGCCAATTAAATAGCAATTTAACTTGTAGGTTGTAAGTGAATTTTCTAATCCATTGGCTTTTTTTGGTGACCCCCAAACGGCTTTCAAGTTAAGGCTTGAAGAAAATGGCGGCCGTTAACCCCCGTAATTTTTTTGTAGCCTGTAATTAAGTCAGTCATGTACAGGCCTTGCGCAGCCCCATCTATCCAGTCAGTCACGAATGGCCCTCGCGCAGAGCACCTTCAGCGCTCATCGCAAGCCCAGCAATGAGCGCCTTCAGCGCTCATTGCTGCCCCATCAAGCCATTGGCGTTCATTGCAAGCCCTGCGATGAGCTCCTTTGGCGCTCATTGCAGCCCTGTCAAGTCAGTCAAATACGGGCCTAGCGTATGGGTATACATCTTGGCACATGGCCACCAGCAATGGCGTGGGACTTTACAGGATGGCAGTAGTGGAGATAATGCCTGGTTGGCTTCCATGTGTGTTTGCGGTCCTTCCTGATGGGTTAGAGTAGATTAGTGTGGTGTGTTTTCCCCCATTCCCCTTCTGGCTTAAAGTCCACTGGTGTGTTTATATTGTATTTTACAGTGTTGACAAATTGTCTGTAAACCCTTTGTGTGTCCTATTTGGAGGCCATAATATTTTTGCCTCCATTTGCGGGTTACCGACTTGCAGCCTTATTAAATTGCGATTCGGTAAATTTAAAAGGGCTCTATTTAAGTACATAGTATATATTTTTTACAGAAGTTTTTTAGTTAGTGAACTTCTATCCACAAGCAAGGTCTTCACTAAATAAAAACTTCTGTAAAAAAAATATGCTATGTGCTTATATAGAGCCCTTTTAAATTTGCAGAATCGCAATTTAATAAGGCTGTTGAACATCAGGGGATTTAATAGCAATTTAATAGGGATTTTCGATCAAAGGTTTTGCAGCAATGGAGTTCAGATTTTGACAGACCATAGCGTTTTTCCGCCTGTAAACCGCAGGTCGTTTGCGGGTAGCTTTAAGAGGCCAATTTAATAGCCTTAAGTCTTGTGGCCTCCGTTATGGGCTACAGTTGTACAGATTGGCGGATTTAATGGGGCTGAAAGCCTTATATTGATCCTGGTTTTTTTTAAATAACGTAATCATGTCACCTCATAGATGCCTTTTTTCTAGGGAAAATAAGTTTTATTTGGTTAGTCTTTCTGCATAACTTAGCCCCTCCATTACCCTTATTAGTTTTGCTGTCCTTCTCTTTACCTTTTCCAGCTCTAAAATGTCCTTTTTCCAGCTCTAAAATGTCCTTTTTATGAAGTGGTACCCAAAATTGTACTCCATATTCCAAATGAGGTACTAGGGATTTGTACAGTGACAGAATTATATCTGCTTCCCTTGCTTCTATACCCTTCTTAATACATGCTAATATTTTACTTGACTTTGCTGCTGCTGCTTGGCCCTGAGCACTGCTATCTAGGTGGTAGTCCACAAGTACTCCCAAATCTCTTTCCCAAAGACTACATCCACAGAGTTGCCCTGATCCAAGTTCCTACTTACCTCCTCATAAACTAATTAGATTTGTCTGACATGACCTATCTTTCATAAATCCGTGTTGACTCTTACTTATGATCTTGTTCAAATAGACATATTCTTGTATACTGCCCCTTATTAACCCTTCTAAAAGCTTCCCAACTACAGATGTGAGGCTTACAGGTCTATAATTCCCTGGAATTGCTCTTGCTCCCTTCTTAAATATAGGTATCACATCTGCTTTTCTCCAGTCATCTGGTAGCGTCCCTAGATATACTGTAATTGTTTCACTATTACAGAACTCAGTTCCCTCAGTACCCTTGGATGTATTCCATCAGGACGTGGGGCTTTATTACCATTTATTTTTTCCAACCTCTTTTGGATTTTTTACTGCGCTATCCAATTATTTAGTGATGGTAGTGTAGCCCCATTTTGTTGCATTGACTTAACCACTGGTACCTCCCTTGTATATACCAAAGAAAATAACCTATTTAGCTCATCTGCCTTTTCCTAGTTACTATCAGATGGCCTGTGTCACATAAGGTTCCTATAGCTTCCTCGCCTTCTTCCCATTAATATATTTAAAAAATATTTTAGGGTTAGTCTTACTCTCCTTTGCAACTGACTTTTAATTTGTTGCAAGCCTTGTGGATTTCCTTATATTCACATAAAGCTGCCTCTGTTCCCTCCTTCTTGTATAATTTAAATGCATGTTTTTTTTATTCCTTATCATGTTTAAGTCATTGTTAATCCATATGGCATGTGGTTTACTCCTATTCATTTTATTTCCACATGGTACATGCCGATTTGTGTGTATATTTAGTAAGGATTTGAATGTTGTCCATTTATTTCCAGTATTTTTCCCTTTAAGTTCTTTATCCCAGTCTATATGTTGTATTGCTGCCCTTAGCCCATTAAAGTTAGCCCTTTTAAAATGTAGAGTTGTTGTTGGCCCCTTACAACTCTGTTTTTTGTATTCAATCTCAAATGAAAGTGTGTTGTGGTCACTATTCCCCAAGGGTTCCCCTATTTTAACATTTGATATTATATCAATACTAGCTACTTGCCCGACAAAAATGATGGGAATAAACTGTTATGCCTGGCAATGCTGTTTGCCACCCAATGTGAGCACCTTCAGCGTTCATTGCAAGTCTCTCCCCCTGTCTACTTCCTCCCTTGAATCTCATTTCACTCTCCTCTCCCTCCCTTGTGTCTCCTTTCCCCTCCTCTCCCTCCCTTGTGTCTCCTTTCCCCCCTGTGGTTTTACCCCTCTCTCCCTCCCCTGTGTATCTTGCCCCCCTGTTTCTCTCCCCCCCTCCCTCCCCTGTGTCTCTTCCCCCCTCCCCTGTGTCTCTTTCCCCTCCCCTGTGTCTCTTCCCCTTTCCCCCTTCCCTGGTCCCTTAGCCCTGGATTCGGAGACGAACGGGAGCCTGCAACATACCCGCAGACATACGGCTTAATACGATTGAGTTGCGGGCTAGCAATTGAATCGAACCCTCTATCTGTAGCAATAATTTAAATTCATCACCCTCAACTATATTTAGCAGTTTATAGCATACTCCTACCAATATTCATTTAGAATTAGCTCCTCTGCTTTTTAACTTAACAAAGATTCAATGTTGTTGCGAGTTCCACTATAAATATCTTCTCTTAATACAGGTTTAAAACAAGGCTTATCATTCAGACAAATCACTCATCATCTTCTACCATTACCTCTATCTTTTCTTAATAAGTTATAACCATCCAAATTAACTGTCCAGTCATGAGATTCATCCCACCACGTTTCAGCAATGACTAATAAGTCCCGTTTTTCTAGTACGGCTAATAATTCTAGCTCGCCCATTTTCCCAGGCAAACTTCTTGCATTAGCAAGCATACACTTTATGTTGCTATGGCTCTGCCATTGTGAAGTGCTTGCCACTGTGTTTGAGTCACCTAGTAATACCTTCCTTTTGTTTTTTGTAACCCTCCCCCTTCTCCTCCCCCATGGGTAGATAATTCATTCCTTTCCCCCTCTAGTCTTTCAACCCTAATGCTTCTATCTAGTCCCTCCCCCCACCTACTAGTTTTAAAACTCACCCATCCGTGCTACCATCATTTCCCCTAGGTACCTCTTCATTAAGGTGCAATCCATCACTGGTATAGAGATTGCACCCAAGTGAAAAGTCAGTCCAGTGCTCTAAAAAAAAAAAAAACTCTGTCCTGCACCACTTTTTTAGCCACACATTAACCTCCCTAAGCTCCTTCTGCCTCCCTGGGCTAGCACGTGGCATTGGTAGTGTCTCGGAAAATACTACCTTGGAGGTCCTTCCCTTAAGTTTGTTCCCTAGTTCTTTAAAATCATTCTTTAGGACACTCCATCTTCCACTTACTTTGTCATTGGTATCAATATGTACTAAGACTGCCGGTTCATATCCAGCCCGCTCCCAATATTTTATCTCCCTGATCCACAACATGCCGAACCGAAACACCCGGGAGACAATAGACTGTTTGATTGTTTCAAAGTGAGTTATGTTGGAAAATTGGAAAAAAAGATACAATTGGGGGATTGGGTAATGTGTGATGGAATATAGGCAAGAGAGCTGGATTAATAAGGATAGAGTGTGAAAGGAAGATAAAACAGAAGAGAGGGGAATGGAGAATAGACAGAGGTGAGTAAATGTAAGGGGGAACTGTAAGTGCAAGTGAAATGTGGAAAAGAGAAGAGTAAAGAGTTAACATTGTGAACAATAGAGGGGAACAAAATTGTTAAAGGATGAAGTATAGAAGTAAAAGAGCAAATGTGAAAGAGGAAAAGGAAAGAGAGGAAAAAGCAAAATGATGTGAGAGAGTGAGGAAAGAGGTTAATTACAGGGAACATAAAGTATACCCATATTTAAAGTTGGAAAAAGCTGAACAATAATTCATGGTAGACCTCATTTAAATATCAATCACAAAATGATTTGCTGGAAGAATTGTTTACTAAGTATTTTTGGGGAGTGGAGGAAATATTGTTAATTTATCAGAAAGTAGGAGTAAAATAAAATAAAATAAAGGATAATTGGACCAGCTTAGGAATTGAAGATATATACGCAAAATGTATTTTCCTCATAATCAAAATTAATTTTTACAATTATTAATACAAATTAGATTGATTGCTTAAAACTGTTAAGTCTACTTAAAAACGGGAGTAAATGGCAAATTAACTCAAGTGGTTTATTCCTCTTAGATCTGACATTAGGAAGCTCCACCAAGATTAATTTTTCTTTATAAAGTCACTAAAGCTTAGATTCCCTTGAAAACTTCCATTACCAATTTGATTTTAAGAAAGGAAGTCCTAAAGCTATGTTTCTTCAGAGCTATCCTCCTTGGTGTTTTTTATCTCTTGTGTGAACAGATTCAGAATAAATGTTTAAGGGCATCTATCTATCTATCTATTTATCTGTCTATCTATAAATGAAAGTATTCTCTCAAGTATTTTTCTATTTTTGCTTTTCAAAGGCTTTGCTCCATTATATGTAATTTATATGTAATAAGTAATTTGGTTCATATGGCAAAAGCCAAGTAGATGAAATAGTACTTTTCTATATAAGCCGGATTTTACAGTTACATTGTATAAGTATACAAAATAAGCATAGACAATAATTAGGATTCAGAAGAAATATTATATGGTCAGATTCCATGGGTTTCTAGTATGAACCATGCCATTTAATAATATATACTTGACTAAAGTACTGTTACCCCTCATTAGCTACTGGCATGGCTTTAAAAATGTGTCCACCCCCTTACTTCTTTTAGAATAATTACTTTCAAAATTTTGTGTAAGTTTATTTCACTAGCAATATCTTACATTTTATTTAGTTTATGTTTGATGCATTTTACTCAATGGCAATTATAGAAAATATGCCTTTTATTTAATTTTGGCCTCTTTTTAGTTGCACCTACAAAAGTCAGTTATTTATTTATCAAAACTAGCTATTACGTTTTATTGTTTGCTTTCTTCTGTACAGTAGCTAATAACTTTTCTTGTACCATGGAAACCTGATGTAGTTGTTACAGTCACCTCAAAATAAAAACTTGTATAGAATGTAGTTATGCTTGTAATGCCACAGCTGATTTTTGATTAAATAAATGGTTGTTTATGCCGATATTTACTTAAATAATGCCAGCCTGCTCTCAAAAGAACAATTTATGTTTTAAAGCTGCAGAGCAAATGTTGTAAGCTAACATTTGTACATTAATAAAACAATATTTCTTAGGCTGCTTGGATGTCATTATGAAAAAACTGTATGATTTACTTGTCTTTTCATTATCTGCTATACTTTGAACTTGTTTTAAAAAACAAATAATTTGAAAAATCGATGTTCATTCATCATATGATTGTCAGCCCTAACAAACCTTCTTATCTGGATGCTACAAATAGGAAGAGTTATATTTATGCTTTATAAATTTGAATAGTTTGTGTATAAATCACTAAGTGAGAAAACAAATTACACAAGAGCTTATTTGCAGAAAAAAATCGGCTGCATAAATATTGGATGGTAAGAAAACAGTTCACTTACAATTTTCTTCCATATATCTGGTGTAAACTCCAAAGAACAAACAAACTTAATCCACATTCATAAATATAATTTTTTTTATTAAACAACAATAATATTTTTTTTGCTCCAATCCAATTATTCTGATAATTTGATACATTTGTTTTAGTTACATGTTACTGAATTTTTGCTGACTCATGATTATTTTTTATTTGATGGGTATTACTGTCTAAAGAGACGTGGCACAGCAGGTTTTCAGCCAGGAAGAACAGATCATTGGCTAGTCAGTTATTGCCAAGCTTTATTAGGCCAAATAAGGATGAGAAATGACTGGATAGGAAGGAATTCCACACAAGTGGTAGTTAAGTGTTGCAAATTTTTTTTTCAACAATTTTATTCAAGAAAGATTATAACATGGAGTCAAATATTAACTGTATCAGTGTTTATTTGGTTCATTTGATCACCTGTAGACCCTGTTCCATCCAGTTTGTTGAAAAATCATATAAGAGGGGTACTGAACATGTGAGGGCTTCCCGTAGAGGAGAAGATAGATTTGCAGTGTTAAATCATTGAGAAAGTTCCTGGATTCAGATTTTCCCCAAATGTTCATGTGCATGACTTACATAGCTACTAATAGTGTTGGTTTTGTACATTCTTGATAAACAAATATATTTTTCTTAAAATGCTGTGGTCCTTGAACTGAGATACTCTTGAAGTTGTAACAAGCTATCTATTGTCAAACAAAAGCTCCGGACTTCTTCCTTTTCCCTCATCCCACACCCCTTCATCCACTGATACCGGCAAACACCACCCCCATCATCCAGCTCTCAGAATGTGATGTATATATACAGTATCTCACAAAAGTGAGTAAACCCCTCACATTTTTGTAAATATTTTATTATATCTTTTCATGTGACAACAATGAAGAAATGACACTCTGCTACAATGTAAAGTAGTAAATGTACAGCCTGTACAACAGTGTCAATTTGCTGTCCCCTAAAAATAACTCAACATGCTCTGCTTCAGTATGTCACAGTACATGTTGGCATTCATGGTTCCCTCAATGAAGTGTAGCTCCCCAGTGCCGGCAGCACTCATGCAGGCCCAGACCAAACATGTCCATATGTGTATATATGTTTTCTATAATATGTTGTGTTGATTCTTCCTATTTGCATTTACCTGATGATGTCAGATGTTGCCTCCACTCTGTCTACATCGCTGTTAACGATCAAACTGAGGGTTTCATCTCATATCAGTGTTTTGGGTTTTTTTGTGCCTTATCCGTTTATCTGTCATTTAGGGATTATTTCAACTATCTTTCCTCAGTATAGATGTATACTTTTGGTGGTGGGATTGTCATAGTCTGTGCCTGCATGAGTGCGGTCGGCACTGGAGAGCTACAGCTCATTGAGGGAACCATGACTGCCAACATGTACTGTGACATGCTGTTGGTGGTAGAGCATCTGGAAGAAGGGCCAAGGGTCTGAGTTGGCAGATAGAGACCTGGTCAGAAAGCGACAGAAAGTCATGTACTGACGGCATATATGGTAGGTAAATAAACAAACAGAATTCTACCAATAATAAAGGTTACCATTTGTACAATATTAGCCTCTAACAATGTTACCTCAATTTGCCTATTGAGATGGTTCATGTGAGATGTATTTATTACTTCATAGATATCTGAATACTGTTAAAAGTATTTTGTGCAATATTTACTTACAATATAATTTCTACACAATGGTAGATAATTTTGATCTTACATTTTTTAACCAACATTGTTATGTTTTTAAAAAATGTATAACACATTTGTGCTTTTATAAGTTTTGTGTCTTAGTTAAATACTTTCTCAGAGGGGATCATATTATTGAGAGTTTAGAGTGTCTGTTCTTTCTTCTATTTCATATCTAAATTTATACACTCTCTCAGTAATTTACCTGACTTATGCATTTAAAATTGTTTAATAAAGATATTAACTGTACATAAATAACATATAGGTATATCCCTTGAGGGTCGTTATCATGTTGGAATACTGCTCTGCAGCCCAGTCCCAAGGGAGGGGATCGTGCTCTGCTTCAGTATTTCACCGTACATGTTAGCATTCATGGTTACCTCAGTGAACTGTAGCTCCCAGTGCCGGCAGCACTCATGCAGGCCCAGACCAAACATATATACACATATGTCTCTATGTGTATATACAGTATGTTTTCTATAATATGTTGTGTCGAGTCACACTATATGCTTTTATCTGCTGATGTCAGATGCTGCCTCCACTCTCTCTGTATCACCTTTTTACATTCAAACTGAGGGTTTCATCTCATATCAGTGTTTTGTGCTCTTTGTGCCTTATACTTTTATCTGTAATTTAGGGAATATTTTAACTACCTTTGCTCAGTATAGATGTATACTTTTGGTGGTGGAAGTGCCATGGTCTGCATGAGTGCTGCCAGCACTGGGGAGCTACAGTTCATTGAGGGAACCATGAATGCCAACATGTACTGTGACATACTGAAGCAGAGCATGATCCCCTCCCTTCTGAGACAGGGCCGCAGAACAATATTCCAACATGATAACGACCCCAAACACACCTCCACGAATACCACTGCCTTTCTAAAGAAGCTGAAGGTAAAGGTGATGGACTGGCCAAGCATGTCACCAGACTGAAACCTTATTGAGCATCTGTGGGGCACCCTCAAATGGAAGGTGGGGGGAGTGCAAGGTCTCTAACATCCACCAGCTCTGTGATGTCATCATAGAGAAGTGGAAGAGGACTCCAGTGGCAACCTGTGAAGATCTGGTGAACTCCATGCCCGTGAGGGGCAGTGCTGGAAAACAATGGTGGCCACACAAAATATGTACACTTTGGGCCCAATTTGGACATTTCCACTTAGTGGTGTACTCACTTTTGTTGCAAACGGTTTAGACATTAATGGCTATGTGTTGAGTTATTTTGAGGGGACGGCAAAATTGCACTGTTATACAGGCTGTACACTTATTACTTTACATTGTAGCAGAGTGTCATATTTTCAGTGTTATCACATGAAAATATATAATAAAATATTTACAAAAATGTAAGGGATGTGATCACTTTTGTGAGATACTGTATATTCATAATAGTAATTTCTATAGCTTTATAATCAATGTTTTATTATACTATGTATTTTGCATACTGACCTATGATAAAACTGTCAGACTGACATTTGATAATGGGAAATTTTGATGTGCTGTTTGGGACAACAGGTCAATGACCATATACGGGAATATATCTGGTTACTGCCAAAAAAAACATAAACACATTGCCTTTTGTACGGTTAGTGAATCATATAGTTTTTCTCTCTTGTGTATGGACAGAGAGGCTGCAATGTTGGCTCCAAGCTGCTTGTAAATGCAGAAACATGGAAGATATATCTGAGTTTTACTTCCTTTCTTGGAGACTCCCTGGTGAGAGGGTCTTGAGTGGATCCCCCCCCCCCCCCCCAAACACCTTGATGAATTGGACAACTTCAGCCACTTCAGCATCCATGGTTGGAGCATATACATGGATCACTGTGCTATACTTTGAATTCAAATTGGAATGATATTATCAGTTGTTGGAGCGGCTTTGGCCACCCTTTGATTGATTATGAGAGCCACTCCATTTGTTCTGTGGGATTCTTGGCCACAATGCTGGTGGTGGTCTGATATGGAGTGTCACATTCCAGTCCATCTGAATTCCCTAGTTCCCAGGGTATCAATGTCTTGTCATCTCATGTTTTACTCCTGTCAATTTGCCTTGTTTCATAGTTCTAGAGTTCTAGGTTCCTATGCTGAATTTTTCTTTGCAACCACAGTCTTTCCTATCCCCTCCAGAAACATCCACAGCAGGGTGTCCTCTCAACCTTGTCCCAACCACTTCATAAGATCTGGTGCTAGTCTTAGTTGCCCTCTCTATTTCTGTATTTGTGTATATCTATAAGATTTTCTTGGCAAAGTTACTGGAGCGTGTTCCTTCTCCAGTGGACAGCAAATTCTGACCTTTCTATTATGACATGCTCATCTTGGCGGACCCTAGATGGTATAGCTCCCAGCTTCAATATATACTGATAGCGGGGCAATACATATTCTCAAAACAGTTGCAACACTTTGTTAGGGGGATCAGAGTGCATTTATATGCTTAAAACAATGAAACTCAAACAAGTTTCAAAAGTTGGCAGCACATTATTTGGTGGTAAGGAAGCATATCGTCAAGATGCCGGCTAGATTTTGCATCCTAGATGGGCAGACCCATCCCATGAAGGTGGTCATCTGCACTTCTCTTATTGGTCCAGGTCAAATAGGTTAATCCACCCAATGCTTACCGTGCCCAGTGTTCTGAATTGGGTGATGGCTCCAGTGATAAAGAGGATTTTGAAACAATGGAGATGAGATTAGGGAGGCTTCCTGGTGTCCATCTGATGCCGAGGGGTACAAAGTCTCTTAAAAGAGATAAAGCTCTTTCATTTATAATGTGTAATTCTTCAGCCATCTTCTCTATTTTCAAATTTACCACTGTAGGTAGCAGCCCAATCCATGTAGCAACTCAGAGGCAGCATTACAATTGGTCGCTGCTGCGGCCATTGCACTCCAAAAATTTAATGTATTTTTTTAAAAATATTCATATGATACACTACTTAATATTCCCTACAGATTTAAAATATACCATATTTGTGTCAGTTTAATGATTTTCCAGGCTATGGTATAACTATATTATACTAGGAACTCGCCCGTCAAGAATTACATTTTTATTCAGGAAATGTTGTTTGCCACTCAATTTGAGTCTCTCCCCCTGTTATATTATGTATTTTTTTTTAAATATTTTTCATGTCATATTCCCAATGTATGTATATAAAACTTCAACAATTATTTGATGTAGTAGTTAATGTGTATATTTTTATAACATGCAACTTGTCTCTCCCTCTGTTACTATAATTGTATATTATTTTTTTGATCTTTAAACATTTGCTGTCATATTCCAAATGTATTGAAAACTCTACCAATTAATAGATTTAATAGTTAATGTGTTTATTTTTATAACATGGAACTTTGATAGTTATATTTGTAAGAAACCATGGTTTCATAACTTTGTCACATTTTTTATTGTAAGCTATACATGAATATTATAAAAGTGTGTAACTATGATTTGAAACAATCTTTTTATTGTAAAGCATTACATTTTTTATAACACATTTGTAAATGTTTATATTGAATCCAGAGGAAGGCAAACAGAAAAAAAACCAATTGAAATGTAGCCAATTGTCTCAAATTAAAAAAAATCCTTACTGACCCCAGATACTGGCGATCAGATTACTCTCTGCATCAATGCTCACTCTGCAATTATACATGAAAACGTTCAAAGCACTAAATACATAAAATCAACCCCCTTAACTAATTACAAAAAAAATGGTTCATTAGAAGCACTGAAACCCAGAACCACAGCATCAACTAAGTCAAAATACATACATGAAAATTAATAAGTACATTAAATTAAAGTTCTAGCTATATTTAATGAAACCATTAAGTATTAAATTGTAGATTAAATGTTCAAAGCAACTAAATAAATACAATGAAACCCATAAGTAATTACAATCCAATGAATATTTGCATTCCAGTAACTCAAAGTATATAGATTCAAATTCATAAGTACATACAATGAAAGTACAAACTATGTTCAATTAAACCAAGATTTTTACAATTTGAAAAACATGTTCTCCTCTTTAATATGGTTCTGAACAATATTTTTGTTTTTGTGTGGTGTGCTTTGTCAAGTTTGGTTAAGTTCTTTTTATTTCTTCTTATTTTGCTGTAGAAGTTATAAGTGGTTCCTCTAAAAATAGCCCATCAGATGAATAATGTTGTCTTTGGGATGTTCTTGGAATGTACAACACCTCATAGTAGACAATATAATTTGTAAATACTCGACCATCATCTAATAATTTGCCTTGACTTTTGTTTTTTCAATGAAAACTGGTTCACCTTTATGGGTACCATCAAAATTTCTGCATGTATGAAATGGTCTTTTAAATCCTGAACAATTAAACTGGTCCCATTATAAAGTCCTTTTTGGGGATTTATATTTCTTAATAGCATGACAATGGCATCTTTTTTAAGTTGCAAAACATGGGCTGGCATTCCAGATGGAGTTAATGAATTTATAAATTCAGTTGTAAAATTTGATTCACTCTGTTTGTCATCAGCCAGAACTGAATCTGCACTGTAATATTTTTTTTGAGTGCCATCTACTAATTTTAATATGTTGTTATTGAGATCCAAAGCATCTTTATTTTTGGATGTTAATATTACTTTCTTTGCAAGCTCTGAATAATGTTCAGTAGTTATTCCATTTGGGAGTACAGCTGAGATAAGTGAATCTTTGCAAATCATTTGTGCTGGCATTTCCACTGTATCATCCCGTAAATTTGTTATTTTGTCGGTTTTACCTTCGCCAATTTTAATTAGCCAATCATTGAAATAATTTTGGCCTTCAGATCTCATATTTTTTTCTAATCTAAGGTGTGTCAATTCCTTCCATAGTGGACTTGACTTTATACATGTTTCCACGATGTCTGTGCGATTTCCACGAACAACAACAGGTAATGTTTATCTGAAATCTCCACCTAATAACATAACTTTTTCACCAAAACGTAAATCATTACCCATGACTTCACGCAATAAACGATCGATACATTGCAAAGCATGGCACGACATCATAGTGGCTTCATCCATGATAACTAATTTGTATTTCTTTCTTTTTTTTTCTTAAGATGATTTCATTCTAATATCAGACACTGATGTTTCCAAAATTGGAACAGGAAGCTTAAATCCACTATGTACTGTTCTGCCACCTTCTAACAATAGTGCAGCAATTCCAGTTGTTGCAGAGGGAAGTGCAATTTCCCCTTTAGCTCTAATTGAACTCATCAACAAATTATAGAGATACGTTTTTCCAGATCCACCGGGTTCATCTAGATAAAAATAACGCTCTTTGAGCAAGTCATCATTTAGTGCTTGTTGTATTGCATTGAAAGCGTGCACTTTCAAATCTTTTAAAGTGGCAATTTTTTCTTCAGTTTTTTGTTTTTCAACATCAGCGTCATAATCCTCAAAGTTTATATCATCTATAATTCCGGAATCTGGGAGATTAAAAGTTGCACAACTTAATCCATGACATAGAAAGACTTGTTGAATTTGCATTAATGCTTTTAATTCAGCAGTGGCCTCCCTATACCTCTTCAAAAAGTCTTCATACATATGTATGTTAAATGTTTCCCACAAAGCTAAAGCATTAGGAACATTGCAAAATATGCAAATGTATGTAAACTGGTCCCTCATCTGCCGGGGCATTTTATATTGTGCTGCTTTTTGTAGACATCTCTCCCCTTCAGTCTCATCAGCAAAGAAGTTTCTATGTCTGGTAGCTAATTGAAATTTCTCATAAAGTGTTTCATTGACAGTTCTCAAGTCTTCAAAACTTTGTGCACCAGGAACATTTAAAAGTAGTAAACATAAGCAAAAACGTTCAATGTCTCTTGGACTTACTGTGTACATTCTTGTAATAATTTTATTTCCACCCTGTTTTCTCTGTTTCCATAAGCAATTTACAAAAACATAATGATATGGAGTCTCATTGTATAAGTATTCCCTTCCCTTAATATCTTTGAATTTAGGATAAACCAAGTTGTAAGTGTGGTTTGTCGATGTTCATTTTGTGCAAGAGCATTTTCTCCATTCCCAGTATGAAAGTAAACTAACTGTCTTTGTGGAAAATGTGCAGCTAATCTATATACTGCATTTGAGAGATCATGCTTTTCAAATTTCAGAAGCCGACACATTGCTTTTGGGGCACTGACATAGCGAGCATCTACATGAGATGCCAGTTCATCATGCACTAACTCATTGTCTTGTTCATTTGGTTCACTTTTCACCACCACAGTTGCTGCATCATATACGTTATAAATATATTTGTAGACATATTTAATTGATTTAATATAAATGCAAACTTCCACAGTTATGTGTGCATTATACTTCATTAAGAAATGTGGATTATATGGCACCACATATGTGTTATCTACACTACACACTTTTGAGAGTTCTTTTGCGCCTTTTTTTTATTTCCCATACATGGTGATTGTGGGTTTAGCTCTCCACATGGACCATGAATCATACAATATGTTACATTCTCATATAGTGGGGCATGTTTTTGTGGATGTGGTAGATCAGCAGTAATTACTGAATCCACTTTCTCTGCAGTATTCAATTTATGGTTTTCGTTTTCGATTATAAGAATATGTGCATGTGGAAATCCTCTTTTCTGGAATTCAGTTGTATAGACATATGCCAAACACTTTAAAAATAAGTTTGTGATGGGTATGTCATGTATAAAAGTTATTAATTTTATTTTGAAGACTCTAGCCACTAAGTATGGTCTATCTGAAGCATTTTGTCCAGGTTTGAAATTATCTACAATTTCTGGCCATTTAGGATTACATGTAAATGTTATAAATAAATCTGGTTTTGCAAATTTGGTTACAATAGCTATAGCATCATGGTATCTTTCTCACATATTGCGAGGAGATCCTTGGAAGGAAGATGGTAAAAATATGGCTCGTCCAGCAGCAAGCTCTCGGTTTGTAGCGGCTTCAGCAACATAATCCATGAGTCCAGAATACTGTTCAACATGTAGTTTATTTTGTTGAAATTTGATAAAATTTAAATTATTGGCTTCTACATGCAGGTATGAATCAATGATCCATTGTTGTGCCAGCTTTCCAGCGCTTAAAATGGGATTAAATTCATCCCTGATGGCAGTGTGAGCCACTTTAAATTCACACACCTGCAAAACAGAAAAATATATATGTTAATATTTTGTAGATATTATCCTTTTTTTAATTTATATTTCATGTACATTTACTATCATTAAGTATCAGATACAGCTTACAATCTGTTAAATTACGTTACCATACATTCTAATATTTAAACTATTTTTTTTTTAATTATTCAATAAATAAATTAAAAATAGTAAATGTGTTATATTGTAATGTATTTACTAGAATTGCTAAAGATGTACGTTACAATGTGTAAAATTACGTCACCATAAAGTATAATATTTAGCATAATTTGTTAATATTTTTGCTTTAAATAATTAATTAATACATTAATAAATACTATTAGTTTACCTATTATGTGTAGATGTAGTTTTATGAAATCATCAAGAGTTAACATTGTTATTAACATAAAGTTATAAAATTTTGTCCACAGAAAACGTCCAGTCACACAGTTGATCATCTGAGGAGAAAGTGAGAACATTTTGGAAAGTATTCAGTATTTACAGAGTGCAATTTACTGTTTTTACGCCATTTTGCATGTTTTACAACAAGACTTGCGAGAAGCGTCTGCATGCCTTGTGTGGTCCGGGTAAGTGATACTGGCTTTGTGTAAACTGGCTTTGTAATGGTTTTTACATCCTTCAGCCTTGCTTTACATTTTTTTTATTTTTTCGGACGCCATTTTTGTTCTCGCTTAGGAGATTTTCGTTAGTGAAAAAATGCTAAATATGCCTCAAATTAACTTGCAACCTTACTCACAGGCTCCTTGGCTCTCCCCCTGTGTAGTGTGTGAGTGTGTAAGTTAATTTGAGGCATATTTGTTGTTTTTCGTAGGTGTTTCAAATTCCCTGGTTCAGCCGTTAAATTTGTAATTTTCTAAGGCCCACAGTCCATGTACGTGTTTTGGTTCCTATTTCCTACGGGCCGTAATTTTTTGAACCACGCTAAGTCCTACTAGTCTTCGGGGGTCATTGCAGCCAAAGTCCCGCGAGCCTCGCAGTGTCTTGCCTCAACTGCCAGCCTCGCTTTACGAGGCTCGCAGGGCAATGAGCGCCTTTGGCGCTCATTGCAGTCTAAGTCCCGCGAGCATTGCAGTGTCGTGCCTCAACTGCTCGCCTTGCTTTGCAAGGCTCACAGTTGCGGCTCTACCAGCCGCAATGTGACCAACGTCCTTGAACTGACAACTATATATGTGATTGGAATATAGCTTGGGTAAACAATAAATCTAGTATCTTGGCGTTTCTCTATTTTTGTTTATGCAATTTTAACCATTTTATTCATTTTGACGTACAGTTTTGTTTTGAAATCCAGTAGTTCTGCAGACTACATAAGAGAAGTTAACAGATCCCAGTTTGAAAACGTCTAGTTTAGAAGTTAGAAGTATAGAAGGGTAAGATCCTGGGAAGTGAGGTGACTAATCAGGTTAGATGGAAAAATCTGCTTCTAGTAATATAACAAAGAATAAAGACTGTATTTATTCTTTTACACTGGAAAAAAAAAACATTTTCCCAAGCAAACTTTTTTGAAAGACCATCATCACATATATAGTTGTGAGCGTACGAGTCGTTGCTCACGCTTGCGGGCTCGCGTAGCGAGCCCGCAAGAACTGCGTCCTTCGCGAAGCGAGGGACGCAGTTCCCCGCAAATGCGGGTCCTCGCGAAGCGAGGGCCCGCATTTGCGGTGGTGGAGGCTCAACGTCGGCTGTGTTAACACACACATACACACACACGACTTTTTAACAGAATAAACCCAACCGCCCAGCCAACAAAAACCCAACAACGTCCCCGCAAATGCGGATCCTCGCGAAGCGAGGGTCCGCATTTGCGGTGGTGGGAGCATCCCAACATCGGCTGTGTTAACACACACATACACACACACACAACTTCATAACAAAAAAAAACTCAAAGTCGCCTCACACCCGCTTACACCCAGACACACAGACGCAAGACTTAACAAAAAAACAGTAAAAAAGGCCCTTCACACGCTCTTAACACACATACGCACGACTTAGAAACAAATACACTGCGTCGTACACGTAAAAGCTAACTGCGTATATCGCAAAAAAATACGGCAACATCGCAACAAAATACAGCCGCATCGGAAAAAAATACGGTCGCGAAAGACCCATTCCAACCGCCGCGCATCAAAACATCACAAACAGAAGAAATAAACACAACAAACACATAAAAAGCTTACTTACAGCACGGGGGGGGGGGGCATCCAGCACCTCCAAAACTTCATTTACACGTCCATTTAAGTCCAAAACAAAGAGTTTAAACGGCCGAAAATCGGCTAAGCGAGAGAAAAAATGGCCGCCGAACAAAACGAAAACGAGGCTCCAGACGTAACTACACTACACTTACTCGCAATAATGAAACACATACTATGCGGAACGGATCACACTCATATTAAACACCTTTTTTACCACTACTACGCACAAAATGGCGGATGGAACGCAAATTGGAAGCTGGAACGCAAATAGCGCATGCGTATTGCGTTATAACGGTCTAACTTTCCAGAATGTTCTACAAGTTTATAAATACTGCCTATTTGACAGAGAAAAATACATTTCTCCTCAGGTGATGAACAGAGTGACTTCAGACATAACTGCTGCTAAAACTTGAGAAGATAATTTACTACTTTACATTGTGCAAATTACAACTGAGAGGTAAGCAATAATATATTACATTTTATTATCAAGACAGGACATCAAAAAAAAAATTAAATAAGAAAAAGAGGTTTATGTATACTGACATGTGACACGCACATATATGCGTATAATGTATACTGACAAGTGACACGCACATTTATGTGTATAATGTATACTGACAAGTGACACGCACATTTATGTGTATAATGTATACTGACATGTGACACGCACATTTATGCGTATAATGTATAGTGACATGTGACACGCACATTTATGTGTATTGCCCCTGCAACAAAATTATCTTAAAACAAACTAATTAAACAACTACATTTAAATTACATTAGAAAAAAATAAGTTGGGACTATTAAAGTATGAGTCATGTATACTGATATGTGACACGCACATATATGTGTATCATCTATAGTCACATGTCACACACACATTTATGTTGGCCAAAAATACAAATAAGGTTAATTTAACAATTAAAATATGATTCATGTATAGTGATATGTCACACGCACACAAAAAAATTACTTTCAACTATGGAAATGTGCTTCATGTATGTGACATATGTGTGTAGCCCCCACCAAAAAATAATGTTAATTCAAAATAATTACAGAAGTATATTTCAATGAAATTAATTTACTGCAATTCAATAGATCACCTAAAGCTCAATCTTTCTACTTTTTTTAATATTCAAACAGACTCTGCATCAACAGCGTCACTCAACAATTTGCACCGTGCATTGTGAAGCACAATCCCTTTTAAAGAACACCAACAAAGAAGAAGAGGTAAGATACAAAAATACTTTAAATGCTGAAAAGGCCATGCTTTGTTAAATACAAATAAAAAATTCTATAATTCACTATTTCACTTTATTTTTCAAACAGACACTACAAGAAGACCGGCGGATTAAGATTGGCAGGAGGGGACCCTCTGTCATTCCACACTTCAATCAAGGTAAAGTATTAAGTATAAAAAAGAACCGAACCATGAGCCTTATTCAATTGTGAGTTGGCCAATTGAATAGGGCTTTATATAAGCACATAATAGATTTTTTAGACAGACATTTTTAGTTACTGAACTTCTAACCACAATCAAGGTCTTCACTAACTAAAAACTTCTGTCAAAAAATATTTTATGTGCTTATATAGAGCCCTATTCAATTGGTCAAAACGCAATTGATTCAGGACCTAAATATGTTTAATGGCCGAGGGCCTCATTCAAATGTGATTTGCCCATTTCAATAGGGCTCTATATAAGCACAGAGCATATTTTTGAACAGAAGTTTTTAGTTAAAAACTTCTGTAAAAAAAGATGCTCTGTGCTCATATTGAGCCAAATTCCATTGCGAAAAACCAAATTCAATGAGGCCCTCACAATATAACAAATCCAGCAACCAAAGGCCCTCATTCAATTGATATTTTGGACAATTCAATAGGGCTCGAAATAAGCACATTTAGAACCCTATTGAATTGGCCAAACTGCAATTGAATGAGGGCCAAAGGATGCAACATATGGTACACACAAACTGGTACACACAAAACAGGATTGTAACAAACACATAGCAAACTAAATTCATATTCTTTTTGTTTAACAACCTATAACCATTAGAAAAAACACTACATAAGTATAACAAAAGTGGTGCCCATCAAACAGGATTGTACGAAAACTCACATAAACACATAGCAAACTACATTTAAATTCTTATTTAATGTTTAACAACCTATAAGCCTTAGAAAGAAGCCTAAATAAGCATACCAACATTGGTGCGCACCAAACAGGATTGTATGAAAACTCACACAAACACATAGCAAACTACATTTAGATTCTTATTTTATGTTTAACAACCTATAAGCCTTAGAAAGAAGCCTAAATAAGCATACCAACAGTGGTGCGCACCAAACAGGATTGTATGAAAACTCACACAAACACATAGCAAACTACATTTAGATTCTTATTTAATGTTTAACAACCTATAAGCCTTAGAAAGAAGCCTAAATAAGCATACCAACAGTGGTGCGCACCAAACAGGATTGTATGAAAACTCACACAAACACATAGCAAACTACATTTAGATTCTTATTTTATGTTTAACAACATATAAGCCTTAGAAAGAAGCCTAAATAAGCATACCAACAGTGGTGCGCACCAAACAGGATTGTATAAAAACTCACACAAACACATACCAAACTACATTTAGATTCTTATTTTATGTTTAACAATCTATAAGCCTTAGAAAAAGGCCTAAATAAGCATACCAAAAGTGGTGGGCACCAAACGGGATTGTTGAAAAACAAAGAAATAATGTCATTTTTTAGTTCATACAAATACATTCAAATAAAATTACATTTTCATTTTTATTTTATATCAGATACTGCGTCAAGAACATCGGACCAGGAGTTTCAACTGAGGACCAGACCAGCGGACGAGGACTTTCAACAGAGGACCAGACCATTGGACGAGGACTTTCAACAGAGGACTACACCATCGGACGAGGACTTTCAACAGAGGACTACACCATCGGACGAGGACTTTCAACAGAGGACCAGACGATTGGACGAGGACTTTCAACACAGGACCACACCATCAGACGAAGGCTTTCAACACGGGACCAACAAAGATTCTGCTTCAAATCAAACTTCAACCAAGGTACAGTATAACAAGTAAAAAAAGAGAAAAATTAATTAATATTCTTCTTTAATGTTTAACCACCTATAAGCCTTAGAAAAAAGCCTACAGAAGCATACTAAAATTGCGGCGCACCAAAAAGGATTGTAGAAAAACACAGAAATAATGCAATTTTTTCATTAATACAAAGACATTCAAATAACATAACATTTTCATTTTTATTTTATAACAGATACTGCGTCAAGAACATCGGAACAGGAGTTGGAACTGAGGACCACACCATCGGACAAGGACTTTCAACACAGGACCAGACCATCGGACGAAGGCTTTCAACACAGGACCAACAAAGAATTTTGCTTGAAATCAAACTTCAACCAAGGTACAGTATAAAAAGTAATATCTATCATATATCTCTTATTTGTCTTTTAGGGCCAATAATCTTTAACAGTAAATACAAACTTCAATGTAAACTTAAAAAATAAATTGGCATAGTCCAAAAAAGTCTAAAAACACAGAATCTATACAATTTGTCATTGTAACATTCCAGTCCTAAACCCTAATTTAATTGCCATTTGACAAATTGAATAGTGCTGTAAATAAGGACATAACATCTTATTGAAAATACCTTTTTAGTTACTGAAACACTTGCTTTTGGATACATGTTTAATAAATAAAAATTTCTTTAAATAATTATCTGATGGCCTTATTTAGACTTTTATTCAATTGACCGCATTGAAATTGATTAAGTATAAAATGTTAACACACTATTGATAACTATTTGTCATGAAAAACAACTTAACATCTCAAAATAAACTAATGGTACATTATTTTATTTTTACAGATTAACATGGCTGATAACGAGAGTAAACAAGAAAAGAAAAGATGCCAAGCTAGAGAACGACGACAGAGAGCAGACAGCCAGCAGACACCGGAGAAGAAGGAAATTAGACGAGAAAAAGAACGCAAAAGAATTGCAAACAAAAGACTGTCACTTGCAGAAATTAAAGATATGTCAAAAAAAGCAACAAAGAAAATAAAGCATTTACAACCTGTTGCTCAAACATCAGATGACATTTTACCAGAAAAAATACAAGAGATACCAAAAAAAGCAACAAAGAAAACAAAGCATTTAGAACCGTTTCATGAAACATTACATGACATTTTACCTCAAACAATACAACATATACCAAGAAAAGCAACAAAAAAAACAAAACATTTAGAACCTGTTGTTGAAACATTATATGACATTTCACCTGATGAATATGAAAGTCAAAATCCTCTATGCTTTGCAAATTGTCCTCTACTCAAGTCTTTAGCAGTAGAGGTTCATAGTTGTGGGGACATGACTACTCAATGTCAGTTTTGTGAGGCTTATTATTTTAAACAGGAGAGACCCAGAGATGGACAATTTATTAGTTGTTGTCAAAAAGGCAAGTTCAAACTTCCAGAAAGGAAAGAATTTCCAATTTATTTACAAAATATTATGACTGAACCTACTTTTCAAAACTACAAAAATTTTAAGACAAACATAAGATCCTACAATAGTGCCATATCCTTTGCATCCATGGGGGCAACATTAGCTGCTAATGTACCAGGACATGGTCCTTACTGTTTTAAAGTCCAAGGACAAATTTATCATTGCACTTCCCATTTACATCCAGAGGAAGGAAATAAAAGAAAATTCGCTCAACTATATGTCCTAGATACAATGGAAGCTGTTGACCAACGTATGCAGATGGAAGAAAATAAAAAATGCTTACCCACTGTTTTCATAGAGCTAAATAACATTATGGACAACAATCCCTACAGTAAAGCTTATAAAAAATTGGCAGAAGTAGAAAATGAACAACTACTTCATGCACAAACACATCAATTACCAATGCCGAAGGTTAATATGGTGCTTAAAAGAGACAGACATACTGATAAACGTCGTTATAACTTGCCAACAACAAATGAGGTTGCAATGGTGTTTCAGAATGATGAAGGAGAACCACCATTTCAAAGAGACATTCGAATATATCCTAGAAATGAGGACCAACCGTTTATTAATATGAGTATCTTAAGTCCAAATTTAGATCCAATGACATATCCCATCTTTTTCCCACACGGAGAAGCAGGTTGGCAACCAAAATTAACTCTTCCCAGTTACCCAAATGCTAAAGCCAGAATCCGAAATAATGTTTCTATGCTTGAATTTAAAGTAGCTCAAATTGCCATTCGCAATGTATTTAATCCAATTTTATGTGGTGGGAAACTAACACAACAATGGATTATTGATTCATATTTGCAAGTTGAGGCAAATAATTTAAACTTTATCAAATATCAACAAGATAAACACCGTGTAGAACAATATTCTGGACTCATGGACTATGTTGCTGACGTGGCTACAAGCAGAGACATGACAGCTGGCAAAGCCATCATTTTACCATCTTCCTTTCAAGGATCTCCTCGGAATATGAGAGAAAGATACAATGATGCTATGGCTATTGTGACAAAATTTGGCAAACCCGATCTCTTTGTGACATTTACATGTAATCCACAATGGCCAGAAATTACACTAAATCTACTTCTTGGACAAACTGCTTCAGATCGACCAGATTTAGTAGCCAGAGTTTTTAAGATTAAATTAAATGAATTAATACGTGACTTCACTATAAATCAGTTATTTGGCAAATGTCTTGCTTATGTATATACCATTGAATTTCAAAAAAGAGGCCTTCCACATGCACATCTTCTAATAATACTTCAAGAAAAAGATAAATTAGATACTTCAGACAAAGTGGATGCAGTCATTGTTGCTGAACTACCAGATCCAGAACTATATGGTAGACTATATGAGATTGTTACTCATCGCATGATTCATGGACCCTGTGGTGACCTTAATCCACAATCACCATGTATGGAAAATAATAAATGTTCCAAAGAATTTCCAAAAGATTATAGAGACAAAACCTATGCCAATTGTGATGGATATCCACTTTATAAAAGAAGAGAAGGAGATAGTGCCATTATTCGTGGAAAAAAAGTGGACAATAGATATGTAGTACCCTACAATCCACATTTACTCATGAAGTACAACGCCCACATCAACGTAGAAGCCTGCACTTCCATCAAATCCATTAAATATGTCTACAAATATATTTACAAAGGTTACGATGCAGCTACTGTAGTCGTCAAAAGTGCAGACAACCCTGAAAGTAGTGAGTTAGTACATGATGAACTTGCATCTCATGTAGATGCTCGCTATGTCAGTGCGCCAGAAGCTATGTGGCGGCTTTTAAAATTTGAAATGCATGATAGATCACATGCAGTATATAGGTTAGCAGTACATTTGCCACAACGACATTTAGTCTATTTCCATGCTGGAAATGAAATGAATGCATTGGCCCAAAGTGAAGATCGTCACACTACACTAACTGCATGGTTTGCATTAAATTCCACTGATGCTGAAGCAACACAATACTTATATATTGAAATTCCATATCACTATGTTTTTGTGAATGGATTATGGAGACCAAGAAAAACCAGAGACAATAAAATTATTCCAAGAATTTACACAGTCAGTCCAAGAGATGTGGAACGTTTTTGCTTACGGATATTACTTTTAAATGTTCCTGGAGCACAAAGTTTTGAACACTTAAGAACTGTTAATGACATTGTATATGAATCCTTCCATTTAGCTGCAAGACATAGAAACTTACTCGCTGATGATACAGAGTGGGAAAGATGTTTAGAAGAAGCAGCACAATGTCAAATGCCACGACAGATGAGAGAACAATTTGCTTTTATTTGTATCTTCTCAAATGCTCCAAATGCATTAGCTTTGTGGGAGACTTTTAAAAGTAATATGGCTGAAGACTTTATGCGACGATACAATGAACCCATTGCACACTTAAAAGCGTTAATGGAAATCCAAGAAGTCTTTTTAACTCATGGATTAAGTTGTGCAAGTTTTAATTTGCCTGATCCAGGTCTTATAGATGACATTAACTTTGAAGACTATGACATTCAACTACAAGCAGAAAGAACAGAAGAAAGACTTGCAACTTTAAATACACTACAATTGCAAGCATTTCATGCCATTAAAAATGCTATAGATGATGACATGGTGACAGAGCGTTATTTCTATCTTGATGGACCTGGCGGATCAGGAAAAACATATTTGTACAATTTATTAATGAGTTCAGTACGAGCACAAGGAAAAATAGCAATGGCGTTTGCCACTACTGGAATTGCTGCACTTTTATTAGAAGGTGGAAGAACTGTTCATAGTGGATTTAAACTGCCAGTGCCTATTTTAGAAAATTCTGTGTCAGATATTCGCATGACATCCTTACAAGCAAAGAAATTGAAGAAATGTAAATTAATTATAATAGATGAGGCCACAATGATGTCATGCTATGCCCTCCAATGTATTGACCGTTTGCTTCGTGAAGTCATGGAGAATATTTTTCCATTTGGTGGAAAGGTAATGTTGTTGGGTGGCGATTTCAGACAAACATTACCTGTCGTTGTACATGGAAATCGAACTGACATTATCGAAACATGTATAAAGTCAAGTACAGTATGGAAACATTTTACCCATCTTCAACTGCAACAAAATATGAGATCAGAAGGCCAAACTGATTTCAATGATTGGCTTATTAAAATTGGAGAAGGCAGAACAGAAAAAATACTACATTTACCTGATGACACTGTAGAGATCCCACCTCATATGATTTGTCAACAAGATATTATATCGGCTATATTTGAAGGGAGCATAAATAACGAAGAATATTCCGAGCTTGCCAACCAAGTCATACTGACGTGTAAAAATAAAGATGCATTAATCCTCAATAATGAAATCTTAAAAAAAAATTATGCACCACAAAGAAATTATCACAGTGCTGATTCTGTACTTGCTGATGACAATGAAAGTCAGGCTAACTTTTCAACTGAATTCATAAACTCTTTAACTCCTTCTGGAATGCCACCACATATTTTGCAGCTAAAGAAAGGTGCAATTATCATGTTACTGCGAAATATGAACCCCAAAAAAGGCCTATGCAATGGCACAAGATTAATTGTTCAACAATTAAAGGACCATTTTATAGATGCTGAAATTTTAACTGGGACCCATAAAGGAGAGAGAGTTTTCATACCAAGAATAGATTTAGCACCAAGTGAAAGTAGTCTCCCTTTTATACTTCAAAGAAGACAATTTCCCATTATTATGGCATTTGCCATGACCATTAATAAATCACAAGGTCAAACTTTCAAATCTGTGGGTATTTTCTTGGAAGAACCAGTTTTTGCACATGGTCAATTGTACGTTGCGTTGTCACGGTGCAAAAATCCACAGGCTATTAAAGTTTACATTGAAAACAATGAAAGTCAAGGTGATTTATTAGAAGATGGACGTATTTTTACTAAAAACATTGTCTACTATGAAGTACTATAACTTTGAAGGATACAAATTAACGATGCCAAGATTTTTTTAAAGCATTGCAAAATACATAACAATTGGTTGTTTAATTCAGTCATAATTAATGGAAGTCATGTTTATGAATGATTTGCCTCACAAAATACTTGCCTTGCATTGTTAGTAAAAATTATGTTAAAATGTTAAGTCACTATGTTAATGTTTCTAATGTTACAAGTTTAAAAAATATATTTTCAAGTTATTTCATTCAACAGATTACAAAGTGGATGTTAAGAGGTCAAGCACCTTTTAAGTCACAATGTAAATATTGTCTGTTATCTTAAGATTACTACCTACATTAATGTTTATCGCCAGTTTATGTGCTCAGTAATAAATTACTTTAATTACGTACGTTTTAAGAAGAGTTTTACTGTATGCCTTCCTCTACATTCAATGTATATTCAAGTTAACAATTATTGTGATAGAAATTGAATTTTAATACTGATTAATTTAAATGTCAATTGTTTTTACATTCAAATGTTAATACTTTTAATAAAAAATTAGGTTACAAAATGTATTCACTATGTTCCTGTTTATAATGTTCAAAATTATACCAATGTTTTGTCAACTTCTAAACTTACATAAAAAATAAAGTTCAAGTTTAAAAATATATACTTTGATGGTTATTGCTTACATATAGTTTAAACTTCATGTTAAAATTTGCGACGTTTAAAGAAGGGTTTTTACTTTTTGCTTTCCTATTCATTCAATGTATATTAAAGTTAACAATTCTTCAGATACTAATTACATTTTAAAAAACCATTACATCAACATTTTACAAAAATACACGTTCATATTAAAATACTTACAAGGGTCAAAAATATATGTTAATAACTAAACAACTTCACAAACATATACATCACATTGCCGTCATTTTTTGACGGGCAAGTCGCTAGTACTATAAATAAGATCCTGCAATGGCTCTTTAAAATCTATGTAAAATATAGTCTGGAAATTAAGTTTTGTCTTTATATCACAAACTGAGTTCTTAAAGCAGTTCTTTTCTGCTATCAGTTTCTTTGTTTCTTTGTCTCTTTATCTAAATATTGCTGACAAAGTAGATTTTGTGTTTTCCCTTGTGGCCCAGAGACAGTATCTTTAATTAAAATATGTTCTCAATATGCTAAAACATGAATTTAATAATCTATTAATTAATGAGCTTAGTTATAAAGCATTCCCAGTATGAGGCTTTGACCATATTCATTAATTTTTTTCTCAGAGTAACCCTCCCCTTTTATAACAGTTAAAGTAAGTACAAAATAATGTAATTTGCTAGTTTGAGTAATTAACAGTTTCCTTCCTTGGGAATATAATCTGTGCTATGCAAAACCTAAATCATTTTACGAAACCTTGCAGTGTGTGGAGATACACTACTTAAAAATACCCTACTTACATACCCTACATGCACTCTTGAGATACTGCAGAGGTTTGCAAAAAAACATGTCCCAACTATGGTAGAATAGGAATGTACCTATATAAATACTTGTAATTGAAAGTTATGTAAACAAATAATTGTATAAAAGCTTTGAAATGAATACACTCTGGGTTTCATTCAGTTCAAGAGATCCTTCCACCAGAACGGTTTTCTTTTGAGTAACTATTTACTTCATGGTTCTCTTAAATAATGATTCCTTATACCTTTTTATGGCTTTAGAGGTGTACCACTGTATAAAGCCAAATAATATTGGTACATCCAAAGACATATTCAAAATGAAGCAATTAATCCAATAATGAGGCAATACCTGGTGGAAGGATCTCTTGAGCTGAGTGACATCCAAAACATGATCATTTTGAAACTTTTTTCTTTTAACAAATTAAAATATTTTTTGTTGTCCTAATATTCAGATTTTATTTTTTTATTTTTACTATCCTACTATCATTGAGTATATACTATAAGTAAAATAAGCACTAAATGTTATTTTGTTTGTGTCATGAACCTCCATTCAGGATCTAAGTGTTTTTATCTTCAGACTGATCCTCCAGACTAGTTGATGTTAAAACATGTAATTGTAGTTTTGTATATATATATATATATATATATATATATATATATATATATATATATATATATATATATATATATATATATATATATATATATATATATATATATGTTTGGATTGTATTACGAGATAGACTGTGTTTGCACGGAGGATCCATCAGCCTTCATTAAAACAATGGATTGATTAAGGAATGAGTAAACCAGCAGTACCAGTCTTGGAGGCACCTAGTCAAGCAGGAGACCCCAAGTGCTCACTTTTAATAAGATATTAGCATATGCCTAGTGAGCTGATCAAAAAGACTGGTTGACAAGTAAATGGAAAATTTCAATATAGTAATATAGTAATTGAGGTTAAAAAAGACATTCAGCCATCAAGTTCTACCTTTTTAGATCTCGTCTGATTCTTGTAATTAGTGAATTGCTAATTGATCCGGAAGAAGACAAACAAAAAATCCAATTTAAACATTGCCAATTCTGTCATTCACAACAAAACAAAACAAAAAATCCTAAATATCCAAAATACTGGCAATCAGCTTACTTCCTGGATCAGTATCCCTCTGTCTTGTTTGACTCTACCACTATTCCAGTTATTTGTTTTTCTACATTACCCTGAATGCCCTTTAAAATATATATCCAATATATTTTAAAAGTGATCTATTGGATTTGCTTTCACAACTTCTTTTGGTCCACACAACTTCCTTGTAAGCTAAATTATGTCCCCTTGATTGGTGAAAACCTATTGACACAAAAAGGTCCCTAAAAAGAGCCTTATATAGGCCCTGGATGTGTTTATTTAAGGTAATAAAATCTCCACTTAGTTGCCTTCTTTATAGAGAAAATAAGTTTAAAGTCTTTCTTACTAGCATTGTTCTTCCATTCCCTGTCCTTTTTTTAAGTGGTGCCCAAAATTGTACTCCTTATTCAAAATGAGGGCGTTACCTAGGTGGTTGTCCACTCGCACCCAAGATTTGTAAGATTATAAATTGCATGTTTATTTTTTCCCCAAATGCATAACTTTATACATTTATTTGTAAAAAAACTCATCTACCATTTAGCTGCCCAGTCTACTAATGTATTTAAGTCCCTCTGCAGTAAGAACAAGCAAATCATTTTTTATTTTATTACCTTGCATGATGTAGTGTCATCATCAGATATCAATACTTTACATTTCAGTCCTACTTCTAAATTGTTAATAAATATATTAGAAAGGAGAGGACCTAATACTAAGCCCTGAGGAATTCTAGTTACCACATTCATGCAATCTGAGCATGGGCATAGGAACTGGGGGGGGGGGGGGGGGGGTCATATGCCCTCTAGATCATATTAATAGGGGACACACAAAATAGAGAAACTAAACGTAATCATGCATTTCTGTTTACTAGAGAGCTCTATGCAGCAGCATGTTTCTCCAAGAAAGTGTTTGACTTCCCCCTTTTCAAAAGCAATGCTGTGAGATGCAATGGGCAGGCAAGAAGCAGCAGAAATAGTATTCACGCATATTAAAATTAAAAATGGCTACTATACTTTTTCAGGCATGTATTTTGCACCAAAATACCTGACTTTTGTATTTTTTTAATCTTGCAATATATTATTTTTGATTCATATATTTCCAACTCCCTTCTACTCTTTGTTCATTATTCTGTTTTTCCAGTTTACACTTTTCGCTTCTCACATTCTCCCTTCCCGTTTAGCCTATTCCCTCATTGCTCATATCTCACCTACCCTCACACACACTATTTTCCACTGGTAACGAATAATATAGCAATTAAACTTGGAGGGAAGTGAGGAGGGAGTAAGCCTTTGTTATGCAGTGGTATAATAGTGTAATTGTTCATGTAAAACATGTTTGAATACACTACTGATTCTCATCTATCAGATGCATCATAATCCATGAAATTTATTTAAGGTGGCCTTATGCTTATCCCAGGCCTCATTTCCTTAACACTGTTTGACTCTACCATTTTTCCAGTTATTTGTTATTCTTTCTGTAAAGTACTACTTTATTTTCTTTTTCTCTCAACCTCTCCCTCTACTCTCCATCTCTCTCTCTCTTCCTTATGTTATCTCTATTTTCTGCAGATTTTCAACTCATTATCTTTGCCTTTCTGTTATACTAGTTTGTTGAAAATAAGATGTTAGTGAAAGATTGTACTTCAAAAACATAAAGGCAGCTGAAACAAGAGTCTTGAGATAAATAGATCTAGCCACAGGTTATGAAATTAATCAAAGTTTATCTACTTTATACTAAGAAAGTCACTTATCTAACATAAAACATGTTTAAAACTTTTTTTTAATTAAATCTCACAAAATTGTAAATAATCTGCCATAGTATATACATTGAAAAGAGCAGTGGCGGGGCAAGACAATGGAGGGCCCTGGGGGATGTAAAAAATGTTTTGTGCTGGGGCCTGCCGGGTCCAAATCACTCAGTGCTCTTGTATGTGCGAAGCTCCTCTGCCTGCAACACAGCTCCAGGGCGGGCACGCTCCAATTTCCTGTGACATCCTCTACGGATATATACCATATTTTTCCGTGTATAAGACGGTATTTTTTACTAATTTTTTTAAGTTTAAATTAGGGAGGGTTTCTTATACATGGAATTTTGCAATTATATACCCTGGTCTGTTACTGTAATGCTGCATCTGGCCACAGTGCTACGGAATATGTTGGCGCATTATAAATAAACGATAATAATAATAGTTTTAAGGCAGGAGAAATGATCACAGTATTGGAAATGCATTGGTTTCAATTAGATTGCCTTACACTGCAAGTGTGCATAGAAATTTGTATTTTATAAGTTTTTATTGAGTTACACATATAATTAAGGGCATTTTCTGTCATGATTTTCACTGATTTCCATTCCAGCTCAATGTTCTTGTGATCACATCCCTTATTACTCAGTTGCGATGTGCAATTGCATTTTTCCGGTTTAACACAGGATATTGAGCTAGAATGGAAATCAGTGAAAATTATAACAGAAAGTGCCCTTAAGTATATGTGTAACACAATAAAAACTCATAAAATACACATTTCTATGCACACTTGCAGTGTAATGCAATCTAATTGGAACCAAACACATTTCCAATACATGTGAGCTTTTCTCCTAGTGGCCAGATGCAGCATTACAGTGTGATCCCTGTGTTAAACTTACACATCGCGAATGAGCTATACAGCTTGTGTGTGGTGTTTGTGTGCATAGAAATGTGTATTTTATAGCTTCTTATTGTGTTACACATATATTTAAGGGCACCTTCTGCCATGATTTTCACTGATTTCCATTCCAGCTCAATATATTTGTGACCCCTGTGTAAACCCAGAAAAATGCGTAATAAGTGATGTGATCACAGGGAGCTTGAGCTGTAATGGAAATCCGTGAAAATAATGACAGAAAGTGCCCTTAAATATATGTGTAACACAATAAAAACGTATAAAATACACATTTGCATAATTATTTATTTATTAATTTTGGACTCAAAATAGGGATCATCTTATACATGGGGGCTTCTTATAGGCGGAACAATACGCTATGTACACATATATAAACATGTCCACATATATACATATCTATAAACATCACCCAGCACTCACCCCTCTTAGAAGCCATCCCTACATAGCACCCAGTCTTTATCACAGCCATCCCCTCTTAGGATCCACCTCATATGCCCATCCCTATCTCCTTTGATCCTCCCTCACAGAACCCATCCCCCTGTACTTTACTGCCACTTCGCTGCCCTTGCTCTCTTACCTTCTTCCCTGATACACATCCCCAGTGTGCTGAACCGCTCCACACTGCCACCTGTTGGAGCTTCAGTAGAAATTCTCTTTTTTCCACAGGCAAGCACACATTTCTGGCTGGGGGGGTCAAGGAGGTACAGGGGGTCCCAGTGGGGCCTTGGTGAGTTGGGCCAGGGCAGGAGGCCCAAGGGGGCCGTACACTACAGATGAGGGCCCAGGTGAACTGCACCACTGGTAGATACGCCCCTAAACAAGGGATTCTACATGTGTATTATGTCAGATTATTTTCTTTTTTTATTATTAAGATAAACATTTTTTTTTGTTTTGTGAGTACTATATTTATGAAATTTTTAAAACAATCCAGACTTACTTCACCTTATTTTTTTCCTTTTTCAAGCTGATTTACTCTGCAGGGAGGTTTCTCAAAATCTTCAGGATAGCAGAGAGAGGGAGGGAGAGAGAGGGAGGGAGGCAGAGAGAGAGGGGGGGAGAGAGAGAGAGAGAGAGGGAGAGAGAGGTAGGGCGAGAGATGCTGGGGAGAAAGGGGAAGAGAGAGGGAGGGAGAAAGGAATGGGATAGAGGGAGGGGGAATGAGAGTGGGGAAGAGAGTGGGGAGACAGGGATGGAGAGAGTGACAGAGGGAGGGAGGCAAAGACGGAAAGAGAGAGAGGGAGGGAGGCAGAGAGAGGGAGAGAGTGGGAGAGGGAAGAGAAGGAGGGAGAGATAGAGGGAGGAAAAGAAGGAGGATGGCAGAAAATGGGAGAGGGAGGGGGCAAGAGAGGGAGGGAGGCAGAGAAGGAGGGTGGGAGAGAAAGAGGGGGAGAGATGGAAGATAGAGAGATGAGATGGAGACAGGGCACACAGAGCACAGAGAGAGGGCACAGAGACAGAGGGCACATAAAAAGGGTACAGAGAGAGGGGGGGCACAGAGAGACAGAGGCCACAGAGAGAGCGCACACAAACAAAAAGAGAGGGCGCATATATAGAGAGAGAGAGGGCGCACAGAGGGAGAAAGGATACACAAAGGGAGAGAGGACGCACAGAGAGAGGTAGTGGGGTGCACAGAGAGAGGAAGAGGATGCGGAGAGAGAGAGAGGACACACAGACAAAGAGAGACAGCAGAGAGACAGAACAGACAATTGAAAATAACATATGATGCCGTCATTTATGACAGACAAGTTACTATTCCCTCATAAATCTGTGTTGACTCCTACTTATTATCTTATTTATATGGATATATTGCTATATACTATCCTTCTAAAAGCTTGCAGTGGTGAGGCCTACAGGCATGGCCGGATTACCAATTAGAGGCGCTTCCCTGTGAAAAAAATGGTTCCTGGCTTAATAAAATGAAATGCTGCAGTTCATAGACTGGCTACTAGGGTGTAACTACCCAGGACAAGAGAGTGACAACAGGAAAAGGTAAAAATGGGTCAGTGCATACCTGGCTCACAGGGTCTCCTCCATTTCACTGCCTAGGAGCTCTAAAAAGGTAGATCTGGCCCTGACTACACATTGTAGTTCCCTGGATCTGCTCTTTCTTACTTCTTAAATAAAGGTATTACAATTATTTTTCTCACTGGATGAGCTACTTCTGTTGCAGCAGGTGCAACACAACAGGGCCTTCTGTGACTGGCAATAATTTATTTCTAATTTACTAGATGAGGATGGCTGATGACTTCATAGAGAGGTGATCAAATCCTTATAGGGGTGATCTAACCATCTATAAATATTTGACTTTTTTTTATTGACCCCCTACAAAGTGGATAAAGAAATTGCAAGGGGGGGAAGTTATTTTGCACAGGAGCCATCCATTCACTACCTCCACCACTGCCTTTCCTAAAGTCATCTGGTACAAGCCTGTAAAAACTGATTCTTGAAAAACTCAGTTCCCTCAGTACCACTGAATGTATTCCATCAGGACCTGGTAATTTATTAACAATTATTCTTCCCAGCCTCCCTCAAGATTTCTTCATGTGTTTACAAGTTATTTGATAAGCAAGCCTTATTTGATAAGCAAGCCTTACACACAAACTCGCAATACTCACAGCGCAATGCGCATTGCGCACCAAGAGCCTCACGTGCACATGGCACGGTGAGAGCGGCGCATGAGCAATGCGCGCAGAAAGGGGAGGGAGATGGGGGGAAGGAGACACGGAGGAGGGAGATGGGGAGAAGGAGACACAGGGGAGGTAGAGGGGGGAAGGATACACAGGGGAGGGAGAGGGGGGAAAGAGAGGTTGAGAGACACAGCGGAGGGAGAGGGGGAGGAAGAAGGGGGGAGAGACACAGGGAGGTAGAGGAGGAAAGAGACATAGGGAAGGTAGAGGGAGAAAGAGGGGGAAAGGAGACACACAGGAGGGAGATGGGGGAGGAGACACACATGAGGGAGAGGGAGAAAGAGAAACAGGAGAGGGAGAGAGGGGCAAAGGAGACACAGGGGAGGGATAGGGGAAGAGACACAGGGGAGGGAGAGGGGGGAAGAGACACAGGGGAGGGAGAGGGGGGAAGAGACCTAAAGAGGGAGAGGGGGAAAGAGACACTTGGAAGGTAGAGGGGGGAAAGGAGACACAGAGGAGGGAGATGGGGGAAGGAGACACAGGGGAGGGAGAGGGAGGAAGAGACACAGGGGAGGGAGAGAGGGGCAAAGGAGACACAGGGGAGGGAGATGGGGGAAGGAGGCACAGGGGAGAGAGGGGGGAAAGGAGATACAGAGGAGGGAGATGGGGGAGGAGACATAGGTGAGGGAGAAGGGGGAAGAGACACAGGGGAGGGAGATGGGGGAAGGGACAAATGGGAGGGAGATGGGGAAAGAGGCATGGGGGAGTGAGAGGGGGAAAAGAGACACAGGGGAAGGGGAAGAGACACTGGGGAGGGAGAGAGGGGGAAAGGAGACACAGGGGAGGGAGATGAGGGAAGTAGACACACGGGAGGGAGGGGTGAAGGAGACACAGGGGAGGGAGGGGGTTAGGAGACACAAGGGAGGGAGAGGGGGAAGGAGACACAGGGGAGGGAACAGGGTTAAAGACACACAGGGGAGGGAGAGGGGTAAAAGAGACACAGGGGAGTGAGAGGGGGAAGGGGGGACAGACACAGGGGAGGGAGAGGGGGGAAGAGACACAGGGTAGAAATACGTTAGAAAGAAACAGAGGGAGGTAAAAAAATATATATATATTATCCCGTCATTTGTGACGGGCAAGTGACTAGTTGAATAATAACAATCCATTGTTAAAGTGCTTGTTATTAATTACTGTTTTAAGTTGTAGCATGTTTAAATGTCTAATGTGTTTTGAACTTTTGCTTTAGCAGTTATTTAGTATGCATGCTATAAAAACACAACACTAGCATTCTCCTGTGTATTTTGTGTTGTTGCAATGTCTGAATATGCCAGTAGATGGCTGAGTTGACAAAATACATGATCATGGTTTGGGCTACATTACATTTCCAGTATGTGCAGTATCTGCACACATCTCAATTGTACCTCTTTTACAGGGACAGTCCCACATTTAAAGATATACCAATCTGTTTTAGTCTGACCATGACAAACTTGTTTCCTCTGGCTCATTGATTTCTCCAAAACGTCATGAAAAAAGACTCCAAGTGTATCATATATATATATATATATATATATATATATATATATATATATATACTAGAGAAATTGTAAGTGAGCTAATGCTGTTTGGTGTATAATAATGAAATATATAATACATTAATAAATGAATATACTTTACCTATTTTGAAGCATTGTGTTGAAGAGCTGGCAATCTGTTTTGATGTTGCTGCAGCATTAGTGGTGTGAAGCTGCTGTGTAAGCGTGATGAATGTGTGCAGTGTAATAGTGTGCGTGCGCGAGACCAAACCGTTAGCGTAGTTGCGTACTTCCGCATTGGCGTAAAATGGCGGGTAATGTGTGGTATGCGTCTTAGCGGAATATCCGTAGGTCTTTTGTGGTGTTTTCCGAGTTTCTTGTGGTGTTTTGCGTGTTTACAGTGCTGTAGCCTCGTTTTTGTTTTGTTCGGCGGCCATTTTCTCTCTCGCTTAGAGAATTTTTTAGTGTGTAAACTCTTTTATTTTCAGTTAAATT
This sequence comes from Discoglossus pictus, assembly GCA_027410445.1. NCBI lineage: Eukaryota > Metazoa > Chordata > Amphibia > Anura > Alytidae > Discoglossus > Discoglossus pictus. Next base: position 301,468,283 of record CM050165.1, on the reverse strand, counting down.
AAGCTGTAAGTTGCATTTTTGAGGTCCTGGATGCTCCCTCTTGCTGTAGGTAAGCTTTTTATGTATGTGCTCTGTGTATTTATTGTGTTTTTAATTTTCACTTCCTGGATTCCCAGACAGACAACTTCTCTAATGGAGAATTCACCACAACACCCTGGAGAGCCCAGGGGCTATATGGAAGGTCTAATCAGTTGTGGAGAAGATAAGCCGACACCTGGCTGAGGAAGTCAACATCCTGGCACACCTCCCGAAAACCCTATAGCTCCTTCCCCTCTTTAATACTTCCCACCAATCAGCACTTACCTGGTCGCTTGCAGATTGGTTAAGGGCTAGCCTATGTAAATATACCATTGTTTTATTGTATGGAAGAAATGTATGACCCTATTATTGTATGGAAGAAAATAAGACCCAATGACTAAAGATTATGCTTTCTCTGGGACACACAGAAATTGTGTGTTTCGTTGAGGGAATGGACAATAATCACTTTGTGTCCTAAATATTGGCTGCTATCCTGGAAGAAGGGACTGAAGAACTGGATTGGATTTGCAAGTAGGACTGGTCTCCTTGACCTTTTCAAGCCCACTGAAGAGCAGATCATGACAGTTATGGTGCTCTGTGATCCTGTGTTCTGGATGCTTCTTCTGATGATCATGATATGCCTGCAGGGCACCGAGAAGCCCATCCAATCCAAGATCCTGAGGGAGGATTCTTGTAGCTGAAGGCAGGAAACAATGGAGCTGAATAGACAACCCCCTCCCTTTGAGCACACTATTATGAACAGATTCTTGTGAGTGGAGAATGTAATTAAACAATGTACAATGTATGTATGATTTTCTTTGCAATCAATAAAGTATTTACATATATATATACATAAGAAATACATAAACTCTTAAAGAGTATCGCTCCAGTTAATACACTAAGCAACCTGATCTATTTCAAAGTGCTTATACAGTTGTGCTTAAAAGTTTGCATACCCTGGCAGAAATTATGACATTTTGGCAGTTATATTGAAAATATGACTGATCATGCCAAAAAAAATCTTTTATTGAAGGATAGTGATCATATGAAGCCATTTATTATCACATAGTTGTTTGTCTCCTTTTTAGATCATAATGATAACAGAAATCACCCAAATGACCCTGATCAAAAGTGTACATGCCCTTGAATGTTTGGCCTTGTTTACAGACACACAAGGTGACACACACAGGTTAATATGACAATTAAAGGTTAGCTTCCCACACCTGTGGCTTTTTAAATTGCAATTAGTGTCTGTGTATAAATAGTGAATGAGGTTGTTAGCTCTTACGTGGATGCACTGTGCAGCCTAGATACTGAACCATGGGGAGCAGAAAAGAACTAACAAAAGAACTGTGTAACAAGGTAATGGAACTTGATGAAAAAGATATCCAAAGCCTTGAAAATGCCAGTCAGTACTGTTCAATCATTAATTAATATGTGGAAAATTTTGGGATCTCTTGATACCAAGCCAAGGTCAGGTAGACCAAGAAAAAATGTAGCCACAACTGCCAGAAGAATTGTTCGGAATACAAAGAAAAACCCACAGGTGTAAAAATATGCCTTATATACAAACAACTTTTAACATGACTTCAATGTGTATTTTATAAATATAACCTATTATATACAACTGTAAGAAATCTAGTGTTAATAATTTGTTATAACAATTATGTGTTTGTATCAAGACATTATACCTCAGGTCTTTTTATTATTCACACAAATATATATATATATATATATATATATATATATATATATATATATATATTATAGATGTGTATAAATTAGCTAGCTATATGTGTATGTAATTAGCTAAAAACCAAGTCTGTGTGTGGGAAAAGACAACATGTGTGAGTAGACCAGCTCAAAATAACTCCGAGAATCACAAAGGTCTTATTTACAGTAAAACCAGCAAGTCTTAGGTGTACATTTGTAGACAGCTGAATACAAGACTCTAGATGGGTGTATATGAGTGTTATGTTACCACCTGTATAGAAACCAACAGTCTAATTTCAACATATAGCCATGTATGACGTATAGAGAGGGTGGGTCATAAGCTACAATATGATATAAAAAGCCAAGAATCTATGGAAGAGATGGCAACCAGCACATGCACCCAGGACAAGCACCGGCTGGCCCAGGTTGAAGGAGCCTTCATGCAGTCCATATGAAGTGTGCCAGATGAGCCCAGCTGAGCAGAGCCTGATCCTGACCAAAGAGAACCTGATGGAGGCTGAACTTCCAAAACTGACCATGTGGTATTATCTTGTATCTTTATATTACATAAATGTAGAATTCATATCAGTATTATATTTGTAAATATTGCCTTAATACTTCTTGTCTGTTATCTGTTTTGTCTAAAACCCATTGTGTAACTGTATCTTGATTTATGTAAAATATATCTTTTAATTATAAACTTATTCATATGTTCGTTTATTGATTTGTCCAAAAGAACTTATTACTTGTAGAAATTATACATTAATTATTTAGTTATCAGTTAATTTCTGACACAGGTAACCTCATGAGAAATACAGGCTGCTCTGGAAAAAGAAGGTGGGGTTGTTTCAAGGAGCACAATACGACGATACTTAAACAAATATGAGCTGCATGGTCGAAAGAAGCCTTTACAGCGCCAATGCCACAAAAAGCCTGGTTACAATATGCCTGACAACACCTCGACAAGCCTCACAGCTTCTGGCACACTGTAATTTGGAGTGACAAGACCAAAATAGAGCTTTATGGTCACAACCATAAGAGCTATGTTTGAAAAGGGGTCAACAAGGCCTATAGTGAAAAGATTACCCTCCCCACTGTGTAGCATGGTGGTTGCTCAATTATGTTTTGGGGGGGGGGAGCTCTAAAAGCACGGGAACATTTTTAAAAATGGATGGCAAGATGAATGTAGCATGTTATCAGAAATACTGGCAGACAATCTGCATTCTTCTGCATGAAGGCTGTGCATGGGATGCTCTTGGACTTTCCAGCATGACAATGACCCTAAGCACAAGGCCAGGTTGACCCTCCAGTGGTTACAGCAGAAAAAGGTGAAGGTTCTGGTGTGGCCATCACAGTCTCCTGACCTTAATATCATCAAGCCACTCTGGGGAGACCTTAAATGTGCGGTTAATGCAAGATGACCAAAGACTTTGCATGACCTGGAGGCATTTTGCCAAAATGAATGGGCAGCTATACCACCTGCAAGAATTAGGGTCCTCATAGACAATTATTACAAAAGACTGCATGCTGTAATTGACGCTAAAGGGGGCAATACACAGTATTAAGATCTATGGTTATGTAAACTTTTGATCAGGGCCATTCGGGTGATTTTTGTTATCATTATGATATAAAAAGGAGCCAAACAACTATGTGATAATAAATGGCTTCATATGATCCCTATCCTTCAATAAAAGAAATGTATTCTTGCATGATCAGTCATATTGATATATCTAAATAAATACCAACATTTCACAATTTCTGCCAGGGTATGCAAACTTTTGAGCACAACTGTATACTGTATATAAACTGTTTTTTTTTTTGTGCTACAGGTGGAGCAACATGAGGGCCCTTTGTATATGTATATACGGACTCTGTACATTGGAGGGCTTCTAGCACTATTTTGATTACCATATGCTAAATGATGTTGTGGTTAATATCCTTCCCACAAATCTATTGCACGTGTTTAGGTACCAGCCCCACACTGATAAGGATATCATTAAAGAGTCATTACACTGTAGGAAGTTTGTTTCTTTTAGTTATAAAATCACTAGAAAAAAAACACAGAAAGTTTACAAAAAGCAAGAAAAGTTTTATTATTTAACACAAGGGTAACAGTAGTAGTTGAAAAACTAATAAATAAGATTAATATGGTCTCACATTGATTAACTGTTCATCATCAGTCCTGGAAAGTTTTTAACCGTCCGTATTGTGAGAATTTTCAAACAATAAAGTGTAAAATGATTTTAATAAAACACTGATCTAGTTTGTAGCATACATAAACAAATAATACAAGCCACAGAAAGGGTGTTCTTTATTTTTGGTCTCGGACTTCTAGCGGAGCCAATTCTTTAAGGTTCAGTAGACAACATTTTTGTAACTATTAGTCTATTACACTTGGGCTGATTATATTATACAGTGCCTTGCAAAAGTAGTCACCCCCCCCCCCCTTGTTTTTTTTCATGTTTTGATGCCTCACAACCTGGAATTAACATGGATTGTTTAAGGATTTGCAGAATATGCCCACAACTTTGAAGATGAAGTAAAATAGGACAAAATAACAGAAAAAGTCAATGTACATAACTATTCACCCCCTAAATACTTAGTAGAGCCACCTTTTGCAGCAATCACAGCTCCATGTCGCTTTGGATAAGTCTCTATGAGCTTGCTACATCTTATCACTGGGATTTTTACCCATTCCTCCTTGCAAAACTGCTCCAGCTCCTTCAAGTTGGATGGTTTGCGCTTTTGAACAGCAATCTTTGAGTCTGATCTCAGATTTTCTATTGGATTAAGGTCTGGAATTTGACTAGGCCATTCCAACACATTTACGTATTTCCCCTTAAACCACTCAAGTGTTGCTTTAGCAGTGTGTTTGGGGTCATTGTCCTGCTGGAAGGTGAACCTCCATCATGGTCTCAAATCACGCACAGAGTGGTACAGGTTTTGCTCAAGAATATCCCTGTATTTAGCACCATCCATCTTTCCCTCAACTCTGACCAGTTTCCCAATCCTGCTGCTGAAAAACAGCCCACACCCTGGCAGCTCCAGGGTTAACTGAGGTTTCTGCGCTGCCTCTCTGATTAATGCCCTCTTTGACCGGTCCATGAGTTTTGGTGGGCGGACGTCTTTTGGCAGGTTTGTTGTTGTGCCATGTTCTTTCCATTTGGTTATGATAGATTTGATGGTGCTCCTGGGAATCATCAAAGATTTGGATATTTTTTTATAACCTAACCCTGATTTGTACTTCTCAACAACATTGTCCCTTAATAGTTTGGAGAGTTCCTTGGTCTTCATAGAAGTGTTTGGTTAGTGGTGCCTCTTGCATAGGTGTTGCAGCCTCTGGTGCCTTTATGCGCGTATATGTAATGGCAGATCCTGTGACACTTAGACTGCATACAGATTGACATAATTTCACTTATTATGTGACTTCTGAAGGTAATTGGTTGCACCAGAGCTTTTTATGCGCTCCATAACAAAGGGGTGAATACATACGCACATGCCAATTTCCTTTTTTCTTTTTTTTTTAAATAGTTTTATGTATATATTTTTTCTCATTTCACTTCACCAATTCAGATTAACAAAACATTGAATTTAAGGCAGTAATGTAACAAAATAGGTAAAAAGTCAACAGGTGTATACTTTTGCAAGACACTGCATAATAGATAACAAGTTGTGAGTCTAAAATTGTGTAATACAGGTGGCATATGCTTAAAAGGAACAATGTATAAGTGGAATTGGATTAAAGAGTGAAATACGGGCTCATTTGCATGTCCCTGCTCAGTTTCCCAGAGTGCAGTGCCATAACACTTTTTTTTTATTCTGAGCAGGAAATTAATTTTTTTTTATTTGGTCCAAATGTGAACACAGATTTACTATTTTTATATTTATACTAGTAACTTGCCCGTCAACAATGACGAGTTTAAAATTGTAAGGCAGGAAAACGTTTTCCCCACCTCTCCCTTGCCTGTGTGTCCTTCCCCCTCCCCTGTGTCTCCTCCCCCCCTCCCCTTTGTCTCCTTCACCCACCCCCTCTCCCCTGTGTCTCATTTTCCCCTCTCCATCACCTGTGCCTCTCAACCCCCTCTCCCTTTCCCGTCTCTCCCTCTCATGTGTCTCCTTTCCCGCCCTTTCCCTACCCTGTTTCTCCTTTCCCCCCTTCTCTCTTTCCTGTACCTCCTTTCCCCCTCTCCCTTTCCCCCCTCTCCCTCCCCTGTGTTTCCTTTCCCCCATCCTTCTGCCCTGTGTTTCCTTTTTCCCTTCTCTCCCTCTCCTGTTTATCCTTTCCCCTCGTGTCTCCTTTCCCATCTCCCTTCCCCAGTATCTCATTTTCCTCCCTCTCCCTCCCCTCTGTCTCCTTTCCTCCCTCTCATGTTCCTACTTTCCCCCTGGCCTTTTCCCCTGTGTCTCCTTTCCCACTCTCCCTCCACCCCTTGTTTCTCATTTCCCCCTCTCCCTCCCCTGTGTCTCCTTCTCCCCCTCTCCCTGCCTTGTGTGTCCGTTTCACATCCTTTCCCTCCCTCTTGTCTTCTTTCCCTCCTCCTCTGCCTCCCTTGTCTCCTTTCCCCCCTCCTCTTCGTCCCTTGTGTCCTCCACACTTTCCCTCGCTTGTGTCCTCCCCCTTCCCATCCCCTGTGTCTGGTACCTGGATGGAATCCTGCCAGTAGAGCCGCACTCACCTCCTCTGCTGTTCCCGTCCACCTGCCGTAATTACTTTCTGGGCTTGTAGTGCAGTATTGCATCCAGGTACATGGTTGGGATAGGGTGTATGCTCATTGCGAGTCCTCCACTTGCAGGAACCAGGTACACACTCCTGTGGCCCTCGTGTTTATGGGTTCGCAAAAGGCTCACCTCACTTTGCGAGGCTCGCAAAGAGTGACAAACCCGCAAACATGACCAACGTCCTTGAACTGACAACTTTATATGTGATGTGTGGAATCTGTACATGTGGCCATGTCATCACATATTACATGCCTAATGATATAATTTGTGACATCACTGATATGAGCAAGTATGCGTCTTTCTACTCCCTATTAGGTGTCCAGAGGGTGGGAGAGGATCTGCTCAGGTGGCTTTCCTAATAGGAGTCTTTAACTGCCTAAGACTTCTTTCAAGTCAGCCTCCTGGGCAGAAAAATCTTTCATAAAAAATGATAGCAGTCTTCTCCACCCCTGGACAACTAATATGAGGTGAGGAGAATCAGATCTGTTTGTCTCTGAACAGTAAGTTCAAGTGTAGTTTTTAAAAGCTACTTTATTTTCCTCAGATATTTCTTTTACTGTTAATTATTATAAAATAATTAAGCAAATGAAACCCAAAAGTATAACTACACTAGCGACTTGCCCGTCAAAAATGACGGCAATAAAATGTGAAGGTTGTCAATGCTGTTTTCCACACAAAGTAAGGCTCTTCCCCCTGTAACTTGGGGGCCTTCAGTGCTCATTGCGAGCCTCTCCCACCGTCTACTTTACGGGCCTTGCGCTAAGCATTCATCGTGGGCCTGGCAATGAGTGCCTTCGGTGCTCGTTGGCAGCCTTTTTCAAAGTCTTGCAGGCTTTGCGATGAGCACCTTTGGCGCTCATCGCAAGGCTTGCAATAAGCGCATTTGGCACTTATTGAAGCCCCCATCAAACCCATAACTTTCAGGCCTTGCAATGAGAGCCTATGTCGCTCATTGGGCATGCGCAAGCCAGTAACCTTGTAACATAGTAACATAGCGTGACCGACAAATCGTAACTACCACAACTATATATATGACTAGCGACTTGCCCGTCAAAAATTACAGGGCAATAAAATTGTAAGGCAGGTAATGCGGTTTGCCACAGACAGTAATTGTTTTGGTGGTCTGAGATACTTCGGCACTCATTGTGAGCCTCGCGCTGAGCACCTTTGGCGCTCATTGGGTGGCTCTCAATGTGCGCCATCGGCGCTTATTGCGAGCCTCTTGGTTGTTGTATTTTTTGTTATCAGAGGCGCTTTTTGTATGGTCGGCGCTGATCTCCTCTTTGTGCTTATTGCAAGGCTGTCCCCTGGTGTAGTTTGTGTGCTATGAGCAGCGTTGGCGCTCGCTGTGAGGCGCGCGGCGAATGTCTTTTGCGTTTATTGCGATAGTGTTTTTTTTGTGCTAATTAAAAAAATATTAAATTAATACATTAATATACTTTACCTATTTGTGATTAATATATGCAGGAAGCAATGTGCTGAAGAGCTGACAATCTATTTTGATGTTCCTGCAGCATACAATGTCGGTTTGCACTGCTGTGGAGCTGAGGTGTAAGTGTCAGCAATGTCTGCAGTGTGTAGTGTAAACAGGTTGCGTGCGCGAGGGGAAGCCATTAGTGTAGCTGTGTACTTCCGCATTCTGTAAGTTAGTGTTGTAAAATGGCGGCGAATGTGTATGTGGTACGCTGACGTGGATGATTTCGCGTCTTTGCTAAAAGTGTATTTTGTACCTCGTACAGCTTTTTTGAAAATCTGTATGTGCTTGGTGGTGTTTTGCGGCTTTAATGATCGTATAGCCTCGTTTTCGTTTTGTTTGGTGGCCATTTTTTCTCTCTCTCTTAGGGGATGTTCGAGTGTCTAAACTCTGTAAATTGGACTTAAATTGAGGTGTAACCTCCCTTACAGAGGTCCTGGGTGCAGCCCGACCCCAGTCTTTTTTGTGTGTATTTATTGTTTTTTTTATGTTTTACCCTACGCGCAGTTCGGCCGTTAAGGTTCGTAATGGATTCCCGCGGCTCATATTTTTTTAGTGTAAGTCGGTAATTTTTTCATTATAAGTCCAGCGGCTCGTATTTTTTTGTGCAAGTCCGTATTTAGTAATTGCGTGTTAGAGTTTTTTTTTGCAAAGTCCCGCTTCTGTGGGTGTTTGTAACCGCTTGTGAGGTGCCGTAGAGAATCAACCTCCACCAATGCGGCCCCTCGCTTCACGAGGGACCGCATACACGGCCTGCAGTGAGCATTCGGCTCATTGCAGCTGACATTGGAGCCTCCAACTTCCGCAAATGCGGCCCATCGCTTTGCGAGCTTGCAAAGTGTGACAACGTTTCGTAGTTTGACAACTATTATATGCAATGATTGATCTTTTAACCTGTCTAGAAAATGTTAGATTTTTTTTACATGTAACAAGAGTTACTAGTGGAGTATTTAGATTTTATTAAATCTTAAAGAAAGTGCCTGGTAGCCTTTTCCAGAAATTGATGGCAAATGGTTTATACATCTGTATAAATGGCTAATCTATAATCCAGACCCTACACACTGGGCACAAATTATGAGTCATTACACAATGGACTGTATCGAACATGTTATAAAGTGCTCTAATAAAGTATTTTATGAGGTGTTTTTACAGTGCCAAAAATATAAGTAATTCACACAAAAAACAGAACTATTAAGTAAAATGAAATAAACATTTTTCAACGGAGGCTGCACTATTTAAGCACTATATTTCTACTGTATTTCTATTCTTTACAATCATAAGAAATATCTTCACATAAACAGTAGGACAAAAGAAACAAAAATATAGTACAATACATCAGCACAAAATTCTGCTGATATAAATGAAAATAATGCCCACACACTAATATTTCACATAAACTGAAAAATGGACAACTTGATCATTATAGGGTAATCTTCTGCTGAGTTTGTATGATAGGTCTTGTGTGTCCTTAACGGATGGCAGTAAATTGAAAAATGCATAATGTATGTTAGCAAATATTAATACAAAAAACTATTTACCACTTGTCATGATCCTCCTGACCAACATTTTTGGAACTCATATGATCTGGTGGTGTGGTCTGTTTATAGTTATATTATGTTATGTAATGTTAATTAATGTATGTTATGTTATGCTAATTTATGTATGTTATGTTGCCTGCCTATGTGTGATTGACTTGTAATGTGATGATTTTGTGTGCTGCATGTTTTGTTCATTACGTGTTAAATAGTTTAGAATATTGTGCTGTCGGTCTCTAACTGTCAGAGTTTGGCAGCTTGGCAGTTGAAGATTCAGTTGAGATTCAGAGTTGGTGTCTCTGAGGAAAAGCCTGTTCTGCATGCAGTCTCTGTGAAGTTTCCACAGAAATAAAAACAGTTTCTGATATTTTTCTAATGTTGAACCGGAGTCTATATTTTTAAATACTGCATCTGAGAAGGATGTTTCAGAGAAATCTGCTGTCATGGTGAAGGGATATAAAGAACATATCTGCTGAGTAGGTTTGGCCATAACAGCCTTATCAAGCCTGATTGAACAGAAGCGGGATCCCTTCATCATAAAACCAGCAGCCAGGATGGCATATGGAAACTTATCCAAGGCAATGTTGAGTACTTTCAGCGGCTTGGAGGAGATGCAGAGACAGACAGACGATTTGCCCAGTACTATCAGACCAAGTCCCTGATTTCCTTCAGAGCAGAGGTGATCCAGGAGAAAAGGAGCCAGATCACATTGATGAAGGAGCAGAGAGCATGTGAGGGTTGCCATGCAAAATGACCTGGCAGCGGCTCTTAAGCATCAGTGGATGGCATTCCTGGAGCTCCAGCAGGGAAGTGAGCTATCAAAATGGCTGGAGGGACTGGTGTGGGAGGAGATCATTTTGGAGCAGGCTTATGATTATCTGATGGAGCCGGCTATCTCATTGCAATAGCCCTCCTATTACAGGCTGGAGTTAATGAAAATACTCCAGGGTGTACTGCAGGGCAATCCTGCATGTGGCATTGGGCATATAGATCAGGGGGTGATCCTGTATAATCAGCAATGTCAAGAATTGGGACTAAAACCAGGGTCCAAGGAGGATGCATTTATTGAATCCTTAATCCAATAAGTGTTGGAGCTGCAAGCCAGTTATATGAAGCTGCTGGTAGAGGGAACCATGGGTAGGAACTTGCTCAAGGGGTGGAAGGAGCACTGCCAATCGGGGAAGGATGAAAAAGATGCATCCTGTCCTCAGGATGCACTAAAAGCATCTTTCCCTGTTGAAGAACTGCAGAAAACTATTTCAGAAAAAGACAAGGGTGGAAGGAGCCCTGCCAATCAGGGAAGAATGAAGAAGATGTATCCTGTCATCAGGAGGTCCTAAAAGCATCTGTCCCTGTTGAAGACCTGCAGAAAACTATTTCAGAAAAAAGACAAGGGGTGGAAGGAGCCCTGCCAAACAGGGAAGAATGAAGAAGATGCATCCTGTCATCAGGAGGTCCTAAAAGCATCTTTCCCTGTTGAAGAACTGCAGAAAACAATTGCAGAAAAAGACAAGCAGATAAAACAGAGGGACGATTTTTTTGGCTCTAGCACATTCTAATTTTGTAAATAGTGGAGAGGAGCTCAAGCCTCTACAAAGAGAAAGTATGTCCCTAAAAGAAGAACTCAGTATGTCCCAGGGTTTGAAGAATGAACAGGAATAGCTGAAAAGAAATATCATTGAAAGAGATGAGAAAATAAGATAACTTCAGAATGAGCATGCAAAAAGTGTCTCACAAAGTTGACGAAAACAATGCTCTGCATAATCAAAACAAGGAGTTGCAATTACAGACCGAGGAATTACAGGCTAATAAAGAAAAATATGAATAAAATCAAAACAGTGAATGAACGTTTAGTGGCCAGACTCATAGAGGAGGCAAACAAACAAGAAGAGTTAAGAATATTGAATATTGAAAGAAGAACATTCCTCATTAAGAATGGATATTCAAATTTTGCAGGCTCAAAAGACAGAACAGATGTCACTTACAGCAGCTGTTGAGGATCTGAAGAATGTGATCCATGAGAAAGAGAGGAAGATAAAGTCTGTAGAAGATTACCTATAGGCTGAAATCCTCTGAAAGGACATCTAGGAGAAAATGGTCCAGACATTAAATAAGAAAATCGAGGCTACTGGTACAGGAGCTACAGAATTCACTGAAGTATGAAAGAAAAAATGATCAGTTACGGAAGGAAGCTGAGACTTTGAAGAAACAAATGGAAAATAAAAACAAGACAATTGAAGAGTTACAACAAGAAAACAAGTCTTTGAAAAATCTAATTACAAGAGAAAGCAAGCAGTGTAGTGTTCTTGAATCTGAGGTGAAGGAATTACACATACAACTTGACGATACTAAGTTCGACCATGAAAGAACACTCAACAATAAGCAAAAGGAGATTGATGATGCAAAGATAAGAGAAGAATGTCTTAACAAACAGGTTGATAGATTAAAAGGTGCTGCCGATGACGCAATCAAAATACAGAAAGAAACAGATATCCATTGCCAGCGTAAGATTGCTGAAATTGTTGCCTTAATGGAAAAACATAAGCATCAGTACAATAAAATGGTTGAAGAAAATTACAAAATATTAGGACACTACAGATCAAGAGAACAAGAATTAACATCCATTATAGCTTGCCTGAAAATGGATCTGTCTTGCAAAACTGATGAAGTAAACTCTCTTAAGGAGCAACTAAAGCAGCAAATAGAAGAGAAGGAAAACATTGCAAAAGAGTCAAAAGAAACCAAGATTTCCTTACAAAAAGAAATGAAACACAAAAATATACAGACATATTTCATGGAGACTCCCAAGCAGAATACCGAAAAAAGAGATTACAAGAATCCAACATTACTTTCAAAGAGGTCCCAGCTGTCACATTTGCTGCTGTGGAAACAAACTAATTATCAGATAAGAGAGATACAGCAACGTTGTCTATGTCAAGAACCCCAATATATACTCCACAAAAGAGTTATTCAGTAAATACTCCATCTAAGTATGAAAAGCTGCAATATGAAAAAGTAAACCCAGCTCAACAAGAATCTGCAAAAAAAAGAAAAGAAATGTTGCTTTGGAATTTGACTTTCACACTGATAGCTCTGAACCAACAGATATTCTGGGTATATGTGAATATGATGGATTGCTTAAGAAGTTATACCAAAACTATCCCCAATCTTCAACAGTTTGTGACACAATGGATTATTGCCCACTTTTGATCACATAGGCCCATGGACTGTTTCAGTCATATCAGGACAACTGTTGGGACTGGCCTGGTTGGGAAGGGTTGTTATGGCATGGGATCCACTGGAGTCACTTCCAAAATTGCTTTTGCCCCTGGACATGGTACTGAAGAAAAATAACAAAATCCTACCCTGCACACTCAAAATAAGGCCTCGGGTAGGATGATGCCTACGGGAATTGTTTTCTACATTTTCCCCAATGGGTTTGAGTAGCCCAGCAACCGAGACATGGACTTACACAGAGACCGTCATCATGACGTCGGTAAAACATGGAGGTTAAACGTCAATCAATTAGCGTTTAGAGGCCCGATATGCAATCAGACTCGCAATCCTGCAATGCATAAAATATTAAAAATTAATGGCTATACTGTTTTAGTCCCTGTGGGTGGCCTAACTCCTTTTAATACCGAGATTGATATAACACGAAAATGAAACCATAAAAAAAATTGCAGATTTGCGAGCTTGAGGCTGTTATGCAATTAATTCTAATGTCTTTCATTGCTTTCCCTGTCTTTTAAAGTGCAGTATTGATTTTTTATTTGCATTTACAGTGTTACTAACAGGTGTTTAACCCCCTTGTGAGTCCTATCTGGTACTTGTAGGATTTTCTTCTACATTTGCCATATCCGGGTCTGAAAATGTTTGCGGGCTTGAGGAATTGTAGCAATTGAATAGCGATTTGTGATTGAACAATTAGGGGCTTGAAAGATTAAAGGCTTAGCTGGATCGGAGTTACGATTTTGGCAACCACAGGGATTTTCAGGCTGCGGGTAGCTAAAAGACGCCAATATAGTTTATGGGCTACATTTTGGGTTCCAGTAATTAACAATTGCTCGATTGAATAGGGGCCTAGCTCCGCCATTGTGAGTAACAATATATATATATATATATTATTACTCAATATCATTTTCGAATTTATGACATTTGTCTTCCAATATGATTATGTTATAATATTTTCTGTAATGTGATACATAAACATAAAAATCCATTGCAGTAATTATTAACAATAAAAAAGTATTTGAGGAAAATAAATTAAATAATGCTTTTAAAACTTTTTGAACTTTATTGTTTTAGAGACTAGTTGCTATGTCCAGAATTGATTAGCTGTCTAGAGGACAACTGAAAAAATGTTGGGTTAATCAATATTCTACTTTATAACATATTTTGTTGTATATATTATTTAAATAAAGAGATAACACTACTTACTCATGATTTAAGCTTTGGATTTGTGATATCTCTGACTACTTATGTCAAAGATACTAATGATGTATTACGCAAATTGAATGGAATTACCACGCGGAAGGAAATACTTTTGGTTTCATTAGATGTTGAATCTTTATACACCAATACTTAGCACATTTCCTTGAAAAAAGAGGGAATCATTATGAAAGACATAACAGTTTTGTACTATAATTAGTAGAATTTATATTAACACATAATTGTTGAATGTTTAATAAGGAATTTTAGGAACAAATTCATGAAGTAGCAATGGGAACAGAATGTGCCCCCATCTATGCAAACCTATATTTAGGATGGTGGGAGGGATCAGATGGTATTCACCCCAAGAATAGAAAAAATATTTAACAATTATAGGTTTCTGGGTAAGCTACATTGATGACATATTGATCTTTTAGAGTGATCAGAGAATCTCCTAAAATAATACATTTTTGTTTTGAATAATTAGAAATTTAACTTATTTTTAATATCAGAAATTGATGTATTCAAGATAAAAAATAAAGTTTATCTGGAAACTAAGAAAAATTAACAGAGAGAATTCCAGACTTTCACTTATAGAAAATCACTGCCCACAAATAACTTACTAAAATCATAAAGTCCCCATCAAAAGTTAATATTTTCAGGTATAACGATAGGTCAATATTTATGAGTGAGAAGAAAGTGTTCCACAACTAAAGAATTTCAGGAATAAGCTGCAGATCTAAAAAAAATGTTTCAAGAAAAAAATTACAGTAATAATGTTTAAAAAAAAAAAAACACTTAACATGTAGTCTAACACCAGATACACAAACATTATTACAAGATGATAAAAAGTTAGAATAACATATTATTCACCGTAATACTACTCATAAATCAAGATAGCATGGCATTAATAATATGTTTTGAAAACATCTGTATATCTTCTTGGATGACAAATATCTTTAAGATCGATTACCCAATACTGCAAGTATTACTAGAGACAAGGTAAAAATTTAAGACCAATTAGCTAAGAGTCATTACAAAGGAATGGAAAGTAAAACAACATGAATACACAGGACAAAGGGATGCTACAAATGTTATTCATGTAAAGCTTGCAAGTATATAAGCCCACAGAAATGTTTCACTACCCATGATGGCAGGCAAACATTTAATTGTAAAATGTCTGGAGTAATCTATTTGATAGCTTGTTTTTGTGGAGACCAACATGTGGGCAAAATGATCAGTAAATTCAGAAGAAGGATATTGGAACAAAATAGTGACGTGTTAATAAACAACTTTTACAAAAATAATCAAAATTGATTTATGCATTAAAAACACAGAACCCATGTGGCCTCAATTAGTCACTTACAAATTCTAAAGAAAAGTTGAAAAAGTATGTATTATAAGTTATTATCATTACGCACAGAGTTGTAAAGTTTTTCAATTAAATATCTACTTATTTAAATTTTGGAAATGGTGTACCTAAGTTTTTCATAGAAATTAAATATTTAAAAATATATGAGAACTGATGATCTCTGAAACAGGATGTATAGTATTCATATTAAGATTATTTTATTATAATGTTTTTTTGCACATCTTTGAGATTTGTTTTAGTGATATGTTATTCTCATTATGGGAAAACTATTTCTTGATGTGAGAGATTGTACGCTACTTCATCTGGAACAAGTAAATACATATTCATATTTAAGTATAAAATAACTCTTAAGTAGTGCTTCTTGAAAGAAACTAATAGATCACCCATAAGCAACAATATATTGTATTGAATATGTATCTATGATATGCTGATATACCAAAAATGGGTTAAATGGTACAGTATTTTGTTTTTTGAACTAATGCACAATAGTGACATTTATAAATATTGTCCTCAAAATGTGTGAATCATTTCTTCATATGAGGGACTGTTAGCTATTCCATTTGGAATAAGCAAATATAGATTTATATCCAAGCATAAAATAACAAATTACACTTAAGTAATGCTTTATGAAAGTATTTAATATATTACCCATAAGTTATAATATACTGTATTGAATATGTGTCTAAGATATACTAATGGGTTAAATGAGACAATATTTTAGTTTAATTTGTTTGTTCTTGCTCCTTACTAATGTAGTTTGTCACTATGTTGATGTCATCATTTATATATGGTGTTGCTAAAGCAACCAAAACTATAAAGGAAGTGAGTCAACATGGTGTGGGACCCCTAATGAAAACCATCCAAAACTGACAAGAAATGTGTATTGGGTTAATGTCTCACATCAGTAAATTCATTATGACATGAGAAACTTGGAAGTTTGGAAATGCTATGATACATAATAGCAAATACAAACCACAAAATTCAAGTCTCAAAACCTTCATGTTTTCAGATCATCGTCTTTTTTGTAATAAAAATTTGAACATTATAAAGTAGATTATTAAAAATAATATAGCAAGTTTTTACAAGGTTTGAAGTAGAAAGTGGAAATTAAATGATGAAAATGGAAGCTGAAAATATACTGTATTGGTCCGGATATAAGCGGCACATTTTTTCCGATTTTTGACTTTGCGAGTTACGGGTGCGGCTTATATTCGCGACTGTAAAAAAATGTCTGCCGATTTGCGAGCTTGAGAGTTACGTGTGCGGAACATTTAATTAGAGTTAAAGGTGCCGATTTGTGTGTTTGAGATTGCGGTATTGTAGCAATTGAATAGCGATTTACGGTTTTAGTGATTCTAACATCCTGTAAGGCCTGTAACCTGCAAAAGAAGTTACAGTACTAATTAGAAAGCCTATTTCTTGCAGTGGTTGATCACTTGGAAAGAGTCTTGTTCTCTCCAATTTTAAGGATGCAGCTTATATTCCAGTTCTATCTTTTTTCAATTTTTTCCGCTTGAATTTTACAGGTGTGGCTTATGTAACGGCTACCCCGGTAGTGAGAAGGTACCAGCCGTTGGAGACGTCCTTTTCTGAAGCAAGGTGCTGTGCAGTAATGAAATGTTTATTCCCATCCACGATATCCCATTGTATAATCCAGGAGCGCTGTAAAATGTGGCAGAGTAACGGTACCATAAATCCCCCCCAAAGAACGAGACGATGCTACGTTTTGAAGGGTCAAGTAGAACTCTCCTTTATTAAAAACAAAACCACATTTTTAAACACTTCACATACACAGTAGGGGCAGTGACTACCTTTGGTCAACCCCTAATTACCTCTGGCCACTCAGACAGGGTTAATGCGTGGGAGCCAGGAGTCCCCTCCCCCAGGAGCCGCCCACTAGGCGTGGCTAACTGCTCATTCTCCCTCTGACGGTGGAGAGAGTAACATCACTAGTCTTACTTATTCCCCTGCTGGGAGTATGGGGAAACCCCAGGTCATCTCATTATTCAAGAGTCCATACCCCCATTGTTCATGGTGCCATCTCGTCTGCTATAACCCTTTTGTTCTGCTATCTGTTGTGTGGTTTAGCAGATACTATTAAGTGGCAGATGGCAACTCCTGACCAAGTGTATGAGACCAAAGATATGTGACTGCATACCACACAATACAATATTTTTACAGATATAATAACAACATTTTATAACCCAGAACATATCTGCAGATAGCTTAGGTCTGAGCACACATTATTACTGAATGGCGCTCAGACCACATACATACAGTATAGCAATGTGATCATATTTTAACCAAGAATTAAATAACCATAAAACAGCGTAAAACAGTGATGGGTTCCGTTACAGCTTATATGCGGGTGCGGCTTATATTCGGACCAATACGGTATGAATTATAATTGCAAGGAAAAAATAATATATGTGGGCTTTTTAACCTAATAAAATATTATTAGCCACACTATTGAGACAAAGTGATGGTAATCCTTTGTAGTTAATGTTACAATCAATTATTATTATTATTATTATTACTAGCGACTTGCCCCTGTCAAAAAATGACGGTCAATAAAATTTAAATGTTGTGAAATTTATTTGCAACACAAAATGAGTCTACTACATTTGTCCCTTTTTTGTTTCTAAAAAGAAATACACATTTCTTTTTTTAACTTTTTATTTTTTGTAACTTTCAACTTATATTTCATAATCATTTTTTTTTTTAAAAACAATATAATAATATCTTAATTTTAATGCATACATATTGTACTTTTTAATGCATACATATTGTAAAGTGTAACATGAAATTTTGTAACAGGCAACTTGTATATTATACAATCTTTCAACCTTCTTTTAACAATACTAACACTTTTAAATGGATATTTATCACTTAGTAACTGCAGACTATATTAACTTAGAGTAAGTACATTTTTTTACAAATAACATTTTTTGTTTTATTTGTAACATTTTTGTTAAACTCTCGTTAAACTAAATTAGCATTGAATTCAGAGGAAGGCAAACAATAAAAAACCCCATTCAAACTTTTGCAATTGTATCTTAGAGGGAAAAAAATTAATTCCTTCCTGACCCCATTAACTGGCGATCGGATTACTCCCTGAATCAATACTTTTCCAAATCTTCTGAAATGGTTCAACTATATAGTAACAATACATGTTTGCCTATAACATATCTCTTTAACAAACAGTTTTTTACCTTTTTTTTTGTGGGACCAATCATATGAACATGAAACTTGTAACCCATTTCAATATGTTTAAGGATGTTTAAGTTTTTTTTTTATTTTCTGTTTGTCTTTTATGCAAATATCACATAGAGTTTCCAAAGTGAAATAGTGGTCCCCTATTTAAAGAGTCCCAGAGTACTTACATTTTGTACTGGAAGTCAAACCACTGTTCTCTATGGATTTTTTTGTCCATTGTATATAGTTTGTTCTTGAAATGTTGTTTTTGTGCAATAATATTGAGTACCTTAAAATGTTGTCATAGAAATGAAACTACTCTACTCTATGTTTACAACACCTCATAGTACACAATGTTTTTTGTGTAAACGCATCCATCGTCTAATAAATGACCCTGACTTTCATTTTCGTCAACAGTCACTTTAATTTCGTTTGGATTGGTGCACCTTGAAAAAGCAACATAGAGTTGTCCATGTGCAAAAACTGGTTCCTTTAAAAAAATCCCAACAGACTTAAAAGTTTGGCCTTGTGATTTATTGATGGTCATGGCAAATGCCATGATAACTGGAAACTGTCTCCTTTGAAGGACAAAAGGCAAACCACTCTCACTTGGAGCTAAATCAATTCTTGGTATAAAAACTCGGTCACCTCTATGGGTCCCAGTTATAATTTCTGCATGTATAAAATGATCTTTTAACTCATGCACAATTAATCTGGTGCCATTACAAAGTCCTTTTTTTGGATTCATATTTCGCAATAACATGACAATTGCACCTTTTTTCAATTGTAAAATATGTGGTGGCATTCCAGATGGTGTTAAGGAATTAATAAATTCGATACTAAAATTCGATTCACTCTCTTTATCATCAGCCAGAACTGAATCTGCACTGTAATAATTCTTCTGTGGTGCATTGATGTATTTTAAAATTTCATTATTTACATTCAAGGCATCGATATTTTTTGATGTTAATATCACTTTGTTTGCAATGTCTGAGTAATCCTCGTTATTAAGAGTGTTTAGAAATATGGCTGATATCAGTGATTCGTTGCAAATCATTTCTGATGGAATTTCAATAGTATCATTTGGTAAATGCTGTATTTCTGGATGTTTTCCTTCTCCGATTTTAATAAGCCAATCATTGAATTCATTTTGGCCTTCAGATCTCATATTTAATTCTAATTTGAGATGTGTAAATATTTGCCACAGTTTACTGGTCTTGATACATGTTTCAATGATCTCTGTTCTA
The DNA here is from genome assembly GCA_027410445.1 of Discoglossus pictus. NCBI lineage: Eukaryota > Metazoa > Chordata > Amphibia > Anura > Alytidae > Discoglossus > Discoglossus pictus. The sequence continues at coordinate 301,448,579 of CM050165.1, read as the reverse complement.
TTTCCGTGTGGCACAACAGGTAATGTTTGCCGAAAATCTCCTCCTAACAGCATCACCTTTCCACCAAATGGCAACTTATTATCCATCACTTCTTTTAAGAATCTGTCAATACATTGCAGTGCGTGACATGACATCATTGTTGCCTCATCTATGATAATTAGTTTCGTTAGTTTAAATTTTTTTGCTTGTATAGAATTGAGTCGAATATCTGACACTGATGTTTCCAAAATGGGAACTGGCAGCTTAAATCCACTATGAACAGTTCTACCACCATCTAACAAAAGTGCAGCAATTCCAGTTGTTGCAAATGGCATAGCTATCTGACTGTGTGATCGAATATAACTCATCAAACAATTGTAAAGATAAGTTTTTCCAGATCCACCTGGGCCGTCTAGATAGAAATACCGGTCTTTGACCATTTCATCATCTGTAGCATTTGTGATGGCCTGAAATGCTTCTAACTGTTTAGTATTTAATGTTGCCAGTTTTTCTTGTGTTTTTTGTTTTTGTAGCTCAGTGTCATAATCATCAAAATTAATGTCATCTATAAGTCCTGGATCCGGTAAATTAAAACTTGAACAATTTAATCCATGAGCAAACAATATTTCTTGAATTTCCAACAATGTTTTTAACAGAGCAATTGGTTCTCTGTAACGTTTCAAGAAGTCTTCTGACATGTTTAATTTAAATGTTTCCCACAAAGTGAAAGCATCAGGTACATTGCAAAATATGCATATGAATGCAAATTGTTGTCTCATTTGCTTTGGCATTTGACATAGCGCTGCTTCTTCCAGACACCTCTCCCATTCTGTATCATCAGCTATGAAATTTTGCTGTCTTGCAGCTAATAGGAATGTATCATAAACTATGTCATTGACTGTACGTAAATGCTCAAAACTCTGTGCACCGGGAACATGTAGCAGAAGTAATCTTAAGCTGAAACGTTCAATATCCCTTGGACTGACGGTATAAATGCGTGGTATAATTTTTTGTGCATCTCTTCTTCGTTCTTTCCATTGACCATTTACAAATACATAGTAATATGGTATCTCTATGTATAAAAATTGTCTGGCCTGCGTATCCTGACAGTTTAATTTAAACCATGCTATAAGTGTGGTATCTCTGTCTTCACTTTGACATAATGCAAGTCTTTCATTTCCTTGAGTAAAGCAAACCATCTGACTTTGAGGCAAATGTACAGCTAAGCGATAGATAGCATGTGACCGATCATGCATCTCAAATTTCAAAAGGCGCCACATTGCTTCAGGAGCACTAACATAGCGAGCATCTAAATAATTTGATAGTTCATCGTGTACAATTGGATTTTCGTTTTCATTTACAGCACCTTGTACAACAACAGTAGCTGCGTCATATCCTTTGTATATATATTTATACACATACTTAATTGATTTAATCGAAGTGCAAGCTTCTACATTGATGTGTGCATTGTACTTGATGAGCAAATGTGGATTGTATGGAACAATAAATCTATTATCAACCTTTTGGCCCCGGATAATAGCTGTTTCTCCTTGTGTTCTTTTATACAAAGGATATCCATCACAATTAGCATAAGTTTGCATTTGAAATTGTTTTGGGAATTCTTTTGTACATTTTTTATTTTCCATACATGGTGAATTAGGATTCATCTCTCCACATGGGCCATGAATCATTCTATGTGTAACAATCTCCCAAAGTTTTGTATATTTTTCTTGGTCTGGCAATTCGGCAGAAATGACTGAATCCACTCTCTCTGCAGTTTTCAACTTATCTTTTTCCTGCAGTATTAAAAGTATGTGAGCATGTGGCAGTCCTCTCTTTTGAAATTCAATAGTGTAAACAAATGCCATACATTGTCCAAATAATTTTGCTTTAGTGATATCATGTATTAGTGAATTCAGTTTGATTTTAAATACTCTTGCCACTAAATCTGGTCGGTCAGATGTAGTTTGTCCCAAATACAAATTTTCCTTGATCTCTGGCCATTGGGGATTACACGTGAATGTAATAAATAAATCTGGTTTTCCAAATTTTGTGACAATAGCCATGGCATCATTATACCTTTCTCGCATATTGCGAGGAGATCCTTGGAAAGTTGATGGCAAAATAATTGCTCTTCCAGCTGGAATGTCTCTGTTTGCAGCTATTTCAGCCACATAATCCATTAATCCACAATACTGTTCAACTCGTAATTTTTTTTGTTGAAATTTAATGACATTTAAATTATTGGCTTCAACTTGTAGATATGAATCAATAATCCATTGTTGAGTGAGTTTGCCTCCATGTAAAATTGGATTAAAGCAGTCACGGATAGCAGTTTGTGCAACTTTATATTCCAGCATTGAAACATTAGATCTAATTCAAAGTTTAGTATTGGGATAAGTTTCCAATTTTAATTTTGGTTCCCATCCAGGTTCACCATTTGGAAAGAAAATGGGATATGTCATTGGATCTAAATTACAACTTAATATATTGATGTTGATAAATGGTTGTTCTTCATTGCGTGGATATATTCTAATATCACGCTGAAAAGGTGATTCACCATCCTCATTTTTAAACACCATAGCAACCTCATTTACTGTCGGTAAATTATATCTTCTTTGATCAGTGTTGCGATCTCTTTTTAACACCATATTTACTCTTGGTATAGGCAATAGATGTCTTTCAGCATGTTCCTGTTGTTCTTTTTCCAGCTGTGCTAATTGTTTGTATGCTTTACTATATGGGTTGTTTTGCATAATTTTATCCAGCTGTTCAAAGACTATGCGCAAACACTGTCTATTTTCTGGTAGTGTCATTCTTTGTTCCACAGCTTCCATCGTATCCAAGACATACAACTGTGCAAATTTCCTTGGCTCTCCTTCTTGTGGGTGTAAATGTGAAGTTCGGTGGTATATTTGACCTTGAATTTTGAAACAATAAGGACCATGTCCTGGTACATTTTCTGCTAAAGTTGCACCCATTGAAGCAAATGAAATTGCACTGTTATAAGACCTGATGTTTTGTTTGAAATTATTATAATTTTGAAATGTTGGATCACTCATAATACATTCTAAATAATATGGAAATGGATGTCTTAGTGGAAGTTTCACCTTTCCTTTCTGACAGCAACTAATGAAATTTCCATCAGTAGGTCTTTCCTTTATGAAATGATAGGCCCCACAAAACTGACAAAGCACATTAAGTAACCCACAATAATGAGTATCTACATGTACTGCAGTATTGAACACATTGTCATGCATTTTTTGCACATATATATCAAACCCACTTTCTATATGTACATTGTTGTCATGTGTGTCTACATTTAAGTCATTCTGCACAATAGAATCATTAGACACTGGTTCACATAGATGTTTTTTTTTACTTTTCCTTTTTTTGCAAGGCCCAACAGACTCACTTTTGGCTTTCTTAGCAATCTTTCTTTTATTTAAAAGTCTCTGTTGATCTTCTTCTCTCAAGCGTTGTGAAGTTTCTGGTGTATGAGCATCTCTCCACCTTTGCTTCCTTTCCCTTGCCAATCTTCTTTTGCGTTCCATTTTGTCTTCTCCATTATCTTCCATTTTTTAATCTGTAATAGTCAATATAAATATTAATTAGTCTTTCTTCTTATTTTTGTGTACATATGTCTTTTTACTTTTTGGATTGTTACATTAAAGTTGATGAATAAACGTTATCCTTGTTTCCAATGAAATAAATGAAACCATTTTTCAAAGTATTTTATTGACATATATTAAATTGGTAATAACTGGACATATATATTTATTATATCAATTATTCATCTTTCAATTCATTTTAAATCCTTCTTGATTCACTTCACTGCATACATTTTTTTTTTTTTTTTTGGCAAGTGCTTCTTCTTTTTGTTAAATGTTTGTATTGCTTCGTATTGTCTATTCAACTTTCCATAAAAATTTTTAACATATGCTGTTTTGATGTGTCAGGACCAAATTAAATATTTACCTGCAAAGACGGTCTTGATGTTGTTCAAAGGCTGCAAACGTCACACTGTGTGTTTATTCACTTTCCTTGATCAATAATCTGTAATTTAAATTTTAGAATCTTTGTATTATTTCACTTCACCCATATCATGAAATAAACATCAATCAAGAGACATATATTTTTATTCCTTAAAAACCTGAAAGCAAATTCTTTAATATGTTCCTATAGTAATCTAATACAAAACTGTTTTTGATATTACTCATTATTAATAATTAATTCATTAAATAAAGTGCATTATGAATGTTATTTTTAATTCTTTCACACAGGTAAGCACAATATCTAACAAATTAATTACTAATGTAATATACATTATTAATTAATAATTATATTTAATGTACATTATTAATTAATGCAGAATATATAAGCAACTATTAATTTAATGTACATTATTAATTAAATTTAAACTGAAAACATAAACATGAGTCTATCTGAGAATTAAATTATTAAAATCATGTACATTCTTAATTAATGAATCAATGTGTTTGTTTTCTGCACATTCTTAAACGCTAACATTTTTGATATTACTGTTTAGTAATAATTAATTAATTGTAGAAAGTACATTCTAAACGTTATTTACAATTCTTTTACACAGGTAATTACAATATCCAATTAATTAGTAATCTAATGTACAATTAATTAATGCACAATATATAACCAATTAATTTGTAATAGAATGTACATTATTAATTAATAATTAAATTTAATGTACATTATTTATTAATTCATGAATAAATGTGTTTCTTTTTTCTGGACATTCTTAAACGCAAACTCACTTTTATATTAATGCTTAATTCATTAATTATTTAATGTACATTATCAATAGTATTGTCAATTGTTTCACACAGTTAAGCTCAATATTATATTTCTGTTAATGAAATAATGTACATTAATTTAATAGTTAATTGGTTATATTTTATTGATGATTAATTCTTAATTAAATAAAATACATAATCAATATTATTGACAATGTTTCACACATTTAAGCACAATATATAATCAATTAATTATTAATTTAATGTACATTATTAATTAATAATTCAATGTAATGTACATTAATAATTAATGCACAATAAATAACCAATTATTAATTTAATGTACATAATTGTCCTTATTAAGTAACTAATAATATAGTAATTAATTAATGATACTTCTTAAAATGTACCTTTTGTAATTCAATGTTCCTGAATCAGTATCCTGAAGAGCTATCAATCTCTTTCGATTTTCCAGCATCCGAAAATGTCCAGTCACACTGTCATCACCTCAGTAAAAGGTGTCAGTAATGTGTCAATTGTGCCTTATATATAGGTTTTTGCGCGAGCCAAATGCATTGTTTTCGGCGGGAAATACGGGTGCGCGAGCGAAATGCATTGTTTTCGGCGGGAAATACGCTGTTGCTCGAGACCAATGTGTTGTTTTCGGCGGGAAATCGGAGTTGGCGCGAGACAAAGGCGGGAAATCGTAGTCGGCGCGAGGCAAAGGCGGGAAATCGTAGTCGTCGCGAGGCAAAGGCGGGAAATCGGAGTCTACGCGAGACAAAGGCGGGAACTCCGTGTTAATCCGGAAATGTGTGGTGTGCGTCTTATCGGATTTTCCGTAAGTGTTTTCCGTGGCTATAGTGCTGTAGCCTCGTTTTCGTTTTGTTCGGCCGCCATTTTTTCTCTCGCTTATTTTTTTTAAAGTGTCTAAACTCTTTTATTTTGCTTTAAATGAAGGCGATAGTTTTTGTTTTGAGGTCCAGGATGCTTCCTCTTGCTGTCGGTAACATTTTTATTTATGTGTTCTGTGTATTTAGTGTGTTTTATCTTTTTTCTTGTCCGCGGGTTGCGTCCGATTTTTGCGATGTCGTAATGTGTCTTATACGCCGTCACGGATTATCCGTAATGTGTCTACGCATACGCCGTCACGGATTATCCGTAATGTGTCTACGCAAGTCTTTTTCGTGCTCAGAGTGCTGTAGCCTCGTTTTCATTTTTTTCGGCCTCCATTTTTTCTGTCGCTTATTTTTTTTTTTGTGTTTACATTTTTGTATTTTAAGGTAAATCAATGTGTAACTCGCTTTCTGCAGGTCGTGGATGCTCCCTCTTGCTATCGGTTAGGTTTTTATGTATGTGGTGTGTGTAGTTATTGTTAATTTTAATTTTTATGATAGGCGGTTTGCGACCGTATTTTTTTACTACGTTTTAACGGCTCGCCTCGCTACGCCTGCGGCGCTCATCGCTAAGCCCGCTAAAGCTCTACGGGTTAATTGCCAAAGTGCAACGGTTTAACGGCTCGCCTCGCTTCGCGAGGCTCGCCGGACGATGAGCGCCTGCGGCGCTCATCGCTAAGCCCGCTAAAGTTCTACGGGTTAACGGCTCGCCTCGCTTCGCGAGGCTCGCCGGACGATGAGCGCCTGCGGCGCTCATCGCTAAGCCCGCTAAAGTTCTACGGGTTAACGGCTCGCCTCGCTTCGCGAGGCTCGCCGGGCGATGAGCGCCTGCGGCGCTCATCGCTAAGCCCGCTATTCGTACGGACCACGCAAACAGCGTGACGACGACTCGTAGCAGGACAATTATAATATGTGATTATTATTATTATCCATATTGCAATACAAGGGTTGAGTAATACAATAAACACAATATTAACACATGTCAAAAATGAAGGGACCTGTCTTTGAGCATAAAAATACATGGTGCTTTCCAAGATTGAAAGCGTTCAAGCTTCCAATCTAAAGGGAGTGGGAGAGGCACTCCTCCTCAGAAAAATCTTATCATATTTATGGTATTATACATTCATACAATATGGAACAACAAAAGTATGTGTTTAAGTTAAACAGAAAAACACACCAAATGTTCAACAAATGTTTTTGGACTTTCTTGTGCTGATCTTAATGGAAGCCTCAAACTTGGTTTGGAGAAATTACCTCCATTCCCATAAATTTCAGTTATACAAAAAATGTAACTGCACTTTCAGGAATATTTGATGTGTTAAAGCTGTCCCTGTCTTGTAAAACAAATAAAGAACAAAACAAAAACATAAACGAGTGGCGGATGTCTTTCTCACAGAGGCTTGTTTCAATGATTTAGATAACCTTTGAAAAGTGTGTGGGCAGCCACCAGAAACATCTGAATGCTGTGGATTATTATTCTAAATGTAACTTCAATGGCCTAAAAAGTTTATGAATACACAGAAGAACTTTGAAAACAGTTGGAACCAAAAAGCAATTACCATTTTCAGTTTGGAAGAATTATTGAGATTTATTTTTTATTGAATTATATTAGGAAATACTTGATGTATTTTGTTTATAAAATACACTACATTTTTTTAATATTTGTTATGTTCATTCATTTTGACACTTTTTATTTACCCATAGTGTTTACCTCAGACATTTTGAATAAATAACTGCTGTCAAAATCAATAGATCAGGAAGAATAGCAGTAGATCTGATTTGAAAACATTAGCTTGATACTTTAGCATAGATAATGAAAAATTTTGCAGAAATATTTGTTAAAATGTTGCCAATTGGCAGTTATCGACCCTCAAGAACAGTGTAGTAGACTTGTGTAAAAAGACATAACAATTTAAAAAGGTGCTTAGACAACAGAGAGGTTCAGTATATTCTTCCATAACAACACACCAAAAATACACAAGTAACAAAGATCACAAAATTAATTGTTTTCATCCAGCTATACAGAGCTAAGGCCCAGTATACAGCACATACTGCAGCTCATGGAACCTCTTCAGATACCACACCATCCCACATAAACGTGCTAACACAACTTTGGAAACAGCCATAACTGGGGCAAACTCAATTCTCTTCACTTAAATATTATTTTGCAAAGTGAGATGTGGAGGACCTAATTATGACAGTATGCAAAATGAGACAGGAGCAGGAAGGAAGCAAAATAATTATATATAAACTGTAAGAAAAATTAATCCTGTGCATAATATATTAATAACATATATGAAACTACAACTCCTTTTATACACATCAAAAACAGATACTAAAATCAGACGATGTAGATATTGAGCACCTGATTCCATTCCAGTCTTTAGAATCTAGAATTTGACAAGTCATCAATTTAAAGTTAAATAAATGTAAGAGAATTATTCATATGGATCAAGTTTCTTTAAACAATAAGATATTACCTTGAAAATTCTTCAAGGTTGTGCTTTGAACTAAGCACTAAGAGAAATGTGAGCTCAAACCAACCAGAAACTGCGGAGGCTTAAGTAATATGTACTGATGCATTAAAACTATTCCACTTTATTTCTGCTTAATATAAAGTTGTGTTCAGTAGTTCCTGCTCCTGAGCTAGTTTACATGCTGCATGAGATGCTTTTAATATAAAGGAGACTATACATATTGTTAGGGGACACTTATGAGAATGCATACTGCATGCATTTGTTTTGTGAGAATCCATATTGCTGGCAATGTTATGTACGGTAAAAATAACAATATGGAGATATGGAGATTGCAAGCTAGCCATCCTCCCCTTCACAGATTGGCATGCTCTGATGGATGGGAGGAAGGTCAATATGTCAACCCATGTAGAGTTGAGCTGCAGTAAATAAAAAAATAGTAATAATAGCAATGGTTTATATTTCTATATAATTAGATGTGTAATGTGAGATAATTTTTAGATTTCTGACATTTGCATACATGTATTCATTGTGTCTGTGAATGCTACTGTTCTTTATGTATTTCTCATTGACTGCTAAATGGTTTACCCCTGTGTTTCCCAGTTTATACCATTCCAACTAAACGATTGTTACCTTATACTCTTGCTTTTAACCACCCCTAAATCTGTCCAAGTCATAGACGGAGCTACCACCGGTGCAAACGATGCAAGAAACCGAGGCCCCTGCTGTACTCCTGTGGCCCTCATGTGGCCCCCACAGGTCCTTGGTAGCCTTTGCAGGTCTTCTGTGGCCCCCAAGCCCCTGTGGCCCTTGCAAATACCTTGAGGTCCCTGAAGATCCTCTGTGGCCCCTCACTGGTCCCTCACAAATCCCTTGAGGACCCTGCAGGCCCCTGCGCCCACAGCAGCCACTTATGGCCCCCACGGACCTCCTGTGGGTCCCCTGCTGCCCCTATGACCCACTGTGCCCCCTGCAAGCCTTGTGGCCCCCACAGCCCCATATTGCCCCGCGGACCTCCCTTGGGTCTCCTGCGGCTTCACGATTAGTGCCTTCGGAGCTCAACTTGAGCACTGCAATGAGTTGCAGTTGTGTGCGCCCGTCAATGGCTTGCTTCACTTTGCGAGATTTGCAGTTGTGGCCCTCCGCTAAGCAAGGGCTGCCAAACAAGACAAACCTGCAAACGTGACCCGCGTTCTTGGTCCACAGCTACCGTATATACTCAAGTATAAGCCAACCCGAGTATAAGCCGGGGCACCTATTTTACCACAAAATACTATGAAAACGTAGTGACTCGAGTATAAGCTGAGGGTGGGAAATGTGCTGTCCCCTGTGTCCCTCTTGTGCCCTCTATGTCCCCCTCTTGTGTGCCCTCTGTGCCCCTTTCTTGTGTCCCTCCTCTCTCTCCCCTGTGTCTCTTCACCCCTCTCCCTCCCCTGTGTCTCTCCCTCCCCTGTGTCTCTTCCCCTCCTCTCCCTTCCCTTTGTCTCTTCCACCTCTCCGTGCCCTGTGTCTCTCCCTCCTCAACAACCCCTCCTCATCCTCCACCCCCCTCCTCATCCTCAACCCCCCTCCTCATCCTAAACCCCCATCCTCATCCTAATCCCCCTTCCTCATCCTAATCCCCCTTCCTCATCCTCCCTCCTCAACCCCCCTCTTCAACCCCCCTCCTCATCCTAAACCCCCTCCTCATCCTCCCTCCTCAAGCCCCCTCCTCAACCACCCTTCTCATCCTAAACCTCCCTCCTCAACCTAAACCCTCCTCAACCTCCCTTCCCAACCCCCCCATCCTCATCCTCACCCCCCTCCTCATCCTCAACCCCGCCATCCTCTACCTCCCATTCACTATCCCCCATCCTCACCTTAAACCCCCTCCTCAACCTAAACCCCCCCTCCTCATCCTAAACCTCCCTTCCCATCCTTCCTCCTCAACCCCCCATCCTCACCCCCCCATCATCCTAAACCCTCCTCCTCACTTTACCCCTCTAAATACCTCCCCCTCTCCCCTCACTTACCTTCTATATGCAGCTGCTCCTCCGCGCTCCTTCCGGCTGCGTCTTGGCCTGGCCAATGCTAATGACGTCACATCATTAGAATATGCTGGGTCCTGACACAGACGGAAGGTGCACGGAGGAGCAGCTGCAGATGGAAGGCAAGTGAGGGGAAAGAGGGAGGTAATTAGAGGGGTAAAGTGAGGAGGGGGGTTTAGGATGAGGAGGGGGGTTTAGGGTGAGGAGGGGGGTTTAGGATGAGGATGGGGAGTTGAGGATGAGCGGTTGAGGATGATAAGGGAGGGAGAGGGAAAGAGCCATGGGGGGGGGAAAAGAGAGCCACGGGGGGGAGGGGGGAACCGAGCCATGGGAGGGGAGGGGGGGGGGGGGGAGAGCCACGGGGGTGGTGACTTGAGTATAAGCCGTTATTATTATACATATTATTTTTTAATTTATTTATATTTTATCAAATTAAATATATGTAACAATTGTATTTATCGATATACTATATATAATTGTATTTATTTTGTTTATAACATGTAGTATATGTATAGTGTTTAATATGATAAGTATTAACCCCTTGAGTACTGGGTTGTGTGTTACCCTGGATGTTGTATAATGAAACAGACAAAATAATAAAATGTCATATGTTTTCATTACATATATGTTTATATTGGACTGTTAAGTGTCAAATAAGGATGTACTTTCATGATCTTTCTGTTGTTTTCGGTGCTATAGTGTCTCTTTAACGGTTGCTTTGGCACCCAGCAATGGTTTGAAAACCATTTGCAAGTGGTCTTTGATACACGTGATATTTTTGATGTTACAACACTGTCCTGAATTGCGATGCGTAAAGACTTATTAGCATATGAGTTTTGGTGTAAAAGTCTAAAGGAGTAACTCATAATCTTTTGTCAGTGAAAAAATTAATGGAAAAGTTTGCCGTAATGTTTGGCTGTGTCTTGCCGCAGTCACTTGTAGCAGTCATTTTACAATTTTTCCGGGTTGAGTGATTAGCATAGCTAGGACTTGCACTATAGAGGATTAGAATAGGGGTACAATTTTGTAGTGCTGGGGACGGGACTTACACCGCAAAATGTACGGACTTAGCATCCCCAAATACAAGTCGCGGTACTTGGGAAAAAAAAAACATTACAAGCTCGCAAAAATACGACCTTAGCACCAAACCGCGCGCACATGAAAACTTAAAAAAAAAACAATAAATACACACAACAAACACATACAAAGCTTACCCACAGTAAGGGAGGGGGGCACCCAGGACCTCTGCAAGTGAAGTTACACCTCAATTTAAGTCCAAATTGAAGAGTTTAAACACACGAAAATCCCCTAAGCGAGAGAAAAAATGGCCGCCGAAAAAAACGAGAAACGAAAAAGTTGTACGAGGTCCAAGATACACTATTAACAAGGATGCTAAATCATCCACAGCCGCGTACCACATACACATTAGCCGCCATTTTACAACACTACTATTTACACTACACACTGCACAAATTGCTGACACTTACAAAGCAGCTCCACAACAGTGAAAACCGACATTGAATGTTGCAGCAACATCAAAACAGATTGTCAGCTCTTCAACACAATGCTTCCTGCATATATTACTTAAAAATAGGTAAAGTATATTAATTTATTAATTTATTATTTAATTATCATACAAAAAATGACCGCCAATGCTGCTCATAGCACACAAACAACCGACAGCCTGGCAATGAGCGCAAAGGCGCTCATTGCGAGTCACGCGATGAGCACCAAAGGCGCTCAGCACGAGGCTGCAATGAGCGCCGAAGGATCTCGGAATACCAACAAAATTAATTAATTAATTTGCTGGTTGCTTGCCATGCTTTCCTCCCACCTTTGTTTATCCAAAAAAGAGAGCAAATATGTGGTTGTAACGGTACCCCCACACATATAAGGGGGGTGCAAAGGCCGTTTTAGTTGATCTGCCCATCCAGTGATATAGGGACAGCTACTGTAGGACACCCATTCCCCCAAACTGGATCCAAGGGGAAAATGCTCCAAGCCTGGAATTGGAATCTCACGAATAGCTGCTAGCAGCCGAACAGGAAAAGCACCCCAAGATGCTTACACTCCTGGCAGTCAGTCTGTAACAGCATACCATGAATCCCCCTAAGAACGAGACATAAGCTCTGTGTTTGAGGGTCAAACAGTGAACTCATATTTATTAAAACACCACACATTTTAAAAAACTTCACATACACAGTAGGGTCAGTGACTACCTTTGGTCAACCCTAATTACCTCTGGCCAATCAGACAGGGTTAAGGCGTGGGAACCAGGGGTCCCCTCCCCCAGGAGCCACCCACTAGGCGTGGCTAACTGCTCACTTTACCTCTGGCGGTGGAGAGAGTAACATCTCTAGCTCACTTACTCCCCTGCTGGGAGTATGGGGAAACCCCAGGCCATCTCATTATTCAAGAGTCCTTACCCCCATTGTTCATGGTGCCATCTTGTCTGCTAAAACCCTTTTGTTCTGCTATCTCTTGTGTGTTTTAGCAGATAGGATAACGAGGCAGATGGGCAACTCCTGACCAAGTGTATGAGACCAAAGATATTTGACTGCATACCACACAATACAATATTTTTACAGATATAACCACAACATATTATAACCCAGAACATATCTGCAGATAGCTTAGGTCTGAGCACACATTATTACTGAATGGCGCTCAGACCACATACATACAGTTCAATGGCCATGGAACCAAAGTCTTTCTGCATAGGAAAATAAAGTATTTAAATGCCGGTCCATAGTCAAAAGGCACCAGGAGGGCAATCAGGCTCCTCCAATGTATAGTGGCGAGATTGGTCCCGCCACAGTGGTGATCTGCTTTCTTCAGTTGGGCTTGATAAGGCTGTTATGGCCGATGTCTCTAAAATCCCCTTTGTTGAATGCAGCATTTAAAAATATGAACACAGGATACAAAATCAGGATACTTATTTTCTTTACATCTAGACAAGCTGTGCTGGAACTATAACATGCTATAATAGTTTGTGGGTCTTGTTGTGGAGAATACAAATATCCATACATTATTTAGAGCATTTATCACTTTTTGTAGCACTTGTGAGGTATGAAACAGTTAATTATACCTTTTACTTAAAATCATTGTTTTTTATTTTATAACTGTAAACAAGTCCGTCTACCCATAATAAATTGTTCTCAGGAAACAATCAACTCTTATAGCCTAAGAAAATGTATTTCAATAATACAAAAGGCCATAGCTCAAGGATGATCATGATGTCATACTTGACCTATGCGCAAGAGATAACAAGTAGGATTTTTTTTGAGCATCTAATTTGACGTTTCAGGCATGGTTATGCATCTTATTTTATTGGATCACCTTATATAAATAATTGTTTATTGGCTGTTATTGGACTTTTTCTGGAGGGGTAAGAATGGCTTATACCATGTTCATTATGTAATTCACTATAAAAAGCTATGTTGTTTATATTTGTGTTCAGTCAGTCAGTCAGCAGCAGCCATTTTGGATGTTTTTTGTTGCCGACCCATATTTTGTATAAATAAAATCTGATAATAAGAAAATTATCTGAGGACTCTATTTTATGGTATCATGACTGGGTTTTGGAGAAAAATGTCGTTTTGTGGGTATGGCTTTTGCTACAACAGTCTTCTGAATTTTTTATAAATTGCTAATACAGCCATTTTCAAATATTTCTTCTGCAAGGAATCTTAACATCCACTTCCCTGGTTGTATAGAATCAGGGCAGCTCTTATGTTCTCTAAGGATTCTGACACATATATCTTCTACAATATCTTGTTCCATATCCATATTCATCCAGTCAGAGACAGTGATATCTGGATCTTTCAGTTTGAAAATAAACAGCATCCAACACCATGAGGTAAACATACATAGGTAGTCAACATAACATAGAGGAATCAATACATCATGGAAAAATATTAAATAACTATAATCAATCACGAAGCTCAGTCCCTACGTGGGTGAGTCACACAAGGTACAATTTTCCCATCTCACAACCACATAAATAAGAGTATATATTTTGTTGGCTCCCACAAGTCATTATGTAGCCAGAGTAATGGCCTATTTTGAAATTCTTAATCCATCCTGGGCGGATCATATAAGTCCAAAGGGGCTGGTGGTCAGGGGGATTGTGACAAAATACTTTACTCAATGTTCCTTTGAGGTTTGTTTACTTAACCTCAAGCCTTTCATTTTGCATGGAAAAAACTGTTTGCCGTTTGTTATTAAAATATAATAGATTTATAAGTTCCATTTCCATTTAAATTAAAATATACTGTGTTCTGCACTAGAAGCTGCAATAAGGAGATTTACTGGCTGCTTACCTCACACATTATCTTGAAGAACTACACTTATGTTTTTATAATTAAAAAAATATCCTCTATTCACATTGGTAATTTAATAGAGAATATTTTTTTTTTTTCATTATAAAAACACAAGTGTAGTTCTTCAAGATAATACATTTAAAAAATATGACCATAATGATACTTCTACAATCTGCTTCACATAAGATTTTAAGTTTTGTTTTTGTTCTTGAAGGAGGGCTGTTTACTAAGAGCTTCAATCTGAAGGAAGGGCGAGTAGAAACAGGTATACTTAAGAGAACTGCTTACCATATCTGATATATCATCATCATGAATTATAACACATGGATTCCACCCTTTGGCTGCAGTACAGTTAAAAGCTCCCTTATTTTATGTGAATTTGATGTTATCTTTTCTTTCTGTAACTATTGAAATGTTCTTTTGTACAGCATATATCTATGCTGTACAAAAGCATATACTATTCTTTTATCCACAGGAAGAGTATTTATTTTTTTATTTTTTTTAACAATGGTGCATTTTGCCAAAATTCACTATGCTATGCAATGACCGAGAAGTGTTTCACTGATGCTCCAATTATTACTTTATACTAAACTTTCCATGAAAAAAAACATCAATTGAAACTTCTACCAAGAACTTTGCAGCTCCTGTGAAGCTTAATGAGTTTTGAACACAGATTGTGTGGTTGCTTGGCATGTTGGTCTTTCATTGAAACTTTTTCAAATCACTCTGCGTTTTGACGAGCAGACATGAAAATGCAATATTTATTCTTAATTGCTACATTTTGTCCTTAAAAGTGACATTTTTATCACAAGCCAAATAAAATCTCCTTTGCCTCGAAGTTCAATCTAAAACAGACATCTAATATTGCAGGTACACTGTGCCCCAGGCATAGCATTTGAAGACTTCTGCCAGCACCTAAGCCTTTCTTATGAATAACATGTGACAGCTTATGCAAGTTAGTTTACCATATGCTTTATATACAAGTAAGACATTGAGACATAAAGGGCTTATGTGTAGGTCTGCAGAAGGTCAGCACACAGCGTATGTACTCATCAGTCAGCTCTTCTATTCCGCTCTCAACTCTCTCACTACTTCAACCACTCTGACTAATGATACAAACTAATTGCTTTAATTATTTTATTTCAGCACTAACATATTTAAGAGACAAGTGAATATGGTTTTGATCTTCCGAAGAATTACACCCGGGTATATCAGATTATTACAGGTAAGCACATTTTTTTCTTTTGTACCTCATTTTCAAGTGTAATAGCTTTAATAAACCAGTAAACGATTTACATGTTTGTGTATTTTATTGCAGTAAAAAACTAAACTTTACTTAAAAAATGAATAAGATATTTATGGCTTTTTATGAATATATAATAACATTGATAGGACAGATAGGATTCAGGTACCATTAGGTATGTTCATTAAATATCAAAACAGAATTAAGATAAAAGTTCCTTATTTTAACATGTAATTTATAACAATAATTTATATAACTTTCTGTTTTGTATAAAAACTATAACATGCTGTATTTTTAAATATAGCGTGAGCATGTGTAGAACAGATCCGTCTATATAGTCTTTTCCATAATACTCTTTTATGCATTTTTATGAAATTAGTTTCATAAACCAAGTTGTTCTGTGGACCACATGAACGAAGTTCTAGGACCACTGATGGTCATCAGACAATACGTTGGCCACCTCTTATCTATTCATTTATAATACTTGTTAAAAGGAATCAAAACATATTAGAGAGACATTTGATATTGATAAAATTGATACTGCTTTTGCAAGATGTGGGTTATACACATACTCATCAAAAAAGTGCTGGAGAGTATATATATAATAATTTACACCATTCAGTGGATTTGTAACAGGGCTTGCACCGAATATGTAGACATGGCTTAAAAAAAAAACACTTTACGTTTATTGTCTCCTACTGCCCATGGTGTGCGGAGTTAAAATATATTTTTTAATTTTTAGCAGAGATGTGCAAGTAATCCACTTTTATTATGTCTTGATTGATGATTTCACATAGGCATATACAAATATACAGTAATGTATAGGTCTGTGTGTTATTATTGAGCTCTTGCTGAATTTGTTTTAATAACAAGATTTATTATAAGGAATTAAAGGTTTCTGTCTTTTTTTACATATAGAAACCTACAGTATATATAAAGTGTATCGCTATTCTTTCACTCATTTCTATCTGTAATTTGATATATCCATATATGCTAGAAAGGTGAACAAATATTTAGGCCTGTAAAGTAGCTGTTGGTGAATTATATATGATATACTTTTATTGAACAAATATTATTTAGCATTATGAACTTTCAAGAGAGAGAGAGATGCAACAAGTATTGCTTTTGACTTGACAAAAGACAGTTGCATCTTTCAAAAGCTTGTCCCTCTAAAACATATGTTTGTCCTATAAGAAGGTGTCGCTGTATACTGCAGTACTCTTATATTCCATCATTTCTGCCTAAGGTATCAGAGAATACAATTACTGGGATCAGAGATTTTTAAACATCACAGGTTTCGTATCAATGATACCTGTTTGATATTGCTAGTCATTTACTTTGTATCCCCATCTACTTTTTAAAGAACACTTTTGTGATTTTCCAAATTAAGTACATCCAGTATCATAACATCCATAATTTACCATTTATACCCCTCCTCATGTGTCCCTGTAGTAAGTTTATTTCTCTGCTGGCCTCTAAGCCAATCAAAGTGGACCTAATGAAAGCACACTAATGTGATAATACTTATGTGAACTCTGCCTAACACCTAGATGATTCAATACCACAGAAAGGGTGCAATTTGAATATGCAAGGGGGGATTTGTGACACTTCAATAATTTTCAGGTATACCAGGTTGCCTTTTTCTGGTTGCATAAAAAAGACCAAAGTTTTAAAACACTGTTATTGAACCATGTAATCAAGTTTGTTATTAGTGGTCTTTATATATAATAGGGACTATAAGTGTTTCATTAATTCTATATCTTCATAATAAAAAAATACCAAAACCTAAAATGAAGGTCTTGCAGTAAATCAGGCTGGGCAATGATAGTGTAAATGGTGCCTTAAAGCACCACTGTAGCTCATTTACAAGTAATGCTGATGTGTTTGTTTATTAGGCAGAGGTTATAAAAACTTTATTCGAAATACAATTTTAAAAAAGTATGAAAATATAAAACTTTTCTGTTTTCCTCTTAAGCCTAGTTGCTTTTCTCCACCTCCTTGTGCCTTATTAGGAGGCATTGCCAGCTCTGGCTGGGGGCTAGACCATCATGGAGCTTGGAAGTAGGCAGGGTTATAATGTTATTGGGCTCACCCTGTGATTATTAACTCTGCCCCCCCTGCCCCCACAGAGGTATTGAAGGGGAAACCTCATTATAACTGTCATATTAGCCCCGCCTAGTGAAACATGGAAACAGGAACAATAACTACATACACTATCATTGCCCAAACCCATGTACTGAGCATGCTCAGTCTGAACCAGCATCTGGACTGATCAGACTTGTGGGCAAAATTGTGTCAGACCCACTGTAGTTGTCACTATATGTGTAGGGCTTCTTTAGCACGGTCCTAAAATTGACCATGATGATGGTGTGAATACCATTTGCATACCACAGTGAGAGTACAATGTGTATATCACTACCAAATGGTTACAAAGTGATTATGTAAGTACATTTTTAGTAGATTTTTGACATCCTCAAAAGTGGCCTTTGTTTCCATTTTGACAATTACTCAGAAGTAAGCGCAGGCCTAATAGGGTATCCAAATATACAGGGAGTGCAGAATTATTAGGCAAGTTGTATTTTTGAGGATTCATTTTATTATTGAACAACAACCATGTTCTCAATGAACCTAAAAAACTCATTAATATCAAAGCTGAATATTTTTGGAAGTAGTTTTTAGTTTGTTTTTAGTTTTAGCTATTTTAGGGGGATATCTGTGTGTGCAGGTGACTATTACTGTGCATAATTATTAGGCAACTTAACAAAAAAACAAATATATACCCATTTCAATTATTTATTTTTACCAGTGAAACCAATATAACATCTCAACATTCACAAATATACATTTCTGACATTCAAAAACAAAACAAAAACAAATCAGTGACCAATATGGCCACCTTTCTTTGCAAGGACACTCAAAAGCCTGCCATCCATGGATTCTGTCAGTGTTTTGATCTGTTCACCATCAACATTGCGTGCAACAGCAACCACAGCCTCCCAGACACTGTTCAGAGAGGTGTACTGTTTTCCCTCCTTGTAAATCTCACATTTGATGATGGACTACAGGTTCTCAATGGGGTTCAGATCAGGTGAACAAGGAGGCCATGTCATTAGATTTTCTTCTTTTATACCCTTTCTTGCCAGCCACACTGTGGAGTACTTGGACGCGTGTGATGGAGCATTGTCCTGCATGAAAATCATGTTTTTCTTGAAGGATGCAGACTTCTTCCTGTACCACTGCTTGAAGAAGGTGTCTTCCAGGAACTGGCTGAAGGACTGGGAGTTGAGCTTGACTCCATCCTCAACCCGAAAAGGCCCCACAAACTCATCTTTGATGATACCAGCCCAAACCAGTACTCCACCTCCACCTTGCTGGCGTCTGAGTCAGACTGGAGCTCTCTGCCCTTTACCAATCCAGCCACGGGCCCATCCATCTGGCCCATCAAGACTCACTCTCATTTAATCAGTCCATAAAACCTTAGAAAAGTCAGTCTTGAGTTATTTCTTGGCCCAGTCTTGACGTTTCAGCTTGTGTGTCTTGTTCACTGGTGGTCGTCTTTCAGCCTTTCTTACCTTGGCCATGTCTCTGAGTATTGCACACCTTGTGCTTTTGGGCACTCCAGTGATGTTGCAGCTCTGAAATATGGTCAAACTGGTGGCAAGTGGCATCGTGGCAGCTGCACGCTTGACTTTTCTCAGTTCATGGGCAGTTATTTTGCGCCTTGGTTTTTCCACACGCTTCTTGCGACCCTGTTGACTATTTTGAATGAAACGCTTGATTGTTCGATGATCACGCTTCAGAAGCTTTGCAATTTTAAGAGTGCTGCATCCCTCTGCAAGATATCTCACTATTTTTGACTTTTCTGAGCCTGTCAAGTCCTTCTTTTGACCCATTTTGCCAAAGGAAAGAAAGTTGCCTAATAATTATGCACACCTGATATAGGGTGTTGATGTCATTAGACCACACCCCTTCTCATTACAGAGATGCACATCACCTAATATGCTTAATTGGTAGTAGGCTTTCGAGCCTATACAGCTTGGAGTAAGACAACATGCATAAAGAGGATGATGTGGTCAAAATACTCATTTGCCTAATAATTCTGCACTCCCTGTACAACATATATTAATCTCAATAGGAGACATTATAGATTAAATTTACCACTTTACAGTTAGCATCCTCTGTAGTGACAACTAGAATGACCAGGGTTTACAATGAAAGGAAGTCAGTTTTTTTGTGGGGATAGGAAAGTTTTATCTTCATTTATGCACCTTGACGGTAATTATATAAAATCAGTGGACACAGTGGAAGTGCTACTATTTATGCATATCTTACTTACCAAGTGAATGTTTTTACCGTCTTTCAACAGCTTTTTGTAAGAGCTAAATCATGTAAAATCAGCATTTTGTGTATACAGACAGCCACCCACACACCTGCACGATCAATGTATGGTAAAGCATTTCTTTATTCAACAATTAAATAATAAATTAGTCTAAAATGATAAGGTGGACAAACAGCTCTGAGTTATTGCAACGTTCGCACAAATATTTAGCAGAAACTTTGATGCCAGATAAGAACCAGTTTATTCTGTCCATTCTGTCAACATAAACAGCTTAATTATTTCTCAGGAGAGCTTTATTCATATCCCAGGACTTCAGGAATTACTTTACAGTGTGTGTCCCACCGCAGATACTGAAAGGCTATTCCACTCTTTCTGTAAAGTAATATGAATTTACTGCAATAAAACTACAAATCCTGATTTATTTTCCAGTATTCATATTTTTTTTCAGAAAAATGCTGAACTTTATTAAATCTCTTAACAGTTTTAACTTGTCACTTTCTAATATGTCAATATATTTATACATTTACATGTATAAATATACATTTATATACATTATAAATACATTTCAGAACTTTATAAAATATATCTTAAATTTAAACATGGTTTAATTTTGCATGTATTTTTTAAAATGTTTTCATTCTACAAGCAAATCCTAAAATTAATTTTATGTTTTAGCAACTGTTTCAAATGCTCCACTCACATACACTGGTTTAAAAAATGTATAAAAATGTAATTTATCTTGTATTTTTGATTTAGTTGCGTTACCTGGAATCTTTTTAGAATTCATATGATTAGCTAATGTATTTATTTTCTTAGATCCAGGTGGCCAGAAACACAAGCATCAATGCGACAGACAGAGTAATGCAGCGTTCTGCCTTTTTCCTAGGAATAGCCGGGATTTGGATCTCAAGCTACAGCACACGACGGATGATTAAAGGAGGGTGATCCCTGTGGGCACATGAATTGGAACTGAAATTTCACAGTTTATACTTCTATATAAAACTTTTCTGTTTGTTAAACAGTATAACCGCATAATTAATCTTTTACTTTTATACTTAAGATACACAGAGTAGGTTCCAAATATTGTATAAGTAAAACCATAGATAATAACAAATAATTAATCATTTGAAATTTAGTAAAAAATTAATTTCTTACAGTAAACTTAAATTGACATTTGTCATTTTTATCTGACAATAAGCCTTTCTGGTTTACCCACCAAGCATAGTCTGATATTTCACTCTAATCGATTATGATTATTACAAATAATTGCTGTTTAGTCATGGGAGGTCTGGCTGAAATGTATTCAGTCTAAAAATATATGTCATCTAGCTTTACATTATACTACATTAGGAACCTCTGCTTTGCCCTTTACGGAATGACATTAGGAGATAATATTGCTGACACAGAGAGATCTGTAATTTACATGACTATAATATAATTGTTCTACATGACTAACATGGATATGCCATTTCACAGATTACAGTGATTGTGGGCTAACATATTGGGAAATATGGTGATTCAAAGAAAGTCAGCATGGAAAGGCGGACACAGACAGACATGGCAACCAGGAGAAAGAAATCAATGTAAAGGAAGGAGAGGGAAGCAGTTGTTTGAAATGGGAGAGTTATTCATGAAAATGGAGGTTGAAGACTGATATGCCAAATGGAAAAAGAAAAAGGAAGGGAGGAGTGAATCGACCACAGCAGGGGCGAAATGAGAAGCTTCTGGAAGGTAGAAGAGATAGAAAAACGAGTTGATCTACCAAAGATCTACCAACATTGGGATTATTTTTGAGTGATACTTATAAAATAAATATGCATTAAACCTTTCTGGATGACCTAATTCTTAAAGGCATTATAGCATTCTAATAAGCAGGCAAGACTCTAAAATTATGTTTTAATATCAAACCCAATGGCAGGGTGTAGTGAATGGGGGGATGGGGGGGGGGGACAAATCCCCCCCAGAATTTAGGCTCACCAATTATAGGCACCTTCTATAATAATCTTGTGTGATCTTGTGAGACCTGACTCTAAGAATTCTGCTGACAGCCAACGGCACAAGAGGTAGGGTGGGGGGATGACTTTGTAATTGCCTTAATTAGGTATTGGCTTCATATGGAATACAAGGAAAAAGTATAATACTGGAGTAACAGTAACTATTTGCTACTGACTGTGGGAATGCCATTGATCTCTTAATTTATTTAGAGTAATGAATGCAGCTCTATGGAGAACTTTCTGAAGAAAGATTTATTATACATATAATTAGAGTGGTTATTTTAATGAGTTTGTCTGATAAGTGGTTTACTATATGAAGATTGTTATTAGAATTATTAGTGATAGTCACAATACTGACAACATTTCCCATTTACATAAGCAATTAGAAACTCTATACTCAATTTACTTAGGATGCATTACCTTTCTCTTTCCATCTGAACCAGATATAAAATTACATTTTAATGTAACTTTTAAACATCTTGATTCTATTAATATTGTTAATAACACGATAAATAAAGGTTAAGATTTAGCCATTAATTATTTCCTGTAACAGACCTGAATTGTCTCTAATTTAGATATTATTAATGGTAGTGCTAAAAATGTCTTTCTTTTCTTTCTCTTTACTAAGAAATATATGTAACAGTTTCTTACAACTGAGCGTAATACTTATTTGTGCAGCTTTGACAAAATGTATAGTTGGAAACATTAGTACCACTAGAATTTCAATTACTTTTGTGCAAATAATTATTATTTTGGAATAAAGTTTTGTATATCTTTTGTACAAAATCTTTTTTTTACTTTGGATTTGTAAATTCAAATACAGGACCCTCCAACTGTTTATGTGTCTAAATGTTATTTTGCTTTTTACTGTACCCGCTGTGTTGCACTACATAATATATTGGTGCTATACAATTAAATAATAATAATAAATACTGATTTTGGCATTTACTTGACTTGCGATATTGTACAGCATATAAATAAACATAATAGGTGAATATAAAGTATCAAAGCAACTCAGGAACCACTGTACATACTTTCTCACTTCACGGTTCTTCAGCTGAAGGGGAAATTTGACATCCTATGGTGGGCACATGAAATCATATATTGAATTTTTTTATTTAATGACCATAGATTACATTTATTGTTCAAGCAGCCTGCATTAGTATTAGTTTCAAAATGATTCTACAGTTCAACGTCATGTGATTAGCATATGCCGGTCTGGACACAGGCGGAGAGATGTGTCGGGGTTAATACGACATATTATTTTCTATATAATATAGAATACTGAATATTGAGTTCAGAATCAATTTATAGACACATATTCCTTTTGATAAAATAACATTTATTGAAAATACCAAAATCAACTAGTCTAATGAAAAATGTAATATATCAAATCAAATGCAAATATAACACAGTAATATATCAAAATCAAATGCAGATAAAACACAGAATAACCAGTCAGATAAATAAAAGAAAATCAATACATCATATTGTAATACTTATTATTTATGATATTTTCTATGCAGTCCTAAAATTTCAATATAAAAGTGTACTTCATTCACATGAACAATGAAACCTGGGATAGCAACCCATAGAACAAAATTAGATAAATCAATTAATAAAATTCATTTTTAATAACGTTTTAGCATGTACTAACAATGTCTAATGATATTAAAATATATATGCAGCTATACAGGAATATATTGAATATCACACAATAAGTAAAGTATTTTATAATATAATTGATAAGTTAGCTAAGTAAGTTAATTTGTCTGTATTGGTCAAAAAGAAAAATGAGATATCTAATTTTGTATTAAAATTTATATCCGGAGTATAAATTTCAATGACAAAAGGAAATCTAAATAACTTTTTGATAAGAAATAAACCAAACAGAGAAATTATGGTAATGATTTTCATTTATATCATAAAATAAAATATCTCAATTTATACATTACCAATTATGACACAATTCCACTGGTTCATTCCAAAGTTGTTTTTTTACTTCTCCATAGATAAAACTTTTATCTTCTTTGTCTCTCCTTCTCTCTCTCCTGTTGTTCTCTCCCTTAGATCATGTTTCTATCCATAATTATACCTCTTGCTTATTTGCCTATCAGAATCCCAAATCAGTTAAAGTATCTATTAACCAATAAAATCTTTTCATGATGTTATCACTTATTTAAATTTTATAAAGAATATATTTTTCTATAGAGACGTTTATTCCTTTAACCATAAGATGGCGCTCTCAGACCTATGAATTTTTATCCCTTTTAATTAACTAATGACCCTTTGACCCACAACCTATAAACAAGATGAAGTCATAATAATGTTATCAACTAGATATCCCTAGACAGATTTACTATACTGTTTACTAGACTTAGTGTCTATGAAACGAATATTTCACATGTGAATATTTAAGGAGGATACCACCACCTTTATAGACCATAACCTTTATAGACCTAATATCCATTAGTTTAGGAATTCCCTCAGATATTTATCTCTTATAGAACAAAGGATTATTCAGCCATGAACAACTCTTTGTGGGCAGCTGGGAAAACATATCCTTCACATAGATATTTTCAAGTAATAGAATTGCATGCATAGGTACATATATAAATATACAGCATATAAAATATTAATACAATGGATATAAAAATAATGGTTAACAATTGGAATATCATATTATACTATAATATTCATATAAGATAGAACTTTATTCATACAGAAGTTCTGACATATCCCCCTCTCTGAAATAATATCGCTCTTTAATAAAGTAAGTGATATTATTACAGTTGTAAATATGAGAAGCCAGTGGTTCCCGGAAAAACAGACACTCAATCCTTGATATGCTGTACTTCCAATGTAAGTCAATTGAATGGGAAGTAACCTTGGAATGCAAATTGTAGTAACAATAGTCTCATTCACTACAGTTATTAAGTCATTTAGTTTGGAGTTCCGATTCTCTTTGCACCATTTTCAAGGAATCCCGAAGTTCCCTAGATTCCTTAATTAATGTTTCATATATATATAGAGTTTATTATTGACATAGTGGTACCTATAATAGCTCCAAGTATAATCATTATTGCAGCCCCAATAAGGAAACTGATAAATCGTTTAGGACGTCGGCTATTGGAACTGTAAGACTCAGGAATAAAAGTTTTCCTTAATTGTTCCAACATCTCCTTTACAGTAGCCTGTGATCGACCAATGTGTTCACGATACCACACTTTGGTTTCCTCCATCTGTATATTAGATATGTTAAATTGCCTTTCCATCATCATCTGTGGATCCACGCTCACGAAAATCTTTTGCGATGTCAATCTCCTTCCGGTGAGAATAAACCCTGGAGCCTCTTGGATAAGGATTCCTGAAGAAGGGCCTGGTTCCACAATAGGTTCCATTCGGACCTCTTGGCAGAGGATCAGCATCGCCCATATCAGAGTTGTTTTCCTTTCTTTCATTTTCAATTACTAGGAAATAAAAACGAAAAGTTTTAATAGTGTATTCTATACAATGTAAAAAAAAATAGGATAACCTTATTAGACAGGGTATTCAAAGTCACATTATTCATCAGGAGTACCATCAATGATCCTTAATTGAGATCTTGGGTGACAACTTTTTATTTGATTAATATGAACCCATCTTTCAAACATTTCACCATTTTTTGGAATCTGTATTTTATACACAACAGGTGAAATTTTGTCAATAATAGTATAAGGTCCTTTCCATGAAGGCAAAAACTTTTTCTCTTTCACTTGGTTTTGTTGAAAGTTGTACAAATATATCTGGTCTGTGATCTCGTACTCCTTTTTGGATGTCTTAAGATCATAATAAGTTTTAGTACTTACAGCAGATTTCTCTAAATTTCTTTGTGCAAAAGCAAATGCCTGCTGTAAGTGTTTCCTCAGATCCTCTATATATTGATGGGTTGTAGCAGCATTCACTAAATTATGGTCTTGGGTTCTGTAAATAAGGTGTTGTGGGAGTACCATACGTCTCCCCGTCATTAATTCAAATGGCGACATCTTTGTTGCTGTACTAGGTGTAGATCTAATAGCCATTAATACTAAAGGTAATTTTATATCCCAATCTTTACCTGATTCTTTCACAAATTTCTTTAAGATACTAACAATGGATTGGTTGTACCGTTCCACATTACCACTAGAAGCAGCACGATAAGAGATATTTAATTTTCTCTTAACCCCTAGGATTTTCCACATATGGTTCATTACTTCACTGGTAAAGTGAGATCCCCGATCGGACTCAATTCGTTGTGGTAAACCAAAACGGGAAAAGACATGGTTAATTAATAATATTGCAGCAGTTTCAGTTTTACAATTTGTGGCTGGAAGGCATTCTACCCATTTGGTAAATATACATGTAACCGTTAACATATATTTATTACCCCTAGATGATGTTGTTACTGGGCCAATAAAATCTATTTGGATATCTGACCAGGGCATAGACATCCCTCTTTTCTGAAGAGGAGCTCTATGGGTAGGTGTATTAGGTTGATATTGGGGACATACCAAACATCCCTGACAGTATGTCTGGACATCTTTCAACATGTGCGGCCAATATGCGAAATCTCGCAGTATTTCATAGGTGATTTTATCCCCTCTGTGACCTGATGTTGGGGCATCATGGGCATGTTGTAACATTAGACCTCTATATGAGGTAGGAACCACCCATTGCTGTATTCCATTCTTAGATGTACGAATAAGCAATCCATCTAAGATGCTAAATTGGGCTTTTGACTTCATTAAAATTCTCAGGTCTTCTTTACCTACAACATCTATCTCATTCAGAGGATATTCAGCTGGATCTTGTATATGGTTATAAAATATACCTATGATTGGATCCTCTTTCTGACTACTGATTAAATCAGAATTTGGAGTATCTTGGGACCATTGAGCCGTAGACAATTCTGTACTCTTTTGGATTTGTTGTCTTGTTATAGCCTGAATTTGAAATGGACCCAAAAGATGGTCCACATCAACAAGCTCCCCCTCTAGGGCACCTTGTTTTGCCAACTTATCAGCCAAATCATTTCCTTCTTTATCCTGTCCCATTATCTTTGAGTGGCCCTTTGTCTTCTTCCAATATATAGTCATTCCATTAGAGATTACCATCTCATCAATAGTATGTATTAACCTACCATGTTTCACTGGTTTCTTCCGGGCATTTGTCATTTCACTATGTTTCCATACCTGTAAGTATTCTACGAAACTATTACGGACATATTCCGAATCAGTGATGATCACTAATTCCTTAAGATCATGCTCTATTGCAGTTTGGATAGCGAGATATACGGCTACCAATTCTGATATTTGACTAGTCTTAGATCCTATTTTATATCTTTCAGGTGGAATCGGGATATTATCTTTCCATACGTTTCCGATTCCTGCAACCAATTTGTTATCTGTTCCCTCCTTAATATGATATGCACATCCATCCACGTAGACTGTGGGTAAAGTATTACATAATACCTCTTCATATACCTTATGGGGAGATAATTTGTATTCCTTCATAAGGTCCACTTCGGACCAATTTTCTCTAAGAGGATCCTCTGCGGTACAATCATGTAAATCAGCTAACCCTTGGGCCACTGGATTCCTCTTATTCTGTGCATATCTAATTTCCAAAGGCCATCCTTGTAAGGATAAAGTCCATGCGGTTATACGGCTATTTGACAAATTACCGGCTCTAATTTTATCACTCTGAATGTATTGTAATGGTTGATGAGCGGTTTCTACTATAATTTTCTCACCTTGGATAAAATTTCGGAAATTCTGTAAGGCCCATACTGTAGCAAACAGAGCTTTCTCACAGTCATTAAATTTTACTTCTACAGGTGATAATGTTTTACTTGCATACGCAATAATTTTATTATGTTGGTCATATTTCTGATATAAAACAGCGCTCAAGCAAAAATCAGTATATCCAGTTTCTAAAAAGAATGGTTTACCCATTGTAGGATAAACTAGGCAAGGAGCCTGGCTGAGTTTTTGTTTTAATTCGTTTACGGCTTGATCTTGAATTTCCCCCCATTGCCATGGCTCTCCTTTCTTTAATAATCGAATGAGAGGCCTAGTGACCTCTGCATAGTTATCAATAAACTTACGAGAATAATTAGTGACACCTAGAAATGATCTTAATTCTTTTAGATTTGTAGGGGTTTTGGTTTTAAAAAGAGCTTCCACTTTCTTTTTCTGTGGATTTATACCTTCAGGAGTTATTTCATGGCCTAAAAAATTAACTTTAGTGCGGCACCATTGTGCCTTTTGAAGAGATAGTTTAACTCCTGCATGTTTCAATTGATCTAGGACATATCTGATTTCAAAAATATGTTTATCAAAATCGTTATTTTTAATCAAGATATCATCTACATATGTTAATGTCCCTCGCTCTTGAGCGTCAGGCATTGCCTTATGTAAAAATATAGCAAACTCATGCCCTGAATTTATAAAGCCGAATGGGGTTCTAGTCCATGTATATTGCTGTTTCCCAAAGGTGAAAGCCAGTTTATATTGGTCCTCTTCATTTACTTTAATGGTCCAATAACCTTGGGCACAATCAAGCGTAGTAAATAATTTAGATCCTTGTATTTGTGCTAAACATTGATCGATATATGGAACGGGCCATGCAGACATGTACACCCGTTTATTTAATTGTCTCAAATCAGCGCATAAACGCCAAGTTCCATTTGGTTTCAAGACACCTAGAATAGGGTTATTAAAAGAACTGTGCACCGGTCTAATAATTCCCCTAGACTCTAGGTTCTTGATAATATCTGCCAATGATTCATAAGAGGCAAGAGGTAGTCGATATTGTTTCACAAATACAGGTGGCATATTTGGGTCAGTTTTAATTTTAGTGACATGTAAATTTGTCAAACCACAATCATATGAATCCTTAGAGAACATATCTTGGTAATCAATTAATACTTGTCTTAGTTTTTGGCGTTCAATGTCATTAGAACATCCGCTAGCTAAGGCTATCTGTTCCTCAACTCTTTCTCTAAACCCAGGGAATACCTCAGGCTGACTAATCTCATAAGTCTCCTCCAATTGTGTAGACAAATCAGTAGTGATCATACTTACCTGCGTCTCAGTGTTCTGATACTTCTCATATTCTTGTTCATCAATTGTTTGGTTAAAAACAAGTTCGTTATCCATAATATCACAGTTACTTTCAGTGAAACTAAAGGGATAAATAGACTGGACAGTAAATAATCCCTCAGGTTGTGTGTCAAAACACTGATCCATAATCTGGTCATCATTTACATAATTCTCTGGTATCAAACCAATAACAATATTCATAAACTCAGAAGTAAAATACTCAGAATCTATAGCCATACCTATTAGGGATCCCTTCTCCAAACGTATTGGATGGGATGCTGTGTTATTTACCAGAATAATGAATGATACCTGTGTTATAGTAATTAGAGGTGTATGAGTGAGGGTGAGGCCTTTTTGTTGCATCTGATGACTAAGATTTACAAAGGCATCAATACCTTTAATCTTTTGACCCCTTTTTACCTGTAAAGGGAGAGGAAATTGTGCCACCCCCTCTGGTACTGTAACACTTTGGTCCATTTGCACGGTTACTGCATAAGGCATTTGTTGTGCAGATTTCAATGCTTCTGAGTCATTTAGGAATTCTAAGCGTTTATCCTGTAGTCTGGACCAAATAACATTATTGATTAAATCAATTTGGGATGCAAAGCGATGTAATAGATCATTTCCAATATAGATTGGATATTGGGAATCCTGAATAACTAAGAATAAGTGCATAATCCTTTTACCCCCAATGAAAAGAGGTAATAAACATTTTGCCATAATAGCATGAGTTGAAGTTTCATGATCTATTTTACATACCCATTGATCATCGGGTTGTGTATTTCGGATTAAATTAGTATTCTTTATTTGTTTTAATAAGCTCTCATTAACATAGCTATGCTCATGTTTTAGAGCTAGTTTTGCTTATTGAGAATTTCTCATACCTGGAATATCAACAGGAATAAATAAACCTTCATCATTGGTTTCTATTTCCACCAGAAATCTAGAGTGTTTACTTATGTTTAAAGGCTTAGAGTCGTTCTTATTTAAAGAGATAGTTAATACATTTCCCTCTATTTGAATATTTTTAATATGCGCCTGATCAATTTGGATCACATTTTCATTATTTACTTGTTCTCCATTAATGTCTTTACATTTAAGTACTGTCATTTCAGGCATTCGATTATTTTGGAAGTGAATCTCTACTGATTCCTCCTTTTTCTCAATAACATGACAGTTCCTTTGCATATGAGGTTGTTTAACCTGATCATAATTGATGGGAAATTTAACTTGTGACCATATCACACCATCAATAAAATCAATTACTGGACTAAATCTTCTAAGTAAATCAGTCCCAATTATAATTTTGTAACTAGGAATATCCACTATAATAAATGGATGTTTCATTTGTTTGTTTCCTATTCTGATATCTAACCACACATGGCCTACAGTATTAACTTTAATACCATCAAAATTTCTAACAGTTCCCACGAATGGTTTCAAAATAGTTTTCTTTTTGGTTTTACTCTCAATTTCCTCATATGTCTCTTTGGAAATTACAGTGACTTGGGAACCTGTATCAATTAATGCTTTATGATTTAAGGTTTCAACATTCTGTATACCAATAGAAACATAATATCGGTTCTGTATTTCCTCCATTTCACATAAGAAATGTGTATGTCTTAACACCTCTAACTTCTTCCATTGTTTATTTTTATTTGAGAAGTCAGATTGTGGAGTATGATCTATCCAATTTATAACTATTTCTGTAGGATTATCAGCAATTTCCTGATTAACATTTGTTTAACTTTCAATAAACTGAACAGGTAATAAATCATCTGTCATGACATTGCAATGCTCTTCTATTTCAACTATTAATCTTTTACCGGTAGACTCTGGTTCAATCTGTGTTACCTCTTGTGAGCTTAAAGGTTCAACATCCCTTCCTTGCTGAATAGGAATTTCTGAAAGTAAAAGATACTTAGGGAAAGGGAATACATTATTAACATTCTTTTTGGAATATACTTTTATATTTTTATTTGAATCAAGAGTTTCACAAATATCACTTCTGTTTGTGTTATTGATCACTAATCTATTTTCACAATTAGTATTTAGTCATTGGCTTTGGCTTTGAGAATTTTGACCGTTTTGGGTTGGATCATTTCTCACTGACTGAGTAGTAAATCCTGCCATAAATGCAGCCATCTGTTGTGTCAAAAGTTTAACCTGCTCTTCTAAATTAGATGATGGTTTAGAATCTTGGTTTTGGCTATATCTTTTAACCCTTTGATTCTCTGAATAATTTGAAGTGTTAGGCATTGGAGGGGTTAATCTCCCTTCTGCACTAGGAGATTTTGTTCTCCAGACATAATTTTTAATAGGATTGTTTCCCCTGTAATTTGGACTAACATAAAAAGAATCATTATTTGCATTTTGAGATTTTTCACTTGCAATTTTTACTGGCCTAAATGATGACTGTGCCTGACTTGATTTGTTCGAATTTTTAACCACATCTGCGTAAAATTTTGTACCTGTCTCATACTGTAAATTAGGTTTAACAGAAATTTCTGCCACAGTTTGATTATTAAATTTTTCCCTTCGCTTATAATTATTCCCATCATCAAGCTGAATCTCATATATTTTAGTACATTCATTTACCAACCAACTTAAAGGCTTGGCGTCATCAAAATCACGCGCCATATTTCTCTGAATGTACAAAGGTAGTGCATGGAAGTAAATTCTCTTAAATTCAGGAGATTCTGGGTCTGTCTTTTTCGCAGTCTGTCTATAAGCGTGTTTTAAGGTGATTAAAAATTATTTTGGACTTTTGTCAGGCTTATATTTTAGATTATGAACTGCTTTCATAGCAGCCTGTGGGTTTCTATACTCAGAAAAGTATTTTCTCACCTCAGATTTATATATCTCCCAATCATTTATATCGCTGTCATGGAGAGAGGTGAAAAATGAGGTATAAGAGCTATCAAATGACCAAGGGAGGTATGATATTTTATCATTAGCCCCCCTTATCCCTAGTTCAACCATCACCCTTTCTAGTGAATCAAGGTGGTCTTCTATGGACAATTTTGAATTTTTGGTGTAAGGTTTAATTAATTTTCTTATAGCCTGGGCTTTCTCATGGAAAGAGAGTCTTTTATTTGATCGTATATCTTCATCACTATCAGTCTCATTTTTAGAGCTATGTAAGATTTTTATAGGTGATCGTTTATGTTTATTCCTTGAAGGTACTATTTCTAATTCTTCCTCAGAATCACTAAAATCCTTCATCACAATTTTGCTTGAGGCGTAATCTTGAGCCCTATTTAAGTCCATTTTTAGATTTTCAACATCTTGTTGGTATTGTTTAATCTCATTCTTAGTTACCGTCAGTAATTTTTGGATCTTTTTATTCTCTACAAGTATCTCAGCCTCATGAATTTTCGTGTCAGTTAATTCTTGAGTTAAAATTTCAATCTTTTGTTGCAATTTCTTCTGTTCTATTTTTAAATCCTGACAAGCCTGAACATACTTTTGCGCTAGTTTATCAGCATATCATTTAAGTATTCACATTTCTCAGACAATTCCTCAAATTGAACTAATTTTTGACTTTCCTCACCGGTATCTCTTGCACGCTCAGCTACCAATTTATTTATTTCTGCCTGTAATTCATTGCATTTCTCTAAATATTTACCATTTAAATTTTGGGCTGCGTTAAATGTCTCTGTCGTTTCAACAACTGTTTTCCTTAATTCTTGAATTTTGATAAACTGCTGCTCTGCTAGCTGCGTTTTTTCTCCATGTAAATCTCTCAGAGTTTGACAAGTAATAGCAATGTCTTGGATCTGATTATTTAAATCTTTTATGGTAATTTCTTTTTGGGAATTTTGATATTTCCAGCTTCTGGCTAATTCCATCCAAACAGTAGATAACCTAGCTAAATGCTTCTTTCTTTCTGATTTAATTTGAATTGCATTTATAGTGCTCATCATGGTTGTTAACAAATTTTTATCTTTGAACCAATCATCAATTGTATCACCATCAATTTCAGGATGTATTTTAACCAAATATTCTGACAACTGTTCCCTGTATTCACAAACAGGATATACATTTGAAACTAAAGTTTTAACTAACAACTCCATTCCCTGTTTACCATGACCAATTATGTCATCTAAAGATAATGCTCCTACTGTTTCAGAACCAAAAACACCTTCAGCCATTTTATTTTCTTTTTAACAAATGTTATTCAATAAAAAGTTTTAAATCAATTAAATAATTGACCACGTGTCTATAAAGATATAGATCTCACTGGGGCCTCCAAATATGTCGGGGTTAATACGACATATTATTTTCTATATAATATAGAATACTGAATATTGAGTTCAGAATCAATTTATAGACACATATTCCTTTTGATAAAATAACATTTATTGAAAATACCAAAATCAACTAGTCTAATGAAAAATGTAATATATCAAATCAAATGCAAATATAACACAGTAATATATCAAAATCAAATGCAGATAAAACACAGAATAACCAGTCAGATAAATAAAAGAAAATCAATACATCATATTGTAATACTTATTATTTATGATATTTTCTATGCAGTCCTAAAATTTCAATATAAAAGTGTACTTCATTCACATGAACAATGAAACCTGGGATAGCAACCCATAGAACAAAATTAGATAAATCAATTAATAAAATTCATTTTTAATAACGTTTTAGCATGTACTAACAATGTCTAATGATATTAAAATATATATGCAGCTATACAGGAATATATTGAATATCACACAATAAGTAAAGTATTTTATAATATAATTGAAAAGTTAGCTAAGTAAGTTAATTTGTCTGTATTGGTCAAAAAGAAAAATGAGATATCTAATTTTGTATTAAAATTTATATCCGGAGTATAAATTTCAATGACAAAAGGAAATCTAAATAACTTTTTGATAAGAAATAAACCAAACAGAGAAATTATGGTAATGATTTTCAATTATATCATAAAATAAAATATCTCAATTTATACATTACCAATTATGACACAATTCCACTGGTTAATTCCAAAGTTGTTTTTTTACTTCTCCATAGATAAAACTTTTATCTTCTTTGTCTCTCCTTCTCTCTCTCCTGTTGTTCTCTCCCTTAGATCCTGTTTCTATCCATAATTATACCTCTTGCTTATTTGCCTATCAGAATCCCAAATCAGTTAAAGTATCTATTAACCAATAAAATCTTTTCATGATGTTATCACTTATTTAAATTTTATAAAGAATATATTTTTCTATAGAGACGTTTATTCCTTTAACCATAAGATGGCGCTCTCAGACCTATGAATTTTTATCCCTTTTAATTAACTAATGACCCTTTGACCCACAACCTATAAACAAGATGAAGTCATAATAATGTTATCAGCTAGATATCCCTAGACAGATTTACTATACTATTTACTAGACTTAGTGTCTATGAAACAAATATTTCACATGTGAATATTTAAGGAGGATACCACCACCTTTATAGACCATAACCTTTATAGACCTAATATCCATTAGTTTAGGAATTCACTCAGATATTTATCTCTTATAGAACAAAGGATTATTCAGCCATGAACAACTCTTTGTGGGCAGCTGTGAAAACATATCTTTCACATAGATATTTTCAAGTAATAGACTTGCATGCATAGGTACATATATAAATATACAGCATATAAAATATTAATACAATGGATATAAAAATAATGGTTAACAATTGGAATATCATATTATACTATAATATTCATATAAGATAGAACTTTATTTATACAGAAGTTCTGACAGATGAGCATCGATAGCTCCTGCATCATATTAAGAATTAAGCAGAGAGGAGGATAGGGATTGGAGAGGGGGGAAGTGAGGAGGAGGATGAGGGGGGAAGGAAGGATGAGGATAAGGGGGGAAGGAAAGATGAGGATAAGGGGAAGAAGGATAAGGCACAGGGGAGGGAGGAGGGGGGAAGAGACACAGGGGAGGGAGGAGTGGGGGGAAGAGATAGGGGAGGGGGTAGGGAAGAGACACAGGAGAGAGAGAGGAAGTAGAGGGGGAAGTGGCTCACAATAAATGCCAAAGGTGCTCAATGCGAGGGCAGTAGAGGGGAAGAGAGGCTCACAATCAGCTCCTCCCATCAAGTAGACGGGGGGAGAAGTAAAGGGTGGGAGAGGTGGGGGGGGGGGGAGGCTCGCAATGAGTTCCTTCCGTCAAGTAGAGGGGGGAGAAGTAGAGGGTAGGAGGGGGAGAGAGGCTCGCAATAAGCGCCTCCCGTCAAGTAGAGGGTAGAAGAGGTAGAGGGGGGGGGACAGGCATGCAATGGGCGCTGAAAATGCTCATTGAGAGGCTTGCAATGGGAGCTAAAGGCGCTCATCGTAAGGCAGGCAGGTTAGAGGGGGAGAGCCTTGCATTGTGTGGCAAACAGCATTGCGAGGCTTCAAATTTTCTTGCCATCATCTTTGACAGGCAAGTAGCTAGTATATATATATATATATATATATATATATATATATATATATATATATATAACCACAATAAAATGTGAAGCCATGGCAATGCTGTTTGCCACACAATGTAAGGCTTTGAGGACCTTCAGCGCTTATTGCGATCCTCTCCCCTCATGTACTTCCAGTTTCCTCCTTTGCAACGATCACCATCGGCGCTCATTGCGAAGACAGATATATAGGTACAGTGTAAAATATAAAACATTTTTAGTACAGTGAATTGATAAATTAATATGAATTAATAAATTAATATACTTTACCTATTTATACTTAATATGCAACATCAATATCCTGAAAAGTTAACTATCTCTTTGGATTTTACTGCAGCATACAATGTACATTGGTACTGTCGATCACCCGAGGAGAAAGTGTTAGCACTGTGGCAAGTGTGCAGTGTAAATAGGCTGCGTGCGTGAGGCCAAATCATTTGTTTAGGTAAGTAAAGCGCCATTTTAGAATCGTAATGTTATTATTTGCAAGTTAGTGTTGTAAAATGGCGGCTTTTTTCCATGTGTTCCTTGGCTCTCAAGCATTTTCCATTTGTTGTTATGGTATATATTCTATCTCCTACGTTGACTACGCTGACTAACTCGTATGTTCCTGGCTAACTCGTACGTGCCTGGTGGTGATTTCCGTGCCTCTGTCTCCTTTAGCCTCTTGCTTAGCTGATTTTCGAGTGCCGAAACTCAGCAAATTTGGGTTACATTTGTGTGCAACCTCACTCCCAGGCGTCCTGGCACCCCCCCGTGCTGTGTGCGAGTGTGTTTTTATTCATTTATTTTTTCTTGTTTTTCGTGTTTTCCGCGGTTCAGACGTTAAATTAGTATTTGTGCAAGGTCGTTTTTTGAGCCCCCGAGATTCTGAGGTTGTTCCTGGCTAACTCGTACGTTCCTGGCGTTGATTTGAGAGCTTCGGTCTCCTTTAGCCTCATTTTCATTTTTTTCGGCCGCCATTTTTTTTCTCGCTTAGTCGATTTTCGAGTGCAAATTCAGTTTAAATTCGCATACAACCGCACTCCCAGACGTTATGCCATTAACCCCATGCGAGTGTTTTTAAATTTTTTTTTTTTCTTGTTTTTGTGTTTTTTGATTTCCACGGTTCGGACGTTAAAGTCGTAGTTTTGCACAGTCAATTTTTTTGCCACTGAGGTTCCGAGGTCGGATATTTTTTTTCTAAGTCCAGCGTTCCTCAACTGCTTGCAGGGCTAAGTCCCGTGTGTGTCAAAGCCTCAACGGCTCACCTCGCTTTGTGATGCTCGCAGGAGCACCTCTGGTTCTCATTTCAGCGCCTCTGGTTCTCAAGTCCTGCATGTTTGGCGCTCATCGTCTAAGTGCTCCGAGCTCGGAAGGCTCCTATGCATCAACGGCTCGCTTTGCGAGGCTTGCAAGTGTGAGGACTACTCACAGTTTGACAACTATTATATATACTAGCGACTTGCCCGTCAAAAATTATGGGGCAATAAAATTGTAAGGTAGGTAATGCTGTTTGGGCCAGACATTAATTTTGTTGGTGGTCCGAGATCCTTCGGCACTCATTGTGAGCCTTGCGCTGAGCACCTTCGGCACTCATTGCAAGGCTGTTGGTTGTATTTTTTTTGTGATAGGCGCTTTTGCTGTTATTGTTTGGTCGGCGGTGATCTGCTTTTGGCGCTGTGTATATGTATTCTTGTATGCTAATTAAATAATTAATAAATTAATAAATAAATATACTTTACCTATTTGAAAATAGGAAGTATTGTGCTGAAGAGCTGACAATCTGTTTTTCTGTTCCTGCAGCATAGAATGTTGGTTTGCACTGTTGTGGAGCTGAAGTTTAAGTGTCAGTAATGTGTGCAGTGTGTAGTGTAAAAAGGCTGCGTGCGCGAGTGAAAGTTGTTAGGGTACCTATGTACTTCCGCATTGTGTAAGTTAGTGTTGTAAAATGGCGGCGAATATGTAGGTGGTACGCGGGTGTGGATAATGTAGCGTCCTTGGTAAGAGTGTATCTTGTACCTCGTACGGCTTTTCTAAAAAGCTGTATGTGCTTTGTGGTGTTTTGTGTCTTTAAGGGTCGTGTAGCCTCGTTTTTGTTTTTTTCAGCTGCCATTTTTTCTCTCGCTTAGGAAATTTTCGGGTGTCTAAACTCTGGAATTTGGACTTAAATTGAGGCGTAACTTCACTTGCAGAGGTCCTGGGTGCCCCTTACCCTTGCTGTGGGTAAGCTTTTTATGTCATTTTTGTGTGCATTTATTGTTTTTTAATGGTTTTTCAGGTGCACGCGTTTCTGCCGTTAAGGTCGTATTTTTGCGAGGTCGTAACATTTTTTTTCCAATGTCCCGTGCTTCATTTTTTGTGGTGTAAGTCCGTATATAGTGATTGCGTGTTAGATCTATTTCGGTAAAGTGCCGCTTGTGTGGGTGTTTGTAACCGCATGTTAGGA
This sequence comes from Discoglossus pictus, assembly GCA_027410445.1. Lineage (NCBI taxonomy): Eukaryota > Metazoa > Chordata > Amphibia > Anura > Alytidae > Discoglossus > Discoglossus pictus. The sequence goes on along the minus strand of CM050165.1, from coordinate 301,410,531 downwards.
GCCGTAGAGCCTCCACCTCCGCAAATGGTTAAATTCCGTTCCACCTCACTCACAGACATCCTGGCTGTGGCCCCGTGTGGTCTGTGATGTTTTTGTATTTTTTTCTGGTGTATTTAGTGTGGTGTTATTGTTTTTTTTTTTTTTCGGAAATCTCTATTTTTTTGCGTCTCGCATCTTTTTTTTTTTCTAAGTCCTGCGTCTCGTAATTTTTGTCAACCGCTTGTACGCCAAGGCGATTGCGCGTTTAGCAAGTGTTTTGTGGCTAAATCCTGCATGTTTCATTGCCTCATCGTGTTTGTGGTGACAGTTGTAGTGCGTTGTAATGCCTTAACGACTCGCCTCCCTATGCAAGGCTCTCAAGTGATGACTAACTCGTACGCACCACGGAAAGTTTGACATCTATTATATGTGACTAGCGACTTGCCCGTCAAAAAATGACAGCAATAAAATTGTAAGGCAGGTAATGCTGTTGTAATGGCTTTTAGTCCTCTAAGTACCTTCAGCGCTCACTGCAAGCTTCTCCCCTGCTCTGTTTTTTTTTTATATAAATATATTTTTTTATAATTAATTAAATAATAAATTAATATACTTTACCTATTTGTAATTAATATATCCAGGAATCAATATGCTGAAGAGCTAACAATCGCTGTTGTTTTTCTGAAGCATACAATGTACATCTGGACTGTTGGTGACCTGAGGAGAAAGTATCAGCAATGTGGCAAGTGCACAATGTAAATAGGCTGCGTGCGTGAGGCTAAACCGTTTGTTTAGTTGTGTAATGCGTTATTTTAGAATGGTAATGTTATTAGTTTTAAGTCAGTGTGGTAAAATGGTGGCGAGTGTGTATGTGTTACGCTGGTCTGGAGCATTTTCTGTCCTTCCTAATAGTGTATTTTGCACCTCGTACGTTCCTGGGTAAAAGTTGTATGTGCCTGGCGGTGTTTTGCGTGCTTAGGGAGTCGTGTAGTCTTATTTTCGTTTTTTCAGTGGCCATTTTTTGTCTTACATAGACTATTTTCGAGTGGCGAAACTCTGCAAATTCGACTTAAATTTGCATGCAACCTCACTCCCAGATGACCTGGGTGTCCCCCTTGTGCTGTGTGTGATGTTTTTTGTATCTTTCTGTTTGTATCTTTTGTGTATTTTAATGTGCGCGATTCGGCCATTAAGTTTGTATTTTTTGCAGGTCATATTTTTTTTTCTGTAAGTGGCGGTTTCCTTTTCAATTTTTGCAGGTGATGTTTTCAAAGTGCTACGGGTCTCGCACTGTGAATTGTGTATTTGAGTTTTCTGTTGATCTGTAGTCCTGCGGGTCATATGTAAGATGCTTAAGTTGTGCGGGGTCGTAGGGATAAGCGCCTATGGCTCTCATCTCCACCAGGGCAGTAAGTGCCTTTGGTGCTCCGTGCCTAAGTCATACGGGGTTGAGCACCTTTGGCGCTCCTTGCCTGGCCGCAACCCAGGCAAGGCTTTGCGAGGGCCGCAGCTGCAGCAAGCTTACTTTGCGAGCCCGCATTTTTAACATTGCGTTACTAATGGATTTTGGCAAGCCTGCGCTGCTGCGAATGAAATATATATATATATATATATATATATATATATAAATAAAGAGTGAGGTAGCCGAGATTGGCCAGTAGTCTAGTTGAATAACCAGAATATTGCAGTATATGGTTATAGCTTTTTTTATTGGACAAACACATTAATTTTTTCGACAAGTTCAAGTCTTAAGCAGTACTGAAGTGATGTACCAGAGAAAGTTTAAATATCTTTTCAGAGTATAGGATGGGACACAGACAACAATCGTAAATAATGTCCTGTGAGTCTTTAGATCAGGTTTAGATAACCACATAGCAGAGCCCTTATTAAGGGTAGTAAATGTCATCACTGTTGGGCATAAGGACAACATGAATTGAAAATGTGGATTGTGGTAGACAGCATGGGCCACAAAACATTTTGGTAATGAGATAAGAATCCTAAATCCATATTTAAACCAGTATGTTTTGAATCAAAAAATTTAATCATTTTTAATTCAAAAGTTTGTATGCTCTTGGAGACTTTTGAAATATCCTCTTGATTTTAAGGTTTTGTATGGAGTGCTTATTCTGGGTGAAGTGATGTCCAACCAGGGTACAGTAACTTTCTTCATTAAGCTTTTTTTATGGAGAGTCTATGAAGATACATCCTTATAAATATAAAATGAATAATACATTAGTAAGCTCATGTGCATGTCTAAAAAGGCAGGGACATGCAAATGGGAATACAAGAATCCTCACTCTTTCAATCCAAAAATAGCAATTTTATACACTGCTCCCTTAAAGCATAAACTTATAATTTGGAATACAGAACAGGGAAAGGAAGAGCTGCAAGTGGGGCCTTAGGGGGCGCACAAAACTAAATGGCCTAGGGTAACATAAAACCTACATACCTCCATGTTGCATTGTTGAAGTTCTTTTACAAATGCACAAAATAGTTTCTTTACATTTATCCTACTTTATATTGCCTTATTATTTTGAAAATGGGTTTGTCTTATAATTTCCTAAATGGGGACATGTAAGCAAAGCCTGTCTGCTGTATATAGTAAAGATTTACCTGCACTAGATTTGTAGTGTATAGATAGCAGGCTGCTGAGCTTTATTTATAGATCAAAACATATGGCTTAGGAGCTTGCACTCATATGTAGTACAAAGTGAGGCGCATTTTCACAATTCCATCAGATAGACTTAAATGTGTCTTGTTAACATTATACATATATACTAGTGACTTGCCCGTCAAAAATGACAGGGCAATAAAATTGTAAGGCAAGTAATGCTGTTTGCCACAGACATGAATTTTTTTTGTGGTCTGACAGCCTTTGGCGCTCATTGCGAGCCTCTTGTTGTATATTTTTTAATCAGAGGCGCTTTTGCTGTCATTGTAAGGTCTGCGCTGATCTGCTTTCTGCGCTTATTGCAAGGCTGTCCCCTGGTGTAGTTTGTGTGCTATGAGCAGCGTTGGTGCTCGTTGTGAGGCGTGCAGTGAATGGCTTTTGAGTATTGCAATAGTTTTTTTTTTTGTGTATATGTATTGTAATGTTTTCAGCTGCACACGGTTCGGCCGTTAAGGTTGTATTTTTGCTAGTTCGTAATGATTTTTTCGTTCTAAGTCCCACGGCTCGTATTTTTTTGTGTAAGTCAGTATTTAGTCATTGCGTGTTAGATATATTTTTTCAAAGTCCCGCTTCTGTGGGTGTTTGTAACCGCTTGTGAGGTGGCGTAGAGCCTACCCCTCCGCAAATGCGGCCCCTCGCGAGGAGCTGCATTAACAGCCTGCAATGAGCCTTCGGCTCTTTGCAGCTGGCGTTGGAGCCTCCACCTTCTGCAAATACAGCCTCTCGATTCGCAAAGCGTGATGACGTTTCGTAGTTTGACAACTATTATATGTGAGTTCATGTTGTTATAGCATTTTGGATGATGCAGAGCTAATGTCATTAAAATGTTTCATTGCTGTTAGGTTATCATAAGCAGCATAAACTTAGAACTGTTCTTTGGTTTATTCATATACCAACCACTATATTTTCATAGTAATATCTTTCTCTCCAACTAAATGTTTCAATATCACTGGCTTTTCAGACATGGAACGTATATTTTATCCTCTTCATAGACGTACTGTGAAAATGACATCTGTTAGATCTGCGCAGCATAGTAAATTGCTTTCGCAAACTAAATTATGCAGGTCAGCAGGGTATTCTTGTGTAGTCACTTTTCTTTTTGAAGTTTCATATTTGAAATGTTTAGAATATTGTTTTTCTAAACAACACAATTTATATCTGGAACAACTGTTTCTAGTTACTAATGACTAAAATGACTTGATTGGCTCCTGAACAGCCTGTATCTTTTGACTCAATAGATATATCTTTTGACTCACACCGCTTACTTCAGTCATTGGCTGGCAGAGGGTAAGCCCTGAAGAGTAGTTAACATTCTGAATACGCTTTTGTGCTGTAAGACTTATTTAAAAAAATAAAAAAAATGTTATGTGATTCATTATCAAATACCCTCTTTTTGCTTTTAAGAAAGAAAAAATGGTGGGACTTGCCCTTTAAGGCTCTTGGAAAAAAATACAATGTTCTACCAGCTTGTATAGCTTTAAATCTATATTAATTACTAGTGTCACTGTATATGATGTTAAGACTATATTATTTCTCCCTATATATATATATATATATATATATATATAACGTTCTAGAATGTTTCGGGTTGTGCATGCACAATGAGTGTCGAAGGTGCTCATTGCACACCTCAGTCACTCATTGCACGACTTGGGTTGCAATGAGCTCCAAAGGCCTGCAGGACTTTGCTGTAATGAGCGCCAAAAGCACTCATCGCGAGGCACGCACAACTTTGGTGCTGCAACGAGCACCACTAGACTTTATAACTGCCAGGATGTGAGTGCCAAAGGCGCTCATGTCAATGTCCGCGATCAGCGCCGTAGCGCACAGCATTTTGGCTCTGATCGCCAGGCATGCAACACTACGATTTTAACGACCGCAAGTTTTCCAATAACATAACTCAAAAGACCCCCAAAAAATGCCAAATAATAAAAAAAAAATAACTTCAACACTCACAGACAGCACAGGGGGAGAGCCAGAGAGCCCGTGAGTGAGGTTGAAAGCTAATTTTAGGCTTAATTGGCATTTTTCGGAGCTCGAAAATTGTCCCAAAAAAAAACTTACATTTTCTCAAAAAGGATCAACACGAGGCTGAAGCCAGTAACACTTAGCCGAAAAACGACAGGAACGCAGAAGTTTGAAAATAAAAGCAACGGCAATCAGCTCAAGCCACGCAAAACTTGAGAAGAGACACAGAGAAGAAAGACACAGGGGAGGGAGAGGGGGGAGAGGGTGCAACGAAACACAGGGCTGAGAAACGCAGGAAAAAAGAGACACAGGGGATGGAAAAAATGAAAAACAAAAAAGACACAGGGCAGGGAGAGGAGGGGGGGTAGGGGGGAATCAAACACAGGGGTCAGAGAGTGGGAAGAGGTTCCCAATGAGCACCAAAGGTGCTCAGCGTGAGGCAGGAAAGTGGCAGGTTGCACAACGTCTGCAATGAGTTCTCATTGCAGGGCTCGCAATGAGAGGCTTCGGCCTGTAAACTACAGGGGTGAGAGGCTCGCGATGAGCACCGAAGGTGATCCTTGCAAAGCAAGAAAGTTGGGCCCAATTAGCCAGTTTCCATCCCCGGTGTCATGTGACTCATTAGTGTTACAAGGTCTCAGGTGTAAATGGGGAGCAGGTTTGTTAAATTTGGTGTTATCGCTCTCACACTTGTCACTGGATTTTATTTTTTAATCCTTTTATCTGTTTATAGTTTTGTTTATTCATACAGAACTTCACTTGAGTATATGCTTTAGGTGCCTTCATGTTTACCCTCTTTATTTATGTTAATTTCATGATTCTGTTACTTAAAGTGCATTTTAATTCAAATTGTGCTATTCAAAACTGTTGTCATAAAGTGCTTGTGCTATAGTGACAGTGCTAATTAATTCTTATATTGCTGAATTAACCTTTTACCTCGTGACCGTTCGTTTGTGACAGTCACTACTTTACCCTTTAATTTAAAGTGCTGGTGCTGTGCTATTTTTTAAATTCATACACTCCTGATTTTATGCTGTATCTTATACTGTATATTTCATTCATGCTTCTAGGTTGTGTCCTCCTTTTCGTTCCGTTTTTTGCTTTAATTATACTGTCACTCCTTTTTTCTTTTTCTCGCTTTTCTATTTTCTTATCTTATACATTACTCTGTTGTTTGTATGTTTAATTATAAATTTATGGTGAAAGCATTGGCTTCCTATCTCTTTTAAGTTAGTAGTGGTTCTGGAGCTATAGAGCTAGATCTATCCTGCTCCAGCATTATAAGTAATTGCAGGGAGAAAATCCCATTCTTGATCTATAAGAAATAAAATGAATTCAGAAGGAATGTTTGATTTTGCCTACTAACTGCAGAGGCAGAAGAGGTATTTTAAGTGAATATAACATGAGAATATAGAATAAAAGATTTAACATTTAAAGAAATACAAAGTGAATTATTACAAAACCAAAAAATACAATTACAGAAGTGGTGGGAAATTACAAGTCTAAGCAACTACATAAAAATGCAATAGTACCAAGAGGATTGAGAGTAAAGTTAAATCCACCCAATTATATACAAAATGGTGATTTTACACAGCAATGGGAAAAAATAATAACATGCTCTGATTATAACCAAAGAAAAAGTACTGTTAGAAGAAATAAATAACAACATTTTAAAACTAAAAGAACAATGTAGAAAATATGAAACACAAAAAGAATTTATAGAGTCACAAGAAAAGCTCACAAGAAAAATCAATGCATTTAAGGATGAGTTAAAAGAAAGAAAAGGGAAAAACGTTATAAGAAACTCAAAAGACTTTGAAAATGGTAAAGCCTACCAAACAGTGCAAAAACAAAAAAGATTTGCTCACAACAAAGATACTCACGTCACAGTAGTGCAACTGATACAGGACCTTCTGACAATGAAACGTGTGATAACTCCTCTAAAAAAAAGAACTAATGTTAATAGAATCCATAGGAATGTTATCCATAGGAACCAAAAGAAAGAACAACCAAATGACACTCAGAGAACCAAAAGACAGGAGAGTTTGGAATAATCAACAAACACAATAAAGATTAATCAAAATGATAACTTGTCTAAATCTCCCTTAAATAAAGAACAAATAAGAGTATTAAGTCTAGGCCTAACATTCTCACCAACAGTGAGATTTCAACTGTTTGAACAAGTAAAAGATCTTAATCTATTTGCCCGAAAGCTGGCAATTCACAAATATCACAATTCAACAAGTCAAATAGATTTAACAAACAGAAAACAAGAATGCCTAAAAGACTTTGAAAAAAAAAAAAAAGGAGAATATATATTCCTAATAAGTTTACACCAAAGGTTTCACTCTGTCCACCACTAGAAATCTTTGTGGAACTAGTAACAAAAGAAATAAAAGAAATAAATAAAAAATACTCCTAAATATACATCAAGTAATAATTTGAGTAGAAAAGAACATCAAGCATTAAAAGAATGACAGAAAAATGAAAAGATCATTATAAAAGCCTTCAGATAAAGTACCACAGAGTATATAGCAACTACTCAAAAATTACTAGATGATAAAAAATGCTATCTGAAACTTAAGGAGGATCCAACAGATGAATGTATAAAAAGTATAGAAAGAATAGTGGAAGAAGCAAGATAAATGGAATTAACAACAACAACAACAGAAATGACATTTCTTATAAACAGAAGACCAACTATACCCACATTCTATACCTAAAATACACAAAAGCCTAACAAATCCCCCCGAAAGACCCAATGTGTCATGGATAAACAGCATAACCCAAAATCCAAGTGTATATATAGATGAAACTCTAAAGCAATATGTAACAACTTTGGCATCATTTGTCAAAGACACAAAATACACATTGAGGAGAATAGATAGAATAACAATAAAAAACAATTCTCTACTGGTAACAATGGATGTAGAATCACTCTACACAAGCATTAAACATGAACATGGATTACAAGCGGTGAAAGCATACCTAGATTTTAAAGGAGTGGATTATGAAAACCTAAATAAATTTACAATAAAATTATTGGAATTTGTTTTGGATAACAATTATTTTATCTTCAACAAACAGTGTTATAAACAGGTTAGGGGCACTGCAATGGGGACGCTGTGTGCCCCTAACTACGCAAATTTATAATTAGGCCACTGGGAAAATAATATCGTATTCTCAGAAAACAATGATTCTTATACACAAAAAATAGAACTATGAATAAGATTCATTGACAATATACTGGTCATATGACCAGGCTCTGAAGAAGAACTCAAAGAGTTCATAAAAAATTTGAACAATAATGAACAAAATTTAAAATTAACATATGAGTCCAAAAAAGAAAGTGACATTCCTAGATTTAAGCATCTATGTAAATTCCAAAAAAGAACTAGCAATAAGAACCTATAGAAAAACAAATGGCAACAAACTTGTTACATTGGAAGAGTCACCATCCAATTTCAACAAAGAAAGCCATACCAATAGGCCAGTATTTACGTATAAAAAGAAACTGTAGAAGCCAACAAGAATTAAAAATACAAGCTAAAGAACTACACGAAAGATTCATTCAAAGAGGATACACAAAAAAAGTGTTGAAGGAAGCATACCATAGGGCCTTAACACCGGACAGAAAACAACCCTTGGCTGAAAATAAAAAAGAGAAAAAAAACAACCTATAAGATTCATCACAAACTTTTCTAGTCTATCTCAACAAATAAGATCTATATTGCGAAAATACTGGAACATATTGAAATTAGACAGAGATCTGGATGAAGTACTGACAGAGCAAAGTACAATTACATACAGAAGAGCAAAAAACTTAAAAAAAACTTCTGGTACATAGCCATTATGAAGAAAAGAAAAAGAAGAAGAACTGGCTAATAGAAGGCCAAAAAGGCTGTAGAGCATGCAGTAAATGTAAAGCATGTCCATTTTTATTAAAAACCACAGAATTTCAAGATGCAACAGGATTAAAGAATTATAAAATAAGGCACAATATAAAAATTGTCTAACTGAAGTTGTTATCTACCAGATAATTTGCTCATGTAATAAAAAATACACAGGCAAAACCAAAAGATAGTTAAGACGCTGTGTATTAGAACATGTAAATTATGTTTTACATTTAAAAGATACCCCAATAGCAAAACATGTACATGTATGTCATCATCACAACACTAATCCATACTGTTTGAAATTCATAGGTGTTGATCATATACCAAAAACAGTAAGAAGAGAAGATTAGGATAAACACCTACTGTGTCAAGAGGCAAAATGGATATTTCAATTGGATACAAAAAACCCACAGGGTTTAAATGAAGAATTTATATATACAGTATTAATTTTAAAGAACCTCTAAAAAGAAATATATACATTATTAAACTTTTATTCAAAAATATGAAAAATAGAAGTAAACTGACAGATAAAAGAAATTAGAATACCATCTTTATCTATACAAGAATAATACATATAAAACAAATAATATAAATAAGTATAAACAAGTAAACAAATAATATATACAAACTAAAAATGAAATATAAGTAAATAAACAGAATATAGATACAGAAAAATATATAGGTATCCTAATCAAATAAAAAATAAATTACCATGGTATGCGAAATTATTATAATTTAAAATCAATAAACATAAATAGAAGGAAATCAACAAGGCTTTCAAAAGGGCGATTAGACTGGCTAAAATAGAAAATGAAAAATTAATTGCAAAAGAGAGTAAGGCAAACCCTAAAATATTTTTCAAGTATATTAATGGGAAGAAGGTGAGGAAGGAAGCTATAGGAACATTACAATGTGACATAGGCCTTCTGATAATTAGTGACCAAGAAAAGGCAGATGAGCTAAATAGATTATTTTCTTCGGTATACACAAGGGAGGTACCAGTGGTTGGGACACGGCAAAATAATGGGGCTACACTACCTTTGCCAAATAATTGGTTAACACAGGAAGTAATCCAAAAGAGGTTGGAAAAAATAAATGTTAATAAAGCCCCGGGTCCTGATGGAATACATCCAAGGGTACTAAGGGAACTGGGTTCTGTAATAGCCAAACCATTACATTTAACTTTTCAAGATTCACTCAACACAGGGTCTCTACCAGATGACCGGAGAAAAGCTGATGTGATACCTATATTTAAAAAGGGAGCAAGAGCAAATCCGGGGAATTATAGACCAGTGAGCCTCACTTCTGTAGTGGAGAAGCTTTTAGAAGGGTTAATAAGGGATAATATACAAGAATATGTCTATTTGAACAGGATTATAAGTAGGAGTAAACATGGATTTATGAGGGATAGGTCATGTCAAACAAATCTAATTAGTTTCTATGAGGAGGTTAGTAGGAACCTGGATCAAGGCAACTCAGTGGATGTAGTCTTTTTGGATTTTGCAAAGGCTTTTGATACAGTGCCACATGGGAGACTATTGGGTAAACTAAGGGATACAGGAATTGCAGTAAATATCTGCTCATGGATTGAGAGCTGGCTAAAAGACAGGAAGCAAAGGGTTGTTGTAAATGGAACATACTCCGATTGGACTAATGTGGTAAGTGGGGTTCCTCAGGGTTCAGTATTAGGTCCTCTCCTTTTTAACATATTTATTAATGACTTAGAGGCAGGATTGTAGTGTGGTGTCTCCATTTTCGCTGATGACACGAAGTTGTGCAAGGTAATTAAATCAGATAGTGATGTGCTTTCCCTCCAAAGGGATTTACATAAAATTGAGGAATGGGCATCTAAATGGCAGATGAGATTTAATACGAATAAATGTAAAGTTATGCATCTGGGAAGGAAAATTAGCCATGCAATTTATAATCTTAATGGAGCAAATCTAGGTGTATCAGATATTGAAAGGGATTTGGCAGTGCTTGTGGACAACCACCTAGGTAACAGTGCTCAAAGCCAAGCAGCAGCTGCAAAGGCAAATAAAATATTAGCATGTATTAAGAAGGGTATAGAAGCAAGGGAAGCAAATATAATTCTGCCACTATACAAATCTCTAGTACGCCCTCATTTGGAATATGGAGTACAATTTTGGGCACCACTTCATAAAATGGACAATTTAGAGCTGGAAAAGGTACAAAGGAGGGCAACAAAACTAATAAGGGGAATGGAGGGGCTAAGTTACGAAGAAAGACTAACCAAATTAAACTTATTTTTTCTACAAAAAAGGCATCTAAGAGGAGATATGATTACCTTATATAAATACATCGAGGGTCAGTATAAAGATTTGTCAAGGGAGCTTTTTGTGTCAAGAGGTTTTCAACTGACAAGAGGAAACCCCTTGAGGTTAGAAGTAGAAAGATTCCACCTTAAAGAAAGAAAAGGGTTCTTCACAGTAAGGGTGGTTAATCTGTGGAATTCTCTGCCGGAGGAGGTGGTGACAGCAGATTCGATAGATAACTTTAAAAGGGGACTGGATGGGGCGGAGCTGGCGTCTGGTGAAGACAGACGTGTTTTACCGAGCTCCGTGCAGGGCTCCGAATAGGGCCTGTTGTTTTGCCCTGGAGCGGTCTCACGGGCCCTTCCCGACATCAGGGCACTATCGGAGACTGTCCCCATCCCCCGGGGACTGAATTTGGGCTGTTTCGGCGGCCCAGCAACATATGAGGCCTCAGTTTGTGGGGTGACGCCTGAGGCCACAGAAGACCTCGGGGCTCTCTTTCCCAGCGCCTGGACAGGAGTTGGCGCAGACCCCAGTGGCGGCAGGATCCGGCCGGGGTCCCAGGGTGATCCCTCTGGCCAGAGTGTGGTCACTGAAGACGGGGCAGAAAGCCCGCAAAGCGTGGCCGCCATTTTTAAAAGGCGTCCGGCGGCTGCAGGTAGGGGAGATCTTCCCTAGAGGGCTGTGGATCCCCAGGGGAACAGAGCACCCAACCCCCAATTGAGGGAACAGAGCACCCAACGCCTGTAGAGGGGGATTAGAGTGCAAGAGGGGTGCAAGGGTCAGCACACTCCCCACTGACAAAGAACTGTGGCTGCCATAGGGAACAGTGTCATAGTGGGGTAGGAGGAGGAAGCTATCTAAACTCTCCCCAGCTTGCAAGGCACACAATGCCCAGCTTATTGCTACTCCCCCACAAAGCTCTGAGATCTGGGGTTCAGGTGGTGTGAATCAACTCTTTAAGCTATCCACTAAGGACTGAGCCTTTGACACAGAGACATTTTCTCGCAGCATTGCCTGAGGCTGAATTGCACAATACTTGGGAGCCTTATGGGTGTACTTGGTTTCAGAAACTGATGTTATTTTTAGGTACTTTTATGCAATATATATTTACATCAAACAAAAATATTGTGCCTACCTATACTTGAAACCTGTGCCTTCACAGGCAGATACATGGACTGTGTTAATGTCTTACAACATCAGCACACATGCTGCCACCCTGTGGACTATTGCAATACTGCAGATCATCATTGGCTTTATATGAATAATACAAGATTGGAAGTCTCCCTGCCATTCACCGCTGCTTATCACTTGTACTGACCTATTCTACAGCTGAGTTCTACTTAACAGGCTCCTGTCAGCAAAAACAGACAGGCTACCCGAAGAGGGTACAACTTTTTGAGCCACTCTTCTACCAAAGAACTACTTTTTGCTTGACCGGATTTCCAAAGGCTTCCTCAGAGCCCCAGTGGGGAGTACACTTTAATTATGGAATAAAGAGACGAATGGGGACTTGGCCTGGCAACACAGCTATCACCTGCCTCAACTAAACTTTATATACTGGACAAACTCTACTAATTGGGTCAGCGGACTTTCACTCAGAACACTTGGGGCACAGCTTTCCCCTATATTATACCTTGCTGATTCCATAACGGACTCTTTGCTGACTTCTGCGGCCCATTCTCCAAAATGCCGAAACCCAAAAGAACTGCTTCTGTGAAGGGCATACGGGAGCACTTTACACCTAAAACTGCCAGATGCTCCCCCCTGCGGAATCCGCCTCAGAACACTCAGATGGCTCAGACAGGGAAGGTACTCCTGACACTCCTAGCCAATACCTGGACCTCTCGGCCAGGTCAGTGGCTACTATTGAGCGGCTCCTGGCAAAAGCTATTGACCCTCTAAGACAAGACTTGAAGGATCTGGGGCAACGTACTCAACTATTGGAGGACACGACGGATCGGATGGCCGAGGCGCAGGAAAGGGATCGATCCCCTATTGCTCAAAACTCCATTCACATCTCTGACCTCACGGAAAAGATAGAGGATCTGGAAAACCGGTCCCGCCGACACAACGTCCGCATCCGTGGCATCCCAAGAGCGATACAGGACCTGTCTGGCTACCTGAGGGATACAATCCCGATAATCCTTCCTAATCAGCCTGAAAATGTGTGGGAGATTGAGCGTGCCCATAGAGCCTTGGGAGGGACGAGAAGCTTGGAGGCTCCCAAGGATGTTATTGTTAGATTTTTAAGGCAGCAGGCCAGAAATCTTCTACTATCTGCCACCAGGAAGCTGCATACTATCAAGGGGCCGGATGATTCAACCCTGCATTTCTATGCGGACCTCTGCCCGGATACCCTGCATAAGCGGAGACTTATGAAACCGGCTACTGCTATTCTTCTTCAGCACAGGATCCAGTACCGCTGGAACTTTCCGTTTGCTCTGACTTTCACTTTTCAAGGCAAGACTTATACCACCCGCTTCCTGGAAGACTGTTTAGATGTGCTACAGCGATTACATCTATGCCCGGAGTCCACGACAGAAGCAAACCAAGAGCATCTTGGTTCGCTAATCCCTAAGAGGCAGCAGACTCCAAAGCCAGCAAAAGTTCATGGCAAACAAGTTCCTGCCCTGGAGGGGCCCAGCGGCTTCCGGGATTATGTAGGCGACCTGCAAGACAAACGCTTGGTATACTCGGCAGAATCTGGTCTCTCTGCCACTTCAAAGTCGGGCCCGAGACCTGAGAGGCCTCCTACCTAGCTGGACTTTGATAACGTTTTGCTGATTGCCTGATGTCCACTTCTCGTTATTTACAGTTCAGATAGAATGTTGCTAGAATAGTTTGAACTATTGTCATTTAGAATTATTAGAGTTTGCCAGACTAATTCCCCACATTATGTGGATTTGACTTTTTCTTTATATTTTAGAAAAAGAGAGAGAAGGTTTATGTGTAGACGACTGGTTTATGCTTATTCTGCTATATTTTTGTAATTGCAGTTTGAGGATTAGACGTACTGTAAACTTGCTGTTTTACTGATCTGTTTTCTTTTTTTTGTGTTTTTTTTATTTATTTATTTTTATTATTGGTTTGTTTGTTATGTCTCAGATTTACCTACCTCTCTGATATTAAACTGCCTTTCTCCCCTCTCATTGCTTTCAGCTCTCTTGATAAAAGGGAGATTCTTTCGCCGCCAACAGCATATTCACTGGGACTTCTGTTTGCTCTCCGGGCTCCTCCACTCCTTGTCACTCACGAGCTCAGCTACCAGGTAAGGTCGCATACATCTAGGACTCCACTCCCAACTTCCAATGGCTACTTCTAAATACACCATAGTAACCCATAATGTGAAGGGCTTTAATTCCCCCTTTAAAAGGAGGAAGGCCTTTGCATTTTACAAAAAACACACTCCCTCGTCATTTTCATGCAGGAGACCCATTTCTACCTTGGCAACAAACCTAAATTCTTACATAAGGATTACCCCATCTACTATCTGGCCTCTCTCCCTACTAAGAGAGCTGGATGTGCAATTTTATTGCATAAAACCTTCCCCTTCCAGGTAGAGACCACTCGGGTAGATGGGGATGGTAATTATGTTATGGCAACTGGGACTATAAGAGGGGAAAGAATAACGCTAGTATCCCTGTACTCTCCTACGAACTCTCCTTACACTGTTCTCATAGACCTGCTGAAAAAACTAGAGACTCAGGATTTGGGGAAATTGATAATTGGGGGGCACCTTGACCTGACCCTCGATAGATCTGGAAAACCGACCAACAGACTTCCCAACAAGACTAATCAGATTAAGTCCTTACTAAATGGCTTGGGGTTGGTCGATGCCTGGAGGGGTAAGCACCCAGACAGGAGAGAGTACACATTCTACTCCCCGACTCACCTGACATACTCTGGGATTGACGCTCTTCTTCTCACTTCCTCATAGTACGACTCTACCATAAACTCTGAAATAGTCCCCTGCCCCTGGTTGGACCATGCTCTGGTACTAGTTGAGCTGGATCTGGGTCCTAACCCTCGACTTCCCTATAAATGGGCTCTGAACGAATTCCTACTGTCTAACCCGAGTAGTATGGATTCCATATCCAAAGACATACAGCTGTTTTTTGAGGCTAATGTCTCCCCCGAAACTGGGACTGGCTGCCTTCGGGCTGCCCATAAGGCTTTTGTTAGAGGGACTTGCATTAAGCTGTCCTCTATACATAAGAAACTTCTTAGGCAGAAGGAGACAGAGCTTACTACCTCATTAAAGAGGTTAGAGGAGAAAAAACAACAGTGTCCCTCTATTCAGGGGCGTAAGTTAATTGACCAGACTAGGCTAGAGCTGGACGCTATATTGTCCCATCGAACTGAACGAGCTATGAGGAAAATGAAGCACCTCTATTCTTGGAAGGCAAATAAACCTGACTCTCTTTTGGCTAAAAGGCTAAACAATAAATTCTCCCAACCCAGAACCACCCAAATTAGGATACCTGGCGGTCAAATCTCCTACAGCCCCAATGATATTTAAAAAACGTTTCAAAATTATTACCAAGAAATATACTCCTCGCAATCCCACTGCAGTGGATCAGATAATAAATTTATGAGATCTTCCCAAAATACCGGATTATCAACTGGATGATTTGAACTTAGAAATAACCCAGGAGGAGGTTAAATTTACCATCCAGAATCTTAAGTTGGGCAAATCCCCAGGACCGGATGGCTTCACTAATATGTATTATAAAGAATTTGAACCCCTTCTTACCACCCACTTGACATCTCTTTTTAATGCCATATTAAACGGAGAGCCTATGCCCCCGGAGCTATACCGGGCTGATTTAGTGATTTTCCCAAAAGACGGCAGGGATCCTCTAGAGGTGAAAAATTACCGCCCTATATCCCTAATCAACGGGGATGTCAAAATTTTGGCGAAAATTATGGCCACCCGCATCTCTAAATTTCTACCAGATTTGATCCACAAGGACCAAACTGGGTTTGTCCCCTTTAGAGAGGCCGGGGATAATGTTAGGAGGGTTCTGAACGCTCAGTTCATGGCTCAGAAGTCTAATATACCAGCCTGTCTTTTAGCTTTAGATATAGAGAAAGCTTTTGAAACGGTAGAATGGCCATATTTATATAAGATTCTAGACAAATTTGGATTCAAGGGACGCTTTATCAATCTACTTAGGAGATATTATGACTCCCCAGCAGCCAATCTAAAACTCCAAAGCCGACATCCAAATTCGAAGAGGGACCAGGCAAGGGTGCCCGCTCTCCCCACTGTTATTTGCTCTTGCCATAGAACCCCTTGCGCAAGCGATTAGAGCCAATCCTGTCATCCAGGGGGTACAGGTAGGCCTCCAGCATTTCAAATGCTCTCTCTTTGCGGATGACATTCTTTGCACCCTGACCAATCCCCTCTCATCCATACCAGCACTTATGTCCACTGTTCAGGATTTTGGCAGAATCTCGGGTCTCAAGCTGAACGTTGAGAAGACTGAGGCGCTGGGGATGAGATTGCCGCAGAGTGAGATTGACACCCTTAAAGCTAATCATCAGATTATTTGGCCCGCACAGTCTATAAAATACTTAGGCGTTAGACTTACCTCCAAGTTCAGGGATATGTACGGGGCAAATTTCCCCCCCCCTTGTTTAGATCTCTGATATTGGATATGCAGAAATGGAGGAGCTTTAAAATCTCATGGACAGGCCGCATTGCGGCTGTGAAAATGAATATCTTACCTAAAGTACTGTACTTATTTAGATCCCTTCCTATCCCTCTCTCCCTTAAAGACCTAGATAAATTCCAGAATAGTATTTCCCGGTTCATATGGGACGATAAACGCCCTCGTATCCCCAGGCAGGTGATGTTTCGCTCCAAGAATAGAGGTGGTCTCGCGACCCCGAATTTAAGACTTTATCTTAAGGCCGCTCAATTGGCCCCTTTACCTAGAGCTCACTCTACGAAACACCATCCATCTTGGGTCTTTATGGAAAATTACCAAATGTCTCCACATAGTTGGGATTTGGTTTGGATCCCTGAAGACTCTGCCCCTTTCATAACCCATCAAAACCCCATGATCTCCTTAACGCTTCAGTCCTGGAGATGGGCAAACTCTAGGCATCGACTTAGCTCGGAATTATCACCTCTTTTGTCTTTTGTCAGTTATGTCCTTTCCACAAATTTTATTAGACTCAAGCTCCATGTCTTAATTCTGGTGAACTTCCAGACACCTGGATCGCATAGGAAACTGGTTCGCCAATGACAAACTACTGACCTATGACCAATTTTGCACGACTCACGACTTGCCAACTACGGAACTCTACAATTACTTAAAAATTAGAAGTTCGGTTACCAAGATGGTTAAAGATTCCAGGCCCCCCAGAGCCTCCTGGCTATCAGTTAGCTGTAAAAAATCTCCCGCTTGCCAAAGGTACTCTGAGCTCTCTGTATAACACCTTTCTTAGCTCTACTAGTAGCCAGAAACCCAAGTTTATGCTGAATTGGGAAAAGGACCTGGGGGTAGAATGGGACTGGGACAAATGGACTGAATCTTGCTCCAATCTTTCAAAAGGATCACTTAATTCGGCCTTATTAGAAACATCAATCAAAGTTTTCCACAGGGCCTATTGCACTCGCGATAAAATGCAGAAGTTTAGGCCGCAGGAGATTAATAAATGCTTTAGGGGATGCCAGGATGTGGGGGATCAAATTCATGTGCGGTGGTCCTGTCCACGTAACCAGAATCTCTGGGAACAATTAACCCGATTAGCCTCCACAATTTTTCATAAAGAAGTATTTCCTTCGATAGAATCCTGTTTACTGGGGGTTCATATTAAAAACCTGTCGCATACCCAGAACAAGTTGTTTCAATTAATGGTGTTAGCTTCAAAGATTTACATAGCCACTAGATGGAAGGACATGAATCTAAACTTTCAAGAGGTGACTAGGAAGATCAACTACATACTTATTAACGAGAGACTAACCCATATTGTTTTAGATAGGATGCCCCAATTCCAGATAGTTTGGGACCCTTGGATAACATCCTCCTTTAGCGTGCCCCCAGTATAATGTCTGTAATTGTCTGAAGCGATTATGAGGAAAAGACTGGAGTGGGGGAGCTCTGGAGACCTTTCAGTGGTACTAGATGGCAAGGAGAATCTGAGGTAAGATGGAGAAACCAGCCGGGATTGCTCCGCGGTTGCCTAGAGGTGCCAAGGATTATTTATTATGTTATAGTACACGATAGTTTGGTAAAGATAGATAGGTAATAACTTTTATATGGTATGCTCTTATCATCTGTGTACTCTTGAATTTAATTGGCTTATTATGCCTGGTATTTTCTTTATGGTTGGAAAAATCAGTTTAGACACTAGAAAATGTTCTCACTAAAAATTAAAAAACAAGAAGGTTTAGTCAGTTAACTGTTGCAAAATGATAATTTTGTGATTATATGACTTGATAAAACTGACATTTATGACTGTTAAGAATGTTTTATTTATGTATGGAATTTGTATACCTTCTAATAAAAGAATATTAATAAAAAAAAAGGGGACTGGATTTATTTATAATTAAAAAGGGAATTCAGGGTTATCATGGATAATTAGAGAGGCAGAAGTCCGGTCGCCGGTGTCTGGGATCAGGAGGGATTTGATTTTTTATTTTTTATATATATATATATATATATTTTTTTTTTTTTTTTTTTTTTTTTTTTTATACAATTAATTAATAGTTAATCCGCATATTGCAGATCGGAAGAGATCTTGAAAGGTTGAACTTGATGGACTGAAGGTCTTTTTTCAACCTTAAATACTATGTAACTATATTTAGAAAACAAAGACTTAATAAAATAAGACAAAAGTACACTAATGCTAGCAAGTTAAAAGAATCACTTTGAAAGTAACTTCATTAAAATCAATACACATATTTAAATAATACGAACATAATATAGTGATAGCAGAAAACAAATACAATAAAAAAGTAAGACAAAAGCACCATTTGAAAATAAGATATCAACAAAAACATTCTGGAACACAAAGAGTTAACTAATTGTCATAGAAACTATAAATAGCTCCACAGAGAAGGCAGTGCTGTGCCCCTGATGAGTGAGAGACTGATGGAGCTTCACAAAACGTGCACCGGGAAATTGTGACATCATCAGTAAGCGTGATCACAGCGCAGACCACGCCAACATAGCGTGGAGCAGGATAGATCTAGCTCTATAGCTCCAGGACCACTACTAGCTTAAAAGGAAGATAGGAAGCCAATACTTTCACCACAAATTTATAATTAAAACGTAGAAACAACAGAGTAATATATCAGATAAGAAAATAGAAAAGTGAGAAGAAAGAAAAAAGGAGTGACAGCATAATTAAAGCGAAAAACGGAAGGAAAAGGAGGACACAACCTCCTTTTAAAAAACTAATAGAAGCATGAGTGAAATATATAGTATAAGATACAGCATACAATCAGGAGTGTATGAATTAAAAAAAATAGCACAGCACCAGCACTTTAAATTAAAGGGTAAAGTAGTGACTGTGACAAACTAACAGTCACAAGGTAAAAGGTTAATTCAGCAATATAAGGATAAATTAGCACTAAGTCACAATAGCACAAGCACTTTATGACAACAGTTTTGAATAGCACAATTTGAATTAAAATGAACTTTAAGTAATAGAATCATGAAATTAACATAAATAAAGAGGGTAAAGGATTAACACAAAATAAACATAAAGGCACCTAAAGCATATACTCAAGTGAAGTGCTGTATGAATAAACAAAACTATAAACAGAAAAAAGGATTATAAAAGAAAAATCCTATCTTATGTAAATTAAAAATCAGGGTACCTGATAAGGATTTGATCAAGAAAAAATAACAAGAAATAAAACACAAATACAGTTGAATTGAAAAACAAAATCTTGTCAGCCTTTCAGTGCTCAGACCATACACCGCACACTGCATCAAATTGGTTTGCATGGCTGTTGCCCCAGAAGGGAGCCTCTTCTAAAGATGATGCACAAGAAGGCCTGCAAACAATTTGCCGAAGACAAGCAGACTAAGGACATGGATTACTGGAACCATGTCCTGTGGTCCGATGAGACCAAGATAAACATTATATAAATGTGTATATATATATATATATATATATATATATATATATATATATATAAATAATCACACACATATACATATACATACACACACACACATACATATATATACACATATAAATATATATATATATATATATATATACACATACATATACATATATACACACACATATATATATATATATATATATATATATATATATACATATACACATATATATATATACACACATATATATACACATATATATATACATATATATATATATACATATACTAATGTCTGTTTTGATGAGCATAACCCACTAAAATGTATTTGACCTATCTGCCGGGTATTGCTCTTTATAAATCCATAATCTACAAACGTTTTTTATTTTTAGGCACGACAAATGTTTAGCCTTTCATACAGCTATATTTGTAATCTTGCATATGTAAAATAAGTCCCGTTTTTCATAGAAAGGAGGATTCTTAAGTCGACACAGTGCAAATTCATTCATTCACCCATTTTCCTAAGTTGATGTTTTTAATATTTTTAGAAATAATTGTTTTTATGTTTTATCTACAGATATGTGCTTTTTGGTTTCAACCTTTTAGGAGAGGTTCATAGAAACATAAATGTTAACTTTAGACAACAGCATTGTTCCCTCTAAGCTGTGCGCGTACACATACCCTGAGATGAGCGCACACTACTAAACATGGAGCACACACAGATCCCTGGGGGGATATTTAATCATAGTTTTTCCCAATTTTACATTTTTCCATACAGGGAGAAATAGATCTCCATTGACCCATTTCCTTTTGCCCTGTATGATTCTTTTATTTGTTATGTGCATCGAAACACTGTTTAACTGCAGGGAAGGGTGAATGATGCAGCTGCTTCCTTTGAGAGAGCGCTGGTGGATGGGGAAACACATTAGGGCAAATCCGGATGTCCGGTTCTGACGTCAGACACCATCATTAGCTTGCTCTTTCAAAGAATCGGCATCATTAACATAATAAATAAAATAATTACACAGGGCAAAAGGAAAAGGGTCAATGGAGATCTAATTACTCTCACTCTAATTCACAACTCAATCCTATCAAAAGGAACAGAGTGATAGTAAAGTAAAAATCACTTTTATTGACAAGCTTACAACAATCAGAACTCTCAAGCAACCAGAAAATTTTTTAATACTGTACTTTAAATTAAAATTAGGATTTACAGGGCGCAACAAATGCCAGGAGCCAGGTTGTCATGCCATAAAATGCTTACAGACACCTAGATTTCATCTACTGTATGTCTCTGCAATTCAATATTACCTGGAAGTAGACCGGCATGAGTGACTGAGTCATTACAGTGTTAGCGTTGCATTCCCCAGGTTTCCGTAACGCACCCTCCAGCCAAACGTACCTGTGTGTGAGGAGTAAAAGCTGCTGCTGCTAGAATAGCCATCACTGACAAATATACTTAGCGGAGCATCCTATGTGCAGCTAATCTAGGCCTCTTTTAGTAGTGACTCAAGTAACCAGAAACACTGATACTGCATCTACCAATCCGGCTGCCCGTTAACGGAGAGTCTACTGTATAATAAAAGGAGTTTAAGATCTAGTGTAAATTCAATAGCTCTGCAGCCTTGTGAAAAGAGTTCACCCAATATTATTTATATACACAATTAAGAAAGATACATTTCTGTTACATGTGGAAGTGAAATGAAACACTTAGTGCTAGTAATAAATCTATTTCTACATGTAAACCTTGCTAAATTTCTTTACCCAAATGCTAAATTTCAAGCAATGTATGCTAGTGACCTTAAGACACAATAACCTGACCTCGCCAATGCGCACAAACGTTTACTCTCCTTGCAAAATGTTGCACAACACACATGGACTCCAAGAAATTAGAGGGAGCATAGGACAACATAGGACAATATTACCTGGAAGCATTTTTCTGTTTTTTTAAATTGATTGCTTCAACCCCAAGGTTAAGGAATATCTACTGTAAAGACTGATAGTTGAATGGAGAGATACTGTAGTTCAAACGCTCCAATACTGTCCACTTGTCCATACCATAACCATCATTCTATACCCAAAAATCTGAAGCACAATTGATAAAATTAAGAAAAACGCATCAGCAAATGAAATAGATACGCAATTTTATTGATTTTGTGCACACTTTATATACAACATTCAGGTCTACAGTCATTTTTAAGTGGTCCTTCTAACAAAAATGTTTGAGAATGAAAGCCCTATTTGGCTATAAACCTAAAATATAAAAAAGAAGTACAAAAAAAGGAAATCATTCACGGTGTAGAAAATGAGTGGATGAGAGTGAGCAGAAAAGGTGCCATTCCAGCAAAACACTCAATATATCGCAGTCACAAATATTCAAAATATACAGTAATTATCTTGAGATTTTAACAACCACAAAACAAAATGATGTCAACTAAATATATAAAAAAAAACACGACAGTCCTGAGACACATCATATGTTTGCTATGCTATGAGAGATTTATTAAAAAGCAGATTCAGCTAGCTTATGTTCTTTGCTTGAACATGTTCTAGGAAATGCTTTCTTTTAAATATTCCTTATTACCAGCAGAACTCTTCTGTGGAGGATGGGTCATACTGAACAGTGAAAATCTTGCCAGACAGTAATGTATTTATGCATAAGCTATAAACTGCTCAAAAGCTTAGAGGAAACTTATTTTAAAGGTCAACAGATAACCAAGAAGAACTGAGGTTTATCAAAGTGTTTATAAGAGGGCAGTATGAAATCAAGCAAAGCAAAGAAGATTAGGATATAAACAGCAGGAAATAAGTAAAAACAGGGAAAACATAAGTGAGAGAATAATAGAAGCAGGAGCAATCTCATAAACTAGAATGATCTAGGTGATAGACATTCAGATGGGCCTAGACTGTATAATAAATACAGACATCTCTGGCCATAAGAACAGTTTTACTTCTGAGGTCATGTGTGGAGTAGTACATTCATTCTTTATACTTTATTTTTATATATTTTCATACAGAAACCAGAACTCAAAGGGTTAATACATTTCATAAAACTGGTACCAAGACCACCCAGAATGATCTCAAAAAGCAACTCTATTTAAATTGTAGCAACTCAATCAAACTTTAATAAATACACAAATAACTATATTGGTGAATTCACAAAAATAAATATATACATACAGTGTGGGGGGGGGGGGGGGGAAGTATTGGATCACCTGCTCAGTTTGAACGTTTGTCCACTGACAAAGAAATGATTAGTCTATAAATTTTAATGGTAGGTGTTTTGTTTTTTTAACAATTGAGAGACAAAAAAAAAAAAATAACGAGAAAAATGCATGGTAAAAAAGTTATAAATTGATTTGCAGGTTAATGACGGAAATACATATTTTACCTCTTTGTCTTAGTACTTGGTGGCAAAACCCCTGTTGGCAATCACAGAGGTCATATATTTCTTGTAATTGGCCACCAGGTTTGCACATATCTCAGGAGGGATTTTATGCCACTCCTCTTTGTAGATCCTCTCCAAGTCATTTAGGGTTTCGAAGGTGATGTTTGGCAACTCGAACCTTCAGCTGCCTCCACAAATTTTCTATGGGATTAAGGTCTGGAGACTGGCTAGGCCACTCCAGGACCTTGATGTGCTTCTTCGTGAGCCACTCCTTTGTTGCCTTGGCTGTGTGTTTTGTGTCATTGTCATGCTGGAATCCCCATCCACGACCCATTTTCAATGCCCTGGCTGAGGGAAGGAGGTTCTCACCCAAGTACATGGCCCTGCCCATCGTCCCTTTGATGCCATGCAGTTGTCCTGTCCCCTTAGCAGAAAAGCACCCCCAAAGCATAATGTTTCCACCTCCATGTTTAACGGTGGGGATGATGTTCTTGGGATCATAGGCAGCATTCCTGCTCCTCCAAACACTGCGAGTTGAGTTGATGCCAAAGAGCTTTATTTTAGTCTCATCTGGCCGCAATACTTTCTCCCAGTTCTTCTCTGAATCATTCAGATGTTCATTGGCAAACTTCAGACGGGCCTGTACACGTGCTTTCATGAGCAGGGGGACCTTGCGGGCACTGCAGGATTTCTGTTCTTCACGGCGTAGTGTGTTACCAATTGTTTTCTTGGTGACTATGGTCCCAGCTGCCTTGAGATCATTAACAAGATTCTCCCATGTAGTTCTGGGCCAATTCCTCACCCTTCTCATGATCATTTAATTCCACGAAGTGAGATGTTGCATGGAGCACCAGACCAAGGGAGACTGACAGTTATTTTGTGTTTCTTCCATTTGCGAATAATAGCACCAACGGTGGTCACCTTCTCACCAAGCTGCTTGGCGATGGTCTTGTAGCCCATTCCAGCCTTATGTGGGTCTACAATCTTGGCCCTGACAGCTCTTTGGTTTTGGCCATGGTGGAGAGTTTGGAATCCGATTGATTGTTTTTGTGGACAGGTGTCTTTTATACAGGTAACAAGCTGAGATTAGGAGCACTCCCTTTAAGAGAGTGCTCCTAATCTCAGCTCGTTACCTGTATAAAAGACACTCGAGAGCCAGAAATCTTGCTGTTGGCGGATTAAATACTACATTTCCGTCACTGACCTGCAAATCAATTTATAACTTTTTTTACAAGCGTTTTTCTGGTTTGTTTTTTTGTTATTCTGTCTCTCACTGTTAAAATACACCTATCATTTAATTATAGACTGATCATTTCTTTGTCTGTGGACAAACATTCATAATCAGCAGGGGATAAAATACTTTTATCCCCAATGCATATACAATCAAATAGAGGAACCTACAATCGCTTTCCCAACCTACAAATTGCTGCAGATTTATAAATAGCAGTAATATATGAAGTAATGAATTTAAATACCCACTATAAAGGTAACATAATGGCAACACTAGAATTTATAATATAGTGACTAGACATCAGACATACTGTGTCTGAAAGATCTAACATCACTAGAAAGTTCTTGCAGAAAAGTCTCATTAGCAAGTTAATAGGTAACCATTGATACAGTACGCCAAAAGGAGTTTGCCATTACACCTAATGGTGTCCAGGACTGCTACAGTAAAATGCTGCCCGTGTCACCAAAGTTGCTATATTCTTTTCTGCTCTTTTCAAGTTGGTAACAGAATCCACTGTGACTATACCTGGGTTGTGGGTATTCAATCGCAATCAGCACAGCCTCCGTTGGCTGCACATGTCTGCTACGTCACTCCTGCTTGTAATGCAGCCTCACACTATGTAGGATGGGCACTTTCGGTCCCTCAATTAGACTTCTGATGCGAGTTTCTCCGCTGCTGCCTGCTGATTCTTCAAGGAAGCATAATGGCGCTATCTTGTACCCAACATTTAAAGAGATAGGCTCCTCCTCAATTACGTGTTTTCTACATACTTATTGATTGGTGTGGGGGCCATCATTACAGTATTATCAGCAATGATCCACATAGTTAAACTGGTATTGCCAGCAGTAACATATGAATGTGAGTGCTGAACCATAAAGAAGGCTGAATTGTGCTGCTGGACTGCAAGAAGATCCAATAAATCAATACTTCAGGAAATCAAAACTATTCACTGGATGGTATGATCATGAGGCTAAAGCTAAAATATTTTGGCCATATAATGAGAAGAAGGTATGATAGGAATGCTAAGTTCCCTAGGTATTTACTACCCATTGATTAACAATCTGCTGGCTCCTTATTACTCTCCTAGAATCCTTTTTTCTCCCTATTTATGATTGAACTAGGATATGGGCAAAACAGAGGGTGAACAGCCTTGAGTGGCTATCACCTGCATATTACAGTCCTATTGAGACAGCATAACGGAAGTACTCACATTATTGATTGTGCTCTTACTAAAATCTATATCCTTATTATTAATTACATCAATATTGATCAGAGAGATTTTGGAAAATAATTATCTATCCAGGAGATATATATATACTTATAGGAGACCAGATTATCCCAGGTTTTCTTCACAGTGAACCCTAGAAGTTAAGGGCTACTTTTGTATATAATACATGTAGTAACACCACATCTATCAAGTGATATTATAGATCTTTTACAATCATAAGGACAGGTCTATTTCAATTGGATAAGCTATTTCATCTTTTTCTCTGGAAACACTGTTAGTTGTGAATCTATATACCCCTCTATTAAGAGTTTTAAATAATATCAAGTGGGTATATTTTTCACATACAAATTAGCCTTTTTTATACTCCCATTTCTCCAATCCAGGATTTTTTATATCATATTGGTTTTAATAGATATCGCCGTTGTTACCCTTTACTAATAAAGACTTCAGTTTTAACTTTTTCCCACATTTGTATACACATATAATGAGAAGACTGAATTCCCTAGAGAAGACTCTGATGCTGGGAAAGATTGAAGGCACATGAAAATGGAGATATGACTAGATGAAAAAATTTAAGCAATGAACATGAGCTTGAGGGAGCTCAGAGGGACAGAATCTGACAAATGTGCCAGGCTTGCTGCAGTCCATAGGGTCACAGAGAAGCTGACAGGCGTGAACAACTCAACAACATTTTTAAATTTTAACTCAAGCACAAAAGTTATCTTTATACAGTATTTAAGAGGGCATTAAATTTTCCACATTCTTGGTCATGTATGTTATTTCTGTTGAAATCAAGATATTTTACTGTGAAATAATAAAATGAACAGTTGCAAAGATGAAAAGCTCTAAACATTAGGATTTGAAAGCAAATGCCACTGATATAAATGTCACAATGGCATCCTGCAACTGTGCTTTATTCTAACAAAACATTCAGCAAATAACCACTTTATACTACCTTGGGTGAAAACTGAAAGAAAAAAAAAAACATAAAAGGAATTGGATAATAACTTCTCAGACAACAGGGACAGGTGAGTAAGGTCACAGTAATTCTCAGGAGGCTTGGCGATGATTTAACAAAAGGCAAAACAAGTCTCAAAGAGACACAGCTGGATGAGGATGCCATCTACTTACCAGTATGTGACTGTAATAATAAAAACTTATGAGTAAAAGGATACTTGTATTAGGTTTAATAAAATAGTTACAGGACTGCAAGGGCCTGGTACAGTTAAAATGGCTTCTGTAAGAGCAAGAAGGTTGGTGTTAGGGGGATAAAAGGAGAGTGAAAGAGAGTTCTTAATGGGACACAGTTCTTTGTGCGAAAGAATTGTAAAACCTGTCTGATTGCTCAAGGGCAATGTCATCAACTTCTACTGTATCACTGTATGTTTAAGTACTGTTATTCCATTGGGCTTACAGTTGCTATGTAGAAAATCGTGTGGAATATTTGTTTACTTTTTTAAAATGAATCAACAATTGACATTGTCATTTTAGTCTAGCCATTGAAGCCCTCCCATAAGACTCTACATAAATAATAAGGTTGTAGTCTGTACATTTTATTCTAGATATATTAACTATATTTTAAAGGAGAGAGTGTTGGTGGGGTGGTAAGTGCTCTTTTTTAAATATTGTATTTCATTTGTAAGACATAGGCTTGATAAATACATTAGTCAGTTTAAAAAAAAAAAAAAAGTGAAATTAGAATGAATGACTTCCAATTAAAACCTTTTTTTTATAAAATGACATATTTACCACTACACCAAACACATTCACCTTAAAAAAGGTAAGTATAAAAGATGGACTAGTCTCATTATTTGAACTCTCTATATATATGGATTATGTGAACTAGTTATTTAAAATGTTAAACATATATGTATTTATTAATAAGTAGTTCATATAATTATTCAAATTGTTATTTTAAAATCAACCCAATTAGCTCATATTAACATATGCTTTATTCTATAACCTAAAAGACTTATTTCTGATCTTTAAACAATAAAATATAGTCTTTATCTGGAATTGAGCCTAGGAACTTCAACACAATACACCGCAGTCTAATCTACTGTGCACTATATTCTGCTGCTACACTAGCTACTCGAAAACAACCCTGTACATACTAATTACTTACCCACTGCCTGATGCAAGGGCTGACTTTTATTGATTATAACTTAGTGAATTAAGCATACATTTTTAAAAGAAAAACACTTTTCCACATGCTTTTCATCCTATAGAACGGTGCAGAGGACATATAGTGACTTATGTGATTCTTTAACTTTGTTTCTTGTTTCATAATACATTTAATAACTCTAGTTATACAGTGGACCACTTGAATAATGCTCATGGACTACTCTACAAACAACAGTTTTGTAACCTTTGCTGTAAAAGATACAGGTTGGTCAGTGTAAATCAGTCCTTAGTCAATAACCCTTTGCGGCAAAGAACTTCAAACTGTGTGTTGAAGTTCAAAAAAGCATGCAATCTTGTTATATGGTCCACCACAAGAAAAGGTAACTTCTATTAGAAAAAATAATCCTATGAGAAAAAATAAATATGATGCATTTAAGGTTTTTAAACAAATAAAGTAAATTATACACTAAATAGGAAGATTTGCAGTCTAATTACAAACACTGGTATTAGGCAATGTTATTTTAGTTGATATATAAATATATATATAAAAAAAACAACAACAAAGTGAGAGGTGCTCAATCAAAAAACGAACTAACCCTTAATAGGTTAGTTCTATGGACATAATAACCCACTCTGAGAGCAACCTCTTTTAGCTCACTTGTTCCCCTCACAGGGAGAAATATCCTGAAGTATATCAGTCTGACCCAGCCCCGAAATACCAGGCAATTCTACCCTGAACAGAAAATACAGCAAACCCCAGACGTACGTTTCGGCCTTCATTGGGCCTCGTCAGTAAGGTGTAGCTGAACCCCATAAAGGAACACACATTATAGTTGTCTTTCTAATCCTCAATATGTGGGGACCATTACAGCCCTGTTACTGATATATATATATATATATATATATATTATATACTAGCGAATTGCCCGTCAAAAAATGACGGCAATGAGATGTGTATGTTTGTAAAGTTGTTTAGTTATTAATATACATATGGAATTGTAAGCTAGCTAATGCTGTTTGGTGTATAATAATGAAATATATAATACATTAATAAATTAATATACTTTACCTATTTTGAAGCATTGTGTTGAAGAGCTGGCAATCTATGTTGATGTTGCTGCAGCATTAGTGGTGTGGAGCTGCTGTTTAAGTGTGATGAATGTGTGCAGTGTAATAGTGTGCGTGCGCAAGCCGAAACCGTTAGCATAGTTGTGTACTTCCGCATTGTTCTAAAATGGCGGGTAATATGTGGTATGCGTCTGTATCGGAATATCCGTAGGTGTTTTGTGGTGTTTTGCGAGTTTCTTGTGGTGTTTTGCGTGTTTACAGTGCTGTAGCCTCGTTTTGTTCGGCGGCCATTTTTCCTCCCGCTTAGAGAAATTTTGAGTGTTTAAACTCTTTTATTTTGAGTTAAATTCAGGTGTAACTTAATTTTTTGAGGTCCTGGATGCTCCCTCTTGCTGTAGGTAAGCTTTTTATGTATGTGTTGTGTGTATTTTTTGTGTTTTTCATTTTTTCCTGTTCGCGGGTTGCCGGCGATTTTTGCGAGGTCGTAATGAGTGGTAACGTGTCTCGTATGTTGTTTGCATTGCGACGTAAAGTTTGCGAGGGTCGCAGTTGCTGTGTCGTGTTGTTTGTGTTACAACGTAAAGTTTGTGAGGGTCGCAGTTGCTCGCATGGAGCGCCGCAGCACCTGTGGCCCTCGCTTTGCGTGGGCCGCATTTGCTGGCAAGGAGCGCCTACAGCGGTCCATGGCCCTCATTCAATTGCAATTTGGCCCATAGCATATGTTTTTTAAAGAAGTTTTTAGTTAGTGAAAACCTTGCTTTTGGATAGATGCTTACTAACTAAAAACTTCTTTAAAAAATATATGTTATGTGCTAATTTAGGGCCCTATTCAATTGTCCAAATTGCAATTGAATGAGGGCCCATGCTGCGCGAGCCCGCAAGCGTGAGCAACAGCTTGAGCAAGCTCGCCTGCTCACAACTAATTATATATATATATATATATATATATATATATATATATAATGTGTAAATATATATATAATATAATGTGTGTATATATAAATAAATATATTATATAAATATAATGTGTATATATATATATATATAATATAATGTGTGTATATATAAATAAATATATTATATATATATATATATATATATATATATATATATATATATATATATATATATATATATATATGTTGTATAATGTAAATAAGAAGCCATCTAGAGTATATTGATTTCACATAAAAGTCCAGGTCCTCAGAGATAATCCTCCCTACCACAATATTTAAATATATACATTAAGTGTGACACATAAACTATAAAAAAAACAGTTCTATCTTTCCATTTGTTTTTGCAGAGTGAGAGACAGATTTACATACACAGCTATATTATATATTAGACTCGCCCCCTAATGTGCTGAGTGGCTACTGCTTGTGCTACGGAGCATTCTGGGACTTGAAGTTTTGTGCAGTGAGTTCTGGTACACCCACTTCCGGTTCTTTATTAGCACGACGCGAGGGGCTGCGGGCTCAGGTAAATACAGTGATTCAGGTTCCAGTTGGTGACCAGGAGGGCCTTTGGCGCTCCATGCCAGCAACTGCGGCCCTCGCAAGCGTGAGCAATGGCTTAAGCAAGCTCGTATGCTCACAACTATATATGTGATTATATATATATATATATAAAAACACATTTTGTTATAGATGGTTTCATAGGCAGTTATTGAAAGGAGGGCTCCAATATACATGATAGGTGCCTGTAGAAGTCACAAAAAATATATATATATATGTAGGTTGTCAGATCACCTTTCTATTAAAATAATTATATGCCCTTCTCCCCTAATAAATTAAGAGTCCCCTTTACTTCAGGCTGTTGACAATAGCAGAGGGCCCTTATCCTCTTATTCCCCCCAGTGGGCAGCACACCCCACAACTGGATTGGTTGTCTGGAACAAAGAGGAGTGCAGTACATAGTGTCCCCAATTAGGAAGGATGTTTTTAGGAACAATTGCAGTTTTACGGCTTGAATTTATTGTACAAAAAGAGATTGAAGATGAACTGTACACATTCACATTTATTGTCCTAAGTAATCTCTAGTGGAATTGTTGTGCTCTGGAATTCTCCTTGGTTTGAAATTCACATCATCACGTGTTATCAATGGTATTTATACACTTCAGTTAGAAAAAAAATATTTAGCATTTAAAAGGGACGGAAAAGCACAACGATTCCTCACATGTATTAATAATAACTTTTTAAACAATATAAAGACTTTAAGGAAATGTGTTTTATTAGAAGTCCAGTTATCTTAGATTTTATTGTGCAGCAAAAGAAAATGGATGACGTGTTGCAAGGAATGCTAAGAACGATCTCAGTTTTTTTTTTGTATAAAAAAAATAATTAGAAACTTTTGTAATGTATAATATCCTTGAAACCCACAGGGCGAAAAAAAAGTATCTGTACACAAAAGATAAAATTGGTATGTGGGTTTTATTTGGCAGACTGGTATGAATCGCACAGGCATATTCATGCACATTGAATCAGGCACAATCCTCCAAGGTGATTGCATATCTATCAAAGCACTGGCAGCTCGATTTTATAAAAGCCTGTATACTGTGAAACATTCTGAAAACATGTTTGCTTTATATGCAATACACACGGTCAGCACAGAATATGTTCAGTGGCATTACCTTTACATACTTACCAGGACCTTCTGGTTGAACATATTGCAGCCAATAAAAGTATATGGGCAGACATGGAAGGCTAGCTACAAACTTTGTTATAATCAAATAGCAAAAAGTAAAAATAGTTACCAAAAAACCAAGGGATACAATCAAGAATACATTCAAAATGTATGGAATTTCCTACTTCGAAACTTTCCACAAATTATAAAATGTTGCACAAATAAGTACATTTAAAAATAACCCATACAGTATAGACATCTGATATCAGATAGAGATATTCATGGTTCCTTCAATTATGGAAAGTTGCCATGTCCTGAGACGGCAAAACAAGTCCACACCATCTCGTTTGACTGTTGGTATGACACTCTCACTGTGGAATGCTGTGTTTGCTTTATGTCAAAGTTCCACTTTTGATTCATCTGTCCGCAAAAAGTCTTTGGGATCAACCAGGTGCTTCTTGGAAAATGAAAGACAAGGATGTATGTTCCTCAGAGGGTTATGCCTTGTTACATTCCTTTTCCCTCTCTGATTGTGGTGTCATTAACACTGAATTTAGCTAATGCCTGTAGATCCTTGAGATCCTGATCTTTTGTGACTTCCTGGAGGATTTTAGATTGTTTAGGGAAATGTTAGCAAGTGTTCCAAATTCTCTCCATATGGAGATTATGGTTCTAACTGTGGTTCAATAGAATCCTAGACTCCAATATTAGATTTTGTCTAAAGATATGAAACACATCCAGTGTGACAAATATGCAACAACAGAGGAAATCATTAAAGGAACAAATACTTTTTCCTGGCACTACTTGTCAAGAACACAACATCACACAATCTTCTGTGTATAATATGAACTGTGTAGGCCTAAACAGCAATGTCAAAACCACAGCTCCAGTACTGGTAGTTATTTTTCCAGGGAAACAATGGAAAATGGATCCCACTTGTGAAGGATGCAATATATAAGAAATCCAGGCAAGTTCAGTCACCTACTTCTTTGAGATGCACTTGATATAACTCTGCGATACATGCACAATACATGAGGAGTTCCAGTGCAATTAAAGTGAACTATGACAGAATAGTAGGGATAAAGGGCAAAATCTCCAGTAGTAAAAAGATGGACGTGATAAAAGCATGGTGAGACAGAGTGTGCTGTGATCTCTTCCTACTGGTTTCATTTAAGCTCACTTCCACTGCCCTCAATCTCCTCTAGCTCTCTGCCTGTGCTGATTTGGATAGCATAGACCTTTTATCCTATAATTATACCATTGAGATAAGGCCTTTGCAGGCCAAAACGCGCTTGGTTTTACTCGTTACAGTATTTTTATCCGCTTTATTTTTTGTTAGGGTAGTATTGTGACCCTATTTTATTTAAATATTTTTTTATATTTTCTCTTTTTATATTTTTTTCTATTGGGGAAATAACTACCTTAGACACACTGTCTACTCTGTATTTGTCTACATACAGAGGTAAGTTCATTGCAGTGGGTTTTGCCCACCTCAGAAGCGTGATTCTATGTGACCCTTTATTGAGGACCATTATCAGCATTATAGTAGCCTGTTTTCCCTGTGTACTGTTCCCTATAGTAGATTATTTACCCTGTTCCCTATCCCCATGTAAGGTACATATTCCACAAGGAGGAATTTCCAACATTACTCTTATCCATAATTGGAAAGACATAACCCTGCGAAAAGACCGTCTAGAGAACCAATCCACATGGGTGTGTCAAAGCTCAATACGTGTTTTTGATTTTATGCATGCGAGTGCATTGGATTTTGTTTTATGTTAATAACTTATTCCTTGATATACTACACCATTGTGCTTTTGCGCTTCTCTACCTTACACCCTTCTTGTTTCTTAACTACATTAAGCTATTTAATATTGGTTAACTGTCAAGTAAACCGAGTTCACTTTATGACAAGCAAATGCTGCAATGCAACCCCTCTAATTAAGGCAACCTCGGATGGTTGTTTTCCCAAATTTTAAAGCACCAATTCTCAGTTATCCTGGTCATCTCTGCAGACAATTGAAACTAAAGAAACAAGAAAAGAGTTACATTTTTTGCTTTTGCTCAGCATGTAATATTTTGTAATAAACGCCCAGAATATGCTGAAAAACAACCACACACACACACAGATACAGATCCAATATGCCACATACTGTATTGTCCTTTCATTGAATTGACTTTACTCAAATGATTTTCCAAGTGTGAACTTGTAAGGTTGTGGAATTCAAATAATCCTAAAAAAAAAATAAAAAAAAAAATAGACAAGCACTTTATATGCCTATACATTCCTGATATTTATTTTTGATTCTCAATATTGGTGATGGGCCACATGCTAACCTTAGATACTTCCTCTTGGACTACTGTGTGAGATGAATATGAAGAAAAATATGTTTCTCTCTTCCAACTTACATGCTATTTTGATTTTTTACAAACACACATGTACCCAAAACACTTACTTTTATCCATTCTCCATTTAGAGTGCATTTTTATCATTTTCCTGTGGCATTAACACAAATGATTAGGGTAACAATCCAGCTTTTATAACTTTCTTAAGAAAACTAAAATTCAGGTATTCTGAAGACCGAAGTGCCCCATATGTAGAATAGTTTACCCCTCACTGGTTACTTCACAAACTTATCAGCCAGAAATAGCTTTCAGAAGTTAGAAAAATGTATACGTTTATTAATCAGTTTCTGAATACTAAACTATCAAATTTATATATTATTATTTACAATGTGGGCTCAATTAGGCTTCAAATGAAATAAAAAAATAAAGATTAAAAATAGAAGGCAATTGTGTCATAAAAAGTCAATTTATTGCGAACAGATAATATTTATTTCTTATTCCCCATGGGCAAAATGTCAGTGATCCAGTAATTAAAGAGAGAACAGAGTGCCATCCTGTGATCTGTAAAACAAGTGATAAAAAAAACATTAAGTTTCCTCTTAATAGGTAGTCAATTTTAAGTGTAATGTATGAGCTTATCAGTGGGAACAATGTAGGCCAATTACTAGATTTACATAACACATATTTAACAAATTAGTAAAATTCTATAAACCCATTTATAGCATGACTTAAGAGATGACAGTGCTATGCTGATGATAGTCAAGAATAAGTTTCCTCTTTATGTGCTTTTACATGCACATGTTAAAAAGTGAAAATTAAAAGATAAGGATTGTATCTATAATTGAAGCATAAGGATCAGCATAAGGATCTATAATTGAAGCATTTATTAGAATGTATTCATTATGTTAACATATGAAATGAAATAAAAAAAAATGTCATTTAGCAGTAATTCAGTCAGGAAGTTTCAGACAATTAGTGTTGATTTGATTGATCTGATTTTATTATAATGACAATCCATTATATTTTATGATAAAACATCAGTTAGCTCTCCTAGCATCCTTGAATTATTCAGCTAATATTAAATGACATTCTAGCCACATGCCAGTTCTTCCATAATCCAGGAACAGGATGGGGCAAACAGATTTTATATAGCAGGTTATTTAACTTGTTTTAGACATTCAAATGTCAACACAAATGTATTATTTATTTACTGTACTACTGTATGGTGGAGGGCTTCTATCGCTCTTTTGCCCACCATATTATAAATTATTGTTTCTGGTGAACTACCTACTCAAAGTCCACAACACCGGCTGAGATCCCGCTCCACGCTGATGATAGCCAGTAAGCTTGAAACTGCTATACATGGATAGGATTCTCGGCTTGTGTGAAATCTAGCCTTCGGCTTTGCATTAAAGCTGTGTAATACAGCTAAGGCATAAGCTTAAAGGAAGCCATGTTTGAAATGGTTTATGGATTGAAGAGTGAGGCATGTGGGCACATTTGCATGTCAGTGCCCAGCTTCCCAGAATGCAGTGTAATAACAGTTTTTCTTGGAACTCTGAGCTGGAAGCAGGTTTTTTTAACTTGTTTTAGACATTCAAATGTGAACACAGATGTACTATTTATTTACTATGTATATATACACACATCTTTATAGAGTGACGATAGTGTAGTACTAAAGATAAAGTTTAATGCTTTTTGGCAATATGTGATCAGTGAAAGCATTAATAATTTTACATGAAGATATGAAAGATTTTAAAGGTGTGGTAATCCTCTCCCTTTACAGTTAGAATGTTTCAGTTCTAAACCAGTCTTGTGGTTCTTGGTTAACAAAAATATCTTGAGATGTGTGACATGCTATGGACGAGATTATCACAATAAAGGAAAATCAGGGGATGGAGCAGGCATATTGACTTGACTGATGAGGATGAGACGGAGGAAAGAATAAGCTGGATAAGAAAAGGCAAGATAAAAAAAAAATGAAAGAAAAGGGGGATGGTGGTGAAAGATTTTAATTCTTATAAGAGTTATATGGGGAAGAGGATGAGGTTAACAATAGTAAGGAGGATAACAGGGAAATAAAATGACAGGGAAGAAAGATGGAGATTAAGATAAGAAGGGTGGAAATCAGAAAGATGATATCTAGGAGGGTGAATGGGGAAGAGAATGTGGTGGATTGTGGAAGGAAGATGGGAAAGAGGATATAAGGAAGAAAGAATGGAGAAGAGGGTAAGACTGAAAATAGTAGAAAGGAAGGCAAGATTTGTAGAAATGAGGAGGATGAGATAATAGGGAAAGTAGGAAGCTGATTGAGAGTGGGGGGCAGAATAATACACACCAGAAAGGAGAGTATAGGTTGAATGAGAGCAAGAGAGCATGCAATGCAGAGTGGGTGGGGAGATAATAAGAGAGACACCCCAGAGGAAGAAGAATAGAAGAAAGCATAATTTCTCAGGCTTCTTGGCTACAGTGGAAACATCATATACTATCCGAGTATGTGGTAAGACAAGGTGCTAAACTTGTCATGTACATGTAATTTGCTCAAAGCTGTGGGTAAATCTAAAAAGCGCTTTAAAATATATTTTATCAAAAAGGATATTAAAAGTTGTCATTATTGCTAAATATGTTTTGTTTGGCACTGTGCTGTGAAGAAGAAGAACCTTGAAACACTGAATTGCTTTACGATATGTATTTTCAACTATTTATAAATATATTTAAGGGTAACCTCAAGGAATGTGAAGAAGGAAACACCATTTGTTTTTATTTAAAGAACAAAAGGTTTGAATATTTAAAAATTACACATGAATCTAGCTTTTGGTATTAATTAGCCATTTCAAATTTACATTAAAGCAATTAAAAAGCTCATTAAAGCAGAGTTCATAGAAGCACAGCAGTTGGTATATCAGCTTCCACACATTCATATGCAATATAAAAATTGTCTGGAAGGCATTGCTTTGAGAAACTAACTACTTGGCTTTAGTTGCATATTTTCATTTATTTAATATCTAAATGAATGACATCTAAATGGATATTAAGAATACCCATAGTGAAATGATATTTAATAAACCATTAGAAAAATTAAATATAAAAAAATGCTCTAATTTGCAGTGTAACTTTAATTATGCCATAAATTTTAATACAAATATAAATTAACAGGGTTTCTCCCTACATCCTTCACTCCATAAAAGGCTTCGTTCTTGGTTCTACAGAGTAGGCAAGACGTCCAATACACATCAAACTCTGAGTACATCCTGTGCTTTTTAAACTGGTCCTCTAGCCAATTGTTTTGGCAGCCGAACTTGTTTTAATCTTTAAAAAAAAAAAAAAAAGAGTAAAATCTCTAACTCAATTATGGTTTAGATTCAGTACCACAGTAGCTCATTCAGAGCACTCCTCTTAAAAAGTGAATGAAATAGGAACCTTTAGCAATAAATCAACATACAATTGCTTATTATTATCAAAATGCTAACAAAAAAAAGATACTACGCTTGCAAACACAGGAAATCATTAGGTTACTGTATCAACCATCATAAAAACTAAACTAAAAATGTACCTGTATCAAGTAAAAATAATCCAAATCATTCAGTAATTCAGCTTATATTGCTTTAGCTCCCGGAACATCATTGCTGTAAAATGCCCAGTCATAAATGAAAATACATAAACATTCATTAGCAGGTTATACAAATGTCCTATAAAAAAAAACACAATCCAAAATCTTTAAAATAAGTTCATTGCAGTATATTACATTTTTCACAAAAAGACGCATATTGTACCCCAGCTTTGTAAGAGAAGAGAACTTTCCAATGACAATAACTGAAAACCAGAAACATTTTTTGGTTACTGGATTAGGCAGCAGATGAAAAATACATACCACTAGGCAGAGATGACTGCTCTTTGAAGTCATCCAAAGCAGCCTTTAATCTTTCAATATCCTGAAGAAGCAGTAGAGTCTTAAGATGATGTAACAGACTCACATCTGATGAAGAAATTTCTGCATTCTTAATTTGATTCAATGTCTCAAAAACAATGTTGAAGGACACAGCAGAGTCAGGAGATTTATTTTTGCCTAGAAAGAAAAGTCAGCAGAAATAGAGATTGAAATTGAGCAAATGTTAACGTAAAAATGAGTGTGCATACACATTTAAACTAAGGGGGTTAAAAAATCAGCAACTATACAGACCTACACTTTTCCAATTTTTGTTTTTTTAAAGCAAACTAAAGGTCAATGGAAAGCATTTCTTTGGTGCATCTGAAGAGAGTATTTGATGTATTTTAAGGGAAGGTCCTAGTTTAGAATAAACTGCTTAGAATGTAACCCCTTTGAGCATGTCACAGTCAGCCAGAGTGCAAGAATATAGCTGTATAAGTCTTACTTGTCTACCAACAAGATTTTCACTGTATGTTCTGCATATAGGAGGAACAGTTTCTGTTAGTTTCAAAAGATAGTTAAAACTGTAGGGCCCCATTTACCTCCTATAAGTACTTTTCATGGTGAGAAAGAGCACAGGATTGCATGTTAAAATTATCTATTTTTTTTTCTAAATTACAATAACATCATCATCTATGGTCTGACAGATCACATGCCAACAACATGCCATCCTTGCCAGCAACTGCGACCCTCACAGCATCTGATACCCTCGCAAACTTTACATTGTAACGCAAAAAACACAACACAGCAACTGCGACCCTCGCAAACTTTACATTGTAACGCAAAAAACACAACACAGCAACTGTGACCCTCACAAACTTTACATTGTAACGCAAAAAACACAACACAGCAACTGATACCCTCGCAAACTTTACATTGTAACGCAAAAAACACAACACAGCAACTGATACCCTCGCAAACTTTACATTGGAACGCAAAAAACACAACACAGCAACTGATACCCTCGCAAACTTTACATTGTAACGCAAAAAACACAACACAGCAACTGCGACCCTCGCAAACTTTACATTGTAATGCAAAAAACACAACACAGCAACTGCGACCCTCGCAAACTTTACATTGTAACGCAAAAAACACAACACAGCAACTGTGACCCTCACAAACTTTACATTGTAACGCAAAAAACACAACACAGCAACTGATACCCTCGCAAACTTTACATTGTAACGCAAAAAACACAACACAGCAACTGATACCCTCGCAAACTTTACATTGTAACGCAAAAAACACAACACAGCAACTGATACCCTCGCAAACTTTACATTGTAACGCAAAAAACACAACACAGCAACTGCGACCCTCGCAAACTTTACATTGTAATGCAAAAAACACAACACAGCAACTGCGACCCTCGCAAACTTTACATTGTAACGCAAAAAACACAACACAGCAACTGATACCCTCGCAAACTTTACATTGTAACGCAAAAAACACAACACAGCAACTGCGACCTTCGCAAACTTTACATTGTAACGCAAAAAACACAACACAGCAACTGCGACCTTCGCAAACTTTACATTGTAACGCAAAAAAACACAACACAGCAACTGCGACCTTCGCAAACTTTACATTGTAACGCAAAAAACACAACACAGCAACTGATACCCTCGCAAACTTTACATTGTAACGCAAAAAACACAACACAGCAACTGCGACCCTCTCAAACTTTACGTCGCAACGCAAACAACATACAACACACGTTACCACACATAACGACCTCGCAACAATCGGACGCAACTCGCAAACATTACAAAATTCAAAACACAATAAAAACACACAGCACATACAATACAGCAAGAGGGAGCATCCAGGACCTCAACAAATGAAGTTACACCTTCATTTAACTCAAAATAAGAGTTTAGACACTAAAAAATTCTCTAAGCGAGAGAAAAAATGGCCGCCGAACAAAACGAAAACGAGGCTACAGCACTCTAAACACGCAAAACACCACAAGAAAAACGCAAAAACACCACAAAACACCTACGGATATTCCGCTAAGACGCATACCACACATTACCCGCCATTTTACGACAATGTGGAAGTAAACAACTATGTAAATATTTTAAAGTTTTTAACTAAGTTATTAAAAGCTAAGTTTTATTATTGAATTGGGTCTCTTCTAAGAAATTGGGAACAATAGGTGTGCACTATAAAAGGGAACCTTTCTAAGTTTTCTGATATATGATTTTGACCCTTAGTGGCACCATATGGATAGTTCATTACAAAAATTAACACCTTGAGTCACTAAACCCATTTTGTTTTTGACGCTTCTAATAGATCTTCATATTGGTGTTCTTCATATTGTACTGGATTATAAGGCCATTTAATATTCTTGCATGAAGAAAAAAACATTTTTTTTTGCACAATAGAAACATCTTCGGTTTAATGTCAATTTATGGGACAAAATCCTACTGAGAAATTAATGATCTAAGACAAAAATGTCTACAAGGTTGTTATTCTGGAAAACCGGTCAATAACATATTCACATCAGTGTTACCTAGCCTTAGCTAAAAAGTGGATTCATTTGATAAGCATGCACATTTGATGATCTTAGACAGACGCCAGTTGTAATCATCAGGTTATATTTTGTACTAGCCATTTATTTCAAAACATAATAATTATTCACTTATTGGTGTTTCTTCGTATATCATTGTATAAGCCAGTTTTTAGAACAGTGTACATGAATACTATAAGATAAAGAACCTTCCTGCATGATGTTTGTCACCATGGAAACCTAGGATATGGAGTTATAAATCTGTGCCGGACAAGACATTAAAAACACAGAGGCAATATTGTACATTAAAAGAATACTCCACTTTGCAGAAGAAAAAAAATAGAAGTATAATGTATAGCAAGAGTATATTTTAAACGAACTCATCTGATTTTGTGAGTGGCATTACAGGACCACAAACACAAATTTGTAATTAGATAATATTATTTAACTAGCGACTTCCCCGTCAAAAAATTACGGCAATAAGATTGTAAAGGCAGGTAATGGTGTTTGGTTGAGACATTAATTTTGTTGGTGTTCCGAGATGCTTCGGCGCTCATTGCGAGGCTGTTGGTTGTGTGCTATGAGCAGCGTTTTTTTTTTTTTTTGTATGCAAATGAAATAATGAATAAAGTAATAAATGAATATACTTTAGCTATTTTTAAGTAATATATGGAGGAAGCATTGTGCTGAAGAGCTGGCAATCTGTTTTCATGTTGCTTCAGCTGTGGAGCTGCTGTGTAAGTGTCAGCAATGTGTGCAGTGTGCAGTGTAAATATGCTGCGTGCGCGAGGGAAATCCGTTATGGTAGCTGTGTACTTCCACATTGTGTAAGTTAGTTTTGTAAAATGGCGCCTAATCTGTGTTACGTGGCTGTAGCTGATTTTGCGTCCTTGTTCTTAGACCTCGTCCGGCTTTTTCGGAAAAGCCGTATGTGTTTCGTGGCGTTTTTCGTATTTAGGGTCCTGTAGCCTTGTTTTCTTCGGTGGCCATTTTTTCTCTCGCTTAGGGGATTTTCAGGTGTCTAAACTCTTGCATTTCAACTTACATTGAGGCGTAACTTCAGTTTTCGAGGTCCTGGGTGCCCCCCCTTGCTGTGGGTAAGCTTTGTATGTGTTTGTTGTGTGTATTTATTGTTTTCATGTGCGCGTGTTTCGGGCGCTAAGGTCGTAATGTTTATTTTTCTAACTCCCGCAGCTCGTATTTGTGGATGCTAATTTCGTAAATTTTGCGGTCTACGTGTGAGCCTCCACCTCCGCAAATGCGTCCCTAAAGTCCGCAGTTGCTGGGAAGGAGCGCCTTTGGCGCTCCTTGCCAGCAACAGCGGCCCTCGCAAAGCGAGGGACGCAGGCTCGCTATGCGAGCCTGCAGCATTAGCAACAACCCGCTTGCTCACAACTATATCTGTGATGTGGCACATACTAGATAATCTGCTGCTTACTGAACAAAGCATACATCTTAGTAGATCTCCATAAGGATAAAAACTCAGAGCTAAGACAAGGCATCATGCTTACTAAATGATGAAATGTTGGAGAATATCTTGGAGAACCTCTCCATTCCATATGGGTATAAGTACTCTAAGAGTCTTTTCAAAACATGGCCGAATATGTTTATGACATATAGCATATTCTATGGTGCAACAATGGAGAAAACAAATAAAACATGCACATTAATAGAGACATACTATCACTGAAATATATTTCTTGAGTTGCCTGAATGAAGTCCAGCAGGTCATCCAACTTTCTCCTACTGTCTTCTTCTGATGGCTTTTCAGTGGTCTTGCTATCCATGTCAGGGTTAACTTCATCAGGCTCATAGTAAAAATCCACAGCACAAGCTTTAGGTAACAGACCAGCAGCCTTCATCCTTTCCTTCTGACGCTTTCTTTTTAGTTTCCGCCTTTTGTTTTTATTTATAGATCCACCATCAGATGTTTGTGAATTTTGTTTGTGTGGGACATTATCTGGGTTTTCAGTGTGTAATGCAGGATTAACACATTTCTTTTTTTTTCTTCTCCTTCGATGACTTAACTGATCCTCTAAAAGCAAAGAAAACAATAATTGATATACAATTAATGGGCCACTTGGCATACCATGTGTATAGGATAAAATGTTGAAAAGTTGCAATAAAAGTTATATGCATTTTGAACAATACTGTACCCTTCTAGGTTAAGAAGGCTTCTCTTATCTGTGAGGATCCTAACCTCAACACTTTTTTAAAACAAATGTTTTTGAAGTAATTTTAGTTTTCCTTTAACTATTTCTCGAGGGAATATATTATATTATATTTATATATATATATATTTTTTTTTCATTCAACAGTCTCCTTCCAGCTTCGTTGAAGGCTCCATTCCAAAAGAGACTTCATCCATCTATACATTGTTGAAAACACCAATTACACAAGAAAAATGAAGATCTCCATGAACGTGAGGGACAAAATGGCAGCCCCTATATGGAGCATGAGCAGCAAAATAAGGCAACTAAGCCAAAATTGTCACTAAAATGTTTATACAAAAAGTCTAGAAGATATGAAGTGTCATTTAGTGCAAATTAATTTTTTACATTTACAGATGCTCAGTCTAACTCCCAACTCTTCATATGATCAGAGATCATCAAAGTACCGTATATACTCGAGTATAAGCCGAGTTTTTCAGCCCTTTTTTAAAGTTTGAACTCAAGTCACTACCCCCATGTCTTTCTTTCCCTCCCTCCCTTAACCTAAACCGACCCCTCCCTCAACCTAAACCGACCCCTCCCTCAACCTAAACCGACCCCTCCCTCAACCTAAACCGACCCCTCCCTCAACCTAAACCGACCCCTCCCTCAACCTAAACCGACCCCTCCCTCAACCTAAACCGACCCCCTCCCTCAACCTAAACCGACCCCTCCCTCAACCTAAACCGACCCCTCCCTCAACCTAAACCGACCCCTCCTCCTAAACCTAAACCCTCTCCTCCTAAACCTAAACCGACCCTTCCTCCTCAACCTAAACCCCCTCCTCCTCAACCTAAACCCCCTCCTCCTCAACCTAAACCCCCTCCTCCTCAACCTAAACCCCCTCCTCCTCAACCTAAACCCCCTCCTCCTCAACCTAAACCCCCCTCCTCCTCAACCTAAACCCCCTCCTCCTCAACCCC
Source organism: Discoglossus pictus (assembly GCA_027410445.1). NCBI lineage: Eukaryota > Metazoa > Chordata > Amphibia > Anura > Alytidae > Discoglossus > Discoglossus pictus. The sequence continues at coordinate 301,367,067 of CM050165.1, read as the reverse complement.
CTCCTCCTCAACCTAAACCCCCTCCTCCTCAACCTAAACCCCCTCCTCCTCAACCTAAACCCCCTCCTCCTCAACCTAAACCCCCTCCTCCTCAACCTAAACCGCCTCCTCCTCAACCTAAACCCCCTCCTCCTCAACCTAAACCCCCTCCTCCTCAACCTAAACCCCCTCCTCCTCAACCTAAACCCCCTCCTCAGTTTACCCCTCTAATTACACCCCCCCTCTTCCTTTCCCTTCACTTACCTTCCATCTGCAGCTGCTTCTCCGCGCTCCTTCCGGCTGCGTCGCGGCCCCAGCATATGCTAATGACGTGACGTCACATGCGCGTCACTTCATTAGGGTCCCGACAGAGCCGGAAGTAGCGAAGAGGAGCGGAGGAGCAGCTGCAGATGGAGATAGAAGGTAAGTGAGGGAAAAGGGAGAGGGGGAGGTAATTAGAGGGGTAAAGTGAGGAAGGGTTTGAGGATGGGGTTTGAGGATGAGGATGGGGGGGTTGAGGATGAGGAGGGGGGGATGAGGAGGGGGGGTTGAGGAGGGAGGTTGAGGATGAGGGATAAGGAGGGAGGATGAGGGATGAGGATGGGGGTTGAGTAGGGAGGATGAGGAGGGAGGGAGGATGAGGATGGAGGGATAAGAAGGAAGGATGAGGAGGGGGATTGAGGAGGGGGGTTGAGGTGGGCGATAATGGAGGGGGAGGGAAAGATACACAGGGAAGAGAAAGATACACAGGGAAGAGAGGAGGGAGGGAAAGAGACACAGGGCAGGGAGAGGGGGGACACAAGAAAGGGGCACATTTCCCACCCTCGGCTCATATACTCGAGTCACTACGTTTTCCCAGTATTTTGTGGTAAAATAGGTGCCTCGGCTTATACTCGAGTATATACAGTACTTTAAGGATTCTTGTAGTATAAATGAATACACACATACCCAAAATGATGGAAAACATTTCTCCACTAGCAGTTTAAATGCTTTACAGACTAAACCCTTTCACTACTGGAGGAAAAACAGCCTTCAGTTATCCTTCCATTTGGGTTTCTTGCACTCAAACAAACCATCAGTTTCACATGTACGAATATAGATCTAAATTTAAAAAACTAAACATTTATTGATGATGAACTGTTTCCATTAAGATAAAAATACAGTTATAAATGAGTATACAGCCCAGTGACCGATGCTTTTGTCTGCATGACTTGAAGCTTACATGAAATGCACTCAATTTTCAAAGTCTTATTATAAAATGTTTACCAGGACCCTCATGCAACAAAAATAAAAATGCATGAATGTCTGAGAATCAAAATGAAGATTTACAATTTCCTGGGTATTAATATATAAAAATGGGAAACTAGTAAGGATCTGCAGGAGAAGAAAATGAAGCAGAGAAAAGATTGATTGGGAGGAAAATGTAAAACTTGTATAGCATTTAAATTGGACTAATTTGGACTAGAGAGAGCTTGGCTGGAAATATCTTTGAAAGCACATGCAGATATGACTGAAAAATTGGAATCCAAGACACACTTCAGCAATCCCACATTATTTAAGTTTTCCCAGCTCTTTTCTTGAAGTGCTTCACCACACACAAATAATTACAACAAGAAAAAATAAATTAGACTGACTTCATTTTATTCTATTGGCTAAGCTCCATGGCACATGTGTCTGCTTTCATGAATAATATTAGAAAGACTCCTCCAGAAGAAAAGAAAAAAAAACACAAAAAAAATACATCTCCAAATGTAAAAAAAAAAAAAGGATGTTCCATCTGGAATGCATTTTAAACTGTACTACTACACAAAATACAAACAAAATGAAATAAAAAAATCAAAACACATATTATTTATAAGATCATTGATAAATTCAACACCATAGTAAATTATTTTACAGATGAGTAGACACAATCTAGTACACAGTATTGGATAAAGTAAACCTGAGTGAACAAAAAAAATATCCCCCAAAAAACTAAAAATCATCAAGAACAGCATGTTTCTTTTTCCGCTGCTAAGGTCAGTGGCCATGACTCCACAATAAGCAACAGACTTGGCATAAATGAGAAAGTAGCAGTCAGTGACCATTGCTATCCAGTAAGAACATCAAATGCTTGTCTCTCATTTGCCAAGAAGCATCTCAAAGTTGTTTTTTTTACTAGAATGTTCTTTGGATAGATAATTGAAAAGTAGAACTTTTGGATGACATAGGTCCCATTATCTTAAACGTAAAACAAAGCGCTCAGTTCTCCATTATATCTTTTGTAAAGCAAAAACAGCATGCCACAGTAAGAGCATCATACCAAGAGTCTAACGCGGGGTGGTAGAGTGATTGAGAGCAGATGCTTTGCTGCCTCAGGACCTGGTCTTGCTATAAACTCAAGGAACCATGAATTCTGCGCTCCATCTGAAAATTCTTAAGGATAAGATGCAGTGATTGATCTGTAAGCTGAAGGTGAAGTGGTGTAGTTGCGTCATGCAGGAAAACAATGATCCAAAATGCAGAATTCAATCCAGACTGAAATGGTTGAAAATAAGAAAAATGTAAGTAAAGTAGAGTGACCTAATCAAAGTCCAGATCTAAACCCAATAGAGAAAATGTGTCAGCGGTTTGTGCTCGTAATCCTACTAATGTTTCTGAATTAAAGCAGTTCTGTGCGAGAGAATGGACAAATATTCCTCAACAGCAATGCGAAAGAGTGATATTGAATTATAGGAAGCATTTGGTTGTAGTCATTGCAGGTGAAGGGCACAACTAATTATTAAAAGTATAAAGGGTCAATTACTTATCCACACAAGGGATATGGTTATTACAAAACAGTTTATTAAATAAGCAAAACAAAAGGAAAACAATACTTGTCCACTTGAGTTCTGTTTATCTACCATTGTGCTGAAGATTGTATCTCTAATTCACATTAGCTTATAGCTAAGAATCTTATATAATCTATGGACCAACTATTTAGAGAACTATTCCTGAGCATTGGAGGTGATGTTCTTCTAAAGAGATTCTGATCTTAAATGACCATGGAAGTCAGAAAAAAAGTAAATTCAATTATTAATCCTCTTTAAAACAATTTTATTTTTATATTATGATTCTTCTGATAATACTTCTGATTTGGGATTTTTTCCAACAATGAGTGCAGCAATTTAGTAGTAAAAGACCTTTGGAAATGCTGCAGTGACAGATTTATCTGCAACACAGGCCACATGTATGTGATCGCTGATCTCATGACACCGGCAACATTGCACGGGCAGGTAAAAAATACACCGCTTTCTTAAGATGTAGTCTGTCTATCAAGGGAGATCCATTAATAACAAAATTGCTCCTCCTCAAGAGAAAAATAGAGAGTGGAAATCACAAGTAGCTCTTTATGTTAATAATTAGGTAATAAAAATGATTAGATCTGTTGCACGGGAACCAAGCGTTTATAACCAAACTGACGCAATAACCATTTTGGTGTTGGTGCACACCTCTATATTCAAAATGATATTTACGGAAGTAAAAGAGCATTTTAGGCTTTATTTTGCACTTGTGGTTATTTTACTATTGATAATCCTCTTAAAATGTAACCTTAGAATATTTCTAAAACATGAAGAGATCTGAGGAACAAACAAGATTAAAAATAAATAAAATAAAAAACTAAGTTAGGAGGATTTGTATTTTTTAGCCTTTTCAAGCTGATAATTGCTCTATTTACCTTACTCTTGTTGAAGATACATTTTATAAAAAGGATCCACCACATTTTAGTTTCCTCAGTGTGTATTTTCAAGCACACCATCTCATTTCCTGGTATTACCCAAGACACATGCAGCAACCTACTCTAATTGTGGTAGTAGCAAGTTGTGATAATTTTGTTTCCTGCAGCTATTACAACCTTGCTAATTCCATTTTTTTATTTGTGAGTGTTATATGATAATTTAGTATTTGCTTTTTTGTACCTATGGCTGATATTTCCTTTACAATAAACAACAATGTAGTGTCTGTTTTAGTCTGTAACAGCTGCTAATTTAATTTTCCTTTGGTTTTCCATTTGGTTACTAATGATATGATGCTTTGGTAGATGCTCTTTGCATCAGGTTCTAATATTTTTATGAGTAAGCCAATATCCCTTTATTTTAGTAATACATTTATATTATACAATATACTTTAAAGTATAATATAGATTACACTGACAATTTTATCTCACACAGTAAATTATCTCTCACAGTCCATAAAGCACATATCCAGTTGGTTTTTTTGGGCTTGACTTTTTACCTATTTTGTTACATTACAGCCTTAAATTCAATGTTTTATTAATCTGAATTGTATGTGATGGATCACAACACAATAGTCTAAGTTGGTGAAGTGAAATGAGAAAAATATATACATAAAACTATTTTTTAGAAATAGAAAACAGATTTTTTACGTTTGTCGTCCGCCATTTTTTCCCTCGCTTAACCGATTTTCGATTGATGAAATATGACTCAAATTTGCTTGCAACCTCACTCCCAGGCTTCCTGGCTCTCCCCCTGTGCTGTGAATTTGATTTTTTTTTTAAATTATTTTACTTGTTTTTTTGACTTATGCGCTTGAACCAAGTTTGGCCGTTAAATTAGTAAACTGCGTTCCTCGCGGTCAGCGGCAAAGTGCTATGGACATTTTATTGGTACAAAGATAATCTATATATATAGAAAAGAATACCACATTATGGAGCCATGTAGCGAGCGGGTCCTTCCTCAGAAAAATCACACCAACATCTTATATAAGCAACTATGAAAGAATCACTCTCACCTAATTTCCATGTGTGACATGAACAGAAAACTCTGTCAAGAACTAGTTCACTAACAACTTTCTGTGCTTTGTTGGTAGATCTAGAAATCCCTTCAACAGAAAGTATACAAAATACACATGTAATTTGCATAGTGTTAATGCCAGATACAGTGCCTTGCAAAATTATTCACCCCCCTTGGCTTTTTACCTATTTTGTTACATTACAGCCTTAAATTCAATGTTTTGTTAATCTGCATTTTATGTGATGGATCAGAACACAATAGTCTAAGTTGGTGAAGTGAAATGAAAAAAATGAAGCGGTTATGAAGCCCATAAAAAGCTCTGGGGCAACCAATTACCTTCAGAAGTCACATAATTAGTGAAATGATGTCCACCTGTGTGCAATCTAAGTGTCACATGATCTGCCATTACATATACACACCTTTTTTGAAAGGCCCCAGAGGCTGCAACACCTAAGCAAGAGGCACCACTAACCAAACACTGCCATAAAGACCAAGGAACTCTCCAAACAAATAAGGGACAATGTTGTTGAGAAGTACAAGTCAGGATTAGGTTATAAAAAAATATCCAAATCTTTGATGATCACCAGGAGCACCATCAAATCTATCATAACCAATTGGAAAGAACATGGCACAACAGCAAACCTGCCAAGAGACGGCCGCCCACCAAAACTCACGGACCGGGCAAGGAGGGCATTAATCAGAGAGGCAGCACAGAGACCTAAGGTAACCCTGGAGGAGCTGCAGAGTTCCACAGCAGAGACTGGAGTATCTGTACGCTTCATAGAGTTGGGCTTAATGGTAGAGTGGCCAGAAAAAAGCCATTACTTACAGAAAAAAACAAAATGGCACGTTTAGAGTTTGCGAAAAGGCGTGTGGGAGACTCCCAAAATCTATGGAGGAAGGTGCTCTGGTCTGATGAGACTAAAATGTTACTTTTCGGCCATCAAAGAAAACTCTATGGCCCTCATTCAATTGCAATTAGGCCAATTGAATAAAGGTCTAAATAAGCACATACCATATTTTTTTTAAGAAGTTTTTAGTTTTTAAACATCTATCCAAAAGGAAGGTTTTCACTAACTAAAAACTTATTTAAAAAAATATGTTATGTGCTTATTTAGAGCACTATTCAATTGGCCAAATCACAATTGAATGAGGGCCTATGTCTGGCGCACACCCAACACATCACATCACCCAAAGAACACCATGCAGCAGCCGGGACTGGGAAACTGGTCACAGTTGAGGGAAAGATGGATGGTGCTAAATACAGGGATATTCTTGGGCAAAACCTGTACCACACTGTGCGTGATTTGAGGCTAGGACGGAGGTTCACCTTCCAGCAGGACAATGACCCCAAACACACTGCTAAAGCAACATTTGAGATGTTTAAGGGGAAACATGTAAATGTGTTGGAATGGCCTAGTCAAAGCTCAGACCTCAACCAATAAAAAAATCTGTGGTCAGACTTAAAGATTGCTTTTCACAAGTGCAAACAATCCAACTTGAATAAGCTAGAGCAGTATTGCCAGGAGGAATGGGAAAAAATCCCAGTGGTAAGATGTGGCTCTACAGAGTATTGACTTTATGGGGGTGAATAGTTATGGACATTGACTTTTTCTGTTTTTTTGTCCTATTTGTTGTTTGCTTTACAGTAATAAAAAAAAAAAAACAACAAAAAAAAAAAACACATCTTTAAAGTTGTGGGCATGTTCTGTAAATTAAATTATGTAAATCCTCAAACAATCCATGTTATTTCAAGGTTGTGAGGCAACAAAACACGAAAAATGCCAAGGGGGTGAATACTTTTGCAAGGTACTGTAGATTAGAATAATAAAGACTAACAACATGCAAGAAACTTATTAGCTGAGCAGGAGGACTTATTAATGAAATTTATGCTTAAAAATGTAACTATCAGGAACAACTAACAATCATTGTTTTTCTGAATTTGAGACAAACATAGGTGAACAGAAGATTGGCAATTGAACAGCACCACAGAGAAAATGGCACCAAACCACCTGCAAAGGGAACACAGCCAGGCACAACAACAAGAGCTACAACATCAGAGGATCATATTCATGTACATCATCCAATGTGGTGTACATGATACAATGATGACAGTTATTGTACCCCAGTGGGACAACGCTTTTCACAAAACAACCACTCCATCCAAACCCTGAAAATAAAAATGCGCAGAGATCATTTAAAAAAAAAAAACACGAAAGAAAGACATTTGAAATCAAAATGATAACACGTCATTTCTTGAATGCATTATATCGTTTTTTTGAAGACTCTTAAAATGTGTCAAAAGAAGCTGTCTCCCACTGCATATTGAAATATGCTAAATGTGACTTTTTAAACTTGTTCAATAAATCACATCACTTTTTTTTTGTTGCAATAGCTGAAATTTTATCTGTCACTTTGATTTGTTGTAGATTCTTCAATTAAATTATATATGTCATTCCGTAAGTTATAGTACTTTTATTTCACCTTTTGTAACTGGGCACTGTTAGACTCATTTAAATAACAGTACATGGTTCACAATGTGCAGCAGCAGTCATGCCATACATATGAAGCACATAATATTTATGATGATGTGCAGATTATAGCACAGACATAACTTCAGGCATTTTGCATAAATCTGTTTTCCTGAAAAACACAGATGTAAAGAATTCAACCGCAGCAGAAATATACAGCAATACAGAGGAAGTCACTTAACAGAGAAAAAACTAATACGCTGCATTCTTTTCTTTTAACAAAAACGATAATTCAGAACACAAACAAGATATATAAAATACAGTTTAAGTAAGCACAATATCAAAAAAGGCCGTAATTATAGTACATGCACTGAATTAACACATTTTAATACAATAATATATTGATATTGTGATTTCTTGCAAAAAGGTTTCAAAAGGACAAAAGTAGTTGGAATGTTTTTAAAAATAAAAAAAAAGGACAATAAAAATATTGTTATATATAAGTTAAAGCAATTACATACATATGAACTGAATTCCCAATTACAAGAGGTCAATAGTAAGCACTTACTGAAAGGAAAGTAGGAAAACAAATAACTATATAAGACTTACTTTCTACATCTTCATTGCTGGAAGAATCTTCTGTACTTGAGGACTGGCCGTCATTTTGTGATTTTGGTATACAGTCTTCAGGAGGTAAACTTACAGTGTAAAGTTTCTGATTACTTCTGCTTTCCTTTTTAGCATCTATAGGGTAGAAAGACATGCAGATTTATTATAATGGAGACATGGTTCAAGACTGACAAATTTTCTCTGTGAGGTCACACACACACACTTTAACTTTTTAGTATAATATAAAATGAATAAAGGGGGAAGCTCAGACAACAAGTCCACAATTTTGATCTTTAATATCTCCTTTACATTTAAATGTAAGCTATGATTTTAAATGTAGGCCCAATACAGGTTTTTTGTCCATTTGGGCTTTTATCAACAGTTTTTGAAAACATCCATCAAATAAGAGGCATTTTCTAAAAAATATGTTTAAAGTATTAACTTCATACCCAAAGGCATATGGTTTTGAACAGCATTGGAAAAAAGTTCAAGGGGCATCTATGTAGGTGTGCAGATAAGCTGAACTGTTGCCAAAAAAATAAATTCTGGATCATTATTTGTTCATGTGTACATTATATAGTGGGGTGAAAAAGTATTTTGAAAGTTTGTCCACTGACTAAGAAACGATCAGTCTATAATTTTAATGGCAGGTGTAATTTAACAGGGAGACAGAATAACAAAAAAAAAAAAATACAAGTAAAATGCAGTTCAAAAGAATTATAAATTGATTTGCAGGTCAGTGAGGGAAATAAGTATTTGATCCCCTATCAATCAGCAAGATTTCTGGCTCCCGGGTGTCTTTTATACAGGTAACGAGCAGATATTGGGAGCACTCTCTTGAAGGGAGTGCTCCTAATCTCAGTTTGTTACCTGTATAAAAGACACCTGTCCACAGAAGCAATCAGCCAGATTCCAAACTCTCCACCATGGCCAAGACCAAATAGCTGTCCAAGGCTGGAATGGGCTACAGTTGGTGCGATTATTCACAAATGGAAGAAACACAAAATAACTGTCAGTCTCCCTTGGTCTGGTGCTCCATGCAATATCTCACCTCGTGGGGTTTCAATGATCATGAGAACGGTGAGGAATCATCCCAGAACTACACTGGAGGATCTTGTTAATTATCTCAAGGCAGCTGGGACCAGTCACCAAGAAAACAATTGGTAACACACTACGCCGTGAAGGACTGAAATCCTGCAGCGCCCGCAAGATCACCCTGCTCAAGAAAGCACATGTACAAGCCAATCTGAAGCTTGCCAATGAACATCTGAATGATTCAGATAAGAACTGGGTGAAAGTGTTGTGGTTAAATGAGACCAAAATCAAGCTCTTTGGCATCAACTCAACGTGTTTGGAGGAGGAGGAATGTTGCCTATGACGCCAAGAACATCATCTTCACCGTCAAACATGGAGGTGGAAACATTATGCTTTGGGGTGCTTTTCTGCTAAGGGGACAGGACAACTGCACAGCATCTAAGGGACGATGGACTGGGCCATGTACAGTCAAATCTTGGGTGAGAACCTCGTTCCCTCAGCCAGGACATTAATTGAAAATGGGTCATGGATGGGTATTCCAGCATGACAATGAACCAAAACACAGAGCCAAGGCACCAAAGTAGTGGCTCACGAAGAAGCACATTAAAGGTCATGGGGTGGCCTAGGCAGTCTCCAGACCTTAATCCCATAGAAAATCTTTGGAGGGAGCTGAATGTTCGAGTTGCCAAACATCAGCCTAAAAACCTTAATGACTTGGGGCCTCATTCAATTGCGATTTGGCCAATTGAATAGGGCTCTAAATAAGCACATAACATATTTTTTTTAAAGAAGTTTTTAGTTAGTGAAAATCTTGCTTTTGGATAGATGCTTACTAACTAAAAACTTCTTTAAAAAAAATATGTTATGTGCTTATTTAGACCCCTATTCAATTGGCCAAGTTGCAATTGAATGAGGGCCTTGGAGAGGATCTGCAAAGAGGAGTGGGACAAAATCCCTCCTGAGATGTGTGCAAACCTGGTGGCCAACTACAATAAACTTCTGATCTCTGATTACCAACAGGGGTTTTGCCACAAAGTACAAAAGGGTTAAATACGTATTTCCCTCATTGACCTGTAAAGCAATTTATAACTTTTTTTGACATGCCACTTTTTTTTTTTTATCCTGTCTCTAACTGTTAAAATACACCTACCAATAAAATTACAGGCTGATCATTTCTTTGTCAGTGGACAAACGCTCCCCCACTGTATCACTTTGCTCCAGACATCTAATCTGCCAGTTGTCTGGAAGAAAAGGAGATAAAAGAGTTTTTTTAGAAACGGGCATAAAGAGAATAAAAGGATAATGAGGAGACACTAACACCTTAAACATTCCAAGGTAATTGGTATTCTCTTTGTCCTTGAATGGGAACAGTCCAGCAGCTATGATTTAAAAGTACTGCTGAAAACTAAATTTACTTTTTTGAGTAATGCTCATACAATCACCCTATTCATAATGGTCTATATCACAAGCCTGCTCATAACATTTTAAGGATGACAGTCAGCCAGTACCAAAAGTCAGAGTTTGACAACCACTCTATTAAGAGTGTTAGAAGAACCATTTTAGTTGTAAAAATGAATGTAAAAAGAAAAACAAATCAATTTTATAATATTTAGTGTATAACCACAGGTAAGCCAGTTATTGTGGACCCATTGGTTATCTGTAACAAGCTAAGTATTTTATCTTTAGTTGGCTGTCTGGGATTTACGGATATTATTTCGAATGATCAATGACTAAACTTGTTTATCTGCCAGAAGAGGGCAGTAGATGACCTTGACACGTATACAACAGGTTGCCAAACATTAAAATATAAAACTAAAACAATGGTTAGCAATGTCTGGATGTGACTTGTGGGATACCTATACTTGTCTTATGATTTAATAAATGTTGGTTACTGTATTGCAAATAAAAATAGCTGGTTTTATTCCATAATTCTTTAACATTTTTAGCCATTAACTGCATACGTTCTTGCCTGTTTAATTTCAGCTCCAACAATGAATTAGTCACAGATATAAGGAGATGTCCATAACCATACACACAAATCTAAACATATAACAAATGCATAGGGTAAAGCCTCAACTTCCAAGACTCCTTCCTTCTTGGGGTCCTGTAAGCAAAGTTAGTTGTCTCTGTTATAAAAAGGTACAATGCACTGTGCAGCAATAAGCTGGGTCTCCGTGTTCAAGGTCCCTACCAACTTAATAATAAAGTAATATGTAATATAAAGTATTTTAAGTCAATAAGGTAGATGGCATAAACAGCATATAATATGTTTGCCTAACTTTCAAAACTATTTTGGCTATTAGTTTTTACACAAGAAACAGTGGAAATGTGAAACTGTCCGGATAATTCAGTAGTAAGTACTATGAGCTGGTTAAATGCATCTATGCAATAATTAAAAAATAAACATGTAGCAGGAAAGATAGGATGAACAAGCTCCAAACCCAACTCTCAATACGTGAAAAATGAAATAATCCCACACAAATGTGTCCGTCAAGATTACTGTATATACTGGAGTATAAGCCGAGTTTTTCAGTCCTTTTTTTAAGGTTAAAAAGGTTCCCATTGGCTTATACTCTAGTCACTCTCCCCCTCCGTGTCTCTCTAACCCCCCCTTTGTGTCGCTCTAACCCCCCCTTGTGTCTCACTAACCCCCCCCTTGTGTCTCACTAACCCCCCCCTTGTGTCTCACTAACCCCCCCTTGTGTATCACTACCCCCCGTGTCTCTTTCCCTCCCCCCAGCTCATCCTCAACCCCCCCTCATTTAGCCCCCCCCCCCTCATTCTAACCCTCTAAATACCAACCCCCCCCTCTCTTACCTGCTCCGTCCTCCACTCCTTCCGGGTCTTGGCGTGGCACGCATGTGACGTCACATGCACGCCACGTCATTAGTATATACTGGGTGCTGGCACCTGGTATATGCTAATGCCGTGATGTCACATGCGCGCCACGTCAAGACACGGAAGGAGCGGAGGCCGGAGCAGGTAAGTGAGGGGAGAGGGATATTTAGAGGGCTAGAATGTGGTGGTGGGGGGGGGGGGGTTGGGGACTTAGAATGAGGGGGGGGGGTTGAGGATGAGGAGGGAGGTTAAGGAGGGGGTTGAGGATGAGGGGTTTGAGGATGAGGAGGGGGGAAGAGACATAAGGAAGGGAGAGGGGGGAAGAGACATGAGAGAAATAGGGGGACACAGAAGTCCCAAGAGGGACACAGGGGGCAGCACATTTCCCACCCTCAGCTTATACTCAAGTCACTCATTTTACCCAGTATTTTGTGGTAAAATAGGTGCCTCTGCTTATACTCGGGTCAGCTTATACTCGAGTATATACGGTAGCTTTAAGCTGTAGCTTGTGTTTGTGGCCGTATTCATCTATACTTGAGTGAGTACTGTACTTATAGGACTACATGGGCAAAACATAATACTCCCTTCAGCTTCTGCTGATATACTTCCACAGATAAGGGGATAGTTGTAAATACAAAGTTAAATCCAGTGTTTACCGTTTTTATTTTTGCTTTCTGAAATCAGATTTGCCTTTTGAGAACTAAACTTAAAAAAGGGCAAATAGAAAATAAACTGGGACTATAAAAGTCCATTAAGTGACCAGCAACTCTATGAAGGTACTCGTACATAAAGCAGAACAATCCTCTTTGGATGGGAGTGATCGCTGTACTAATGTGATCAACGACTTTA